>JALAZF010000139.1:12950000-13626058 GCA_022829125.1 Lathyrus tuberosus | reverse complement strand
TAGATCACTTGCCCAATCTGAATCACTATATGCTTTTAAAGAAAACTTCTGAGCTGAAGGAAATGGAGAGAAAACCAGACCATGGGAGATAATACCACTTAGTTAGCTAAGAATTCTGCGAACTGCTACCCAATGAGTATCCAGTGGTGCTAACATAAACTGACAGACCTTGTTTACACTATGTGCAATTTCTGGTATGGTGAATGTTACATATTGGAGAGCACCTACAATGGAACTGTACAGATGTTAGCTCCTAATTTTGATGCCTGGTGTTGGATCAAGAGTTTTATTTTAAGAGATGGGATTTTTGAAGTTCCAGGAGACTTCGACAAAAATATCGTTGACAGAAAGTCTAGTCGAAAAGTACCTTTGTACAGAGAAGATATGGTTTAGGGACTTAGAAATATTCCCAAGAGTTTGGAAATTTTTTTCGACAGAAGGCTAATGAGCGTCGTTTGATTTGGAGATTCAAAATTTAAATAATGGAGGGAACTTTGTCCTTATCCATTTGAGAGAAAAAGGACACGTGTTGAACATCTGAAGAATGAAGACATGCACGATGCCATGTGTTTTGCTCTGATTAATAAGCCGTTAGTGGGTAGTTATTTTTCACCATTATAAATAGCAAGTCTTAGCATTAGGATTTGGTGTGTTAAAAGTTGTAAAAATTTCTAAAATCACTCAAAGTATCTGTGTGTAGAGAGAAACGAGTTGCTGAAGAAATGTACGTGTTATGTAATGCTATTTTTTTTTCTTATTCAACGTAATCCAGTTAATTTTTATTCAGAAGTTTACCTTCTCTCATTTACTTTGTTAAGATACTTTCCAATTTCCTTTTAATTATTTCTTCATATTATCTTCTTCTCAAGTCTTGTTAAAATGCCTGTGTTTTCAAATACAAACGTAGTCGAAATGTCCAGAATTATTTCCTTATCTTTTAAAATTGTTTTAGCACATGTCCTAGGATTTAGTTTGGTAGATCCTGCAAGTTACTCATTTTTCTATATAAAATTGATAGACCAGAGGTTGTTTACTATTTTTCCCATTGAACAACAGATGTGGATTAGAAAATGCTTGAGAACCACTCTTGCTAAGTTTACAGGTACTGAGCATAGGTGTTAGCACACCATTTGCATTGACCATTTTTGGTGCGATTGAAGACAAATAGGTGATTAAGTACTTTCTTCTGAGGAAGATGAAGGTGACGATGAAGATGAAAATGAAGCGAAACCGTGGTTCAGATCTGAACCACTTCTGATACCATAATAGAAATGAAAAAGTACAGAGAGAGAGAGAGAGAAATAATTCTGCATAATTTTGAGTTTGTTATTATTCATCTTAACCTTCACAAGCCAAGGCAATGTGATACTTATACAAAACAACACCAATACAGTTTGTTAGCTTTTCTCATAACCATATGCTAACATACTCTTAACAGAATCAACAATGTACATCTCAACTAACTAACCTTACATTGCCTATATACATATGTCACTAATATATCTCTAACAATAATCCTAAAAGACATACAAATAAAGAAAGACTGGTGATGAGTATCCATTGATTTGTGGTTATCCCTAAACCTGAATTTCTTATGCTTTTCACCTCTTGAGATGAAGATAATAGATAATATGCCACTTGTCCGATATATCGAGAATAATAATCTTTATATAACGTAATGATCAATTATAGTTTTCATTATTTTTTAAATTGGTCATCATGACGTCCGTTTATATTCAACTCATATAAACTAATTAAATACACAATTAATGATTCAATTAAAAATTTAACTAGCCTTATTACTTAAGAAGTGGTAAATTAGCCGCCACAAACGAAGATAGACCAAAGAGGAGATATACGAGGAAAATGGCAAGTACTAATCAGCCAAATAGTTCGAATCCTCAAGATACGTCTAGTATCAATGCAGAACCTATCCCAGGGTCTTCGACTGGAGAACCCATGGTTTCTGCGCCCGTATCTGAAGCCATACCATCTATGGCAAGTTCGACCCCAATGCATTCGATCGCTCATACTCAGCCCATTCTGAGTTATATTGGATCAAGGGGTCCACCAAGGACTCCCCCACCAATCTGAAATGCTAACTTCCAACCATTGTTTCCCCCTGGATTTTCTATGCCTTTTCCTAGTCGAGATCCGCCTTATGGGATGCCAACTTCGATGATGGAAAACTTACAGAATGCTCCTCCAGTATTTACAGAACCCATAGTAACTTCACCTTTACAAGGGTCGGGATCTGGGGTTAACATGGGTCGAAATAACCAATCCTTAGGAATAGGATATTCAACCCAAATGCCAGGCTTGAAGAATAATATTGCCGCCTATTTAAGGCAACAAATGGATGAAAGTAACCACCAAATGGTCCAAATGATGTCCCAAACTTTGGGAGAAATCTTTCAGCCTCTAATTCAAAATACCACCCAGACTAATCAGCAAATGGCTGCACAGATGACGTGCCTTGCAGATTTCTTTGGTGTACCTAACCCTCCTCAACACCCTCAGAGAGAGTATATCGTAGGAAACCAAGGGGTGGTGTTCGAAGAGGACCCCACTATTAACCAGAACCAACAAAATCCAGGAAACATACCTCAGGCAAATTTAGCAAACCAGGGAATAGTCGAACCCCATAGGAATCAACCACAAATTCCAGTAGGAGAACAACCAAGGATGGTTTTGGTGAATAGAAACCAGGACGCTGACAACGTTATACAACAAGTTCAACGTCATGATGTGGAAGCAAATAATAATTTGGCAGCCATGATTGAAAGGATTATGGTCCAAAATGGGGTAAACTTTGGCCTTCGAATGCCAAATTATACATCTCCATTGTCAGAATACATTCTCCCGTCGGAGTTACCCCCAAGAACGAAAGTCCCTAAGTTCACTAAGTTTTGTGGAGACACCACTGAGTCCACTGTCAAACACGTGGCTAGATATGTGATAGAGGCTGGAGAAATTACGAATAATGAGAATCTTAGGATAAAATACTTCCCAAGTTCTCTGACGAAGAATTCCTTCACGTGGTTCACAACGTTGCCACCGAATTTGATCCATAATTGGACCCAGTTGGAATGGCTATTTCATGAGCAGTTCTATATGGGACAAATGAAGATTAGTCTGAAGGAGTTGGCTAGTATAAAACGAAAATTCACTGAGCCAATAAATGACTACTTGAATAGATTCCGACTGCTCAAGGCTAGGTGCTTTACACAAGTGCCGGAACACGAATTAGTCAAAATGGCCGCTGGAGGCCTCCATTAGGAAGAAATTGGATACCCAATATTTAAGAGATATAGCTCAATTGGCTGATAGAGTTCGACAACTAGAACGCCTAAAGGAAGAAAAGGCTAGGGCGAATTAGAATAAAAGGGTGGCCTACGTCGAAGTTAATGACGAAGATGAAAAATATTATAATGAGCCAGTAAGTTTCGACGAAGGCGAGATTGATCTTGCTGAATTGAAACATGGCCCACCTTATTCTTGTAAGCTGTTGGCCCCTATGAATGGGAAAAATCCTGTCGAACCAGAAAAAATGATAAATTCCCCAAGAAAACTTACACTTTCGACGTTACTAAATGTGACGAAATTTTCGATTTGTTAGTTAAGGATGGTCAGATGATAGTGCCTCCTGGTGATAAAATGCCTCTTTTAGAACAAAGAAAAAAGAGAAGGTTTTGTAAATACCATAATTTCTTGGGCCATAAGACTTCTCACTATTTTCTTTTCAGGGATCTTATCCAGAATGCTATCCACGAAGAAAAGCTCAAGTTCAGTGAGAAGCCCAAAAACCAGATAAAGATCGATTCAGAACTCTTACCAGTGGCTGATGCTCACTATGCAGAGCCAACGAGGTTAACATGATTGAGGTTGTTGAAGGCCTCGATAACAATGTCAATATGGTTGAAATCGCTGACAATTTCAACAATGGAGCAGTCATGGTCAAGATCACTGAAGGTCTCGACCAAGAATTCATAAAGAGTTTTGCTAGCAGGGTTGTCGAAAGTTTCACCACCGACACTACTGATGGTGTCGACATAGGGGTTACTGAAGACACCGACGAAGGAATCACTGAGGATTCCCAATAGATGATGGTAACCAAAGAATCCGCTGACGGTTTCGTTCAGATGGACAAGGCTGCTGAGGGCCTTCAAATGGAATTGTGTAAGCTCGATATCACTGAGGATGTCAAAATGGAAATCAACATGGTGGAGATTTCTCAAGAGACGCCCATTGAGGTTGATGATGAACGTCGACAGGAAGAATACAACAAGTTAGCCTTCCCAAAAGAGGAGGAAAATCTAATTGACTTTATACACAGGTGTCAAAAGAATAGGTCAGAAGTCATGTTGTGTCCCAGATGTAGAGTTGTATTTGACAAGAAGGCAACGCAAAATCTCGAAGGAGTTCGAAAGGCTAAACAAAGGCACGAGGAGAAAGCCCGTCATGGCCAGTGAGGTTTCGACCCAAGGAAGTCTTCTTCGAAGCAAGAACAATCAAAGATTAGAGTTCCAGGGGCAAGGCCCTCTACTTTCAAACCATTTGCAGAACTTTCTAATGGCATGTGGGTAAAACCAAATGAGAATAAGGAAAAGAGCCAACAGAAGTGGCAGATTTTTGATGTAGAAAGAGGCGCTTCGATGGCCTCAAAGAAACCAGCTTACGTCTCAGAGAACTACAAATGGAAAAACCCCATGTCTAGGTTCCAGTGGAGGAGGGAACAAAGACGAAGAAAAGCCCAGAGAGAAACTGAGGTGAAAGCAGAATCCAGCACCAACATACCGGTCGACGGGAAAAAGCCCAAGCTTGTCGAAAAAGCTCATGCCGCTACACCAGAACAAGCAGACAAGGAAGAGCATGATCGAAAGGTTGCTGAGGATGAATTGCTTAGTGATAATTTTGATTCAGGATCAGAGCAGTCTCTTGACATTTTAGTCAATGTGGTATCTGTTCTGCCGAGGGAGTTCGACCAGGAATGTGAGGTCGAAGATACGGCGGATAACATTGATGTAGAAATGGCCACACATAGGCCAGTTTTCTATTATGTAATGAATAACGGGTGTGTCAAAGAGCAAAATGCATTCTTCGAAAGGCCCAGTGAAGCTATGAAAAGCCATCTGAAGCCTCTCTTCATCACTGGGAAGATTGAAGACATACCAGTTAACAAAATCCTGGTGGATTGCGGCGCTATCGTAAACTTGATGTCGCACTTCATGTTAAGGAGGATAGGAAAGTTTGATACTGACACTAAACCCCACAACATGGTGCTATCCAACTACGAAGGAAAGGTTGGTAACATGTTAGGGGTAATCCAAGTAGACCTAACGGTAGGGACAGTCACAAGGTCAACCATGTTTATGGTTGTAGAGACAAAGGCCAACTACAACCTATTATTGGGACGAGAATGGATCCACGAAATAGGAGCCGTGCCATCTTCGATGCACCAAAGAATCACCATATGGAGAACAAATGGTATTGTCGAGAACATTGAGGCCGACCAAAGCTATTTTTTGGCTTCGACTAACCATGTCGATAGTCGAAACTTCAACAGGAATTTGGCTAACATCGCTCCATGTAACCCAGCCGATTTTGCGTTCACTTTTGATGATAACGCATATTGTTCACCGTACCTACATCCAACAAATGGGTTCCAGTGGGATCGGGAAGTTGTAGGAGAAGATGACTTCACTTATGAAAGGACATCCGGAGTTAACCCCACAGGCTGGGGAAGTGAATTCGACGATGATGCCTGTGTTTGAGGCGCTTGAAAGGATTTTGGCTTACATAGCCGAAAATGAACTACAAGCGGCTTTGGAGGCCGAAGTTAAACATATGGTTGATGAAGCCAACGAAGAAGCAAATCAAGAAGGTCCTAGAAAGGACTTCGATCCAGAACCACCTGATAAGGTTCAGGATGAAATGCAAGGCCAGAGGCTCGATACAATTTATGATGACGAGCCTTTGGGTTTCGAGAAGGATCCGTTGGCAGCCAATATCAAAATGCTAGCGCAAGATCCTTTGGGCGAAATTGACTTGGGAGAGGGGGCAACGAAAAGACCAACATATATCAGTGCAAATATCAGCCCACAACTCAAGTTCGAAGTGATCTAGTTGTTAAAGGAGTTCAAATACTGCTTTGCATGGGATTACGACGAGATGCCTGGTTTGAGCAGAGAGTTGTTCAAACTAAAGCTGCCAATTAAATCTGGAAAGAAACCGATAAAGCAAAATCCAAGGCGGTTTGTACCAGCAATTCTCTCGAAGATCAAGGAGGAAGTTGAAAGGCTTCTTCGTTGCAGATTTATTCGAACGGCCAGGTATGTCAAATGGTTTGTAAACATTGTGCATGTTATAAAAAATAATGGTACTTTGAGGGTTTGCATAGACTTTAGAGATCTAAATGTTGCGACCCCAAAGGACGAATACTCGATGCCTGTGGCAGAAATGCTAGTCGACTCTGCCGTTGGCCATGAATACCTTAGCATGCTCGACAAGTATTCTGGGTATAACCAAATATTCATTGTTGAAGAGGATGTCCCTAAAACGGCGTTTCGATGCCCTAGGGCCTTAGGCACTTACGAATGG
This sequence comes from Lathyrus tuberosus, assembly GCA_022829125.1. Lineage (NCBI taxonomy): Eukaryota > Viridiplantae > Streptophyta > Magnoliopsida > Fabales > Fabaceae > Lathyrus > Lathyrus tuberosus. The sequence continues at coordinate 13,619,458 of JALAZF010000139.1, read as the reverse complement.
GTAGTTATGCCATTTGTCCTAAAGAATGTTGGGGCAACATATCAAAGAGCAATGAATACAATCTTCCATGATTATATAGAGACTTTTATGCAAATTTACATTAACGATATTGTTGTAAAGTCTGTTTTAGGGAAGAATCATATTGACCATCTTCGACAGTCATTCGAAAGGATGCGAAGCTGTGGTCTCAAAATGAATCCTCTCAAATGTGCTTTTTGTGTGCAGGCGGGAGATTTCTTAGGCTTTGTGGTCCTTAAGAAGGGAATTGAAATAAATCAAAATAAGACCAAGGCCATTATGGAGGCGAAAACGCCATCAACAAAGAAGGAATTGCAGACACTGTTAGGAAAGATCGATTTCTTAAGGAGATTTATCTCGAACCTCAGCAGGAGAAATCAAGCCTTCTCACCTCTACTCGACTAAACAAGGAGGGATTCGAATGGGGGCAAGCTCAACAGGAAGCTTTCGAAAAAATCAAAGAATATTTGAGTCATCCTCCAATTCTAGCACCACCTTGCAGAAATAGGAGCATGAGAGTGTACATATCTGCATCGGATAAAACTTTAGGGAGCATGTTGGCTCAAGAGGATGAAAATGGCGTCGAAAGAGCCATTTACTACCTTTGTAGAGTTTTAAACGATGCAGAAACTAGGTATAGCATAGTTGAGAAATTATGTTTATGCTTGTATTTTTCTTGTACAAAGTTAAAGCATTATATAAAACCAGTTGATGTTTATGTTTCATCTCATTTCGATATCATTAAACACATGTTGTCTACGCCAATTTTGCATAGCCGAATTGGTAAGTGGGTGTTGTACCCCAAAATCTGCCCGCCCTATTTCTAACATTTAAGTTATTTTTAACTTTGATTTTATAAGTTTTTTTTTGGTTCAATTTTACTAACATTTTAACAGTAATTTTTATTCAAAAATAGATAACAGTTTACTTTAAATTGTTTAAATAACAAATAGTTGTTTGACCTTCATATGCTTTCAAGTGCATTTTTGTTTTGAATAAATGAATTGGTACAATTGGAAAGGAGATAAGGCTTGCAAGTATGAGGTCGCGGGTTCGAATCTCACATGTTACATTTTGGATTTTTTTTCTGTTATTTGTTACTAACTTTCTTTCCATTTTAAATTATTTTTAAAAAAAATCACAAAAATTGTATATTTTTTTATTATTTGTTTTTAATTTTCGTTTTTTATTTTAAGGCATTTTTGAAAAATAATTATTTATCTGATTTTATGCACTTTTTACCAAAAAGGAATGCAAAAATCATAATAGATACCAAAAATATTTCCTTTCTTGTGTACTCATTTCCTATTGGTCAGTTTATGTCATTTTTGTGTCATACTTAGTTTCTAATTGGTCTACTTGGTGACCAAGTAAAAATCAGATACTATATGATTTTATTCAGATGTTATTTGATCAATATGAATTAAGACTGATTATTTTTTCCTTTTTAAACTTTTTAACCTAATTTTCTAGATCTATAAATACATGTTGTTTTACACATAAGAGAGGGACCTAAAAAAAAGAAAAAGACAATCATTCTCACTCTCTCAAAGATCAAAACCCCTCAAGATCACTCTCATCTTCCGGCCGCTGCCCTCCGCCCTCCGTACGATCGTACGGAACCGCCGCCGCCGCCCTCCGTCGTCCGTACGGAACCACCACCGCCGCTGTCCGTACACCGTACGGTCCGCCTACTCCCTCTATTTTGTTGCATTCTTCGCTTGCGATCTCTTTGCCAACCTTCAATCTAGGTAATTCCTCGCACATTCCTCGATTTTCTTGTGATTTGATTGTTTGGTTTAGTGAATCGATATTAAATTGAGGTTGAGGTTAGAATTATGATATTTCTTACGGTATAAATTTTGATAAAATGCTTAGATGGATTTTTTTTAATGTAAATTAATATTGTTTGATTTAGATAATTTTTGAATTCACATGGTGATAATGTCCAAATCCGGAATCGGTTGATTTGTTTGAAATTTGTTGTGGATCTTGATTTTGGGTTACTAATTGTGTTGAATTTTTGCAGTGAAGCATAAGCCAGATTGTTGTGATTATAATTTTGGTTTTAGGCGTGGATTCAATCTCCATCCCATGCATTTTTGTTTTTCCATATTTTACTAACCCTTATTTTTTCATTCCATTTAGTTATTTACTTTCTTGTTTAAAACTAATCAATACAATAAAACCATAAAATTAGAAATTAGGGTTTTAATTAACCAGACTTTAGTTTTTTAATTAATTTGTACATAATTAGAATTAGATTTATTTTTTATCACTAACATTAAAATCAATTCCTAAAGAATACAGAAAAGCATTAATTTAGATTTTAGGTCTTTAAAATAATTTTCCTAACATTTTTCTTCACTTATTTATTTATTTGCCTATTTAAGTCTCTAGGAAAATTGTATAGGTCGCACGGTTTTTTTTTGTAATAGCTGTATTTTTATTTTCCGCAAGGGTTTTCATACTTATGTATCTCTCCCAAAGCCTTGTAATAGCGTAGGATTTAATTTTCCGCACTTATATTTTACGTTTGTATATATATAATCTGTTTAGATATATGCTAATAGGATTGTATGGCAAGACTTAAAAACAAATGATAGATAACCCTAATTCAAAATAAATGATTAAAACCAACACACTTTGCACTCATGCACCTCTAGGGTAACCTCTCTTCGTTTGCCTTGCGAAATAATGGTCATGTCCCTTGAAAGTAATGGTACTTTAGCAAAAGACACTTACGAATAATATCATCATAGTCCATTCGATTAAAGATCATAGTCCCTTCGATTAAAGATCATAGTCCCTTCGATTAAAGATCATAGTCCCTCGATGACCGTTCGAGTTGCCTACGAAAAGATGATCTTGTCCCTCGATGACCCTTCGAGTTGCCTACGAAAAATGATCTTGTCCCTCGATGACCCTACGGGAAAATGATGATAGTCCCTTCGAATTGCTAAGGTATCCTTACATGTTGCCTTCTATGACCATTCGATGACCCTTCGCTGTCCCTTCACATCCAATAGATAGGACTACCTACCCACTAATGGTATGGATATTACTATCTCTCAAGGAAAATGATAAGTACAAGAAAGACTTTATAAATTAAGGGTAAGTAACTTTTAAATGCTTGCTCACAACTCAAAAACAAATACTTTTCACACCTCACACTTTCAAAAATATTTTCAAAAAAAAAAAATCAATTTGTATACATTCTTACGCGAATTATTACAAAGTCAAACCTTTCCAAAAATATTTTCAAAAACAAACACTTTGTATACATTCTTACACGAATTATCACAAAGTCAACTTTTACGAAATATTTTCTAAACACACACCAAAAAAAGAAAGTTAAAATGAGCAAGCAATTAAGAGCCCGTAGGTAACTACGGATGAAAAGGGGTGCTAACACCTTCCCTTTTCATAACTTACCCCCCGAACTCAAAATCTTTTCAAAAAGGTATTTCCTGTTCTTTTCACCTTTCCTAAATAAATTGGATAAAAGAAAAGTCGGTGGCGGCTCTTGCTAACTGCAACATGTTTTGCGAAAACAAAATTAAAAAGTCAGTTCTCCACCGTATTACAGAACTGGCGACTCTGCTGGGGATATGTCTAAAAGGGGGGTTACCTTAAGAGTTAGATCACTTTACTTGCTTTAATTGTTTTGTCTTCTTTAATTTTAAGGGCTTGTTCGGATTTTATTTGTGTGAAAGATCCTACACCCGGATCTAGTGATTCCTTAGGTATGTAGCAATAGATCATAAAGACTGTACGGCGTATACCGATATGGTTAATATGATAGCTACAGTTAGTGTGACACTTTGGTTTGTACTGATGTTCCTTAAGTCAGTTGAGGATAACATTAGGCTTCCGTGTGGTGTCATTAGCACTAACTTGCCTTTAGAACCTTAATTGACCCATCTTGGCCATTAGAAAGTAGTGAGATAGTCGGCTTTGGTGCAGTCCAAAGTTGGCTGATACTCGATGCTACGCTCATTGAGATTCTGATCTCGGGATGTTTTGGTTGGCAAGTCAGTTGACGTGCTAAAATAAAGCCTTTGAGAAGGATCTGTGATATTAAGATTCCTTAGAACCCGGTTACTATTCTAGGACAGGTTGAACTAACTAAACTTCAGTGGGGAGGGTACTTGCCAATGGACTTCATGCAAGCTTTTAAACCTAAGGCTCTTGTGTGACTTATGTGTTGTAGCGAGCGATTTTGGACGCGGTTCTTAAGCGCTGGTCGCTCTCTGCGGTTGAGCTTAAACTATAGGTCGATTCATTTTTTATCCTATTAAAGCTGATGAAGGAAGGGAAATAGATATCTCCAATTAACCCTGCTTTGCATACTGAGTTTAAACAGCGGTCTGTTAGGTTACGGATGCTATCAATGTGGGGGTGCCTTGTACTGGTTATTTGTATTTTCGCCAATACGGTTTTCTTCTTTTTATCTAGACAAAAGGTTTCTGGCGGGGAAAAAGGATTAGGATGTTAGGACTGATGCTTTTGAATTACTGCTTTTGATTGATGGAGATATGGGATTTTGGGTTTTTGTTTAGTGTGCTCGCTAAGATCTTTTCTTTCGATCTTATGCCTACGTATTCCCGTTTACCGAAACTGGGAAATCAGAGCATTCGTAGTTCCTCCTATTCTATGGGAGGAAATGGTTGTTTTGGTGTCTTGTTCAAAGCCCAAGACGTGAAGCAAAAGGTGATTTGTATCTTGTTCAAAGCCCAAGATGTGAAGTTGAAGGGGTCTGACTGTTACGACTGTTTTATAAAGGATAATTACTTTAACCGGGATACGCGGATCCTAGTAATGCCATAATTTCCTTTAAATGGGATTTTAACCTGAAGGAGAAGACTTTAACTCAGTGTAGAGCAATGCTATCTTTCCTAAGGAATTTCTCATGCTAAAAGAGGGACAGTGGCATGGATATAGATGATCCAGAGGCTTGCCGCTTACAGTGATTAGACGAAAGGGAAGGAGTTGTTGATGTTTGTGTACTGTGAACGAGGCATAGTTTTGATGTTAAAAGGTTAATTGGATTAACCAGTGGTTTTCTTATACAAAGCCTAAGAGGAGGCTAATATGTGTCTCGTACAAAGCCCGAGGGAGAGGCTAAAAGGTTTTTGACTCGACGACGGAGTCTTTTGGTATCTCGTATAAAGCCCGAGATGGAGGCTATTTGACTCAACAAGAGAGTTTTTTGTATCTCGTACGAAGCCCGAGATGGAGGCTGTTGTTTGTTTGGCTCAATAAGAACCTTTTTGTATCTCGTATAAAGCCCGAGATGTAGGCGAAATGGGTGATTGACTCAACAAGGGAGTCTCTTATGTGTCTCGTACAAAGCCCGAGAGAGAGGCTAAGCGTTGTTTGACTCCGCTGGGGAGGATCATTGTACAAAGCCCAAGAGGAGGCTATTGTAACTGTTTCAGTTGAGTGACAGGTCCAGTATACTGATTTTGGAAGAGAAAATCAGTTCTTATATGAGTAACACTGTACTCAAGGATTTGATTCGAGGATCCGGGTTATTCCTGTTCTTTAAGGGAGTGGGAAATCCGAAGGGTATCGAGACTGTCCGAGTCTGCAGGTTTCCTTCCTATTTAACGAAGGGGTCACTTGAGAATGTCTTTGAGACTCAAGGAGATTAGACTGTCCAAATCTAGAGTGTCATCTTTTGTACTATGCTTTGAGAAATAGTAGTAGACTCTATGAAAGGACTGTTCTATGCAGATGATTAAGTTCTGTTCCTATACCTCTAGGAGGTCGTCGGGACAATTTGTACAAAGCCCAAGAGGAGGCTGGAAACTTTTAAGAAGCCGACGGGTCCTTGTACAAAGCCCAAGAGGAGGCTATCATTCTCGGAGGAAGAGATCATTATACGAAGCCTAAGAGGAGGCTGTGAATACTTCTAAGAAGCCGTAGGGTCCTTGTACTAAGCCCAAGAGGAGGCGGGGTTGCTTTTAGGAAGCCTGTGGGTCCTTGTACGATGCCCAAGAGGAGGACGATGCTTTTAAGAAGCCGATGGGTCCCCAAACCCCGAGAAATTCAAGGCAATTCTATTCACCGAGAATAGATCAAAGTCAGGAAAGTTCGAGAATTTGGAAGAAACTCAAGAGATGCCATTCACGGAGGAAAGATCATCTCTGGGGAGTAGAGTTTCTTGACAAGTGCTTTTAAGAAGCCGATGGGTCCCCAAACCCCGAGAAGTTCAAAACATGCCATTCACCGAGAATAGATCAAGCCAGGAATGTCCGAGAATTTGGAAGAAACTCAAGAGATGCCATTCACGGAGAAAAGATCATCTCTGGGGAATAGAGTTTCTTTGACAACTTCTATGAGTGACAGTCTATGAAAGGGTTCACAGAGAATGCTGCCTTTTATATCTCCATATTGTTTAACCCCAAGAGGAGGGAAGACTGTGTCTGGTAATCCTATGGGGATCTAGTTTTGACTATTTAAGAGTGATCAACGGGCTTAATGCTAGACGTAGTTGCCAGGGAAACTCTAAATATCTATACTATTATTACACAGTTGATATGAGTTTATGAAAGAAGACTTACAGCGAAACAACCCCACAATACCGTAATATGTATATAAAAGCGGTAAATGAAAGCAATAACCACTTACTCAGTTGTAGAGCTTCCATGCTGTTTGGTTAGTTGTTCAACAAAGAAAGATTGAAAACAATAATATATTCAAAATCAAAGGAGAAAGTGCTTTGATAAAAAGAAAGATTTGGGGCTTACAGCTCAAGGAGAGGCCCATGGTTTTATCAGTGAGCGCACTGTTTGAATTTGTACAGAGGGACTTATACAAGTGACTGAGACCCAAAATGTTTTCTATACAAAGGGATGGGTCTTACACTCTTTCAAGAGGCCCAAAAAGTTTTAAAGAAAAAGAGTGGGGCTTATAACACGAGGGTAGGCCCAGTTGATTTTTCGTTTTAAAAATGGCGATCGCACCGAGGTTTTCTTTTAACGCAGAGGGACTTATATAATAAGTGAGGCCCAAAATGATTTTGGTTAAAAGGGGGTTGGGTCTTACACTCTATTAGAGGCCCAAAATGTTTTGAATGGGTCTTATAGCTCAAGGAGAGGCCCAAAAGGCTATTTTTCAAAAGGCGACGTGTAGCGAGCGATTTTGGACGCGGTTCTTAAGCGCTGGTCGCTCTTTGCGGTTTGAGCTTAAACTACAGGTCGATTCATTTTTTATCCTATTAAAGCTGATGAAGGAAGGGAAATAGATGTCTCCAATTAACCCTGCTTTGCATATTGAGTTTAAACAGTGGTCTGTTAGGTTACGGATGCTATCAATGTGGGGGGGCCTTTGTACTGGTTATTTGTATTTTCGCCAATACGGTTTTCTTTCTTTTTAGGACTTTATAGCAGGGAACAAGGATTAGGATGTTAGGACTGGTGCTTTTGAATTACTGCTTTTGATTGATGGAGATATGGGATTTGGGTTTTTGTTTAGTGTGCTCGCTAAGATTTTTCTTTCAATCTTATCCCTACGTATTCCGGTTTACCGAAACAGGAAAATCAGAGCGTTCGTAGTTCCTCCTATTCTATGGGAGAAAATGGTTGTTTTTGGTGTCTTGTTCAAAGCCCAAGACGTGAACCGAAAGGTGGTTTGTATCTTATTCAAAGCCCAAGATGTGAAGCTGAAAAGTCTATTTGTATCTTGTTTAAAGCCCAAGATATGAAGCTTAAAGGGTTTGACTTTAGAGAGAATTTGTCATCTCAAAAGAGGGGGGTTGTATGTCACAACTGTTGGGTGACTGGTTATAAAGGAGAATTACTTTAACCGAGATACGCGGATCCTAGCAATGCCATAATTTCCTTTAAAGGGGATTTTAACCTGAAGGAGAAGACTTTAACTCAGTGTAGAGCAATGCTATCTTTCCTTAGGAATTTCTCATACTAAAAGAGGGACAGTGGCATGGATGTAGATGATCCAGAGGCTTGCCGCTTACAATAATTAGATGAAAGGGGAAGGAGTGGTTGATGTTTGTGTACTGTGAACGAGGCACAACTTTGATGCTAAAAGGTTGATTGGATCAACCAGTGGTTTTGTTATACAAAGCCTAAGACGAGGTTAATATGTGTCTCATACAAAGCCCGAGAGAGAGGCTAAAAGGTTTTGACCCGACGATGGAGTCTTTTGGTATCTCGTATAAAGCCCGAGATGGAGGCTATTTGACTCAACAAGAGAGTTTTTTGTATCTCGTACGAAGCCCGAGATGGAGGCTGTTGTTTATTTGGCTCAATAAGAACTTTTTTGTATCTCGTATAAAGCCCGAGATGGAGGCGAAAGGGGTGATTGACTCAACGAGGGAGTCTCTTATGTGTCTCGTATAAAGCCCGAGAGAGAGGCTAAACGTTGTTTGACTCCGCTGGGGAGGATCATTGTACAAAGCCCAAGAGGAGGCTAGGGTTACTGTTTCAGTTAAGTGACAGGTCCAGTATACTGATTTTAAAGAGAAAATCAGTTCGTATATGAGCAACATTGTACTCATGGATTTGATTCAAGGATCCGGGTTATTCCTGTTCTTTAAGGAAGCGGTAAATCCGATGGGTATTGAGACTGTCCTAGTCTATGGGTTTCCTTCCTATTTAACGAAAGGGTCACTTGAGAATGTCTTTGAGACTCAAGGAAATTAGACTGTCTAAGTCTAGGGTTTTATCTTTTGTACTGTGCTTTGAGAAACAGTATTCGACTCTATGAAATGACTGTTCTATGCAAATGACTAAGTTCTGTTCCTATACCTTTAGGAGGTCGTCGGGACAATTTGTACGAAGCCCAAGAGGAGGCTGGAATATTTTAAGAAGCCGACGGGTCCTTGTACTAAGCCTAAGAGGAGGCTATCATTCCCGAATGAAGAGATCATTATACGAAGCCTAAGAGGAGGCTGTGAATACTTCTAAGAAGCCGTAGAGTCCTTGTACTAAGCCCAAAAGGAGGCGGGGTTGCTTTTAGGAAGCCTGTGGGTCCTTGTACGATGCCCAAGAGGAGGCCGATGCTTTTAAGAAGCCCGTGGGTCCCCAAACCCCGAGAAATTCAATGCAATGCTATTCACCGAGAATAGATCAAAGTCAGGAAAGTTCGAGAATTTAGAAGAAACTCAAAGATGCCATTCACGGAGAATACATTCATCTTGGGGAGTAGAGTTTCTTGACAATTCCTAATGAGGACAGCCGATGAGAAGACTGTATCTGGTGATCCTATTGGGGATCTAGTTGTTTATTTCTACAAACAAACGAAACGGCGTCACCTAGTTCTAGACGTAGTTGCCGGGGAAACTCTAAATATCTACACTATTATTACACAGTTGATATGAGTTTATGAAAGAAGACTTACAGTGAAACAGCCCCACAATACAGTTATATATATATGAGTTTATGAAAGGAGACTTACAATGAAACAGCCCCACAATACAGTTATATATATATGAAAGCGGTAAATGAAAGCAATAACCACTTACTCGGTTGTAGAGCTTCCATGCTGTTTGGTTAGTTGTTCAACAAAGAAAGATTGAAAACAACAGTATATTCAAAATCAAAGGAGAAAGTGCTTTGAAAAAGAAAGTTTTGGGGCTTACAGCTCAAGGAGAGGCCCAGGGTTTTATCAGTGAGCGCACTGTTTGAATTTGTACAGAGGGACTTATGCAAGTGACTGAGGCCCAAAAGGTTTTCTGTACAAAGGGATGGGTCTTATACTCTCTCAAGAGGCCCAAAAAGTTTTAAAGAAAAAGAGTGGGGCTTATAACACGAGGGTAGGCCCAATTAATTTTTCGTTTAAAATGGCGATCGCGCCGAGGTTTTCTTTTAACGTGGAGGGACTTATACAATAAGTGAGGCCCAAAATGATTTTGGTTAAAAGGGGGTTGGGTCTTACACTCTATTAGAGGCCCAAGAGTTTTGAATGGGTCTTATAGCTCAAGGAGAGGCCCAAAGGTTATTTTGAAAAGGCGACGATCGCGCCATTTGTTTTTGACGGTATCGGGACTTATACAATACACTGAGGCCTAAAAATGATTTGGTAAAAAAAAGGGTTGGGTCTTACACTCTATTAGAGGCCCAAAGTGTTTTGAAAATGATTTATGAGGGTTGAATTAATCCAAAAACCCTAATTTGTTTTCAAAAATGTATGTAATTGAATAAAAATTCAATTAAAATGATCAAAATTGTTTAACATGTGACAAACAAATTGTGATCTTGGATTAATGTTTCAAAAATTTAGTATTGACCTACAAAATAATTAGAAAGCATTAAAAGTTGCAAAATCAATGTGGAAAAAATATTTAAAATGTCAAAAACAATTAAAATATTAATTCTTTGCAAAAATATCAATTATATGAAATAAATAACATTTTTGGGATTTTTTGAGAAAATAAAATATTTTAACATTTTTGTGAATTATTAAAAAAAGAATCAACTCAAAATCATTAAAACTCAAGAGAGAAAAATTCAAATATTTGAAAATTCAAAAAAGGCGCCAAGAACAGCTGAAGAACACGCGCGTGTTCTGGGTTTGGCTGATTTGCATTTTCTATCCAATCTCCCTGAATACTTGATTATAACATGCAATCCACATATCATTATGCTCGTCTCAACCTCACGATCATGTCTATGTCCATTAATTTCATTTAAATTAAACATAAAACAAGAAATCATGAAAAATCCTCAAGAACCCTAATTTCTGCATGAAGGCTAGGATTTTTGATACACGATTCAAACAATGCAATTAATTGAGGGAAAACATTCCATGCATGATTATGAACATATGGCCAAATTATTGTGCAGCAAAAATTGCATGGATCATAGAGTTAGAAGAACTCATGCTTACCACTTGCAGCTGGTGATCGTGATTTGTGTTGGAGGTGTTACATCTAGGTTCCAATGATGTGGATAACTTCCCTAGGTGCCAAGTGATGTGTCTGAGTGCTTGGAATGGATTGAAATGGTTTGGAGTTGAAGATGGCACCTCAACTGCAAAACTGTCAAGAACTTGAGCAATTTGGCTGGTGATTTTGTGAAATCTGTGTTCCAGATGTTATGTGAGTGTTTGGATCACTTCTATATGATGTATGTGAGGTGTGTGAGTGATTGGTTTGATTGGAAAAGCTCTCAAACTCAAAACCCGATAGCTACCTTGCTAAGAAAGGCATTTTTGCCAAGAGAAAGAGATTTTGAGGAAAGCATCTGTTAGATGGCTTTGGTGTACTCAAACTGAACACAATTGAGCTCTATTTATAGTAGAGTAAGTTTGTTTTGGGATCCACAGTGTATGGCAACTGCAGCAGGTGTTTGTTCAATGTTGGCCAATGGAAATGCAAGTCTCCTCTAGCCATTGACTAGAGGTTAGGGCACAGGGCTGTGGTTCCCTTGGTCTTGGATAAGTCTTGACTGATTTCAGATGAGAACGGCTCATCCATGCCACCTTGATGCTTCCATTGAATGCTTCAATCCAAATTTGGAGTCTTGTCCATATTTTGGCCATTCTAGGTTCAACATGCTATTTCTTGTTCCATGGACTTTGGAAGCTTGGCTCAGTGATTGTCTCTTTTAGATTCAATCCTCTGAGGCTTGGCTGATTTTGGAAAATTGAGCAAAATTGCAAATTCTGCCTTGCCTTGATAGATTTCAGCAAGGCAACTTGCCAATGTCATAACTCATGACTCAAATGGAATTTGGCAATGTTCTTGGCCATTTTGGAAAGCCCTTACATGATACAACAACTGTTTGAACATGTTTAGTTTTGATCTCTTTTGAATCCAATTGAAAAATCCCCCTACATTTGGCAAAAAGTGAAGACAGATTTGGACTTAGTGAAAATTTCACTAAGTGTTGGAAAAAGTGACATTTTCACTTTTCAGCCATTTTGATCACTCCATAACTCAAAATCCTTAATGAATTGGACTTAGGTCTAGTTGAAGTTTTTGTAGAGGGTAATGAGGGCTACAAATCCATATTTGGATGAGAAAAAATGGCTTTGTGGTTTAGGAGTTATGATCCTTCAAAGTTGGTACCCTAGCCACTTTATTTTTAACTTAGAAAATTTTCTAAGTTTTTATGGTTACCCCTTTTACAAGTTATCCAACTTTTCTTGATTTTTCTTGATGAATGATGATTCAAATCATACATTAACATCATTTTAGGGTTAAAAATCCATTTTGGTGAAAAATTTCAAAAAGTCAAAGTTGACTTTTGTGCACAGTTGACATTTTATCAGATGAATTCCAAACTGTGCAATTCTTCATGAAATCATGTCCTTGACCTAAATAAAACTTGATTGACATGTTCCATGGATGTCATAGGGTATATTGATGCATGCCATAGGGCTTTGGAGCATGTCCTGGTCAAAAGTCAAAGTTACAGTTGACTTTTTCCTTAAAACCCTAATTGTGGGGCAGATGAAATTGAGACTTGTTGCTCAAGCTTCTTGGATTAATCCATTGTTCCAAATGGATCAATATAGTTCATTAGAGACCCTCAAACCCTCTCTTGAGGTCTTGGTTCATGATTTGTCCCAAAAGTCAACTTAGGGGTGAATTAGGTCAAGAAACCCTAATTCCTGATTTTTGATGTATGCATCCCCTGAGGCAAAATTGACTTGATGAATGGGTCCATGAGGTTCCATGGAGTATATTAGGTTGTGTTTTGGATCTTTGGGTTGTGTCCAGATGAAATTTTTCATCTGGAGGCCCTAGTCGACCAAAATCCTAATTTGGTGATACTTGCGATCTTGAGACTTGATCCACCTAAAAGGGAGCAGCCTTGTGCTTAATCCTTGAAGTGGGAGTCCTTTTGATCCATTGTGGATATTTGAGAGTAGACAAGTTGAAGATCATGTCATTCCTTGATTGATCCTTTGTCTAAGGCCCTGAAAGGGCTCGAAACCCTAATTTTGATTGTAGTGGATGCTCATCCATCTTTGGGGAGACTGATGAAGTATGATGGTACATCCATACTGTGATGATGATTTGCACAATAATGGGAAATATTAGTGGTCAAAATTTGGGGTATGACAGATGCCCCTATTTAATCTTCTTGGACACGAAGGTGTGAATGATGAAGGTATTCGGGTATTCGAGGTGCAAGAGGATTAAATATCGGAATACCTGAAATTTTGATGGTGGTTATGAATGGCGAATCACATCCATCTTCTTTTACTGAGCAATGATGCTTAGAAAAGGTAAAACTTCCCATCGATCCTGGTCTTCAGCCAAGGAGTTGGTCTCAGTTTTTGATTTAAACTTCCCCTCGATCCTGGTTTCCTACCAAGGAACTGGTCTCAGTTTCTGAAATAAAGCTCCCCTCGTTCTTGGTTTCCTACCAAGGATCTGGTCTCAGTTTCTTTTGTCAATAAACTTTATTGACAAGGGACGCTATTTGTAGCGGTTTTCCTCAAACTTCTCGCCGAATTTTCCTGGGGAGATGCCATTTGATGGAAAAAGCTTTGATGTCAGACTTGTTGGAGAACCCAGTCGTCTGAGTTGTAGAGTTACACAAACTTCTCTGTTGGAGACGCCATTTGTTGATTCTACTAGGGAAAGCGGGTCTCTTGGGAGACTGCTGTTGCTTGGGGTCTTACATCATACTTTTCTCGGGATCTTTCCAGAGAAATGCCATATGATGGGATCCAATTTTGAGGTGCCGATGACCTTTTCATCAGGGGTTTTTTCGGAGAAAAACTGCCGTACTGCCGAATCTCTGATTAAGGGGCTTTCTCTATAGATTTTCCTTAATCTGGGAAAGCAAGGATATCATCCTCAGTGGCGAAGAGTGACATTTGTTGAAAGCTTTCTTGTTTCTCAGAGGTTCAAGTTATCAAAGTGGTCAAGGACCGTCTCTAATCCAGAGATAAATGGGAGAGAGATTGCTTAGATGATTCACTTCCTAACGAGGAAAGGTTTGACAACTCGATTGAGAGAACTTTTATCACCAGGGACAAGACCGACTAGAGTGATAGTGATGCAATATGAAATGTGAATGCAAATCAATAATGCAATGATGCATGTATGTTTATGCTGACAAGATTGACGTGACATACAAACTAAAAGATGAACATGACTGGATACTCGGCCATCGCGGGGCGAAGAAGTACCGTTGGTCCAAAAGTAGCAATTCTACCTTGCTTAGGAGAAGTAGTCCTTGCGGGGAATACCAGTGATCGGGCTTAGGAGATGAGAACTCGGCCGAAGCACGTCAAACGAAACAAGGTCTCGGACACAGTTGATCCCTTCATTCAAGCGTACTGGGTTAGAAGGAGTACTTTGATTCTGCACTTTGAGGTTTGATTACTTCTGGAGAAGCGACCGATGTTCTTCTGATGTTCAACAGTCAAAAGAAATTGTCGTCTTTATTAAAAGCAGAAAAAAGTTTTAACAAGTAAATTCATTTTTGTTTCATTTCAAGAATCGTTGATCATGTTAAAATGCTGTTCTGTAAAGCTAAAACAAATAAGAATTACAAACAAAAGCACAAGGGCTCAAATTTTATTGATAAAATGGAGATCAGCCAAACACGTGATTCCAAAGAGTATATACAAAGTTAGAAAAATGGTAATTTACAGGGAAAAGGGCTACGTTGAAACATAACGACCATTATCCTTCTACCAACTTTGAATTCGGGACATCCTAAACTTCTGTCGAAGATGACCTTGACTGGAGTTTTCCTCCGATGGATGATGTAACTGCTGCTGCTGAGGTACTTGCCTCTGTTGAACATAGTTACTTGCCATTATCCCTAATTTTTGCTTGGATTGTACTATGATGTTTCCAATCCATCGGGATGATTTTTTTTTCACGTCTCTAACTTTTGCCTGGACCGCCCTTTCGGGTTTTCAATCCACCGAGACATTTTTTTTCTCTTTTTTTTAGGCGAAGTATTTCTTGACTACATCAACATTCGTGGGGTAGGAAAATTCCTCTCCGTCCATGGTTGCAAGTCTCAAGGCGCCGCCTGAGAAAGCTTTTGTGACCACATAGGGGCCATCATAATTTGGAGTCCACTTGCCCCGAGAGTCAATGAGAAATGATTGTATCTTTTTGAGCACGAGGTCTCCTTTTCTGAAGACACGAGGTCGGACCTTTTTGTCGAACGCCCTCTTCATTATCTGTTGATATAACTGACCATGGCATAGTGCCGTTATTCTCTTTTCTTCAATCAGATTCAGTTCGTCGTGTCGACTTTGACACCATTCAGCTTCGGTGAGCTTAGCTTCCATCAATACTCGAATTGACGGGATCTCTACTTCTATGGGGAGCACTGCTTCCATTCCATATACTAGAGAGAAAGGGGTAGCCCCTGTTGAAGTGCGGACAGATGTTTGATAACCGTGAAGAGCAAAGGGTAGCATCTCGTGCCAGTCTTTGTAGGTTACGACCATCTTTTGAACGATCTTCTTGATGTTCTTGTTAGCCGCTTCTACCGCCCGTTCATCTTGGGTCAGTAGGGAGATGAGTTATGATGTTCGATTTTGAACTCTGCACACAACTCTTTCATCATCTTGTTGTTCAAGTTAGATCCATTATCAGTAATGATCTCTCTTGGAACACCATAACGGCAGATGATATTGTTTTTGATAAATCGGACCACCACTTGTCGGGTTACATTAGCGTATGACGCTGCTTTGACCCACTTGGTGAAATAGTCATTGGCTACCAGGATGAACCGATGTCCGTTTGAAGCCTTAGGTTCAATCATGCCGATCATGTCGATTCCCCATATGGAAAATGGCCATGGGGAAGAGAGAACTTTGAGATGTGATGGCGGCACATGAATTTTGTCGGAGTATATCTGACACTTGTGACACCTCCTCATGTACTTGTAGCAGTCGAATTCCATGGTCAACCAGTAGTACCCTGCTCTTAGAACTTTTCTCGCCATTGTATGTCCATTGGCATGAGTGCCAAAGGATCCTTCATGAATTTCTTTCATAAGCATGTCTGCTTCTGGTCTGTCTACGCATCGGAGCAAGACCATGTCAAAATTCCTCTTATAGAGAGTGTCACCGCTCAAGAAGAAGTTTCCAGCCAATCTTCTGAGGGTTTTTCTATCTTTTCTGAGTGCCCCAGGTGGGTACTCTTGTTTCTGAAGGAAGCATTTGATATCGTGATACCAAGGTTTGTCGTCTATGACTGCTTCAATCGTAAAGGTGTAAGCGGGCCTTTCAAGGCGCATGATGTCGATCTTAGGTATATCATTCCATTGACCTACACTAATCATGGAAGAGATAGTGGCTAATGCATCAGCCATGTGATTCTCATCACGAGGGATGTGATGAAACTCAACTCTGTTGAAGAAAGGTAACAACCTTCTTGCATAGTCTTTGTAAGGAATTAATCCTGATTGGTATGTGTTCCAATCTCCTTTTATCTGGTTAATAACCAGGGCTGAGTCGCCATATACGTCCAAGTTTTTGATCCTTAAATCAATCGCTTCTTCGAGACCCATAATACAAGCTTCGTATTCGGCCTCGTTGTTTGCACATTTGAACGTAAGTCTAGCAGTGAAAGGAATGTGGGTACCCTGAGGGGTAACAATGATTGCCCCAATTCCGTTTCCATAATGATTAACTGCTCTGTCAAAGATAAGTCCCCATTGGGAACCTGGTTCTGGCCCTTCACTGGGTAGCGGTTCATCGCAGGCTTTCATTTTTAGATACATGACATCTTCGTCTGGGAAGTCAAACCCGATTGATTCTTGATCGTCAATCGGTTGATGAGCCAAATGATCGGCTAAAATACTTCCCTTAACGGCTTTCTGAGCATGGTACTCTATGTCATATTCTGATAATAACATCTGCCAACGGGCAATCCTTCCCGTAAGAGCAGGTTTTTCGAAAACATATTTGATTGGATCCATTTCGGAGACCAACCAAGTAGTATAATGAATCATGTATTGGCGAAGACGTTTGGCAGCCCAAGCCAAAGCGCAGCAATTTTTCTCAAGCATCGTGTACCGAGTCTCACAGTCGGTGAATTTCTTGCTCAAATAGTAGATGGCAGACTCTTTCCTTTTGGTTTCGTCTTGTTGGCCAAGTACACATCCCATTGAGTCTTCTAGAACCGTGAGGTAAATGATCAGTGGTCTTCCTTCCATTGGAGGTGATAGAATCGGAGGATTCAACAGATATTCCTTGATACTATCAAAGGTGGGTTGACAATCTTCTGACCAAACACAATCCTGGTTCTTTTTGAGTAATTTGAAGATCGACGCGCATGTCGCGGTCATAAGGAATATGAATCTGGAGATGTAGTTCAATCGTCCCAGGAATCCTCTGACTTGTTTTTCAGTTTTCGGAGAAGGCATTTCTTGAATGGCCTTGACCTTGTCAGGATCAACCTCAATTCCTTTCTGGCTGACGATGAACCCTAGTAGTTTCCCTGAACGGACACCGAAGGTGCACTTGTTGGGATTCAAGCGGAGCTTGAATTTTCTTAGATGTTCGAACAATTTTGACAGATGTTCAACGTGCCCACTCTCTGTTTTTTATTTTGTAATCATATCATTGACATATACCTCGATTTCCTTATGTATCATGTCATGAAACAGAGTAGTCATGGCCCTTTGATAGGTTGCCCCGGCGTTCTTCAAGTTGAACGGCATCACCTTGTAACAAAAGGTGCCTCATGGGGTGATGAATGAAGTTTTCTCCATGTCTTTCGGCGCCATTTTGATCTGGTTATAGCCCGAGAATCCATCCATGAAGGAGAAAACTTTGAACTTTGCGGTACTGTCAACCAACATGTCAATGTGTGGTAAAGGAAAGTCGTCCTTTGGACTAGCCTTGTTCAGATCTTTGTAATCAACACACATTCTGACCTTTCCGTCCTTTTTGGGAACAGGTACGATGTTGGCTAACCATTGAGGATATTCAGATGTAGCGAGGAAACCTGCGTCAATCTGTTTCTGTACCTCCTCTTTGATTTTGATGGCCATGTCTAGGTGAGTGAGTCTCAACCTTTGCTTTACTGGCGGACATTCTGATCTTAACGGTAAGTGATGTTTCATGATGCTGGTATCCAACCCTGGCATATCCTGATGGGACCAAGCGAATACATCAGGAAATTCTTTGAGAAGCTTTATCAAACTCTCTCTGGCAGTTGGATTGAGAAGTGCCCCAATCCTGATTTCTTTTCTCTCTTGCTCTGAACCCAAGTTTACCGTTTCCAACGGCTCTTTGTGAGGTTCAATGGACCTTTCCTCTTGTCTTGAGTAGTCGGGAGATCTCTTCTGGAATTTCGTTGCCATTTTCTTCTTCAGCCTCGAATACCGGGAACTCAAAGTTGGGAGAAGGCATCGGATCGTATGTTTCAACTGGGTTTAAAACAAGCAATCGGCATGACGTGATGATTCGTGTTTAGAAGAGATAGAGGAAAATGCAAGTGTGTGCAGTGTTTTATTTTATTACTGCATGTTTTTATTTTTACATGTTTTTTAGGATTACCATTTTCTGAAAAAGCAAAAAGAGAAAACAGCAATAAATGCGGAAATTACAAAACGACGTTATTTTATTAATGAACAAGTCGATCCTTGAAACTATAGCCCTATAAAACAAAACTCTATCGCTTCGGGCAAAGCGAAGAGGGAAAATTTACAGAAAGCGAGCCCTATCAAAATATCTGTTTCACCTGGGCAGGGTGAAAGGTTAAAGATGGCAATTACTTTGATAGGCGAACGACCTTCAGAACATCGACAGCAACCCATTGGCGGCGAACTCCTCGGTGAATCACAAAGTCTGGCACCTTCCTTGATTTGTCTTCAGAAATGACGCTGATTTCTGGTGGAGTAGGATCCTTGGAATCTGTCTCCCAGGAAGAATTGTTGTAGGAGAATTCCTCTGTTGCATTTTGCATAGTATTTGTGTTCTCAGCTGTATCTCCCCATCCAGTAGGCTGGATATCTTCGAGCCTGATACGAGAGCTACCGGGCGCAGTGTACTTGACCATATAGTCAAATTTCCCACTTGGTTGTCCCAAGGTGTCCCAAACTTCCTTGGAACTGGAGGGGTCATCTTTCTCGATGACGTTGACCTCGGGAAAAGCATAATTGATGAATTCAAGTCCTGCAAACGTTGTGAATTCATCTTCTTATTGAGCAGTTTCTGAATGACCTGAGTGTTGATCCATGACATGGTGGGGACACAGGTATTCTGTTCGATGATGCTCAGCTGAGTTTCATTACTCAGCTGACTTTCTTGCCCCAAGTTTCCTGGGTAAGGTTGCCACATTGGCAGACCATCCATTGGGCCATAGTAATCGTGGTCAAAGTTGTCTTTCATCAGAGTGTCCTCCTCTAATGAATTTGGCGGAGCACGACATCCTTCTGGATCACAATCTCCATATATCATTTCGACGTCTGACCTTGGTATAAATCTCGGACTCTGTGCGGGATAGCAAAATGGTGTAGGCACCTCTTCCTGAGACATATAACCGTCCTCATTAAGATAGGATTTCCATTCTTCATCTGGGTCAGAGGGATCTTCCTTATTGATAGCATGTACTGCTTGAGACACTGGGTGAAGGAAACCTCCACTGTGGAAGAAATTTTGAAGGGGATGAAGACTTTAGCTGGCAGTTGTCTGGGTACAGGTTGTAGAGAAACCAAGACCCTTCTTTGTTATATTGCTAGTAGGAATGACAAGCTGTCCCCATCCGGATGTATCGACACTCTCGACCGCTTTAATAGCATTGTTGTATGAGGAAATCGAGGATCCTCCTTTGAAATGATTGTCCTTGCTCACCGACAGTGCTTGGAACTGCATTCCGATAACCTCCTCGGGTTCTATACCAGTAGATGATGACAAGTTACTAACAAGCAAGGTCTGTTCCCCACAAACTGTGACAAGTTGATCGTTCTTGACGAACTTTAGCTTTTGGTGAAGGGTTGAAGTAACCGCTCCAGCATGATGTATCCAAGGTCTTCCTAATAAACAACTGTACGTTGCCCGGATGTCCATGACCTGGAAAGTGACTTGGAAAGTATGAGGACCAATAGTTATGGGAAGATCAACTTCGTCGATAACTGTTTTTCTGGATCCGTCGAACGCTTTGACGACGACCTCGCTGATTCTCATCGAAGGGCCCTTGAATGATAATTGCATCAAAGTGGACTTTGGCATAACATTCAGGGCTGACCCTGTGTCTACCAGTACGCTGGCTAAAGCATCGTCCTGGCAGTTAACTGTGATATTGAGCGCCATGTTATGACGACGACCCTCTTCAGGTAATTCCTCATCACTAAATCCCAAATTGTCATAGGAAGTGATGTTAGAGACAATGCTATCGAATTGTCTGACTGTCACATCTTGTTCCACAAAGGCTTGCTCCAAGACTTTCTGTAGAGTCTCCCTGTGGGCTTCTGAACTGAGCAACAGCGATAACACCGAGATCTTTTAAGGAGTTTGTAACAGCTGATCGACAATGTTGTACTCACTCCTTTGGATGAGCTTCAGCATCTCATCATTGTTTTTCGAAAGGTCGGGATCACCGGATTGACCGACTGATAGATCAGGAGCTTCTGTCTGAAGTTCCTTTTCTTTGTTAAGTTCTCCAACTCCTCGGTTGAAGATTCGACCGCTCTGTGTTACACGACTGATGTCTGCAATATTTACGACGGAGGGTAATGGAATTTCCTTTCCATTTTCAACTGTCATTGCACCGTATTTGTAAGGGATAGCCTTAGCTGATTCATACGGTAGTGGTCCCGGTAGATAGATGACTATGGGAACCTTCTGATTTTTCTGACCATCATAAGTGATCTCGATTCGTTCCCGGTTGGGAACTTTAGATTCGTCAAGTAGAGGGATGATGGAAAAAACATCCATGGTCCTGTGATGACCAGAGATCGTGACAACATCCTCAACTTGCTCGGCAAGGTAGTTCGGCGTCTAGTCGATGGGTCCAGAACCCGGATATGGACGAATTTCTCCACGATCCACCTGACCCTGAAGAGCTGCTCTCACAAGGTAACACCCTTAGTTACTTTCTGAACAGACGCTACAACGGTTATAATTGTGTAGTGGCACCTGGCCACGCCCACTTTGAATACAATGTAACCTCACTAGGTTAGCTTCCACTGATCGGCATCCTGACTTTGACACCGAGTGGGGTTTCTATTACTGATACTAATCTGCTGAGTATCTTCATCCATATAAATTGGCATCCACCAGTGATTTAACAAGTGCTGAAGTGCCTCTTGGACAAGGGTACAACCTCGATCGTTTTTGCAACCTGCTTTACAGCTTTGATAGTCATGTGGTATTAAGAATCCGAGTCAGACCTGCACAGCATGTAACTCTACCAGGTTGATATTTATCACGCGAATATCGAAGATCTGAACCATGTTGATCTGATAAGGGTTCCTATCATGGTAGTCTTGGATCCATCCAAGATCCTTCTGACGCTGGAGGGTCTCCTGTATGAAAGAGCATCCCTGTTTGTTTACCGAGCAAGTCAAATAGGAACTGTAATCGTGTCGCGGCAGATTATGATACTGGCTTTGCCTTGGGTGCATTGCCACCAAGTTGACATTCATTGCACGGATGTCGTGATTCTGAATGATGTTAGAGTTTGTGTAGACCATGTTAACTCCACAAACTCGGTGCTCTTGGATCCATCAGAGATCCATTTTTTCCTATAGAGCTGCTTGCACTACAAAGTATCCTTAATTATCTTTAGAGCAGATATCACACTGATGATAGTTATGAGGTGGCACATGGCCATATCCACTCTGTCTACAATGCATCTTGACCAAATGGGTTTTCAACAAGAGTACATCGTGAATTTGATAGACATTGTTAGTCTCTCTTTCTATCAAATTGACTGCAGCCTTCTCGTGTTGAGTCAGCGGACTCGTGAGAACATTAAGATTTGTATCCTTGAAGGATAAGACCCCGCTCCTAACAAGTTTTTGCACGTCGGACTTGAAATTGAGACAAGTCTCTATGTTATGCCCTGGACCTCCTTGATGATAAGGGCAAGTTTGATCCACCTTAAACCAAAAAGGCGGATTTTTCGGTACTGTAAGAGGAGATTTAGTCTGAATGTGCCCCTTAGCCAGTAGTAATGGAAACAGCTCTGCGTACGTCACGGGTATAGGATCAAATCCTGGTGGCCATGTTGTACGGTTGTTGTTGTATGGAGGATGAGCCTGTTGAAGAGGTTGTTGTGTCCTTTGCTGGTCAGGTTGGCTCTGCGCAACCTGAGGTTGATACGTAGGAATAGGCGTAGGGTTGATAGCAGGAGTCACAGCTGCTACCCGGCTGATAACGTCGCCTTTTCTTTCCGAGAGAGATATTCCCAATATCTTGCTCTTTTTTCTTAGGGAGAGCACTACCATATTTTTTAGTACCGCTCGTCGATCCAGGGTCTTTTACCAAACATCCTTCTCGGACGGCTTCCTCAAGACGTACGCCCATGCCGACCATTTCGGTGAAATCACTGGGCGCACTGGCAACCATTCGGTCATAGTAAAATGAGTTTAAGGTCTTTAAGAAGATCTTTGTCATCTCTTTTTCCTCAAGAGGTGGACAAATTTGAGCGGCAATTTCACGCCACCTTTGAGCATACTCCTTAAAGGTTTCCTTGTCCTTTTGTAACATTGATCTGAGTTGATCTCTGTCGGGTGCCATGTCCAAATTATATTTGTATTATTGGACGAAGGCAGTGCCAAGATCTCTGAAAGTGTTGATCGTGGCATGGTTTAAACCCATGTACCATTTGAGTGCGGCTCCGGTTAAACTATCCTGGAAGTAGTGAATCAGTAGGTCCTGATTCTCCGTCTGGGCTGACATCCGCCGAGCGTACATCACCAGATGGCTCTGAGGGCAAGAGTTACCCTTGTATTTTTCAAAGTCGGGCACTTGAAATTTGTGCGGAACTTTCACATTTGGGACCAAGCAGAGGTCTGCGGCATCCTTTCCAAATAGATCCTGACCGCGAATGGCTTGCAGCTCCCTCTGCATTTCCAAGAATTGCTCCTGGAATTCCTCCATTCTGTCAAACATAGTTTCCTTCTTACCAGAAGGTGTCTGTGGAATCTGTCCTTCCGAGACAGTGTGCACCATAGGGGGTGGTACCGTGACTACGGCAGTGAGTCTTGGCGTTTCCCGAAGTTTGTAACCTTCAGGAGTCTTCAGTATGCCCCTGGCATCTTCGCTTTCCCGAAGTTTGTAACCTTCAGGCCCAGCGGCTTCTGTT
This sequence comes from Lathyrus tuberosus, assembly GCA_022829125.1. Taxonomy (NCBI): domain Eukaryota; kingdom Viridiplantae; phylum Streptophyta; class Magnoliopsida; order Fabales; family Fabaceae; genus Lathyrus; species Lathyrus tuberosus. The sequence continues at coordinate 13,596,225 of JALAZF010000139.1, read as the reverse complement.
GTGATTCCCTGATCTTCAGTGATCGACGGAACATATCCTTCCGGGATATAGTTAAAAGGCATGCCCCAAGGACGATCTTTCGGCATCTGATACCTAGGATCATACTTCTCCACTATGGGCTTTGAGGTGATCTCTGAGATCATAGTTCTTTGTAGCTGAGCTTCTGCTATGGCTTGCATGTCGTTACGAAGCTTTCTCATATCCTCTCTCAGAGCGTCGATCTCTTCTTTCAACTCTCTGTTTTCTTCCTCAAGATCATCCATCCTTTTCTGACGATTGGCCCGAGTATTATACGAATGAGACAGTTTGACTCTAGAACCGAGACACAAACGTGAGATTCGTAGGTAAGAAGAATACGCGATGTGAGAATGATGAATGCAATGATTATATTAATTGTTTAAGGTTTAATCAAAATAAACTTTGACAATTAGATTGCAAATATCAAACAGTGGGGACACCCCTTTTTATTGAAATTCAAAGGATTACAGAAATGGAAATACAGTAGATTACAAAGTGCAGAAACAGAAACCTAAGCTAATGGGTCCCGAGTCCTCTCTGAAGAGAAATCGGGTGCTGATTCTGGTATCTTCCTTTTCTTTGACCGGGGCTCTTGGGCCATTGTCGGGTTGTCATTCCTTTGCCAGGTAAAAGGAGTGAGCAAATTCCTTTGGTCATCCTGATTATCCACAGCGTGTTGCTCCAAAATCTCAATCAGAGCATCCTTCTCTTTCAGTAATTGATGTATTCTGATGCACTCTACGTCGAGGGTGCGGTACTTGTTCTTCCAAGACCTCCTCTCCCGTTGAACTTTGTTGAGAGTAACCTGAAGCTTTTCAGTTTCCGTCATGAAGTACATGACAGATTCCCTCGGCGGAAGAATTCCGTAACGAGGATAAGGCATCTTTAGCTTGAGAGCTCTAGTTTGTACCCAATGGAGATAAGGCTTCAACGAGACACAGTCCGGTTTTCCTAGAGACTCTCGTCCTTTCTTATGAACATGCTTCCAAGCGTGCACTATTTCCATCTTTAGTGCTCTGTCATTTTCTCCTTCCTTGAAGAAAAGACCTTCCAGATGAACACCCCGTGGGACGTGTCTCATCGAGTATCCAAATTGACGAAGAACCAATACCGGATGGTAGTTGATTCCTCCTTTAGTTCCTATGAGGGGTACGTTAGGGAAGTTTCCACAATGGTCAATGATCCTAATTCCCTCATAAATCTTACTACACCAATCAATGTCAGAGTTGGTAAGAGACATGATCTTCTGCGACCAACGTAAGACACTCTTACAATCCCAAAAAGCAGCAGACTTGGGCAAGTGAGAGATAAACCATTTGTAAAGCAAAGGTACATAGCATGTGATCTCCCCTCCGCTGTACAAATTTCCCAAGTGTACAGAATGATACGCATCTGCGAGCAAAGTCGGCACAGGGTTTCCAATGAGAAAAACCTTAATGGAGTTAATATCGACGAAGTTATTGATGTTAGGAAACAAAAATAACCCGTAGGTGAGCAAGACAAAGATGCTTTCAAAAGCAGTCACGTTTCCTATACTGGCGAAATACAAGGCTTTCTTTGTCAAGAACTGGGCTGGCAAACCTTGGATGCCACCCTTAGCGGTCATGTAAGTCCTGACCTCAGACTCGTCCAAATGAATTGCTCTTGCAATAGTCTGATTCTTTGGAATTTCTTCCAGTCCAGAAAATGGAGCTCGATCTGTGATATGTAAATCAATCAGATGAGAATACTCCTCCAGCGTTGGTGCGAGCTGGTAATCTGGGAATGTGAAACAGTGATAAACTAGATCATAAAACTGAATGAGCGCATCCATGATTCCCTTAATCACATAGACTCTTAATAGTGGTAGCAAACCTCCGTGCCTGGCTCTGAAAGCCTCAGGGTTAGTGATCATCCTCACTAACTTTCTCAAATCCTCAAGTTTTGGAACCTTGAAGGTGTACGTATGAGTTCTCCTTCTACCGAAATCCATTAGCGTAATCCTCTTCTCTGATATTTGCAATCACAGTCTTAGTTTAATTTGAAAAACAGAGAGACTAGAAGAGAAGTTTTTTGAATGTTTTAATGTTTTATTAAATGAATGCATGAATGCAGCACACAAAAACATAGAAAAAACATGGGGTCAAAGGGTCGTTGTCATGAAGTCAAGGCTCTACCCCTCCCCAAAGGTTTATACTAGGGTGATTTTTGTACCTGTACTCATTATCATCAGCTCCTCCCCGGAAAGCAAAACAACAAGCGGATCGCCAGCGAGTTGTAATGCAATCTTAGAGTAAGTGCCATTCACCGAGAATAGATCACCAACCTCAAATGAGGGTAGTATCACGTAACAACTATTTTCGATAGTTTCTGCACTACGAAAGGGTTTAGCTCCTCAGCTTCTCAGACTTAACAATTGGCCCATTGTCTAGGTGAGAGAATGGGTTGCATTGGTCAGCCTCCACTGAGGTTGATGGCCGACATCGTCGCCATCACTTATCTTAAGTGTATACTCAATCTTTCCACATACGGCATCACCCGCATTCCCATTAGCAGAAAAATAAACACGTATAGCAATTATGAAAAGCAGTATATATATTTGTCCTAAACATCCTAGACCTTTAAAGCTAGGAATCCTAAGTTCCTGACAGAAAATGGGTTCCCCGGCGGAAGCCCCAATCTGTGGTATTCACACAAGAGATGAAAAGGAAGACCGTGCCTAGATCTAACTTTGAAAGGCCCCACGGTGGGCGCCATTTTTTTCTGTAGTGAGCGATTTTGGACGCGGTTCTTAAGCGCTGGTCGCTCTCTGCGGTTTGAGCTTAAACTACAGGTTGATTCATTTTTTATCCTATTAAAGCTGATGAAGGAAGGGAAATAGATGTCTCCAATTAACCCTGCTTTGCATACTGAGTTTAAACATGGGTCTGTTAGGTTACAGATGCTATCAATGTGGGGGGGCCTTTGTACTGGTTATTTGTATTTTCGCCAATACGGTTTTCTTTCTTTTTAGGACTTTATAGCGGGGAACAAGGATTAGGATGTTAGGACTGGTGCTTTTGAGTTACTGCTTTTGATTGATGGAGATATGGGATTTGGGTTTTTGTTTAGTGTGCTCGCTAAGATTTTTCTTTCAATCTTATGCCTACGTATTCCCGTTTACCGAAACAGGGAAATCAGAGCGTTCGTAGTTCCAGAATAGGAGGAAATGTTTGTTTTTGGTGTCTTGTTCAAAGCCCAAGACGTGAAGCGAAAGGTGGTTTGTATCTTGTTCAAAGCCCAAGATGTGAAGCTGAAAAGTCTATTTGTATCTTGTTTAAAGCCCAAGATATGAAGCTGAAAGGGTTTGACTTTAGAGAGAATTTGTCATCTCTAAAGAGGGGGGTTGTATGTCACAACTGTTGGGTGACTGGTTATAAAGGAGAATTACTTTAATCGGGATACGCGGATTCTAGCAATGCCATAATTTCCTTTAAAGGGGATTTTAACCTGAAGGAGAAGACTTTAACTCAGTGTAGAGCAATGCTATCTTTCCTTAGGAATTTCTCATACTAAAAGAGGGACAGTGGCATGGATGTAGATGATCCAGAGGCTTGCCGCTTACAACAATAAGATGAAAGGGGAAGGAGTGGTTAATGCTTGTGTACTGTGAACGAGGCACAGCTTTGATGCTAAAAGGTTGATTAGATCAACCAGTGGTTTTCTTATACAAAGCCTAAGAGGAGGCTAATATGTGTCTCATACAAAGCCCAAGAGAGAGGCTAAAAGGTTTTGACCCGACGACGGAGTCTTTTGGTATCTCATATAAAGCCCGAGATGGAGGCTATTTGACTCAACAAGAGAGTTTTTTGTATCTCGTACGAAGCCCGAGATGGAGGCTGTTGTTTATTTGGCTCAATAAGAACTTTTTTGTATCTCGTATAAAGCCCGAGATGGAGGCGAAAGGGGTGATTGACTCAACGAGGGAGTCTCTTATGTGTCTCGTATAAAGCCCGAGAGAGAGGCTAAACGTTGTTTGACTCCGCTGCGGAGGATCATTGTACAAAGCCCAAGAGAAGGCTATGGTTACTGTTTCAGTTAAGTGACAGGTCCAGTATACTAATTTTAAAGAGAAAATCAGTTCTTATATGAGCAACACTGTACTCATGGATTTGATTCAAGGATCTCGGTTATTCCTGTTCTTTAAGGAAGCGGCAAATCCGAAGGGTATTGAGACTGTCCAAGTCTACGGGTTTCCTTCCTATATAACGAAAGGGTCACTTGAGAATGTCTTTGAGACTCAAGGAAATTAGACTGTCCAAGTCTAGGGTTTTATCTTTTATATTGTGCTTTGAGAAACAGTAGTAGACTCTATGAAATGACTGTTCTATGCAAATGACTAAGTTCTGTTCCTATACCTTTAGGAGGTCGTCGGGACAATTTGTACGAAGCCCAAGAGGAGGCTGGAATCTTTTAAGAAGCCGACGGGTCCTTGTACGAAGCCCAAGAGGAGGCTATCATTCCCGGAGGAAGAGATCATTATACGAAGCCTAAGAGGAAGCTGTGAATACTTCTAAGAAGCCGTAGGGTCCTTGTACTAAGCCCAAGAGGAGGCGGGGTTGCTTTTAGGAAGCCTGTGGGTCCTTGTACGATGCCCAAGAGGAGGCCGATGCTTTCAAGAAGCCCGTGGGTCCCCAAACCCCGAGAAATTCAAGGCAATGCTATTCACCGAGAATAGATCAAAGTCAGGAAAGTTCGAGAATTTGGAAGAAACTCAAGAGATGCCATTCACGGAGAAAAGATCATCTCTGGGGAGTAGAGTTTCTTGACAAGTGCTTTTAAGAAGTCGATGGGTCCCCAAACCTCGAGAAGTTCAAGACATGCCATTCACCGAGAATAGATCAAGCCAGGAAAGTTCGAGAATTTGGAAGAAACTCAAGAGATGCCATTCACGGAGAAAAGATCATCTCTGGGGAATAGAGTTTCTTTGACAACTTCTATGAGTGACAGTCTATGAAAGGGTTCACAGAGAATGCTGCCTGTCATATCTCCATATTGTTTAACCCCAAGAGGAGGGAAGACTGTGTCTGGTAATCCTATGGGGATCTAGTTTTGACTATTTAAGAGTGGTCAACGGGCTTAATGCTAGACGTAGTTGCCGGGGAAACTCTAAATATGTATACTATTATTACATAGTTGATATGAGTTTATGAAAGAAGACTTACAACGAAACAGCCCCACAATACAGTTATATGTATATAAAAGCGGTAAATGAAAGCAATAACCACTTACTCGGTTGTAGAGCTTTCATGCTGTTTGGTTAGTTGTTCAACAAAGAAAGATTGAAAACAACAGTATATTCCAAATCAAAGGAGAAAGTGCTTTGAAAAAAAGAAAGATTTGGGGCTTACAGCTCAAGGAGAGTCCCAGGGTTTTATCAGTGAGCGCACTGTTTGAATTTGTACAGAGGGACTTATACAAGTGACTGAGGCCCAAAATGTTTTCTATACAAAGGGATGGGTCTTACACTCTTTCAAGAGGCCCAAAAAGTTTTAAAGAAAAAGAGTGGGGCTTATAACACGAGGGTAGGCCCGGTTGATTTTTCGTTTTAAAAATGGCGATCACGCCGAGGTTTTCATTTAACGCAGAGGGACTTATATAATAAGTGAGGCCTAAAATGGTTTTGGTTAAAAGGGGGTTGGGTCTTACACTCTATTAAAGGCCCAAAATGTTTTGAATGGGTCTTATAGCTCAAGGAGAGGCCCAAAAGGTTATTTTTCAAAAGGCGATGATCGCGCCGTTTATTTTTGACGGTATCGGGACTTATACAATACACTGAGGCCCAAAAAATGATTGGTCAAACAAAGATTGGGTCTTACACTCTATTAGAGGCCCAAGTGTTTTGAAAATGATTTATGAGGGTTGAATTAATCCAAAAACCCTAATTTGTTTTCAAAAATGTATTTAATTGAATAAAAATTCAATTAAAATGATCAAAATTGTTTAACATATGAAAAACAAATTGTGATCTTGGATTAATGCTTCAAAAATTAAGTATTGACCTACAAAATAATTAGAAAGCATTAAAAGTTGCAAAATTAATGTAGAAAAAATATTTAAAATGTCAAATACAATTAAAATATTAATTCTTTGCAAAAATATCAATTATATGAAATAAATAATATTTTTGGGATTTTTTGATAAAATAAAATATTTTAAAATTTTTGTGAATTATTAAAAAAAGAATCAACTCAAAATCATTAAAACTCAGAGAGAAATTAATTTTTGAATCAATTAAAGAAAATCACAAAATTCAAATATTTGAAAATTCAAAAAAAGGCGCCAAGAACAGCTGAAGAACACGAGCGTGTTCTGGGTTTGGATAATTTGCATTTTCTATGCAATCTCCCTGAATACTTGATTATAACATGCAATCCACATATCATTATGCTCGTCTCAACCTCACGATCATGTCTATGTCCATTAATTTCATTTAAATTAAACATATAACAAGAAATCATGAAAAATCCTCAAGAACCCTAATTTCTGCATGAAGGCTAGGATTTTTGATACACGATTCAAACAATGCAATTAATTGAGGGAAAACATTCCATGCCTGATTATGAACATATGGCCAAATTATTGTGCAGCAAAAATTGTGTGGATCATAGAGTTAGAAGAGCTCATGCTTACCACTTGCAGCTGGTGATCGTGATTTGTGTTGGAGGTGTTACAGCTTGGTTCCAATGATGTGGATAGCTTCCCTAGGTGCCAAGTGATGTGTCTGAGTGCTTGGAATGGATTGAAATGGTTTGGAGTTGAAGATGGTACCCCAACTGCAAAACTGTCAAGAACTTGAGAAATTGGCTGGTGATTTTGTGAAATCTGTGTTCCAGATGTTATGTGAGTGTTTGGATCACTTCTATATGATATATGTGAGGTATGTGAGTGATTGGTTTGATTGGAAAAGCTCTCAAACTCAAAACCCGATAGCTACCTTGCTAAGAAAGTCATTTTTGCCAAGAGAAAGAGATTTTGAGGAAAGCATCTGTTAGATGGCTTTGGTGTACTCAAACTGATCACAGTTGAGCTCTATTTATAGTAGAGGAAGTTTGTTTTGCAAGGAATAGTGAATGGCAGCTGCTAAGTAGGTTTGGCCAATGTTGGCAAATGAAAATCCAAGTCTCCTCTAGCCATTGACTAGAGGATAGGGCACAGAGCTTTGGTTCCCTTGGTCTTGGATAAGGCTTGACTGATTTCAGATGAGAATGGCTCAGTCCATGCCACATTGATGCTTCCATTGAATGCTTCAATCCAAATTTGGAGTCTTGTCCCTATTTTGGCCATTCTAGATTCAACATGCTATTTCTTGTTCCATGGACTTTGGAGGCTTGGCTCAGTGATTGTCCCATTTAGATTCAATCCTCTGAGGTGTCCAAGTGGATAGGAGCATTTGAATTTGGCTGATTTTGGCAAATCGAGCAAAATTGCAAATTCTGCCTTGCCTTTGACAGATTTCAGCAAGGCAACTTGCCAATGTCATATCTCATGGTGTAAGTTGAATTTAGTAATGTTCTTGACCATTTTGGAAAGCCCTTACATGATACAACAACTGTTTGAACATGTTTGGTTTTGATCTCTTTTGAATCCAAGTGAAAAATCCCCCTACATTTGGCAAAAAGTAGGGTAAAATCTGACTTAGTGAAATTTTCACCAAGTGTTGGAACAAAGTGTTTTCTCTTGATTTTGATCACTCCATAACTCAAAATCCTTAATGAATTGGACTTAGGTCTAGTTGAATTTTTTGTAGAGGGTAATGAGGGCTACAAATCCATCTTTGGATGAGAAAAAATGGCCTTGTGGTTTAGGAGTTATGATCCTTCAAAGTTGGTACCCTTGCCACTTTATTTTTAACTTAGAAAATTTTCTATGTTTTTATGGTTACCCCTTTTACAAGTTATCCAACTTTTCTTGATTTTTCTTGATGAATGATGATTCAAATCATACATTAACATCATTTTAGGGTTAAAAATCCATTTTGGTGAAAAATCTCAAAAAGTCAAAGTTGACTTTTGTGCACAGTTGACTTTTTATCAGATGAATTCCAAACTGTGCAATTCTTCATGAAATCATGTCTTTGACCTAAATCAAACTTGATGGAAATGTTACATGGGTGTCATAGGGTATATTGAATCATGTCTTAGGGCTTGGGGGCATGTTCTGGTCAAAGGTCAAAGTTACAGTTGACTTTTTCCTTAAAACCCTAATTGTGGGGCAGATGAAATTGAGACTTGTTGCTCAAGCTTCTTGGATTAATCCATTGTTCCAAATAGATCAATATAGTTCATTAGAGACCCTTAAACCCTATCTTGAGGTCTTGGCTCATGATTTGCCCTAAAAGTCAACTTAGGGGTGAATTAGGTCAAGAAACCCTAATTCCTGATTTTTGATGTATGCATCCCCTGAGGCAAAATTGACTTGATGATTGGGTCCATGTGGTTCCATGGAGTATATTAGGTTATGTTTTGGATCATTGGCTTGTGCCCAGATAAAAATTTTCATCTGGAGGCCCTGGTCGACCAAAACCCTAATTTGGTGACACTGTCGATCTTGAGACTTGATCCACCTAGAAGGGAGCAACCTTGTGCTTAATCCTTGAAGTGGGAGTCCTCTTGATCCATTGTTAATGTTTGAGAGGTTAGACAAGTTGAAGATCATGTCATTCCTTGATTGATCCTTTGTCTAGGCACCCAGAGAGGGCTTGAAACCCTAATTTTGATTGTGGTGAATGCTCAACATCTTTGAGGAGATTGATGAGGCACAAAGGTACATCCATATTGTGATGATTATTTGCACAATGATGGGAAATCTTAGTGGTCAAAATTTGGGGTATGACATGTGTGTTTTCCACTTACTTGCTTTAAACATGAACATAACATCATAACATCATAACATTGCATTTCAAAGACCTAGGGATTTATCTTTGTTCTTTGCCACAGGTTATGGCTTCCGCTCGCAGAAACACTATCCGAATAAACTTTGTCAGGGTACCTTCCAAGCTTAAGGAATTAGTCTCAAAGGTTCCCAAGAATTCTCAATTCACCAAAAGGCATTGTTATCTACTCGATTTGGTTACCTCAGGGTTTGAAGAAGACATGATGAGTGTTTTGTTCCAGTTCTTTGATCCTAAGCATCACTGTTTCACGTTCCCAGATTATCAGCTGGTGCCCACAATGGAAGAATTCTCTAAACTACTTGGTGTACCTATTCTTGATCAGACACCCTTCACCGGTCTAGAGAAAGTTCCAAAACTTGAAGTTATTGTAGCAGCCTTACATCTAAAGCGGTCAGACATTGTATCCAATTGGGAAACAAGAAGTGGAGTTAAAGGTCTTCTTGCTAAATTCCTGATAGAGAAAGCTCAGTTGTTTCTAGATGCTATGAGTTACTATGCTTTTGAGGAGATTGTGGCTCTATTGATCTATGGTTTGGTATTGTTCCCTAATTCGGACCAATTCATAGATGTGCACGCAATCAAAATATTTATGACTCATAATCCTGTGCCTACTTTGCTTGGAGATATTTTGCACTCTCTTTACACTCGTACTATGAGGGCGCGAGGGACTCTCATATGTTGCATACCTTTACTATCCATGTGGTTTATTTTGCACCTTCCTCGATCAGTGATGAAGAATTAGCAAGGTTTGAGGTGGTCTCGAAGGATGATGTCACTTTCTTATTCAGATATCTATTGGTGTTCCCGATCTCAGGAAGACTCCACTATCATTGACCGCTGTGGGGAATTCCCAAATGTGCCACTCCTTAGCATAAGGGGAGGCATTACTTATAATCCTTCTCTAGCTCTGTGTCAATTTGGTTATGCTCAGAGGGACGGTCCTCATGATATGCTTATCCAGGGTATTGTATTCGATTACGAAAATGATCCTCAAGGTTACCGTCAAAGGTTTATACATGCTTGGGGCATGGTGAATAAGATTGGTGCGATCTCGTGCTCTAAATCTTATAATGCCATATCCTGTTGTCCTACCGGTGATTGTTGAGCCTATTGTTGAAGGAGATGTTCCTTATACCATTCTTCATCCATACATGCCTACTGACCTTGAAGAGCTACAGAAATCCTGGATCCAACTGAAGGAGGAAAGGGATACCTTTGAGACTCAGTTCTATGCTAGTGAGAAGAAAGTGTTGGAGCTGACAAGATGACTTCACGAAGAGCAGAGCCTTAATCCATATTTCAACACAAAGAGGAAGCGTCCATGGGAGACTTGAGTCTTAGGTCTTAAGACTTTTACAATTTATTTCCTTGTAACCTTTTATTGTTTTTCCCTTCATTGTAAGCCCGAGAGGCAGTTATATTTTGAACTTACTAATAAGGGTCTTTGTTTCTGTTTCCTTTTTAACAAATTTAAATCCCACGAGGTCCTTGAAAACATTGCATATGCATTTACATACCATATCATTGCATAACAGGATGCCAAACAAAGTTTCTCACCTTCTCGCTGTGTATTTCAGCAAAGAAAATGGCTCTCGAACAAACTGTCAAAGATCTCCAGGCCCAGAACGCCCAATTCCAAGAGCTGATCCTGAACTTGTCCAAGGCACAAGAATAATTGAAGGCACTCCTGACCAAGAAGAAGAAGAAAACAAGAAAATCAGTTGGCTTCATCAACATGGGTAAGAGGTTCAAAGGTCAAATGAAGAAGGCCGACGAGGTTGAAATTCCAGAGGACAATGACAATAGAGACTCTGGGAAAGAAGAAAGTAGCCACCATGGTACTATTGGGAATTCTGATCAAGAAGAGGACTATTATTATGATTCTGCTGACGATGAGAAATACAAGTTGTTGGAAGACCGCTTGAATGCCATGGAGGTGCAGAAGATACCTGGTTTGGATTTCGAAGACTTGGGTCTGGTTTCAAGGGTTGTCATTCCTCCCAGGTTCGAGGTTCCTGCTTTTGTGCTATATGACGGTGTTTCGTGTCTGAAGCTGCATCTGAGATCTTTTGTCCGAAAGATTCAGCCACATACTGCTGATAAAAAGTTGTGGATGCATTTCTTCTAAGAAAGTTTATCTAGAGCTCAACTGGAGTGGTACTACCAACTTGAGAGTACCAATATTCGTACCTGGAACGATCTTGCTGAAGCCTTCTACAGACAGTATCAGTATAACTCTGATTTGGCGCCAACTCGGATGCAACTCCAAAGCATGTCCATCGGCCCTAATGAAAGTTACAAAGAGTACGCCCAGAAATGGAGAGATCTTGCAGGCAGGGTTCAGCCTCCTTTAGCTGCCAGAGAGTTGGTTGACAAGTTCATGAGCACGCTAACCGGTCCTTTCTATAGTTATCTATTTGGAAGCTCGTCATCCAGTTTCACCGAGCTGATACTGACAGGAGAACGTGTTGAAAGTGGAATTCGAAATGGTAAAATACAAGTGGCTACATCTTCAAGTACTACAAAGAAGCCACATAATGAGAAGAAAGAATCTAATGTTGTATACGGCTAGAAAGGTCGCAACTAATCTGTTGGGGCAGTTCTGATCTCTGTACCGGTGCCACAATAATAACAAGGTATTCAGCGTAAGTAGGATACACCCAGGAGATAGTTTACAAAGATCAACATGTCATTGGCTCAGGCGTTGCAGCATATGTTGAAGGCAGAGTTGATTACTTTGAGGGATCCTCCTAGGAATCCTAATACTTCCGCTCCTAGCTATAATCCCAATGCAAGGTGTGCATACCATTCTAATAGTCCTGGACATGATACGAACAGCTGTTGGGCGCTGAAGAACAAGATTCAAGACATGATTGACGCTAAGGAGATTGAGTTTGACCCCCCTGAGACTCCTAATGTGATTATCGTTCCTATGCCAAATCATGACAAGATCGTTAGTGCTATTGATGATGGTTCTTATGTTTCTACTGTGGTTGACTTGACTGCTCCTCTATCAATTGTTAAGAAGAAGCTGTTGCAAGAAGGTTTATTTCCGGGCTGCGTTGAAAACTGTCATTATTGTGCATCTCAATCCAATGGTTGTGTGAAGCAGAAAGAGGGCATTCAGGGTTTGATGGACGACCGTACTATACTGTTTGAGAAGATTCCTTCTATGGAGAGCTTATGTGAAAGTTTGTCCCGAGGTCTAAAGTTTGAGGACATATCTGTGGTTACTAATTCCAAAACTCCTGTGAGGATCACCTCTAAAGGTCCTGTGAAGATTGCTGCCGAGCCTAGAGTGGCTCCCCTGATTATTACTACGCCCGGTCCAATTCCATATTCCTCTAGCAAGCTATCCATTGGAATTATGGTGCTGATGTTTACATTCATGGTGTCAAGCAAGAGCCTTTGAGTGATGGAACTGCTGAAGTTACTAATCCCGATGTCGACAATATCGTCGGGACTAGTAAGGTTACCCGAAGTGGAAGGATTTTCTCCCCAGAAATCTCTCCGAAGACTGTTACTACTCCAGTTCGTATCTCTGCCTCTGAATCAATTACTGAGACTCGAGGCAAAGAATCGGTGGTTGAGCCTGCCCAAATGAAGACCCCGGTGAAACTACTATCGAAGATTCCTCCAAGCAAATGGAGGAAGTACTGAAAATTATCCGCAAGAGTGATTACAATGTTGTTGAACAGTTGGGGCACACCCCCTCCAAGATCTCCATGCTATCTCTGTTGTTGTGCTCCGAGGCCCATGCTAAGGCTTTGGTGAAGTTTTTGAAATCTGCGCATGTCCCCCAAGAAATCTCTGTTGATCAGTTTGAAAATTGTGTCGCTAGCCTGACAACCGATAATGGTCTAGGATTTTTTGACGCTGATCTGACTCCCACCGGAAGGAACCACAATAAGGCCCTGCACGTCTCTATTGAGTGTAGGGGCACTACTCTATCTCATGTATTGGTGGACACGGGTTCCTCATTGAATGTATTGCCGAAGATCGCTCTAGACAAGCTTGACTGTGAAGGGGTTGTGCTGAGACCCAGCGATGTTGTGGTGAGAGCTTTTGATGGTTCAAAGAGATTAGTGCATGGAGAGGTTATCTTCCAATCAGAGTGGGTTCTCAAGTCTTTGTTTCTACTTTCTATGTAATGGACATTCGTCTTGCCTATTCCTATCTGCTTGGGCGCCCTTGGATACATGGGGCAGGCGCTGTGACTTCTACCTTACATCAGAAGCTGAAGTATCCCGTGAAAGGCAAGATTGTCACCGTCTATGGTGAAGAAGAGTACATGGTTAGTCATTTAAATACTTTCAAGTATGTTGAGATGGATGGCGAATTCCTCGAGACTCCTTGTCAAACATTTGAATTGGTTCCTCAGACTGTTCCTATTGCTAAACCAGTTCCTACTGTTCCCAAGGTCACTGGAGTATCTCCTGCAATGGCTTGCCTAAAGGATGCTAGAGCTGTGGTTGAAGAAGGTGGTTGCACCATTTGGGGTCAGCTTCCCGACATTCCTTACAAGTCTGACAAATTTGGTTTGGGCTTCACTTCAGAGGCTCAGAGGGTTGTACGTCGTGCTCGTGCTATTCGTATCACCAACAAAGGAGTTCATAAAGATCAGGTCAACACTGTGGAAGATGCTGATAGTGACTATAACCTAGACAGTTGGATCTTTCCTACCATTGGCAGTGGGCTCAATAATTGGAAGACTGAAGACATTATTCCTATCGCCTTTAGTCAGGAGTAAATGCTATTTTCTGTTTTTCTTATTTTCAAAGTTTGGTTTTGTAATTTGAACAATAAAACTTTTAAGCCTTATGCCTTGCCCAGGGCACAGTGGCCCATTTGTTAGGGTTGTCATTTCATCACATATTTTCATTCAATAAATCAATGGACGTTTTGCATTCAAATTTTGCGCTCTTTGTCTTTTCTTTTACTTTATCTTCATCAAAATAGCTATGTGTTCTTACACACACCCACACGATAAACTGCAGATCCACATCCACCCTGGAGCCCATTGAAAACGGTTCTACTATTGTCAATTATGACTTCGAAAATCTGGTCTACCAAGCCGAGGACGAAGGTGAGGAAGATTGTGAAGTGCCTAGAGAGCTTGCTAGACTATTAGAGCAAGAAGAAAAGACCATATAACCGCACGAAGAGCCAGTCGAGGTCATAAATCTAGGTACTGAGGAGGATAAGAAAGAAATTAAGATAGGTGCTGGATTAGAAGACCATGTCAAGAAAAGACTGATTCAGATGCTACGTGATTATGGTGAGATTTTTGCTTGGTCTTATGAAGATATTCCAGGACTTGATACCGATCTCGTGGTTCACCGTTTACCGATGAAGGAAGGTTATCCTCCGATAAAGCAGAAGGTTCGTCGTATGTGCCCTGAGATGTCTGAAAAGATCAAAGCCAAGGTTATGAAGCAGTTCAATGCAGGTTTCCTAAGTGTCACATCATATCCTCAGTGCGTTGCAAATGTGGTACTAGTGCCTAAGAAGGATGGTAAAGTTCGTATGTGTGTGGACTACAGGGATCTGAACAGGGCAAGCCCCAAAGATGACTTCCCTCTCCCACATATTGATGTTCTGGTAGACAACACTGCTCAGCACAAGATATTCTCATTCATGGATGTTTCTCAGGTTATAATCAAATCAAGATGGCACCCGAAGATATGGAGAAGACTACGTTCGTTACACAGTGGGGCACCTTTTGTTACAAGGTAATGCCATTTGGTTTGAAGAACGCAGGGGCAACATACCCGCGCGCTATGGTTGCTTTATTCCATGATATGATCCATCACGAGATAGAGGTATACGTTGATGATATGATAGCCAAGTCTCAGAATGAAGAAGAGCACCTTAGCCACCTACACAAGCTGTTTGAGAGGTTGAAGAAGTACAAGTTGAGATTGAATCCAAACAAATGCACCTTTGGGGTTAGATCCGGTAAACTTTTGGGTATCGTCGTCAGTGGTAAAGGTATTGAAGTCGACCCTGCAACGGTAAAAGCTATACAAGATATGCCCGCTCCCCGTACTGAGAGAGAAGTCAGAGGTTTCTTGGGACGTTTGAACTATATTGCCAGATTTATCTCCCATTTGACCGCTACTTGTGAGCCAATCTTTAAATTACTGAGGAAAGATCAAGTAGTGAAGTGGAACGACGAATGTCAGACAGCTTTTGATAAGATCAAGGAGTATCTCCAAGAACCTCCGATTCTGATGCCACCAGTTGAAGGAAGACCTCTAATCATGTACTTAACAGTGCTAGAGAATTCAATGGGGTGTGTGTTGGGGCAACATGACGAGTTCGGTCGAAAAGAGCATGCAATATACTACCTTAGCAAAAAGTTTACCGACTGTGAAACAAGATATTCACTGCTTGAGAAAACTTGCTGCGCTTTGGCATGGGTTGCTCGCCGACTAAGACAGTATATGTTGACTCATACCACTTTATTGATCTCTAAGATGGATCCTATCAAATACATATTTGAGAAACCTGCTCTCTCCGGACGAATAGCAAGATGGCAGATGGTCTTGACAAAATACGACATCTAGTACACTATGCAGAAAGCAATCAAAGGAAGTGTACTAGCTGATCATTTGGCTCATCAAGCGGTGGATGACTATCAGTCTATGAATTTTGAGTTCCCAGATGAGAATATTATGCTTGTTACTGATTATGAAGAACCTGGACCATATGAAGGACCTGAACTGGGATCCCGATGGACTATGGTTTTTGATGGAGCTTCTAACGCACTTAACAATGGTATTGGTGTTGTAATTATCTCTCCTAAGGGTTTTCATACGCCGTTTACTGCTAGACTTTGCTTTGAGTGTACCAATAATATGGCTGAATATGAAGCATGCATCATGGGTATCAAAGCTGCCATTGATATGAGGATCAAATTCTTGAATGTATATGGGGACTCAGCCCTAGTGATCAGTCAGATTAAAGGATAATGGGACACGAGGCATCCAAATCTCATTCCTTACCGAGAACATGTGTTGACTTTGATTCCATACTTTGAAGAAATCACTTTTGAGCATATTCCATGAGAAGAGAATCAGTTGGCAGACGCGTTAGCCACCATGTCATCTATGTTTAAAGTTAGATGGGACAACGAGGCTCCTAGGATTACTAATGACAGACAAGACGAGCCGGCACACTGTTATGAAGTTGATACTGATGGGGTAGAAGAGAAACCTTGGTTCCACGAAGTGAAAAGATATCTTGAAACTCAGGAATATCCTGAAGGGGCATCTATCAATGACAAGAAGTTTCTAAGGAGGTTCTCTACCAAGTTCTTTCTGAGTAACAGAATTTTGTACAAACGCAACCATGATTCAACCTTGCTTCGCTGTGTAGACAAGAAGGAAGCAGAAAAGATTACGGAAGAGATGCATGACGGAATCTTTGGCACTCACTCCAGTGGGCATACAATGGCTAAGAAGATTTTGAGAGCAGGTTACTACTGGTCTACCATGGAAACTGATTGCCATCATCACTCCAAAACTTGTTACAAGTGCCAATCTATGCTGACAAAGTACATGTACCTCCGGTTCTGTTGAATGTTCTGACTGCTCCTTGGCCTTTTGCAATGTGGGGCATTGATATGATTAGAGAGATTAAACCTACCGCTTCCAATGGACATCATTTCATCCTTGTTGCTATCGATTACTTTACGAAGTGGGTAGAGGCAGCCTCGTTTGCTTCTATTACCAAGAATGTTATGACTCGGTTCGTCAAGCATAATCTTATCTGTCGATATGGCATCCCTGAAAGGATTATCACAGACAATGGTACTAATCTGAACAACACTATGATCACTGAACTCTGCACGCAGTTCAAGATTAAGCATCACAATTCTTCTCCATATCGACCAAAGATGAATGGCACAGTGGAAGCTGCCAACAAGAATATTAAGAAGATCTTGCAAAAGCAACCCCTTTCTCTCTAGTCTATGGTATGGAGGCAGTTTTACCTGTTGAAGTTCAGATTCCTTCCCTAAGGATTATGAAAGACGCAGGTTTAGATGAAGACGAATGGATTCAGACTCGACTTGACCAAATAAATTTGATTGATGTAAAGAGGCTCGCAGCTATTTGTTATGGCCAAATGTATTAGAAATGTATGATCAAGGCCTTTAAAAAGAAAGTCAAGCACCAAGTGTACCAGGCCGGTGATTTGGTAATAAAGCGTATCATTCTACCACAAAGTGATACCAGGGGCAAATGGACTCCCACGTATGAAGGGCCATTTATAATCAAGAATATATTTTCTGGCGGAGCTATGATACTTACTACTATGGACGGTGAAGATTTCCCGCACCCTGTGAACGCGACCATAATCAAAAGATACTACGCATAAAAAGAGACCCGCTAGGTTGACTGGCCTAGGAAAAATAAGGGCATCCCGACGAACCAAAAGGGTTCGGGCAAAAATTAGGGATATATATACAAAAGAACTGTACACCCGGCAAGTTGAAAACCTGAAAAGGCGGCTTGGGCAAAAAAGGGTATCCCGGTGGACTAAAAACCTGAAAAGGCGGTCCAGGCAAAAGTTAGGGATTAAAGCGTACGACTATGTCCAGTTGGATCACTTATCTACTTCCAGCTAGTTGTGTTACCAATATCAATTTCAAACAGCACAGATCGGTCCAGTCACCTTTATTCCGATAGCAAGGGATGAGATGCTTGAAGATATAGGGGCAATAGCAGAATTGAAACCCGACGGGATCATTTCCACATAGTTATTTTTCTTTGTTTATCACTTTGTACCTTTTCAATTTTATGACAATTTCCTCTTACTAGGATTTCTATCTCCTTGTACAAAACTGCTTGTTTATATGCCAATTTCAAAATCAATACAAGTCTATTTTCAAATTCAAAATTGATTTTACTTTCCCTGTTTTGTTTGCGTAAACGTCCAATGGGTACTTTGAATGAACATATGCACTTGAATATGATTGATATATACATGAAAACAGGAATAGCATTCACTAAGGATTCTAGGAGTTGGGATAGTGTTCAAGATATCAACGAACCCCCACAGAGCCAGTTTCATGGAAATATCCCCACAAAGCAATCTCCATGGAACTATCTCTATAGAGATATCTTCACAAGCTCATCCCCAATAGAGATATATTCCCCGACAAAATTAGTATGCCCTCAGACAAAAATCGGGGCATCTTCCAGCGATTCACTGCCATATCTTTGATAGACAGCTTGGCATGATCATAGATCCCCTAGCAGATAAAGAAGTTGATCATTTCCCCAGTATACAGTAGAAATTTCCTCAACGCAGCCTATGAAATTCTAATCCCCATCGGAGATTATTCCCTCTATGTAGTATACAGAATTCAATTCCCCAGCTGAGTTTATTTCTCTAACACTATAGAATTCTCTCCCCCAACACAATTTATTCAAGGATGCTATCCCCAGAAGAGTTGACACTCGTATCTGAAACCTGGTCAGATAGTGCATCGGAGAATTATCCATCTCTTTTATTCCCAATCAGAATACATACAATCAATTTCCACAGTAAAAGAACAACGGACTACCGACTCTCCTGACAGAATACTTCTATCCCCAAGCGGAAGTCAAAGATCCCCAGCGGAATATTCCCAAACGGAAAGTATGAATCCCCAGTAGAGTCATTCCAAACAGGATCTGAAGATTTATTTTCTCCATCCCCAGCAACAGTCAGGGATTTATTTTCCCCAATCAGACGTTACTATTCAAAGCCATCGCTACCTTCAGCGACATTTCATACCCATACATCATTTACAATACATCATAGCATATGCATACAAAACACATATAACATTCTCATTTATTTTAAGAGCATCATTACGTAATGAATTACATATATTATGACATTGCATAAAACTAACTTGGTTTTTTCAGGTTAGTTCTCAAACGGACAAATATTGTCAACAATTTATCATCCTTCAGATACAATCAGTCGAAGATTCATTCTGATACTCCTTTGGATACAGTCAGGAGTAGACTCATTCCAGTACATCTTCTAGACACAGTTCAGATACAATAAAGACACAGATTCATTCTGATACTTATTCCAGTATATCTTTTAGATACAGTCGGTCGAAGACTCATGCTAATACTAATTTCTCAGATACAGTCTGGCAAAGACTCATTCTGATCTCTTTATAGATACAGTCAAGACATAGACTCATTCTAGAACATCATACAGATACAATCAAGGCATAAGAATCATTTTGGCACTCCCCAGCACGTCTGCTAGATACAGTTGGACACAGACTCATTCTAGTATATTCCTCAGATACAGTCAAACCTAGACTCATTCTGATACTCCTATCAGCAGTTACTTTGGATGGCATCTATAAGACCATCTCCATCCTGTCATCTTTCCGAATGGCATCTTTAAGCCCATTCAAGCAATACAATCAACCAACAAGCGTTACTTCGTGCACCCGTGAGTGCAAATTTCTGGGCACTTAAGTGTTCAATCCTCTTCCACCTTCAGATCACGAATGGCAGACATGCCAATCTAACTCCTCAGGTTTAAAAAGATTGAACAGGGGCAGCTAGTGTACCCCAAAATTTTCCCTCCCTATTTCTAACATTTAAATTATTTTTAACTTTGATTTTATAAGTTTTATTTTGGTTCAATTTTACTAACATTTTAACAGTAATTTTTATTCAAAAATAGGTAACAGTTTACTTTAAATTGTTTAAATAACAAATAGTTGTTTGACCTTCATATGCTTTCAAGTGCATTTTTGTTTCGAATAAATGAATTGGTACAATTGGAAAGGAGATAAGGCTTGCAAGTATGAGGTCGTGGGTTTGAATCTCACATGTTACATTTTGGATTTTTTTTTTCTGTTATTTGTTACTAACTTTCTTTCCATTTTAAATTATTTTTAAAAAAATCACAAAAATTGTATTTTTTTTTATTATTTGTTTTTAATTTTCGTTTTTTATTTTAAGGCATTTTTGAAAAATAACTATTTATCTGATTTTATGCACTTTTTACCAAAAAGAAGTGCAAAAATCATAATAGATACCAAAAATATTTCCTTTCTTGTGTACTCATTTTCTATTGGTCAGTTTATGTCATTTTTGTGTCATACTTAGTTTCTAATTGGTCTACGTGGTGACCAAGTAAAAATCAGATACTATTTGATTTTATTCAGATGTTATTTGATCAATATGAATTAAGACTGATAATTTTTTCCTTTTTAAACTTTTTAACCTAATTTTCTAGATCTATAAATACATGTTGTTTTACACATAAGAGAGGGACCTAAAAAAAAGAAAAAGACAATCATTCTCACTCTCTCAAAGATTAAAACCCCTCAAGATCACTCTCTCCTTCCGGCCGCCGCTCTCCGCCCTCCGCCGTCCGTACGACCATACGGAACCGCCGCCGCCGCCCTCCGCCGTCCGTACGGAACCGCCGCCACCGCCGTCCGTACACCGTACGTACGACCGTACGGTCCGCCTCCTCCCTCCGTTTTGTTGCATTCTTCGCTTGCGATCTCTTTACCAACCTTCAATCTAGGTAATTCCTCGCACATTCCTCGATTTTCTTGTGATTTGATTGTTTGGTTTAGTGAATCGATATTAAATTGAGGTTGAGGTTAGAATTGTGATATTTCTTACGGTATAAATTTTTGATAAAATGCTTAGATGAATTTTTTTTATGTAAATTGATATTGTTTGATTTAGATAATTTTTGAATTCACATGGTGGTAATGTCCAAATCTGGAATCGGTTGATTTGTTTGAAATTTGTTGTGGATTTTGATTTTGGGTTACTAATTGTGTTGAATTTTTGCAGTGAAGCATAAGCCAGATTGTTGTGATTATAATTTTGGTTTTAGGCGTGGATACAATCTCCATCCCATGCATTTTTGTTTTTCCATATTTTACTAACCCTTATTTTTTCATTCCATTTAGTTATTTACTTTCTTGTTTAAAACTAATCAATACAATAAAACCATAAAATTAGAAATTAGGTGTTGTACCCCAAATTTTACCCTTAGATCCATTGATTTCCTGCATATCCTATTAGGTCAATCATGCTGCATGGCTAACCCTTTTACCAGGTTGTTTGTGTTTGTTTCATTTTTATCAGGTTTTATCTTAAGGAGATTCAGGAGGTGTTTAATCAAGATATTGGAGGGAGCATTGAATCAAGCAAGCCTCTCATTTCAAAGAGATGTCTCTGTAACCCTCTTCCTGAATCCTCTCCATAACCAAATATCTATCCTTTTTTATTCACCCTCAATTATCATTTTTTATTTCCAAACCAATTTCAATGATCATTTATTAACCATTTCTCAATTCCAATTACCCAAATTTTCTTTTTAATCCAATCTTTCCATATCCACTTTTCATTCAATTATCCATATTTTTCTTAGACCATTTCCAAATCTTTTTTCTTTTTATTCACTTCTTTTCAATTCAATTCCAAATATCCATTTCAAAACCATGACTTTCCACTTCTTATCCATTTCCGTTATTTTCTATCCATAAAAATCCATTTCTTTCTCTTAAATCCAATTTCAATTCGGTTTATAAGTTCGTTTCAAATTCACAACAAAAGTTTAAATTCTTAACAAAATTTCAAAATCCAAGTTTATTCTTCATTCAAAACTTAAATCACATTCTTTTCACTCAAGTTTCTATCTAAAGTTATTTCTCATGTTTAATTTCACATCTGAGTTGTCCATCTTATTGGTACAAGTCCATTTCATTTCTTTTACATAAAAAGCTATAAAAAAATTCACCCGTTCCATTAGCCCTTGTGCTTTCATTGCAACAAAAAATTCAGAATACAACAGCATCTTTGCTCTTTTTTTTTTTACAAAACCAGTATACGCAAAGACAGTAAAAGAGGAACTTTGAACCCTACAATTTCAACCAGGTCCCACCAAGACTCCCCTGCTACTTCTCCAAACCGCTTTTTCCTCCAAGCTTCACAGACCTGCTCTGCTCAACCGTACGAAGCTTGTCACAACGTTAACCTGCAAGCATGAAAGCAACTGCACAACAACGATAAAAAAAATTCAAAATAAAAGTTAAAAACATGTTCTGTTTTTCTGGAGGTTATATAGCAGAGGAAAAGGAGAAATAAAGGGGGGGGGGGGGGGGGAAGTTCAGCAAAGAGGGAGGAGGGGAAAAATACCAAAACCAGAAAAACCTTCTACGCCTTCAATCATCGTTCACGAACTCCCCCAACCACTCACCTTCTTCTCTTCAACACTAACCATCGCCCTTTCTTCAACAAGATCTCCAATCTTCATCTTCAACAAAGAACCCAGAAAACCTCAAACACTCTAAACAACAATCATCTTCTTCATTAACAACTCTCTTACTTTTTTTTCATCTTCAACCTCCTTCGTAACCCGACCTCCACACTCTCAAACATTTCCAAAACCTCCTTTCAGACTCTGAACAAAAAACTGTAACCTTCATTTTTTTTAAAACCTAGCCTCTAATCTCCCAACATTCTTCTCCTCCATTAAACCAAATCACAAACCAAACTTTCGAAACCAAATCAAACCTTCCGCCTCCATCAAACATCAACAATAACTAAAAACAAACTCAACCACAAATCCCAAACAGTAATCCGATGCAAGCTATTTCAAACAAAAACAGAAAGAGATGAAAGATGAGGTAGACGAACCTAAAAATAACAGCAACCACGAACACCCTTTAAACCCTCTTCAAATCAAAACCTACAAAATCATTAACCCACTTTCCTCACCATAACTCAGAAATAAAACCCATACGAAGAAGATAGGGTTTAAATCATGAACCTGAAATGGACACAAATCTTGTAACGTAACCCGATTCGAAGCAAATTCGGTTGCGAAGCTTGAACGAAAAACCGAGAATCCGAACGAGAAGGAGAGAGACTTGAAGTGAACCAAACCGAGGTTGAACGCGCAGCAGAGGCGAATGGGATTCGCATTCGAGAGAGGTTGGATGCGTGACTCTGTTTCTTCAAAAATCGCTTTGATGTTCATTCACGGCTAAAGCTTTGTTTGAGTTTGTTGTGAGCAACGATGAAGAGGACTGTGTTTTCTGGACGTATTTTCACCTCCGTCGAAACCTTTTGAGGACGGCTGATGACCTTCTTTTCATCCGTGACCTAATTCTTTCCTTTTTGTTTTATTTTTGCCCCTTTCACTTTCTTAAAATAAAAGAAGAGGGAAAAAAACCATTTTAAAAAAAACTTGTTTTTGAGGCTGACGGTACTTGGGCTTTTGAAGCCCGATTGATCTCTTTCTCATACTCCTATCCAAGTTTATGCACCACCCCAGCATGATATGCACCCACTTTTTTTCTAGCGTCTTTTAACCGTGTTGTTCTTGGGCTTAAGGCCCATAGTATATTTTTTCAGCACACACACACTTCTGAATCCAGACGCACCACCCTTCTTTTTTTTGTTTTTTTATGTTGCTTTTGGGCTTTTCAGGCCATTCATTCTTATCTTACACCCATCTGGATCTTACGCACCCCCTTGCTTTCTCAAACCTTTTTCTTTATTTATTTTACTTTTTACTTATTGCTTTAAAAGATTCCTTTTTGATTTGGTTTAAGCTTTTATTGCTTTAATCCTATGTTTTTTGGGCCAATGATACCATATAAATCTTGATTTTGTTGATTATTTCAAGATCACTAAAATCTAGGTTTGTGGGAGGCCACTTTTTATTTTCTATTTTGGTCGATGAAAGCTAAAAATCTAAGATTATCGATTTGTCGATTAAATCTTGATTTAAACAAGACCAACTTGATTTTCATTTTGATTCTATTTTGGTCGATGAAAGTTAAAAATCTAAGATTATCGATTTGTCGATTAAATCTTGATTTAAACGAGACCAACTTGATTTTTATTCCGATTCTATTTTGGGTCGATGAAAGTAAATAATCCAAGATTATCGATTTGTCGACTAAATCTTGAGTTAGACGAGACTAGTTTTATTTTCATTCCGTTTCTATTTTGGTCGATGTAAGTCAAATATCAAGATTATCGATTTACCGATTTAAATCTTGATTAAGACAAGATCAACCTTTTTTATAATCTTTATTTAGGCCGATGACGCTACGCGAATCTTGACTTTGATCATTTCAAGTTAATAAAGTCTTGATAAATGTGAGGCCACCTTTTCTTTTTGCTGGTCAATAAAGGTCAAAAATATAAGATTATCGATTTTCGATTAAATCTTGATTTAGGCGAGACCGATTTTATTTTTCATTTTGATTCCACTTTTTTTATTTTTGTTGATTACATAACAAACCTCTTGGTTTAGTTGATTTCATTGAGTTGACAAAACTTTGATCAACACGAGACCACTTTCTTTTATTTCAGTTTCTTTACTATTTATTCGATGAAAGTCAAGAATCAAGATTATCGATTTCTCGATTAAGTCGTGATTAAGACGAGACTATTTCTATCTTTATTGCATCTCATATGTTACTCATGTCTCTTGTACCATCCTATTTGCATTATTAACTTGTTATCTTTTAGTATCTTATCAACTATTATCTTTCTCCCTATTCCAAAGGAAGGTGATTAATATTGACTCTTAAAGTCATAGCCCCCATCTTACCTTAGTAGCCTCTTAAGAGAAGACTTTCACTTCTTGGCCTCCTGAGAGCCAATAAGTTATAACTAGCCTTAGGAGAGAGTTCTTACACTCTTGGTGATATTCATCCTAATGAATACTCACTTTCCCTATGGACTAAAACTTCAACATAGGACCATTATGACTTAGATTTAGAGAGTTCTTGAACTCTAGAATGAGCTTGTACTCATTCTCCCTTGCGAACTTTGACCATAGTCAAAAGTTCATTGCTTAGTAGAACTACACATACTCTGATTCTGTTCCCGGGGATACGTAGGCACAAGGTGCGATGCCTTGTCGAGTATACTTAGATACAAACCCCTAGGGTTTCAAACTTTAGCATAACACCCTTAGCAAGCGAGTAAGATATAACAAGTAAAACAAGAGGTTCCCGTAGAGTACTACAGACGTTTAGGGTACTAATACCTTCCCTAGGCATAACCAACCCCCAAAACTTAGATCTCCCCCTTTAGGTTTTTCTAACGATCTTGAACCTTTCCTTTGGATAAATCAAAGTCGGTTGTAAAAGAAAATGATGCAAGTTAAGTAATAGTTTGTTATCCGATTTTCACCGCAGCAGAAATGGCGACTTCACTGGGGAATATATTTTAGAGGGTTAAGCCTATCTTGTATTCACGTTATTTATGTTTGTTTGTTTTACTTATATCTGCTTATATACCTGTCATATTTACCTATATATTTGTATATCTGTTCCATGGGTTGACATGGTATCTATGAGTGAGATAAGTCCTAACCTGGGCTTGAGAGAACACATATGTTTAGGAACCGTGGACATAGTCAAGGGAACTTCGAGGGAGAAATCCCAAAGGAGGGAACTCGAAGTCCACACTCTGTTGAGGCCCTCTCGGAAGTGGTATATGTTGAACGAGCAATCGTGAATGCGTTACTACTTTCGACCTAGGAGCCAGAGATACTGATGACCTTTAGTTACCCTTTACCCCCACTTGGCTTGTTTTAGACGTAGTGTGATGGCTATGAGGGAGTAATCCTAAATGGTTGTTACGCGATACTACACTCAGACGAGACTCTCTTGAGAATTTTATTAATCACTGAGCAATTGGGAACTCCTTAGAACCCTGTTCAGTTTGAAAACCAGTAGTACATACCTTTTGGGATGGGTAGACCATGGCTCCATTCATGAGACCTATAAACCTAGGATTTTTTTGTCTTGTTGTGTGTACATATGTTTGTGCTCGTGTGCTTTATGCATCTCTACATTCAAGCATTCTTAGCCCTTTGGTTTCGAGGAACTCAAATGTTTGTTTCCTTTGCAAAAATCAACAGAGCTTGGATTTTTTAAAACAAAAACTTCTTCAGTTTTTCCAAAAGATTTTTTTTTCCGCAACTTGCCTTTGAGTTCCTTGAAACCACTTGGCTTGCATTAGCATCTCATTTGCATCATGTCATAGCATGTGCATTTCCTCTCTGTCTTTGTCTCATGTCGCCGTTTTCCCTTCAGAATCGTCTCTGAATCGTCACCCGAGCCAAGCTCGACAAAGGATGTCTGAACAATACTGTGAGATGAACAGAGTCAACAATGAATTGAGTGAGCTCTGAGGAGGAATGGGGCAGATTCTGGAAGCAATTCAAGTTATGAGAGCAAGGATGGATACACAAGCGACAGTGGTCTCCGAGATTATCACTACAACTGTAGAACCTCCCGTTACTACTATGAACCCCACTTTGGGCATGCCTTTTAACTTTATACGTGCTCCGGCCGTCACTTCTACTCAACAAGTTGTTCCTATGGTTAATGAGGCTTTTCAAGCTATTCCTACCTTCACTCCAGCGGTAGTGCAAGCTCAGGTGCACCCAGTTTTTCAAACCCACATCCAGTTTATGATCATGTCAATATGTCTGAAGAAGGAGATAATCGACATGAAAGGCTGAAGGAAAGTGTAGAGACAATGCAGAGGAAATTGAAAGCAATGGAAGAGAGCAATGTATTCAATACTAACGCTAAAGACATGTGCTTAGTTTCAGGCTTGGTAATTCCACCCAAGTTCAAACTACCCAATTTCGACCTATACTCAGGTGCGACCTGTCCTAAGTCACATTTGGTCATGTATTACCGATGAATGGCTGCATTTATGGATAATGACAAGTTAATGATCCACTGCTTCCAAGATAGTTTGAAAGGGGCTGCTGCAAAGTGGTATTTAACTTTGGACCAATCTAGGATTCGATGCTTTCAAGACGTATCTGTTGCTTTTGTAAAGCATTATAGATATAACATGGACCTGGTGCCAGAACGTAGACAACTACTGAGCATGTCTCAAAACGATACCGAGTCTTTTAAAGAGTATGCACAAAGATGGAGAGAGTTGGCTTCACAGGTAGAGCCACCTTTATCTGAAAAAGAGTTAACTGATTGGTTTGTCGACACGGTGAAATTGGAATTCTACGAAAGGATGATCAGTAGCGTGTCTGCTAGTTTTTCCGATATTGTGGTTGTGGGGATTAAAGTAGAGCTTGGTCTGAAGAGTGGGAAAATGACCAAGAGAGCTGTTAGTTCGTGCGACGATGCCAAGAAATCCTTCAAAAGGGAAGGAGAAACCAGTGTAGTGATGAAAAATAAAAAGAAGAAAAATTAGTACTGGAAACATCAGCAGCAACAACAGTGTTATTCTGTTCAGCAACCTTATGTGGCCGCTATCACGCCAACATTCAATAACCAAGCTTCTGTTTATCAGCCGGTTCCTCAACCACCGGTATATCAACGAGCGCCCAACGCTCCTGCTTATCGCCAACGGACTCAAGTTTCTCGTCAGAACATTCCAGGAAAAAGAAAGGGTGGAAGGCCTCCGATTCCTCCCATTCCTATGACGTATACAACATTGTATCCTGCTTTGGTGCAACAAGGATTAATAACTACAAGGACATCAGGTCCACCTCCTGATCCGCTTCCACCTTCTTACAATCCCAACGCTCATTGTGCATTCCATGAAGGTGCACCAGGCCATAATTTAGAAGGTTGTTTTGCTTTGAAGCATATTGTGAAGGACTTAGTGGAGAGGAACATTTTGTCTTTCGAGGGCTCCCAGCCTAATATCAGGAACAATCCTTATCCGTCCATGAGACAAGTAATGATGCGGAGGATGTATCAAGACAAAGTTGGATTAGGCTCCTCTTTGATTTTCTGTATTTGATTCCCTAAAGCTGGCAATCTTTTGGCTGTTTCAGCAATTTTATTGTATTTCCTTTGCACTTTGAATTTGTATTTGCTTATAAGCTTTGTTGTACTTTCAAATTGGCAAGGTTAATGAAATGTTTGTGCATCTTTTGGGTTAAGTCCATTAGTTTCACTCATATACTTCTATCGCTATACAAAAAAATATAATATATATCTCAATCTTGTTTTTTTCCCTATATCAAACTGGTTATTTAAACAAAGATTGGGGAGGATGATGAAAACCTCGTGTTCATAATTGCTGTGGTATGCTGCCAATTAAACCTTGCCGATGATATAAGGCATTGTTTCAATTCCTAAACACTGGAGAAATAAGGAAGATAATCCCTTGTTAACCCTTCGAGCCTAGAAGTAGGAGTTTTCTTTCCTTACACAAAAAAAAAAACCTTAAATCTCAACCTTGGGGCAGGTTAGTTCTCAGTTTAACTTGGTTATGCAATCAAATGCAAGCACTTCATGCAAAACACCAATCAACTCTCTCAGGTCAAGTGACTTCCTAGCTTTTGGAAACTTGAATGTATAGCTTGAGTTAACTGAGTGTAGGATTGGAGTTCATCACGAAGATGGGGTGGGGAAAAATAAACTTTGAGCCTTTATTCTTTGTTTCATAAAACTGTGAACCAGACCACATTACAACCCTTAAAAGACCTAATTGAAGTAAGGTTATTTTGAAAGCATACTACAACAAGGTTGATTAACCTGACTCATAATAATCTTTGCTATTTGCGTGTGTTGATCACTTCATCTGTCATTCTGTAAATGACTAGATTCACTTTGTGTTTAATCATTCCATCGTGTGTGTTTCATCAATAAAATTGATTTTAAAAGCTTGCATGAAATTGCCAATTTTTGATGAACAATACTAGTTTGTAAAAATAATTCAACATCAAAGAAATCCCAACAAGTACAGCCAGCCAGAGGATTCAACTTGATAAAGGAATCTCAGTCAGGGGCAACCAAGCGGAAGGATTTTCTAATCTATTGAATCAGGGGCAGAACTCGTCAAGGTCCAAAATACCGGAACAAGTCTTCTCCAGGACATCTTATGACAAGTATGGACTCCAGCGACCCATCAGCAGGGGCAAGTTTTGTTTCCCAGTTGTTTCTACTATAATCTAAAGGACTTGATATTTCAAATACCGTTGGACTGGGGCAATTATGTCCAAGTTCATTTCTTTTCAAAAGTTTGAAGACACTGAAGCATCTGGTATATCAATTCTTCTATAAAATCCTTTTGATGACTTACCCTCACATACCAGTTAATCAGAAGCAGTCAGGTCGAGATTCAGAAAATCTCTAAAAAACAGTTAGTCAGGGACATTTCCTTCACAAATCAACCAAGTTGACAGGGGCAAGTTTGTTCCCCAAATCGTCAAACAACCAGTCTGAAGAGCAAGTTCAAGGACCTTGTTGTGTGAATGCAGTTAATCTAGGGCAGTTACACCGAGATCCCTCCAAGAGTTTGAAGATATTGAAACACCTTGTATGCCAATTCTTCTATAAAATCCTCTTGTTATCATCTTCTGACAGACCATATAGCCTGGGGCAGATAAGATTTGAAGATGATCATTACGCCAATAACCTTTGCTAGCTCCCCAGTAAGCTGTTACTTCAGCTAATCTTGACATTTCTCCATGGATTCTCCTCCAACAAAGAAATTAAGCTCATGATGGCAATCCTCATGGTGCTATACCTCAGGTAGAATATTCTTTTCACCAGTGAAGTTGTTGATTCTTCTTCATCCCTAGTATTGATCCAATCTGATGAGTTTGGTTGTGTATCCTTGTCGAGATGTTTATTTCGTCTCCAGTTTCGCTTCCTGTTTGTTTTGTCAGCATAAGCATGGCATAATCACTCATATGCATACCATCTTAGCATCTTAGCATTTCTGCTTCCTTTTCTGGTGTTTACCTGTCTTTGTTCACTTTGGCGATTATCTCCCCAAGTGATTGGGTTAGTCTATTCTCTCTAATAGAAAGTCAGCCCTAGGCACAAAGTACCCATCTTTTCTGAATTCCCCACAGAGTTTGATTCTCGTGGATGATGGTTGGTTCAGTTATCTTTTCCACATTTGGATAAGATAAATTCCCATTTGAGTTCTTTCCTCAATTGGAGTCTTGTTTGACCGTTTCTTTCTAGCTTGTTCCTAGATTGAACTTTGGTCCCTTGCAGGTGTGATCTTTAACCTATATTTGAATATGCATTTATTTTGCACTATGTCTCGCAGGAAGAATCTTTTACAAGATCCTCATTGAAGACAAAATTATTTCTCCAGCATTATTGTGATATCAAGATATCTTTGTGTCATACCCCAAATTTTGAACACTAAGATTTCCCATCATTGTGCAAATCATCATCACAATATGGAGGAACCATCATACTTCATCAGTCTCCCCAAGGATGGGTGAGCATCCACTACAATCAAAATTAGGGTTTCAAGCCCTCTCTGAGTGTTTAGACAAAGGATCAATCAAGGAATGACATGATCTTCAACTTGTCTAACCTCTCAAACATCCACAATGGATCAAAAGGACTCCCACTTCAAGGATTAAGCACAAGATTGCTCCCTTCTAGGTGGATCAAGTCTCAAGATCGCCAGTATCACCAAATTAGGGTTTTGGTCGACCAGGGCCTCCAGATGAAAAATTTCATTTGGACACAAGCCAAAGATCTAAAACATAACCTAATATACTCCATGGAACCTCATGGGCCCAAGCATCAAGTCAATTTGACCTCAGGGGATGCATACATCAAAAATCAAGAATTAGGGTTTCTTCACCTAATTCACCCCTAAGTTGACTTTTGGGATAAATCATGGACCAAGACCTCAAGAGAGGGTTTGAGGGTCTCTAATATACCATATTGATCCATTTGGAACAATGGATTAATCCAAGAAGCTTGAGCAACAAGTCTCAATTTCATCTGCACCACAATTAGGGTTTTAAGGAAAAAGTCAACTGTAACTTTGACTTTTGACCAGGATAAGCTCCCAAGCCCTATGAAATGCATCAATATACCCTATGACACCCATGGAACATGTCCATCAAGTTTGATTTAGGTCAAGGACATGATTTTATGAAGAATGGCACAGTTTGGAATTCATCTGATAAAAAGTCAACTGTGCACAAAAGTCAACTTTGACTTTTTGATATTTTTCACCAAAATGAATTTTTAACCCTAAAATGATGTTAATGTATGATTTGAATTATCATTCATCATGGAAAATCAAGAAAAGTTGGATAACTTGTAAAAGGGGTAACCATAAAAACTTAGAAAATTTTCTAAGTTAAAAATATAGTGGCTAGGGTACCAACTTTGAAGGATCATAACTCCTAAACCACAAAGCCATTTTTTTCTCATCCAAAGATGGATTTGTATCCCTCATTACCCTCTACAAAAACTTCAACTAGACCTAAGTCCAATTCATTAAGGATTTTGAGTTATGGAGTGATCAAAATGGCTGAAAAATGAAAATGTCACTTTTTCCAACACTTAGTGAAATTTTCACTAAGTCCAAATCTGTCTTCACTTTTTGCCAAATGTAGGGGGATTTTTCACTTGGATTCAAAAGATATCAAAACCAAACATGTTTAAACAGTTATTGTATCATGTAAGGGCTTTCCAAAATGGCGAAGAACATTGCCAAATTCCATTTGAGTCATGAGATATGACATTGGAAAGTTGCCTTGCTGAAATCTGTCAAAGGCAAGGCAAAATTGCAACTTTGCTTGATTTACCAAAATCAGCCAAATTCAAATGCTCCTATCCACTTGGACACATCTGAGGATTGAATCTAAAGGGGACAATCACTGAGCCAAGCCTCCAAAGTCCATGGAACAAGAAATAGCATGTTGAACCTAGAATGGCCAAAATAGGGACAAGACTCCAAATTTGGATTGAAGCATTCAATGGAAGCATCAAGGTGGCATGGACTGAGCCATTCTCATCTAAAATTAGTCAAGACTTATCCAAGACCAAGGGAACCAAAGCTCTGTGCCCTAACCTCTAGTCAATGGCTAGAGGAGACTTGGATTTTCATTTGCCAACATTGGCCAAACCTACTTAGCAGCTGCCATTCACTATTCCTTGCAAAACAAACTTGCTCTACTATAAATAGAGCTCAATTGCGATCAGTTTGAGTACACCAAAGCCATCTAACAGATGCTTTCCTCAAAATCTCTTTCTCTTGGCAAAAATGCCTTTCTTAGCAAGGTAGCTATCGGGTTTTGAGTTTGAGAGCTTTTCCAATCAAACCAATCACTCACACACCTCACATACATCATATAGAAGTGATCCAAACACTCACATAACATCTGGAACACTGATTTCACAAAATCACAAGCCAATTGCTCAAGTTCTTGACAGTTTTGTAGTTGAGGTGCCATCTTCAACTCCAAACCATTTCAATCCATTCCAAGCACTCAGACACATCACTTGGCACCTAAGGAAGCTATCCACATCATTGGAACCTAGCAGTAACACCTCCAACACAAATCACGATCACCAGCTGCAAGTGGTCAATACTTAATTTTTGAAGCATTAATCCAAGATCACAATTTATTTTCCATATGTTAAACAATTTTGATCATTTTAATTGAATTTTTATTCAATTAAATACATTTTTGAAAACAAATTAGGGTTTTTGGATTAATTCAACCCTCATAAATCATTTTCAAAACTCTTGGGCCTC
Organism: Lathyrus tuberosus; assembly: GCA_022829125.1. Taxonomy (NCBI): domain Eukaryota; kingdom Viridiplantae; phylum Streptophyta; class Magnoliopsida; order Fabales; family Fabaceae; genus Lathyrus; species Lathyrus tuberosus. The sequence continues at coordinate 13,563,756 of JALAZF010000139.1, read as the reverse complement.
TAATAGAGTGTAAGACCCAATCCTTTTTTGACCAAATCATTTTGGGCCTCAGTGTATTGTATAAGTCCCGATATCGTCAAAAAACAAACAGCGCGATCGTCGCCTTTTCAAAACAAAAAAAACCATGGGCCTACCCTCGAGTAGTAAGACCCATTTCTTTTCTTAAAACTCACTTGGGCCTCTAATAGAGTGTAAGACCCAATCGTTTTTTGACCAAATCATTTTGGGCCTCAGTGTATTGTATAAGTCCCGATACCGTCAAAAACAAACGGCACGATCGTCGCCTTTTGAAAAATAACCCTGGGCCTCTCATCGAGCTATAAGAACCATTCAAAACTTTTGGGCCTCTATTAGAGCGTAAGACCCAATCCCCTTTTAACCAAAATCACTTTGGGCCTCAGATATTGTATAAGCCCCTCTGCGTTAAAAGAAAACCTCGGCGCGATCGCCATTTCAAGTGGAAAAATCATCTGGGCCTACCCTCGAGTAGTAAGACCCATTTCATTTCTAAAACTCTTTGGGCCTCTTAAGAGAGTGTAAGACCCATCCCTTTGTACATAAAACAACTTTTGGGCCTCAGTCACTTGTATAAGTCCCTCTGTACAAATTCAAAACAACAGTGCGCTCACTGATAAAACCCTAGGCCTCTCCTTGAGCTGTAAGCCCCAAATCTCCCCTTTTCAAAGTACTTTCTCCTTTGATTTTGAATATACTGTTGTTTTCAATCTTTCTTTGTTGAACAACTAACCAAACAGCATGGAAGCTCTACAACCGAGTAAGTGGTTATTGCTTTCATTTACCACTTTCATATACATATAACTGTATTGTGGGGCTGTTTCACTGTATGTCTTCTTTCATAAACTCATATCAACTGTGTAATAATAGTATAGATATTTCGAGTTTCCCCGGCAACTACGTCTAGAACTAGGTGACGCCGTTTAGTTTATTCGTAGAAATAGACAACTAGATCCCCCAATAGGAACACTAGATACAGTCTTCCCTTCGGCTGTCCTCATTAGGAATTGTCAAGAAACTCTATTCCCAGAGATGAATGTATTCTCCGTGAATAGCATCTTTGAGTTTCTTCCAAATTCTCGAACTTTCCTGACTTTGATCTATTCTCAGTGAATAGCATTGCCTTGAATTTCTCGGGGTTTAGGGACCCACAGGCTTCTTAAAAGCATCGGCCTCCTCTTGGGCATCGTACAAGGACCCACAGGCTTCCTAAAAGCAACCCCGCCTCCTCTTGGGCTTAGTACAAGGACCCTACGGCTTCTTAGAAGTATTCACAACCTCCTCTTAGGCTTCGTATAATGATCTCTTCCTTCGGGAATGATAGCCTTCTCTTGGACATAGTACATAGACCGATCGGCTTCTTAAAAGTTTCCAGCCTCCTCTTGGGCTTCGTACAAATTGTCCTGACGACCTCCTAGAGGTATAGGAACAGAACTTAGTCATTTGCATAGAACAGTCCTTTCATAGAGTCTACTACTGTTTCTCAAAGCACAGTACAAAAGATAAAACCCTAGACTTGGACAGTCTAATTTCCTTGAGTCTCAAAGACATTCTCAAGTGACCCTTTCGTTAAATAGGAAGGAAACCCATAGACTTGGACAGTCTTAATACCCTTCGGATTTCCCGCTTCCTTAAAGAACAGGAATAACCCGGATCCTTGAATCAAATCCATGAGTACAGTGTTGCTCATATAAGAACTGATTTTCTCTTTAAAATCAGTATACTGGACCTGTCACTTAATTGAAACAGTCGCCATAGCCTCCTCTTGGGCTTTGTACAAATGATTCTCCCCCAGTGGAGTCAAACAACGTTTAGCCTCTCTCTCAGGCTTTGTACGAGACACATAGAGGGACTCCCTCGTTGAGTCAATCACCCCTTTAGCCTCCATCTCGGGCTTTATACGAGATACAAAAAGGTTCTTATTGAGCCAAACAAACCTTTTAGCCTCTCTCTCGGGCTTTGTTCGAGACACATAATAGCCTCCTCTTAGGCTTTGTATAAGAAAACCACTGGTTGATCCAATCAACCTTTTAGCATCAAATCTGTGCCTCGTTCACAGTACACAAACATCAACAACTCCTTTCCCCTTCATCCAATCGCTGTAAGCAGCAATCCTCTAGATTATTTACATCCACGCCACTGTCCCTCTTTTAGCATGAGAAACTCCTAAGGAAAGATGGCATTGCTCTACACTGAGTTAAAGTCTTCTCCTTCAGGTTAAAATCCCCTATAAAGGAAATTATGGCATTTCTAGGATCCGCATATCCCAGTTAAAGTAATTCTCCTTTATAAAAAGTTGTGACATACAACCCCCTCTTTAGAGATGACAAATTCTCTCTAAAGACAACACCTTTTAGCTTCACATCTTGGGCTTTGAACAAGATACAAATAGACCCTTCAGCTTCATATCTTGGATTTTGAAACAAGATACAAACTACCTTTCGCTTCACGTCTTGGGTTTCGAACAAGACACCAAAAACAACCATTTCCTCCCATAGAATAGGAGGAACTACGAACACTCTGATTTCCCTGTTTCGGTAAACGGGAATACGTAGGCATAAGATCGAAAGAAAAGATCTTAGCGAGCACACTAAACAAAAACCCCAAATCCCATATCTCCATCAATCAAAAGCAGTAATTCAAAAAGCACCAGTCCTAATATCCTAATCCTTGTCCCCCGCCAGAAACCTTCTGTCTAGATAAAAACCAGTATTGGCGAAAATACAAATAACCAGTACAAAGGCCCCCCACATTGATAGCATTCGTAACCTAACAGACCGCTGTTTAAACTCAGTATGTAAGCAGGGTTAATTGGAGACATCTATTTCCCTTCCTTCATAAGATTTAATAGGATAAAAAATGAATCGACCTGTAGTTTAAGCTCAACCGCAGAGAGCGACCAGCGCTTAAGAACCGCGTCCAAAATCGCTCGCTACAGAAAAATGGCGCCCACCGTGGGGCCAGTCTCTGTGTTCCTTTTTCCTTTTCATCTCTTGTGTGATACCACTGATTGGGGCTTCCGCCGGGGAACCCATTTTCTGTCAGGATCTTAAGATTTATAGCTTTAAAGGTCTAGGATGATTAGGACAAATATATATACTGCTTTTCCTAATTGCTATACGTGTTTATTTTTCTGCTAATGGGAATACGGGTGATACCGTATGTGGAAAGATTGAGTATACACTTAAGATAAGTGATGGCGACGGGGTCGACCATCAACCTCAGTGGAGGCTGACCAACGCAACCTATTCTCTCACCTAGACAATGGGCCGGTTGTTAAGTCTGAGAAGCTGAGGAGCCAAACCCTTTCGTAGTGCGGAAACTATCGGAAATAGTTGTTACGCGATACTACCCTCATTTGAGGCTGGTGATCTATTCTCGGTGAATGGCACTTACTCTAAGATTGCACTACAACTCGCTGGCGATCCGCGTGTTAGTTTTCTTTCCTGGGAGGAGCTGATGATAATGAGTACAGGTACAAAAATCACCCTAGTATAAACCTTTGGGGATGGGTAGAGCCTTGACTTCATGACAACGACCCTTTGACCCCATGTTTTTTCTATGTTTTTGTGTGCTGCATTCATGCATTCATCTAAAAAACATTAAAACATTCAAAATATTTCTCTTTTAGTCTCTCTGTTTTTTCAAAATAAACTAAGACTGTGATTGCAAATATCAGAGAAAAGGATTGCACTATTGGATTTCGGTAGAAGGAGAACTCACCAGTATACCTTCAAGGTTCCAAAACTAGAGGATTTGAGAAGGTTAGCGAGGATGATCACTAACCCTGAGGCTTTCAGAGCCAAGCATGGAGGTTTGTTACCACTATTAAGAGTCCATGTGATTGAGGGAATTATGGATACGCTCATTTAATTTTATGATCCGGTTTATCACTGTTTCACATTCCCGGATTACCAGCTCGTACCAACGCTGGAGGAGTATTCTCACCTGATCGATCTACACATTATAGATAGAGCTCCATTTTCTGGACTGGAAGAAATTCCAAAGAATCAGACTATTGCAAGAGCGATTCATTTGGACGAGTCTGAGGTCAGGACTCACATGACCGCTAAGGGTGACATCCAAGGTTTGCCAACCCAGTTCGTGACAAAGAAAGCTCTGTACTTCGCTAGTATAGGGAACGTAACTGCTTTTGAAAGCATCTTTTTCTTGCTCAACTACGGGTTATTTTTGTTCCCTAACATCAATAACTTGGTCGATATTAACTCCATTAAGGTTTTTCTCATTGGAAACCCTGCGCCGACTCTGCTCGCATATGCGTATCATTCTGTACACTTGGGAAATTTATACAGCGGAGGGGAGATCACATGTTGTGTACCTTTGCTTTACAAATGGTTTATCTCTCACTTGCCCAAGTCTTCTGCTTTTTGGGATTGCAAGAGTGCCTTACGTTGGTCACAGAAGATCATGTCTCTTACTAACTCTGACATTGATTGGTGTAATAGGATTTATGAGGGAATTAGGATCATTGACCGTTGTGGAAACTTCCCTAACGTACCCCTCATAGGAACTAAAGGAGGAATTAACTACCATCTGGTATTGGTTCGCCGTCAATTTGGATACTCGATGAGACACATCCCACGGGGTGTTCATCTGGAAGGTCTTTTCTTCAAGGAAGGAGAAAACGACAGAGCACTAAAGACGGAAATAGTGCACGCTTGGAAGCATGTTCATAAGAAAGGACGAGAGTCTCTAGGAACACCGGACTGTGTCTCGGTGGAGCCTTATCTTCATTGGGTACAAACTAGAACTCTCAAGCTAAAGATGCCTTATCCTCGTTACGAAATTCTTCCGCCGAGGGAATCTGTCATGTACTTCATGAAGGAAACTGAAGAGCTTCAGGTTACTCTCAACAAAGTTCAACGGGAAAGGAGGTCTTGGAAGAACAAGTACCGCACCCTCGACGTAGAGGGCATCAGAATACAACAATTACTGAAAGAGAAAGACGCTCTGATTGATATTTTGGAGTAACATGCTGTGGATAATCAGGATGACCAAAGGAATTTGCTCGCTCCTTTCACCTGGCAAAGGAATGACAACCCGACAACGGCCCAAGAGCCCCGGTCAAAGAAAAGGAAGATACCAGAATCAGCACCTGATTTCTCTTCAGAGAGGACTCGGGGCCCATTAGCTTAGGTTTCTGTTTCTGCACCTTGTAAACTATTGTATTTCCATTTCTGTAATCCTTTGAATTCAATAAAAAGGGGTTTCCTCACTGTTTGATATTTGCAATATAATTGTCGAAGTTTATTTTGATTAAACCAAAAAACAATTAATATAATCATTGAATTCATCATTCTCACTTCGCGTATTCTTCTTACCTACGAATCTCACGTTTGTGTCTCGGTTCTAGAGTCAAACTGTCTCATTCGTACAATACTTGGGCCAATCGTCAGAAAAAGATGGATGATCTTAAGGAAGAAAACAGAGAGTTGAAAGAAGAGATCGACGCTCTGAGAGAGGATATGAGAAAGCTTCGTAACGACATGCAAGCCATGGCAGAAGCTCAGCTACAAATAACTGTGATCTCAGAGATCACCTCGACGCCCATAGTGGAGAAGTATGATCCTAGGTATCAGATGCCGAAAGATCGTCCTTGGGGCATGCCTGTTAACTATATCCCGGAAGGATATGTTCCGCCGATCAATGAAGATCTGGGAATCGCAACAAAAGCCGCTAGGCCTGAAGGTTACAAACTTCAGGAAAGCGAAGATGCCAGAGGCATGCTGAAGAATCCTGAAGGTTACAAACTTCGGGAAACGCCAAGACTCACTGCCGTAGTCACGGTACCACCCCCTGTGGTGCACAATGTCCCGGAAGGACAGATTCCACAGACACCTTCTGGTAAAAAGGAAACTATGTTTGACAGAATGGAGGAATTCCAAGAGCAGTTCCTGGAAATGCAGAAGGAGCTGCAAGCCATTCGCGGTCAGGATCTATTTGGAAAGGACGTCGCAGACCTCTGCTTGGTCCCAAATGTGAAAGTGCCGCACAAATTTCAAGTGCCCGACTTTGAAAAATACAAGGGTAACTCTTGCCCTCAGAGCCATCTGGTGATGTACACTCGGCGGATGTCAGCCCAGACGGAGAATCAGGACCTACTGATTCACTACTTCCAGGATAGTTTAACCGGTGCCGCACTCAAATGGTACATGGGTTTAAACCGTGCCACGATCAGTACATTAAAATATCTTGGTACTGCCTTCGTCCAACAATACAAATACAATTTGTGTAACGCCCCGGTTTTGTCTTATTTAATTAATCGAGTCGTTTTGATTATTTTATTATTATATTATTTTATTTTCGACTTTTATTTAGAAAAATGTTATTTTTCATCGTGATTATATTTTGTCGCGTTTTGAGAGCGTTTGCGAGATATTTGAATGTAGGGGTATTTTGGTCTTTTGTGGGGATAGATATTTGTCTTATTAAAATAGAAAGTTAGAGGTGAGAAAGGGAGAAAAACATAATTTTGAGAGAAAAAGAGAAGAAGAAGGAAAAGAGAGGAGGAAAGAGAAGAGCAAGAGAAAAGTGTGGAAAATCACCAAGATCAATCTTTCGGAGTCGATTTAATCGGGTAAGGGTGTGAAATATTGTTATCCTAACTTTGTGTATGATTATGTATGTGTTTTGTGTGGATGTTTTGGTTGGTTTTCCATATGTTTCCGGTTATGCCGTATTGGACGAAATCGATAGAAACCAATGTTTTTACGGTCGAAAAGTCGTATGAATACATGTGTTGGTTGGTTATATGTATGTGAGTTGCTGTTTAAAGTTTCATGAAGTTTGGTTATGTTTCGGTTAGTTTTCGGTATGTTTCCGTTGTTGTTTCCGTTTAGGTCGAATCGTAGGAAATCGATAGAAACCGATGTTTTCACGGTTAGAATTCAGAATAAATTACGTAGTTGTATCGAGTAAGGTTAGGTTGTCGTATAGCGTGCTTTTTATTCGATTTGGCGATGTTCGAAAATTCTGGTTTTTGAAAGGTCGAAATTTAATCGAAAAATCGAACGTCGTAGAAATTTCGTTTATGTGTTCTAAATTGTTCTTATGTATTTGGTGATTGCGCGTATATGTTTGTTTCGGTGAAAATGTTCGATTTAGTCGAGTTCCGGGCATTTCGGAAAAGTTACAGCAAGGGTGCAAATTGAGAAATCTGGTTTTTGAGAAAAACAGAGTTATGAATCGATACATAACAGCTATGTATCGATACGAAATGGTTTATGTATCGATACATAACCCTTATGTATCGATACATACTGTAGAATTTTAAGAAAACAGAATTTCACTACAGCATGCGTCGACACATGCGAGCTATGTATCGATACATGTTGCTTTTTGTATCGATACATAAGCCTATGTATCGATACATACTGTGCTGAACCAGGAAATTCGGGTTTGTCGGGGAAACTTCGGAAATTCATATCTCTTGAACCGTAAGTCGGTTTTGATCCCCGTTCGAAGCGTTGGGAAGCTAACGAGATGTTCTTTCTAGGAAAAATAGTTTTAGGGTCTGAAATTGGTCCAATCGGTACAATTTTTACGAACCGTTTCGTAGTGTCGGGCGTCCGGTTTATGTTTTTGCGTTATTTTGAAATATTCATATCTTGTCAACCGTTTATCGTATTTAAGAGTTCTTTATACCGAATCGAAGCTGTCGATGAGCACTTTTTGATGATGATAGAAAATATTATTTTTGGCCGACTTTTAGCCGACTTTTCCGAGAAACCGTAAAAATGGAATTTTAGAGTTATTTTCTATATTGTGCGATAGGATATGATATGTAACATATGACTTGTGTGAGGGATGTTTGATGGGTATATGATGTTGTGGTGAAGGTTTGTAGCCGTTTGGAAAATATGTGCATTGTATTATATGTACTTGAAATGCATGATTTAATGTATGAGTCTTGATTGCCATGGGTCATTATATGACATGCATCATGTTGAAGACATTGTAAGATCCCTTCGTGGGTGTAAACAATGCATGAAGACATTGTAAGATCCCTTCGTGGGTGTAAACAATGCATGAAGACATTGTAGATCCCTTTGTGGGTGTAAACAATGCAGTTAGACATTGTAGATCCCTTTGTGGGTGTAAACAATGCATGTTGAATTGTAGATCCCTTATGGGTGTAAGCAATTGTTGTATTGATCGTGTGCCTATTATAAAGGACTAAAAACGATCCATAACGTCGTATGCTTGTTGATAAGTGGTAGCGACGGGGAACATCGTAGGCCCGACGGGGAGTTACTCTATGTAACGAGCGATGATTCCAGCAGAGTTCCTGAGTGAACTAGTAATGATTGAGTCGGTACCGCATTGCATTTGCATAGAGTCGTGAGTCGGTCTCTATGATTTGCATTGGTCATCTTTGTATATGTGCATTGATGAAGGAACCTGAATATATGTATTTATGTTGAATGATAAGCATTGTGATGTATATGCTTGGTTTTGTATATATATATATATATATATATATATATATATATATATATATATATATATATATATATATATATATATATATATATATATATATATGCCTTGCGATGTGTATTGTGTAAGATGTGATTAATGGCGATAAGAGTTGTATCTTTGTAATGATACATTGGTGAATAAACATGTATGCGTGTTATGTTGAATGAATGGTGATGAATTGAGATGTATTGGGGATGCATGTATTTGAGCATGAATGAATATGCCTATGTGAAGGATGCGTTAATTACGGATTGTTATGCCGTGTATTTGATTTATGGTATATGCTTGGTGTGATATGTATATATACATGCATAGTGATGAGTTGTGGTGAGAATGTGGTATATGTGTATTATATGTTGAGATATATAATTATATGCAACGTTATTATGATAATACTTCTCACCCTTCTGCTATTTTATGATGCTCTATGAGGCATTGCAGATTAGGTATCTGGTGGTCTTTTGTGAAGCGTGTCTTCATTTTCCTTGTTGGTCGGTTGGCTCTGAAATGTAGCACCGGGTAGCTAGGACGTTTTGATCTTTTTGTGATACATTTGCATATGTATCTTGCTGATGAATTTGTGTATATAAACATGATGTTGTTTGTGATTCATACTGGATGATGTATATATATGTTGATGTATATATGTGGTTGTTATTCAATATTTTAGATGTTTTCGCTTTTATTCTAAATATTGAGATGTGGGTATAAGGACTGAGATCCTTTGTTGTTTGAAAGTTACCCCACTGTTGCATATCATTTTGAGCAGGTGTTGTATGTGTTTTAATTTCAAGCATAATGTGACATACCTTTTTATGCCGTGTTTGCAATCATACTCTGATAAAATTTTCAATACGTGCCTAAATGATTTAATATGTTATTTGGGGGTATAGAAAGGGGTGTTACATTAAGTGGTATCAGAGCCAGTGTTGAGTCTGTAGGTGCGACAGTTGAATACTGTCGTTGTTGTTTGTCCCTTAGTACGTGTTATGTGTGTGAAACACTGTTAGTGCTTTTTGGTTTTCTAATCCTTTGTTTTCAGGAGTTAGAGTGAGATAAGTGGGGGAGAAGCTGGTACTTCTCCATGTTGCTTCAGGTGTGGAGCGCTGGCTCAGTGTGTTGTGAATTGCAAGATTGTAAGTGTTGTTTGGACAGTGTTGTTCCCGATTCCGTAAGAAATGCGGAGGTAAGGTTTATGTCAACTAAGGATTTGTGCCTTAGGTAGTTTTGTGTATGGGATGCAAGAAAGGCTATTATAGTTTGGTAAAGACAGTTTATGCCCCATCATGATTGTCGACTGTCTATTGGCAAATTGAGGAACTGATCACCCTTAATCTCTTGTTGATAGCAGACGGAAATTATGTTGGATGGAATAGGCGGGTCTTTACGGCTTTGATAGTGTGTGAAATGAGTTGTTTGGAATTTAAAGAGATGATTACAGATTATTTTGATGAGTCGATGAAGATGCTAATATCGGAAGATGAAATGGATTAGAGGTTTTGGTATGTTAGTCCAGTTGGGAAGTCATTGAGAGAGAATGATTGGGTTTTATTTAAGGACTGCTTCACAGAGAGTAGAGATTAAACTTAATTGGACGAAGGTGAATAGTTGAGGTTTATATCTGCTAAGTAAGTAGGAAACTCTTAGTAGATGGGAATAAGACGTTTGTTTTGTCTGTGATGGTAGTGTTCTGGGAATTGGCAGGAAGTCGCAGTGATGGGCCGTCAGTTGGGCATGGTTTTCAGATATGTTTTTGGATGGAACGTTAAGGTGTTGTCTTAGAGAGCTCCAGTATTGTTGGTAACAAAAGGAATGATGTTTGAATGGAATAACAAGCAGGATGTGTATAATGGTATTGAGACTATGGAAGGCAAAACTTAGAGTTCTGGTGAAGTTTGACGTCTTGGGAGTTTTAAGGCATTAATGGAAATTTTGAGAGAACCCTTAGGTATGGGTGTAATATTTAAGAGTTCTTTTTGGTTAGTTGTGGCTACATGTTGGGATTTGTGGAATTTGGATTGTCCAGAGAATGAAATTGTGTATGAGTTACTGTCAGTGGAATAAGGTAATGAATGAGAATAAGTGTCCACTTTCATGAACATATGACTAGAATGGTTTGGTTGAGTTTGAGTGAGTTACAATTGTTTGGAATGTTTGATAAGAGTGGTGAATTGTGTGAGCTTAGGCTTTGATCGATTTAATGTGACTGGTTATGGTTGTTATCATTGGGATAGGCTGTTATGTACTCGGTCAAGCTTGTGTGTGAGTAACCAGTTACCCAGTGGAAAGTTTTGCAAAAGCTTTAAGAATTTATATCTTTTGGAATTTGTTTGGGTATTACAACGTGCAGTGATGTTATTTGGTGTTAGTAAGGAATCTGTAATGTTTGTGGAGTAAAGGAATCGTATCTTCCATATTTAATTGGATAAGTTCGTAGTGGTTTCGATTGAGGATATTTGGATTTGTTATAAACTAAGAGGAAGAATGAGTAAAGTGTTTGAGATTTGAATTACAAGTGTTGAAAAGAGACGAAGTTTTATGCTAAGTTATTCGAGTGAGAATTTTGGTTGAAAAGGGCTAGTTTCTTGGAAATGTTATTTCAGATGAGAGTATGCTTAATGGATCCATCGGAAGTAGATGTAGTTCTACATTGAGAGGCTCCGAAGTTAGTTAAGGAGATTAGAAACTTTTGGACTCAGTTGGTTGTTATTACAAGTTATGGAAGACTTTGTTAAGTTCGTACTTCTGGTATCTCAGTTGACTTACAAAGGGTGAGTCGTTTGTTTGGATGTTCGTTGTGAGTAAGTTTTGGTGAGCTGGAGTAGAAGTGTCTACGGTTTCAGCTTTGATTTTGTGTGATCCTAATAAACCGGTTGTGGGGTATTGTGATGTGTCTTTGATGAGTTTAGTCAACGTGGTAATGCAAGAGGGTAAAGTCGGGGCTTATGCTTTACGACAATTGAGGATTTATAAAAGGATTTGTATTATTATGGATTTGGAATTTGTTGCGGTGGTATTGTGTTGGAATGTTTGGAGGTATTATCTTTATGGTTCTAGGTTCGAAGTGTTTGGTAATCGCAAGGACATTGAGTACTTGTTGGGTCTAAAGGAATAAAGTATGAGACAACAAGGATGGTTAGAGTTCTTGATGAGTTATGAATTTGGCTTGGATTATCCTTCGGGGAAAAGCTGTTGTTGTGCCTGAAAAGTTAAGTCGGAAGTTTCTATGCATGTCTGTTTTGATGATCAGGGAGTTAGAATTATTTGAGAAATTCCGAGACTTGTGTATGGTGTATGAGATAACACAAGAGAGTGTGAGATTGGTAATATCAAAGTGAATAGTGATTTTTGGTGAATTTGAGAAAGAGTTAGACTTTGGACGTGGAATTGATAGTTTTGATGGTTGCGAGTAATCAGAGTGCGCAGCGGAAGCGTGAGGTGGCACATTTTGTGTTTACGTGTGGGACTTGTAAGAGTTCGTAGGTTGAACATTGAAAACATGTAGGAATGATGAGACCATTGGACGTTTCAGAATGGGAGTGTTAGGTGAAAGGTTTAGATATTATTCATGGGCTACTATGTAGATGGATGTTTTGGTTATATGTTCGATTGGGAATCGTAGCATTGTTGTAATAAGGTTGTGTGACAAGGATGTTGGTATTCTGGTTTTGTAGATGTTGTGGAATCGATGTTGAGTCGTGGAACTTGTGTTATTGTTTGTGTTGTTGCCTCGTTTCCATGGTGATGGTTCGAGTGAGTGTAGCTAATTCCTAGGATGGGGAATTAGGGGAGTGTTATCTACGGTGATGGTAACGATCTTGTTGTGTTTTGGTTCTAGAGTGAACCTGTGTGTTGGTATCGTGGTTTTCCTTGAGTTGTGAGTTGGTCGTCAAGTGCATTGTATGGGCTTTGCATCTTGTCGTTGTTGTTGTCGTCGTTGTCGTGCCGTTGTGGTATCTGCTGTTAGCACGGTGGTTTGTCAGTTGTGTTATTTGTGGTGTACCTTTTGTTGGCATGTTGGTTTGTTAGTCGGATGCGAGAGTCGCGACCGGGGTTGTTCGTCTCAGTATATTTTCGAGGACGAAAATTTCTAAGTGGGGGAGAGTTGTAACGCCCCTGTTTTGTCTTATTTAATTAATCGAGTCGTTTTGATTATTTTATTATTATATTATTTTATTTTCGACTTTTATTTAGAAAAATGTTATTTTTCATCGTGATTATATTTTGTCGCGTTTTGAGAGCGTTTGCGAGATATTTGAATGTAGGGGTATTTTGGTCTTTTGTGGGGATAGATATTTGTCTTATTAAAATAGAAAGTTAGAGGTGAGAAAGGGAGAAAAACATAATTTTGAGAGAAAAAGAGAAGAAGAAGGAAAAGAGAGGAGAAAAGAGAAGAGCAAGAGAAAAGTGTGGAAAATCACCAAGATCAATCTTTCGGAGTCGATTTAATCGGGTAAGGGTGTGAAATATTGTTATCCTAACTTTGTGTATGATTATGTATGTGTTTTGTGTGGATGTTTTGGTTGGTTTTCCATATGTTTCCGGTTATGCCGTATTGGACGAAATCGATAGAAACCAATGTTTTTACGGTCGAAAAGTCGTATGAATACATGTGTTGGTTGGTTATATGTATGTGAGCTGCTGTTTAAAGTTTCATGAAGTTTGGTTATGTTTCGGTTAGTTTTCGGTATGTTTCCGTTGTTGTTTCCGTTTAGGTCGAATCGTAGGAAATCGATAGAAACCGATGTTTTCACGGTTAGAATTCAGAATAAATTACGTAGTTGTATCGAGTAAGGTTAGGTTGTCGTATAGCGTGCTTTTTATTCGATTTGGCGATGTTCGAAAATTCTGGTTTTTGAAAGGTCGAAATTTAATCGAAAAATCGAACGTCGTAGAAATTTCGTTTATGTGTTCTAAATTGTTCTTATGTATTTGGTGATTGCGCGTATATGTTTGTTTCGGTGAAAATGTTCGATTTAGTCGAGTTCCAGGCATTTCGGAAAAGTTACAGCAAGGGTGCAAATTGAGAAATCTGGTTTTTGAGAAAAACAGAGTTATGAATCGATACATAACAGCTATGTATCGATACGAAATGGTTTATGTATCGATACATAACCCTTATGTATCGATACATACTGTAGAATTTTAAGAAAACAGAATTTCACTACAGCATGCGTCGACGCATGGGAGCTATGTATCGATACATGTTGCTTTTTGTATCGATACATAAGCCTATGTATCGATACATACTGTGCTGAACCAGGAAATTCGGGTTTGTCGGGGAAACTTCGGAAATTCATATCTCTTGAACCGTAAGTCAGTTTTGATCCCCGTTCGAAGCGTTGGGAAGCTAACGAGATGTTCTTTCTAGGAAAAATAGTTTTGGGGTCTGAAATTGGTCCAATCGATACAATTTTTACGAACCGTTTCGTAGTGTCGGGCGTCCGGTTTATGTTTTTGCGTTATTTTGAAATATTCATATCTTGTCAACCGTTTATCGTATTTAAGAGTTCTTTATACCGAATCGAAGCTGTCGATGAGCACTTTTTGATGATGATAGAAAATATTATTTTTGGCCGACTTTTAGCCGACTTTTCCGAGAAACCGTAAAAATGGAATTTTGAGTTATTTTCTATATTGTGCGATAGGATATGATATGTAACGTATGACTTGTGTGAGGGATGTTTGATGGGTATATGATGTTGTGGTGAAGGTTTGTAGCCGTTTGGAAAATATGTGCATTGTATTATATGTACTTGAAATGCATGATTTAATGTATGAGTCTTGATTGCCATGGGTCATTATATGACATGCATCATGTTGAAGACATTGTAAGATCCCTTCGTGGGTGTAAACAATGCATGAAGACATTGTAAGATCCCTTCGTGGGTGTAAACAATGCATGAAGACATTGTAGATCCCTTTGTGGGTGTAAACAATGCAGTTAGACATTGTAGATCCCTTTGTGGGTGTAAACAATGCATGTTGAATTGTAGATCCCTTATGGGTGTAAGCAATTGTTGTATTGATCGCGTGCCTATTATAAAGGACTAAAAACGATCCATAACGTCGTATGCTTGTTGATAAGTGGTAGCGACGGGGAACATCGTAGGCCCGACGGGGAGTTACTCTATGTAACGAGCGATGATTCCAGCAGAGTTCCTGAGTGAACTAGTAATGATTGAGTCGGTACCGCATTGCATTTGCATAGAGTCGTGAGTCGGTCTCTATGATTTGCATTGGTCATCTTTGTATATGTGCATTGATGAAGGAACCTGAATATATGTATTTATGTTGAATGATAAGCATTGTGATGTATATGCTTGGTTTTGTATATATATATATATATATATATATATGCCTTGCGATGTATATTGTGTAAGATGTGATGAATGGCGATAAGAGTTGTATCTTTGTAATGATACATTGGTGAATAAACATGTATGCGTGTTATGTCGAATGAATGGTGATGAATTGAGATGTATTGGGGATGCATGTATTTGAGCATGAATGAATATGCCTATGTGAAGGATGCGTTAATTACGGATTGTTATGCCGTGTATTTGATTTATGGTATATGCTTGGTGTGATATGTATATATACATTTGAGATATATAATTATATGCAACGTTATTATGATAATACTTCTCACCCTTCTGCTGTTTTATGATGCTCTATGAGGCATTGCAGATTAGGTATCTGGTGGTCTTTTGTGAAGCGTGTCTTCATTTTCCTTGTTGGTCGGTTGGCTCTGATATGTAGCACCGGGTAGCTAGGACGTTTTGATCTTTTTGTGATACATTTGCATATGTATCTTGCTGATGAATTTGTGTATATAAACATGATGTTGTTTGTGATTCATACTGGATGATGTATATATATGTTGATGTATATATGTGGTTGTTATTCAATATTTTAGATGTTTTCGCTTTTATTCTAAATATTGAGATGTGGGTATAAGGACTGAGATCCTTTATTGTTTGAAAGTTACCCCACTGTTGCATATCATTTTGAGCAGGTGTTGTATGTGTTTTAATTTCAAGCATAATGTGACATACCTTTTTATGCCGTGTTTGCAATCATACTCTGATAAAATTTTCAATACGTGCCTAAATGATTTAATATGTTATTTGGGGGTATAGAAAGGGGTGTTACATTAAGTGGTATCAGAGCCAGTGTTGAGTCTGTAGGTGCGACAGTTGAATACTGTCGTTGTTGTTTGTCCCTTAGTACGTGTTATATGTGTGAAACACTGTTAGTCCTTTTTGGTTTTCTAATCCTTTGTTTTCAGGAGTTAGAGTGAGATAAGTGGGGGAGAAGCTGGTACTTCTCCATGTTGCTTCAGGTGTGGAGCGCTGGCTCAGTGTGTTGTGAATTGCAAGATTGTAAGTGTTGTTTAGACAGTGTTGTTCCCGATTCCGTAAGAAATGCGGAGGTAAGGTTTATGTCAACTAAGGATTTGTGCCTTAGGTAGTTTTGTGTATGGGATGCAAGAAAGGCTATTATAGTTTGGTAAAGACGGTTTATGCCCCATCATGATTGTCGACTGTCTATTGGCAAATTGAGGAACTGATCACCCTTAATCTCTTGTTGATAGCAGATGGAAATTATGTTGGATGGAATAGGCGGGTCTTTACGGCTTTGATAGTGTGTGAAATGAGTTGTTTGGAATTTAAAGAGATGATTACAGATTGTTTTGATGAGTCGATGAAGATGCTAATATCGGAAGATGAAATGGATTAGAGGTTTTGGTATGTTAGTCCAGTTGGGAAGTCATTGAGAGAGAATGATTGGGTTTTATTTAAGGACTGCTTCACAGAGAGTAGAGATTAAACTTAATTGGACGAAGGTGAATAGTTGAGGTTTATATCTGCTAAGTAAGTAGGAAACTCTTAGTAGATGGGAATAAGACGTTTGTTTTGTTTGTGATGGTAGTGTTCTGGGAATTGGCAGGAAGTCGCAGTGATGGGCCGTCAGTTGGGCATGGTTTTCAGATATGTTTTTGGATGGAACGTTAAGGTGTTGTCTTAGAGAGCTCCAGTATTGTTGGTAACAAAAGGAATGATGTTTGAATGGAATAACAAGCAGGATGTGTATAATGGTATTGAGACTATGGAAGGCAAAACTTAGAGTTCTGGTGAAGTTTGACGTCTTGGGAGTTTTAAGGCATTAATGGAAATTTTGAGAGAACCCTTAGGTATGGGTGTAATATTTAAGAGTTCTTTTTGGTTAGTTGTGGCTACATGTTGGGATTTGTGGAATTTGGATTGTCCAGAGAATGAAATTGTGTATGAGTTACTGTCAGTGGAATAAGGTAATGAATGAGAATAAGTGTCCACTTTCATGAACATATGACTAGAATGGTTTGGTTGAGTTTGAGTGAGTTACAATTGTTTGGAATGTTTGATAAGAGTGGTGAATTGTGTGAGCTTAGGCTTTGATCGATTTAATGTGACTGGTTATGGTTGTTATCATTGGGATAGGCTGTTATGTACTCGGTCAAGCTTGTGTGTGAGTAACCAGTTACCCAGTGGAAAGTTTTGCAAAAGCTTTAAGAATTTATATCTTTTGGAATTTGTTTGGGTATTACAACGTGCAGTGATGTTATTTGGTGTTAGTAAGGAATCTGTAATGTTTGTGGAGTAAAGGAATCGTATCTTCCATATTTAATTGGATAAGTTCGTAGTGGTTTCGATTGAGGATATTTGGATTTGTTATAAACTAAGAGGAAGAATGAGTAAAGTGTTTGAGATTTGAATTACAAGTGTTGAAAAGAGACGAAGTTTTATGCTAAGTTATTTGAGTGAGAATTTTGGTTGAAAAGGGCTAGTTTCTTGGAAATGTTATTTCAGATGAGAGTATGCTTAATGGATCCATCGGAAGTAGATGTAGTTCTACATTGAGAGGCTCCGAAGTTAGTTAAGGAGATTAGAAACTTTTGGACTCAGTTGGTTGTTATTACAAGTTATGGAAGACTTTGTTAAGTTCGTACTTCTGGTATCTCAGTTGACTTACAAAGGGTGAGTCGTTTGTTTGGATGTTCGTTGTGAGTAAGTTTTGGTGAGCTGGAGTAGAAGTGTCTACGGTTTCAGCTTTGATTTTGTGTGATCCTAATAAACCGGTTGTGGGGTATTGTGATGTGTCTTTGATGAGTTTAGTCAACGTGGTAATGCAAGAGGGTAAAGTCGGGGCTTATGCTTTACGACAATTGAGGATTTATAAAAGGATCTGTATTATTATGGATTTGGAATTTGTTGCGGTGGTATTGTGTTGGAATGTTTGGAGGTATTATCTTTATGGTTCTAGGTTCGAAGTGTTTGGTAATCGCAAGGACATTGAGTACTTGTTGGGTCTAAAGGAATAAAGTATGAGACAACAAGGATGGTTAGAGTTCTTGATGAGTTATGAATTTGGCTTGGATTATCCTTCGGGGAAAAGCTGTTGTTGTGCCTGAAAAGTTAAGTCGGAAGTTTCTATGCATGTCTGTTTTGATGATCAGGGAGTTAGAATTATTTGAGAAATTCCGAGACTTGTGTATGGTGTATGAGATAACACAAGAGAGTGTGAGATTGGTAATATCAAAGTGAATAGTGATTTTTGGTGAATTTGAGAAAGAGTTAGACTTTGGACGTGGAATTGATAGTTTTGATGGTTGCGAGTAATCAGAGTGCGCAGCGGAAGCGTGAGGTGGCACATTTTGTGTTTACGTGTGGGACTTGTAAGAGTTCATAGGTTGAACATTGAAAACATGTAGGAATGATGAGACCATTGGACATTTCAGAATGGGAGTGTTAGGTGAAAGGTTTAGATATTATTCATGGGCTACTATGTAGATGGATGTTTTGGTTATATGTTCGATTGGGAATCGTAGCATTGTTGTAATAAGGTTGTGTGACAAGGATGTTGGTATTCTGGTTTTGTAGATGTTGTGGAATCGATGTTGAGTCGTGGAACTTGTGTTCTTGTTTGTGTTGTTGCCTCGTTTCCATGGTGATGGTTCGAGTGAGTGTAGCTAATTCCTAGGATGGGGAATTAGGGGAGTGTTATCTACGGTGATGGTAACGAACTTGTTGTGTTTTGGTTCTAGAGTGAACCTGTGTGTTGGTATCGTGGTTTTCCTTGAGTTGTGAGTTGGTCGTCAAGTGCATTGTATGGGCTTTGCATCTTGTCGTTGTTGTTGTCGTCGTTGTCGTGCCGTTGTGGTATCTGCTGTTCGCACGGTGGTTTGTCAGTTGTGTTATTTGTGGTGTGCCTTTTGTTGGCATGTTGGTTTGTTAGTCGGATGCGAGAGTCGCGTCCGGGGTTGTTCGTCTCAGTATATTTTCGAGGACGAAAATTTCTAAGTGGGGGAGAGTTGTAACGCCCCTGTTTTGTCTTATTTAATTAATCGAGTCGTTTTGATTATTTTATTATTATATTATTTTATTTTCGACTTTTATTTAGAAAAATGTTATTTTTCATCGTGATTATATTTTGTCGCGTTTTGAGAGCGTTTGCGAGATATATGAATGTAGGGGTATTTTGGTCTTTTGTGGGGATAGATATTTGTCTTATTAAAATAGAAAGTTAGAGGTGAGAAAGGGAGAAAAACATAATTTTGAGAGAAAAAGAGAAGAAGAAGGAAAAGAGAGGAGAAAAGAGAAGAGCAAGAGAAAAGTGTGGAAAATCACCAAGATCAATCTTTCGGAGTCGATTTAATCGGGTAAGGGTGTGAAATATTGTTATCCTAACTTTGTGTATGATTATGTATGTGTTTTGTGTGGATGTTTTGGTTGGTTTTCCATATGTTTCCGGTTATGCCATATTGGACGAAATCGATAGAAACCAATGTTTTTACGGTCGAAAAGTCGTATGAATACATGTGTTGGTTGGTTATATGTATGTGAGCTGCTGTTTAAAGTTTCATGAAGTTTGGTTATGTTTCGGTTAGTTTTCGGTATGTTTCCGTTGTTGTTTCCGTTTAGGTCGAATCGTAGGAAATCGATAGAAACCGATGTTTTCACGGTTAGAATTCAGAATAAATTACGTAGTTGTATCGAGTAAGGTTAGGTTGTCGTATAGCGTGCTTTTTATTCGATTTGGCGATGTTCGAAAATTCTGGTTTTTGAAAGGTCGAAATTTAATCGAAAAATCGAACGTCGTAGAAATTTCGTTTATGTGTTCTAAATTGTTCTTATGTATTTGGTGATTGCGCGTATATGTTTGTTTCGGTGAAAATGTTCGATTTAGTCGAGTTCCGGGCATTTCGGAAAAGTTACAGCAAGGGTGCAAATTGAGAAATCTGGTTTTTGAGAAAAACAGAGTTATGAATCGATACATAACAGCTATGTATCGATACGAAATGGTTTATGTATCGATACATAACCCTTATGTATCGATACATACTGTAGAATTTTAAGAAAACAGAATTTCACTACAGCATGCGTCGACGCATGCGAGCTATGTATCGATACATGTTGCTTTTTGTATCGATACATAAGCCTATGTATCGATACATACTGTGCTGAACCAGGAAATTCGGGTTTGTCGGGGAAACTTCGGAAATTCATATCTCTTGAACCGTAAGTCAGTTTTGATCCTCGTTCGAAGCGTTGGGAAGCTAACGAGGTGTTCTTTCTAGGAAAAATAGTTTTGGGGTCTGAAATTGGTCCAATCGGTACAATTTTTACGAACCGTTTCGTAGTGTCGGGCGTCCGGTTTATGTTTTTGCGTTATTTTGAAATATTCATATCTTGTCAACCGTTTATCGTATTTAAGAGTTCTTTATACCGAATCGAAGCTGTCGATGAGCACTTTTTGATGATGATAGAAAATATTATTTTTGGCCGACTTTTAGCCGACTTTTCCGAGAAACCGTAAAAATGGAATTTTGAGTTATTTTCTATATTGTGCGATAGGATATGATATGTAACGTATGACTTGTGTGAGGGATGTTTGATGGGTATATGATGTTGTGGTGAAGGTTTGTAGCCGTTTGGAAAATATGTGCATTGTATTATATGTACTTGAAATGCATGATTTAATGTATGAGTCTTGATTGCCATGGGTCATTATATGACATGCATCATGTTGAAGACATTGTAAGATCCCTTCGTGGGTGTAAACAATGCATGAAGACATTGTAAGATCCCTTCGTGGGTGTAAACAATGCATGAAGACATTGTAGATCCCTTTGTGGGTGTAAACAATGCAGTTAGACATTGTAGATCCCTTTGTGGGTGTAAACAATGCATGTTGAATTGTAGATCCCTTATGGGTGTAAGCAATTGTTGTATTGATCGTGTGCCTATTATAAAGGACTAAAAACGATCCATAACGTCGTATGCTTGTTGATAAGTGGTAGCGACGGGGAACATCGTAGGCCCGACGGGGAGTTACTCTATGTAACGAGCGATGATTCCAGCAGAGTTCCTGAGTGAACTAGTAATGATTGAGTCGGTACCGCATTGCATTTGCATAGAGTCGTGAGTCGGTCTCTATGATTTGCATTGGTCATCTTTGTATATGTGCATTGATGAAGGAACCTGAATATATGTATTTATGTTGAATGATAAGCATTGTGATGTATATGCTTGGTTTTGTATATATATATATATATATATATGCCTTGCGATGTATATTGTGTAAGATGTGATGAATGGCGATAAGAGTTGTATCTTTGTAATGATACATTGGTGAATAAACATGTATGCGTGTTATGTTGAATGAATGGTGATGAATTGAGATGTATTGGGGATGCATGTATTTGAGCATGAATGAATATGCCTATGTGAAGGATGCGTTAATTACGGATTGTTATGCCGTGTATTTGATTTATGGTATATGCTTGGTGTGATATGTATATATACATGCATAGTGATGAGTTGTGGTGAGAATGTGGTATATGTGTATTATATGTTGAGATATATAATTATATGCAACGTTATTATGATAATACTTCTCACCCTTCTGCTGTTTTATGATGCTCTATGAGGCATTGCAGATTAGGTATCTGGTGGTCTTTTGTGAAGCGTGTCTTCATTTTCCTTGTTGGTCGGTTGGCTCTGATATGTAGCACCGGGTAGCTAGGACGTTTTGATCTTTTTGTGATACATTTGCATATGTATCTTGCTGATGAATTTGTGTATATAAACATGATGTTGTTTGTGATTCATACTGGATGATGTATATATATGTTGATGTATATATGTGGTTGTTATTCAATATTTTAGATGTTTTCGCTTTTATTCTAAATATTGAGATGTGGGTATAAGGACTGAGATCCTTTGTTGTTTGAAAGTTACCCCACTGTTGCATATCATTTTGAGCAGGTGTTGTATGAGTTTTAATTTCAAGCATAATGTGACATACCTTTTTATGCCGTGTTTGCAATCATACTCTGATAAAATTTTCAATACGTGCCTAAATGATTTAATATGTTATTTGGGGGTATAGAAAGGGGTGTTACATTAAGTGGTATCAGAGCCAGTGTTGAGTCTGTAGGTGCGACAGTTGAATACTGTCGTTGTTGTTTGTCCCTTAGTACGTGTTATGTGTGTGAAACACTGTTAGTGCTTTTTGGTTTTCTAATCCTTTGTTTTCAGGAGTTAGAGTGAGATAAGTGGGGGAGAAGCTGGTACTTCTCCATGTTGCTTCAGGTGTGGAGCGCTGGCTCAGTGTGTTGTGAATTGCAAGATTGTAAGTGTTGTTTGGACAGTGTTGTTCCCGATTCCGTAAGAAATGCGGAGGTAAGGTTTATGTCAACTAAGGATTTGTGCCTTAGGTAGTTTTGTGTATGGGATGCAAGAAAGGCTATTATAGTTTGGTAAAGACGGTTTATGCCCCATCATGATTGTCGACTGTCTATTGGCAAATTGAGGAACTGATCACCCTTAATCTCTTGTTGATAGCAGATGGAAATTATGTTGGATGGAATAGGCGGGTCTTTACGGCTTTGATAGTGTGTGAAATGAGTTGTTTGGAATTTAAAGAGATGATTACAGATTGTTTTGATGAGTCGATGAAGATGCTAATATCGGAAGATGAAATGGATTAGAGGTTTTGGTATGTTAGTCCAGTTGGGAAGTCATTGAGAGAGAATGATTGGGTTTTATTTAAGGACTGCTTCACAGAGAGTAGAGATTAAACTTAATTGGACGAAGGTGAATATTTGAGGTTTATATCTGCTAAGTAAGTAGGAAACTCTTAGTAGATGGGAATAAGACGTTTGTTTTGTCTGTGATGGTAGTGTTCTGGGAATTGGCAGGAAGTCGCAGTGATGGGCCGTCAGTTGGGCATGGTTTTCAGATATGTTTTTGGATGGAACATTAAGGTGTTGTCTTAGAGAGCTCCAGTATTGTTGGTAACAAAAGGAATGATGTTTGAATGGAATAACAAGCAGGATGTGTATAATGGTATTGAGACTATGGAAGGCAAAACTTAGAGTTCTGGTGAAGTTTGACGTCTTGGGAGTTTTAAGGCATTAATGGAAATTTTGAGAGAACCCTTAGGTATGGGCGTAATATTTAAGAGTTCTTTTTGGTTAGTTGTGGCTACATGTTGGGATTTGTGGAATTTGGATTGTCCAGAGAATGAAATTGTGTATGAGTTACTGTCAGTGGAATAAGGTAATGAATGAGAATAAGTGTCCACTTTCATGAACATATGACTAGAATGGTTTGGTTGAGTTTGAGTGAGTTACAATTGTTTGGAATGTTTGATAAGAGTGGTGAATTGTGTGAGCTTAGGCTTTGATCGATTTAATGTGACTGGTTATGGTTGTTATCATTGGGATAGGCTGTTATGTACTCGGTCAAGCTTGTGTGTGAGTAACCAGTTACCCAGTGGAAAGTTTTGCAAAAGCTTTAAGAATTTATATCTTTTGGAATTTGTTTGGGTATTACAACGTGCAGTGATGTTATTTGGTGTTAGTAAGGAATCTGTAATGTTTGTGGAGTAAAGGAATCGTATCTTCCATATTTAATTGGATAAGTTCGTAGTGGTTTCGATTGAGGATATTTGGATTTGTTATAAACTAAGAGGAAGAATGAGTAAAGTGTTTGAGATTTGAATTACAAGTGTTGAAAAGAGACGAAGTTTTATGCTAAGTTATTCGAGTGAGAATTTTGGTTGAAAAGGGCTAGTTTCTTGGAAATGTTATTTCAGATGAGAGTATGCTTAATGGATCCATCGGAAGTAGATGTAGTTCTACATTGAGAGGCTCCGAAGTTAGTTAAGGAGATTAGAAACTTTTGGACTCAGTTGGTTGTTATTACAAGTTATGGAAAACTTTGTTAAGTTCGTACTTCTGGTATCTCAGTTGACTTACAAAGGGTGAGTCGTTTGTTTGGATGTTCGTTGTGAGTAAGTTTTGGTGAGCTGGAGTAGAAGTGTCTACGGTTTCAGCTTTGATTTTGTGTGATCCTAATAAACCGGTTGTGGGGTATTGTGATGTGTCTTTGATGAGTTTAGTCAACGTGGTAATGCAAGAGGGTAAAGTCGGGGCTTATGCTTTACGACAATTGAGGATTTATAAAAGGATCTGTATTATTATGGATTTGGAATTTGTTGCGGTGGTATTGTGTTGGAATGTTTGGAGGTATTATCTTTATGGTTCTAGGTTCGAAGTGTTTGGTAATCGCAAGGACATTGAGTACTTGTTGGGTCTAAAGGAATAAAGTATGAGACAACAAGGATGGTTAGAGTTCTTGATGAGTTATGAATTTGGCTTGGATTATCCTTCGGGGAAAAGCTGTTGTTGTGCCTGAAAAGTTAAGTCGGAAGTTTCTATGCATGTCTGTTTTGATGATCAGGGAGTTAGAATTATTTGAGAAATTCCGAGACTTGTGTATGGTGTATGAGATAACACAAGAGAGTGTGAGATTGGTAATATCAAAGTGAATAGTGATTTTTGGTGAATTTGAGAAAGAGTTAGACTTTGGACGTGGAATTGATAGTTTTGATGGTTGCGAGTAATCAGAGTGCGCAGCGGAAGCGTGAGGTGGCACATTTTGTGTTTACGTGTGGGACTTGTAAGAGTTCGTAGGTTGAACATTGAAAACATGTAGGAATGATGAGACCATTGGACGTTTCAGAATGGGAGTGTTAGGTGAAAGGTTTAGATATTATTCATGGGCTACTATGTAGATGGATGTTTTGGTTATATGTTCGATTGGGAATCGTAGCATTGTTGTAATAAGGTTGTGTGACAAGGATGTTGGTATTCTGGTTTTGTAGATGTTGTGGAATCGATGTTGAGTCGTGGAACTTGTGTTCTTGTTTGTGTTGTTGCCTCGTTTCCATGGTGATGGTTCGAGTGAGTGTAGCTAATTCCTTGGATGGGGAATTAGGGGAGTGTTATCTACGGTGATGGTAACGATCTTGTTGTGTTTTGGTTCTAGAGTGAACCTGTGTATTGGTATCGTGGTTTTCCTTGAGTTGTGAGTTGGTCGTCAAGTGCATTGTATGGGCTTTGCATCTTGTCGTTGTTGTTGTCGTCGTTGTCGTGCCGTTGTGGTATCTGCTGTTAGCACGGTGGTTTGTCAGTTGTGTTATTTGTGGTGTGCCTTTTGTTGGCATGTTGGTTTGTTAGTCGGATGCGAGAGTCGCGTCCGGGGTTGTTCGTCTCAGTATATTTTCGAGGACGAAAATTTCTAAGTGAGGGAGAGTTGTAACGCCCCGGTTTTGTCTTATTTAATTAATCGAGTCGTTTTGATTATTTTATTATTATATTATTTTATTTTCGACTTTTATTTAGAAAAATGTTATTTTTCATCGTGATTATATTTTGTCGCGTTTTGAGAGCGTTTGCGAGATATTTGAATGTAGGGGTATTTTGGTCTTTTGTGGGGATAGATATTTGTCTTATTAAAATAGAAAGTTAGAGGTGAGAAAGGGAGAAAAACATAATTTTGAGAGAAAAAGAGAAGAAGAAGGAAAAGAGAGGAGAAAAGAGAAGAGCAAGAGAAAAGTGTGGAAAATCACCAAGATCAATCTTTCGGAGTCGATTTAATCGGGTAAGGGTGTGAAATATTGTTATCCTAACTTTGTGTATGATTATGTATGTGTTTTGTGTGGATGTTTTGGTTGGTTTTCCATATGTTTCCGGTTATGCCGTATTGGACGAAATCGATAGAAACCAATGTTTTTACGGTCGAAAAGTCGTATGAATACATGTGTTGGTTGGTTATATGTATGTGAGCTGTTGTTTAAAGTTTCATGAAGTTTGGTTATGTTTCGGTTAGTTTTCGGTATGTTTCCGTTGTTGTTTCCGTTTAGGTCGAATCGTAGGAAATCGATAGAAACCGATGTTTTCACGGTTAGAATTCAGAATAAATTACGTAGTTGTATCGAGTAAGGTTAGGTTGTCGTATAGCGTGCTTTTTATTCGATTTGGCGATGTTCGAAAATTCTGGTTTTTGAAAGGTCGAAATTTAATCGAAAAATCGAACGTCGTAGAAATTTCGTTTATGTGTTCTAAATTGTTCTTATGTATTTGGTGATTGCGCGTATATGTTTGTTTCGGTGAAAATGTTCGATTTAGTCGAGTTCCGGGCATTTCGGAAAAGTTACAGCAAGGGTGCAAATTGAGAAATCTGGTTTTTGAGAAAAACAGAGTTATGAATCGATACATAACAGCTATGTATCGATACGAAATGGTTTATGTATCGATACATAACCCTTATGTATCGATACATACTGTAGAATTTTAAGAAAACAGAATTTCACTACAGCATGCGTCGACACATGCGAGCTATGTATCGATACATGTTGCTTTTTGTATCGATACATAAGCCTATGTATCGATACATACTGTGCTGAACCAGGAAATTCGGGTTTGTCGGGGAAACTTCGGAAATTCATATCTCTTGAACCGTAAGTCGGTTTTGATCCCCGTTCGAAGCGTTGGGAAGCTAACGAGATGTTCTTTCTAGGAAAAATAGTTTTGGGGTCTGAAATTGGTCCAATCGGTACAATTTTTACGAACCGTTTCGTAGTGTCGGGCGTCCGGTTTATGTTTTTGCGTTATTTTGAAATATTCATATCTTGTCAACCGTTTATCGTATTTAAGAGTTCTTTATACCGAATCGAAGCTGTCGATGAGCACTTTTTGATGATGATAGAAAATATTATTTTTGGCCGACTTTTAGCCGACTTTTCCGAGAAACCGTAAAAATGGAATTTTGAGTTATTTTCTATATTGTGCGATAGGATATGATATGTAACGTATGACTTGTGTGAGGGATGTTTGATGGGTATATGATGTTGTGGTGAAGGTTTGTAGCCGTTTGGAAAATATGTGCATTGTATTATATGTACTTGAAATGCATGATTTAATGTATGAGTCTTGATTGCCATGGGTCATTATATGACATGCATCATGTTGAAGACATTGTAAGATCCCTTCGTGGGTGTAAACAATGCATGAAGACATTGTAAGATCCCTTCGTGGGTGTAAACAATGCATGAAGACATTGTAGATCCCTTTGTGGGTGTAAACAATGCAGTTAGACATTGTAGATCCCTTTGTGGGTGTAAACAATGCATGTTGAATTGTAGATCCCTTATGGGTGTAAGCAATTGTTGTATTGATCGTGTGCCTATTATAAAGGACTAAAAACGATCCATAACGTCGTATGCTTGTTGATAAGTGGTAGCGACGGGGAACATCGTAGGCCCGACGGGGAGTTACTCTATGTAACGAGCGATGATTCCAGCAGAGTTCCTGAGTGAACTAATAATGATTGAGTCGGTACCGCATTGCATTTGCATAGAGTCGTGAGTCAGTCTCTATGATTTGCATTGGTCATCTTTGTATATGTGCATTGATGAAGGAACCTGAATATATGTATTTATGTTGAATGATAAGCATTGTGATGTATATGCTTGGTTTTGTATATATATATATATATATATATATATATATATATATATATGCCTTGCGATGTATATTGTGTAAGATGTGATGAATGGCGATAAGAGTTGTATCTTTGTAATGATACATTGGTGAATAAACATGTATGCGTGTTATGTTGAATGAATGGTGATGAATTGAGATGTATTGGGGATGCATGTATTTGAGCATGAATGAATATGCCTATGTGAAGGATGCGTTAATTACGGATTGTTATGCCGTGTATTTGATTTATGGTATATGCTTGGTGTGATATGTATATATACATGCATAGTGATGAGTTGTGGTGAGAATGTGGTATATGTGTATTATATGTTGAGATATATAATTATATGCAACGTTATTATGATAATACTTCTCACCCTTCTGCTGTTTTATGATGCTCTATGAGGCATTACAGATTAGGTATCTGGTGGTCTTTTGTGAAGCGTGTCTTCATTTTCCTTGTTGGTCGGTTGGCTCTGATATGTAGCACCGGGTAGCTAGGACGTTTTGATCTTTTTGTGATACATTTGCATATGTATCTTGCTGATGAATTTGTGTATATAAACATGATGTTGTTTGTGATTCATACTGGATGATGTATATATATGTTGATGTATATATGTGGTTGTTATTCAATATTTTAGATGTTTTCGCTTTTATTCTAAATATTGAGATGTGGGTATAAGGACTGAGATCCTTTGTTGTTTGAAAGTTACCCCACTGTTGCATATCATTTTGAGCAGGTGTTGTATGTGTTTTAATTTCAAGCATAATGTGACATACCTTTTTATGCCGTGTTTGCAATCATACTCTGATAAAATTTTCAATACGTGCCTAAATGATTTAATATGTTATTTGGGGGTATAGAAAGGGGTGTTACAATTTGGACATGGCACCCAACAGAGATCAACTCAGATCAATGTCACAAAAGGACAAGGAAACCTTTAAGGAGTATGCTCAAAGGTGGCGTGAAATTGCCGCTCAAATTTGTCCAACTCTTGAGGAAAAAGAGATGACAAAGATTTTCTTAAAGACCTTAAGCTCATTTTACTATGACCGAATGGTTTCCAGTGCGCCCAGTGATTTCACCGAAATGGTCGGCATGGGCGTACGTCTTGAGGAAGCCATCTGAGAAGGACGTTTGGTAAAAGACCCTGGATCGACGAGCGGTACTAAAAAATATGGTAGTGCTCTCCCTAAGAAAAAAGAGCAAGATATTGGGAATATCTCTCTCAGAAAGCAAAGACGACGTTATCAACCGGTAGCAGCTGTGACTCCTGTTATCAGCCCTGCGTCTATTCCTACGTATCAACCTCAGGTTGCACAAAGCCAACCTGATCAACAAAGGACACAACAACCTCTTCAGCAGGCTCTTCCTCCATACAACAACAACCGTACAACACGGCCACCAGGATTTGATCCTATACCCGTAACATACACAGAGTTGTTTCCATTACTACTGGCTAAGGGGCACATTCAGACTAAATCTCCTCTTACAATACCGGAAAATCTGCCTTTTTAGTTTAAGGTGGATCAAACTTGCCCTTATCATCAAGGAGGTTCAGGGCATAATGTAGAGACTTGTCTCAATTTCAAGTCCGATGTGCAAAAACTTGTTAGGAGCGTGGTCTTATCCTTCAAGGATACAAATCCTAATGTTCTCACGAATCCGCTGCCACAACACGAGAAGGCTGCCGTCAATTTGATAGAAGGAGAGACTAACGATGTCTATCAAGTTCACGATGTACTCTTGTTGAAAACTAATTTGGTCAAGATGCATTGTAGATAGAGTGGATATGGCCATGTTCCACCTCATAACTATCATCAGTGTGATATCTGCTCTAAAGACAATCAAGGATGTTCTGTAGTGCAAGCAGCTCAACAGGAACAAATGGATCTCGGATGGATCCAAGAGCACCAAGTTCGTGGAGTTAACATGGTCTACACGAATTCTAACGTCATTCGGAACCACGACATCCGTGCAATGAATGTCAACTTGGTGGCAATGCACTCAAGGCAAAGCCAGTATCATAATCTGCCGCGGCACGATTACAGTTCCTGTCTGATTTGCTCGGTAAACAAACAGGGATGCTCTTTCATACAGGAGGCCCTCCAGCGTCAGATGGATCTTAGATGGATCCAAGACTACCATGATAGGAACCCTTATCAGATCAACATGGTTCAGATCTTTGATATTCGTGTGATGAATACCAACCTTGTAGAGTTACATGCTGAGCAGGTCCGGCTCGGATTCTTAATATCACATGACTATCAAAGCTGTAAAGCAGGTTGCGAAAACGATCGAGGTTGTACCCTTGTCCAGGAGGCACTTCAGCACTTGTTAAATCACTGGTGGATGCCAATCTATATGGATGAAGATACTCAGCAGATTAGCATCAGTAATAGAAACCCCACTCGGCGTCAAAGTCAGGATGTCCGATCAGTGGAAGCTAACCTAGTGAGGTTACATTGTATTCAAAGTGGGCGTGGCTAGGTGCCACCACACAACTATGACAGTTGTAGCGTCTGTTCAGAAAGTAACCGAGGGTGTTACCTTGTGAGAGCAGCTCTTCAGGATTAGGTGGATCGTGGAGAAATTCGCCCATATCCGAGTTCTGGACCCATCAACTGGACGCCGAATTACCTTGCCAATCAAGTTGAGGATGTTGTCACAATCTCTGGTCATCACAGGACCAGGGATGTTTTTGCCATCATCCCTCTACTTGACGAATCTAAAGTTCCCAACCGGGAACGAATCGAGATTACTTATGATGGTCAGAAAAATCAAAAGGTTCCCATAGTCATCTATCTACCGGGACCACTACCGTATGAATCAGCTAAGGTTATCCCTTACAAATACGGTGCAAAGACAGTTGAAAATGGAAAGGAAATTCCATTACCCTCCGTCGTGAATATTGCAGACATCAGTCGTGTAACACGGAGCGGTCGAATCTTCAACCTAGGAGTTGGAGAACTTAACAAAGAAAAGGAACTTCAGACAGAAGCTCCCGATCCACCAGTCGGTCAATCCAGTGAACCCGACCTTTCAAAAAACAATGATGAGATGCTGAAGCTCATCCAAAGGAGTGAGTACAACATTGTCGATCAGCTGTTACAAACTCCTTCAAAGATCTCAGTGTTATCGCTATTGCTCAGTTCAGAAGCCCACAGGGAGGCTCTACAGAAAGTCTTGGAGCAAGCCTTTGTGGAACAAGATGTAACAATCAGACAGTTCGATAGCATTGTCTCTAACATCACTTTCTGCAATAATTTGGGATTTAGTGATGAGGAATTACCTGAAGAGGGTCGTCGTCATAACATGGCGCTCAATATCACAGTTAACTGCCAGGACGATGCTTTAGCCAGCGTACTGGTAGACATAGGGTCAACCCTGAATGTTATGCCGAAATCCACTTTGATGCAATTATCATTCAAGGGCCCTCCGATGAGAATCAGCGAGGTCGTTGTCAAAGCGTTCGACGGATCCAAAAAAACAGTTATCGGCGAAGTTAATCTTCCCATAACTATCGGTCCTCACACTTTCCAAGTCACTTTCCAGGTCATGGACATCCGGGCAATGTACAGTTGTTTAGTAGGAAGACCTTGGATACACCAGGCTGGAGCGGTCACTTCGACCCTCCACCAAAAGCTAAAGTTTGTCAAGAACGAGCAACTTGTCACGGTTTGAGGGGAACAAGCCTTGCTTGTGAGTAACTTGTCATCATCTACTGGTATAGAACCCGAGGAGGTTATCAGAATGCAGTTCCAAGCACTGTCGGTGAGCAAGGACAATCATTTCAAAGGAGGAACCTCGATTTCCTCATACATCGATGCTATTAAAGCGGTCGAGAGTGCCGATACAACCGGATGGGGACAGCTTGTCATTCCTACTAGCAATACAACAAAGAAGGGTCTTGGTTTTTCTACAACCTGTACCCAGACAGCTGCCAGCGATGAAAGTTTTCATCCCCTTCAAAACTTCTTCCACAGTAGAGGTTTCCTTCACCCAGTGTCTTAGACGGTACATGCTATTAATGAGGAAGATCCCTCTGACCCAGATGAAGAATGGAAATCCTATCTTAATGAGGACGGTTATATGTCTCAGGAGGAGGTGCCTACGCTATTTTGCTATCCCGCACAGAGTCCGAGATTTATACCAAGGTCAGATGTCGAAATGATCTATGGAGATTGTGATCCGGAAGGATGTCGTGCTCCACCAAATTCATTAGAGGAGGACACTCTGATGAAAGAAAACTTTGACCATGATTACTATGGCCCAATGGATAGTCTGCCAATGTGGCAGCC
Organism: Lathyrus tuberosus; assembly: GCA_022829125.1. Taxonomy (NCBI): domain Eukaryota; kingdom Viridiplantae; phylum Streptophyta; class Magnoliopsida; order Fabales; family Fabaceae; genus Lathyrus; species Lathyrus tuberosus. Next base: position 13,532,057 of record JALAZF010000139.1, on the reverse strand, counting down.
TTACCCAGGAAACTTGGGGCAAGAAAGTCAGCCGAGCAATGAAAATCAGCTGAGCATCATCGAACAGAATACCTGTGTCCCCACCATGTCATGGGATCAACACTCAGGTCATTCAGAAACTACTCAACATGAAGATGAATTTGCAACGTTTTCCAGACTTGAATTCATCAACTATGCTTTTCCCGAGGTCAACGTCATCGAGAAAGATGACTCCTCCAGTTCCAAAGAAGTTTGGGACACCTTGGGAGAACCAAGTGGAAAATACGACTTCATGGTCAAGTACACCGCTCCCGAAAGCTCTCGTATCAGGCTCAAAGATATCCAACCTACTGGATGGGGAGATACAGCTGAGAACACAAATACTATGCAAAATGCAACAAAGGAATTCTCCTACGACACTTCTGCCTGGGAGACAGATTCCAATGATCCTGCTCCACCAGAAATCAGCGTCATTTCTGAAGACAAATCAATAAAGGTGCCAAACTTTGTGATTCACCGAGGAGTTCGCCGCCAATGGATTGCCGTCGAGGTTCCGAAGATCATTCATCAATCAAAGTAATTGCCATCTTTAACCTTTCACCCTGCCCAGGTGAAACGGATGTTTTGATAGGGCTCACTTTCTATAAATTTCCCTCTTCGTTTCGCCCAAAGTGACAGAGTTTTGTTTTATAGGGCTGTAGTTTCAAGGATCGACTTGTTCATTAATAAAATAACGTCGTTCTGTAATTTCCGCATTTATTGGTGTTTTCTCTTTTTGCTTTTTCAGAAAATGTTAATCCTAAAAAAAAAACATGTAAAAATAAAAAAAAATCAGTAAAACAAATACACTGCACACACTTGCATTTTCCTCTATCTCTTCTAAACACGAATCATCACGTCATGCAGATTGCTTGTTTTAAACCCCGTTGAAACATACGATCCGATGCCTTCTCCCAACTTTGAGTTCCCGGTATTCGAGGCTGAAGAAGAAAATGACAACGAAATTCCAGAAGAGATCTCCCGACTACTCAGACAAGAGGAAAGGTCCATTGAACCTCACAAAGAGCTGTTGGAAATGGTAAACTTGGGTTCAGAGCAAGAGAGAAAAGAAATCAGGATTGGGGCACTTCTCAGTCCAACTGCCAGAGAGAGTTTGATAAAGCTTATCAAAGAATTTCCTGATGTATTCGCTTGGTCCTATCAGGATATGCCAGGGTTGGATACCAGCATCATGGAACATCACTTACCGTTAAGATCGGAATGTCCGCCAGTAAAGCAAAGCTTGACACGCACTCACCCGGACATGGCCATCAAAATTAAAGAGGAGGTACAAAAACAGATCGACGCAAGTTTCCTCGCCACATCAGAATATCCTCAATGGTTAGCCAATATCGTATTCGTTCCGAAAAAGGACAGAAAGGTCAGAATGTGTGTCGATTACAGGGATCTGAACAAGGCAAGTCCAAAGGATGACTTTCCTTTACCACACATTGACATGCTGGTTGACAGTACAGCAAAGTTCAAAGTTTTCTCCTTCATGGATGGATTCTCGGGCTATAACCAAATCAAAATGGCGCCGAAAGACATGGATAAAACTTCGTTCATTACCCCATGGGGCACCTTTTGTTACAAGGTAATGTCGTTCGGTTTGAAGAACGCCGGGGCAACCTATCAAAGGGCTATGACTACTCTGTTTCATGACATGATACATAAGGAAATTGAGGTATATGTCGATGATATGATTGCAAAATAAAAAACAGAGAGTGAGCACGTTGAACATCTGTCAAAATTGTTCGAACGTCTAAGAAAATTCAAGCTCCGCTTGAATCCCAACAAGTGCACCTTCGGTGTCCGTTCAGGGAAACTACTAGGGTTCATCGTCAGCCAGAAAGGAATTGAGGTTGATCCTGACAAGGTCAAGGCCATTCAAGAAATGCCTTCTCCGAAAACTGAAAAACAAGTCAGAGGATTCCTGGGACGTTTTAACTACATCTCCAGATTCATATTCCTTATGACCGCGACCTGTGCGCCGATTTTCAAATTACTCAAAAGGAATTAGGATTGTGTTTGGTCAGAAGATTGTCAAACCGCCTTCGACAGTATCAAGGAATATCTGTTGAATCCTCCGATTCTATCACCTCCAGTGGAAGGAAGACCACTGATCATTTACCTCACAGTTCTAGAGGACTCAATGGGATGTGTACTTGGCCAACAAGACGAAACTAAACGGAAAGAGTCTGCCATTTACTATTTGGGCAAGAAATTCACCGACTGCGAAACTCGGTACACGATGCTTGAGAAAACTTGTTGCGCTTTGGCTTGGGCAGCCAAACGTCTTCGCCAATACATGATTCGTCATACTACTTGGTTGGTCTCCGAAATGGATCCAATCAAATATGTTTTCGAAAAACCTGCTCTTACGGGAAGGATTGCCCGTTGGCAGATGTTATTATCAGAATATGACATAGAGTACCATGCTCAGAAAGCCGTTAAAGGAAGTATTTTAGCCGATTATTTGGCTCATCAACCTATTGACAATCAAGAATCAATCGGGTTTGACTTCCCAGACGAAGATGTCATGTATCTAAAAATGAAAGATTGTGATGAACCGTTACCCAGTGAAGGGCTAGAACCAGGTTCCTAATGGGGACTCATCTTTGACGGAGCAGTTAATCATTATGGAAACGGAATTGGGGAAATCATTGTTACCCCTCAGGGTACCCACATTCCTTTCACTGCCAGACTTACGTTCAAATGTACAAACAACGAGGCCGAATACGAAGCTTGTATGATGGGTCTCGAAGAAGCGATTAATTTAAGGATCAAAAACTTGGACGTATATGGTGACTCGGCCTTGGTTATTAACCAGATAAAAGGAGATTGGAACACATACCAATCAGGATTGATTCCTTACAAAGACTATGCAAGAAGGTTGTTACCTTTCTTCAACAGAGTTGAGTTTCATCACATCCCTCGTGATGAGAATCACATGGCTGATGCATTAGCCACTATCTCTTCCATGATTAGTGTAGGTCAATTGAATGACATACCTAAGATCGACATAATGCGCCTTCAACAGCTCGCTTACGTTTTCACGATTAAAGCAGTCATAGACGACAAACCTTGGTATCACGATATCAAATGCTTCCTTCAGAGACAAGAGTACCCACCTGGGGCATCCAGAAAAGACAGAAAAACCCTCAGAAGATTGGCTGGAAACTTCTTCCTGAGCGGTGACACTCTCTATAAGAGAAATTTTGACATGGTCTTACTCTGATGCGTCGACAGACCAGAAGCAGACATGCTTATGAAAGAAATTCATGAAGGATCCTTTGGCACTCATGCCAACGGACATACAATGGCGAGGAAAATTCTAAGAGCAGGGTACTATTGGTTGACAATGGAATCCGACAAAATTCATGTACCGTCATCACATCTCAAAGTTCTTTCTTCCCCATGGCCATTTTCCATATGGGGAATCGACATGATCGGCATGATTGAACCTAAGGCTTTAAACGGACATCGGTTCATCCTGGTAGCCATTGACTATTTCACCAAGTGGGTCGAAGCAGCATCATACGCTAATGTAACCGGACAAGTGGTGGTCTGATTTATCAAAAACAATATCATCTGCCGTTATGGTGTTCCGAGCCAGATCATTACTGATAATGGATCTAACTTGAACAATAAGATGATGAAAGAGTTGTGCGCAGAGTTCAAGATCGAACACCATAACTCATCTCCCTACCGACCCAAGATGAACGGAGCGGTAGAAGCGGCCAATAAGAACATCAAGAAGATCGTTCAAAAGATGGTTGTAACCTACAAAGACTGGCACGACATGCTACCCTTTGCTCTTCACGGTTATCGTACATCTGTCCGCACTTCAACAGGGGCTACCCCTTTCTCTCTAGTATATGGCATGGAAGCAGTGCTCCCCATAGAAGTAGAGATCCCGTCAATTCAAGTATTGATGGAAGCTAAGCTCACCGAAGCTGAATGGTGTCAAAGTCGATACGACGAACTAAATCTGATCGAAGAAAAGAGAATAACGGCACTATGCCACAGTCAGTTATATCAACAGAGAATGAAGAGGGCGTTCGACAAAAAGGCCCGACCTCGTGTCTTCAGAAAAGGAGACCTCGTGCTCAAAAAGATACAATCATTTCTCATTGACTCTCGGGGCAAGTGGACTCCAAATTATGATGGCCCCTATGTGGTCACGAAAGCTTTCTCAGGCGGCGCCTTGAGACTTGCAACCATGGACGGAGAGGAATTTACCTACCCCACGAATGCTGATGTAGTCAAGAAATACTTCGCCTAAAAAAAAAAGAAAAAAAACGTCTCGGTGGATTGAAAACCCGAAAGGGAGGTCCAGGCAAAAGTTAGAGACATAAAAAAAAAAAAATCATCCCGATGGATTGGAAACATCATAGTACAATCCAGGCAAAAATTAGGGATAATGGAAAGTAACTATGGCAAGTACCTCAACAGCAGCAGCAGTTACATCATCCATCGGAGAAAAACTCCAGTCAAGGTCATCTTCGACAGAAGCTCAGGATGTCCCGAATTCAAAGTTGGTAGAAGGATAGTGACCGTTATGTTTCAACGTAGCCCTTTTCCCTGTAAATTACCATTTTTCTAACTTTGTATATACTCTTTGGAATCACGCGTTTAGCTGATCTCCATCTTATCAATAAAATTTGAGCCCTTGTGCTTTTGTTTGTAATTCTTATTTGTTTTAGCTTTACAAAATGACATTTTAACATGATTAACGATTCTTGAAATAAAACAAAAATGAATTGACTTGTTAAAACTTTTTCTGCTTTTAAAATAAAGTCGGCAATTTCTTTTGACTGATGAACATCAAAGGAACATCAACCGCTTCTCCAGAAGTAGGCAAACTTCAAAGTGCAGAATCAAAGTACTCTTTCTAGGCCAGTACGCTTGAACGAAGGATCAACTGTATGAGATGCGTCTTTCCCATCTGATACCCTCGGCCGAGTTCTTATCTCCTAAGCCTGACCAACGGTAGCTCCCAACAGGGACTATCTCTCCTAAGCAAGGTGAAATTGCTATCTTGAACCAGCGACATTTCTACACGCCCCGCGATGGCTGAGTATCCAGTCGTGTTCGTTCGTCAGTCTGTATGTCGCGTCCATCTTGTCAGCATAAACATACATGCATAATCGCATTATTGATTTGCATTCACATTTCATATTGCATCACTATCACTCTAGTCGGTCTTGTCCCCTGGTGATAAAAGTTCTCTCAATCGAGTTGTCAAACCTTTCCTCGTTAGGAAGTGAATCATCTAAGCAATCTCTCTCCCGTTTGTCTCTGGATTAGAGACGGTCCTTGACCACTTTGATAACTTGAACCTCTGAGAAACAAGAAAGCTTTCAACAAATGTCACTCTTCGCCATTGAAGATGATATTCTTGCTTTCCCGGATTAAGGAAAATCCACAGAGAAAGCCCCTTAATCAGAGATTCGGCAGTACGGCAGTTTTTCTCCGAAAAAAACCATTGATGAAAAGGTCATCGGCACCTCAAAATTGGATCCCATCATATGGCATTTCTCCGGGAAGATCCCAGTAAGGGTATGATGTAAAGACCCCAAACGAAAACAGTATCTCAGGAGACTCGCTTTCCCCGATAGAGTCGACAAATGGCATCTCCAACAGAGAAGTTTGTACACCTCTACAACTCAGATGAGTGGGTTCCCCAACATGTCTGACATCAAAATTGTTTCCGTCAAATGGCATCTCTCCACAAAAATTCGCCGAGAAGTTTGAGGAAAACCGCTACACATAGCGTCCCTTGTCAATAAAGTTTATTGACAAAAGAAACTTAGACCAGTTCCTTGATAGGAAACCAAGAACGAGGGGAGGTTTATTTCAGAAACTGAGACCAGTTCCTTGGTAGGAAACTAGGATCGAGGGGAAGTTTAAATCAGAAACTAAGACCAGTTCCTTGGTAGGAAACCAGGATCGAGGGGAAGTTTAAATCGGAAACTAAGACCAGGATCGAGGGGAAGTTTACCTTTTCTAAGCATCATTGTTCAGCAAAATAAGATGAATGCGTGCGCTACCATTCATAACCATCATCAAAATTTCGGGTATTCTGATATTTAATCCTCTTGCACCCCGAATGCACGAACACTTTCGTCATTCACACCTTCGGGTCCAAGAAGATTAAATAGGGGCATCTGTCATACCCCAAATTTTGACCACTAAGATTTCGCATCATTGTGCAAATCATCATCACAATATGGAGGAACCATCATACTTCATCAGTCTCCCCAAGGATGGGTGAGCATCCACTACAATCAAAATTAGGGTTTCAAGCCCTCTCTGAGTGTTTAGACAAAGGATCAATCAAGGAATAACATGCTCTTCAATTTGTCTAACCTCTCAAACATCCACAATGGATCAAAAGGACTCCCACTTCAAGGATTAAGCACAAGATTGCTCCCTTCTAGGTGGATCAAGTCTCAAGATCGCCAGTATCACCAAATTAGGGTTTTGGTCGACCAGGGCCTCCAGATGAAAAATTTCATCTGGACACAAGCCAAAGATCCAAAACACAACCTAATATACTCCATGGAACCTCATGGGCCCAAGCATCAAGTCAATTTGACCTCAGGGGATGCATACATCAAAAATCAGGAATTAGGGTTTCTTGACCTAATTCACCCCTAAGTTGACTTTTGGGACAAATCATGAACCAAGACCTCAAGAGAGGGTTTGAGGGTCTCTAATATACCATATTGATCCATTTGGAACAATGGATTAATCCAAGAAGCTTGAGCAACAAGTCTCAATTTCATCTGCACCACAATTAGGGTTTTAAGGAAAAAGTCAACTGTAACTTTAACTTTTGACCAGGACAAGCTCCCAAGCCCTATGACATGCATCAATATACCCTATGACACCCATGGAACATGTCCATCAAGTTTGATTTAGGTCAAGGACATGATTTTATGAAGAATGGCACAGTTTGGAATTCATCTGATAAAAAGTTAACTGTGCACAAAAGTCAACTTTGACTTTTTGAGATTTTTCACCAAAATGGATTTTTAACCCTAAAATGATGTTAATGTATGATTTGAATCATCATTCATCAATAAAAATCAAGAAAAGTTGGATAACTTGTAAAAGGGGTAACCATAAAAACTTAGAAAATTTTCTAAGTTAAAAATAAAGTGGCTAGGGTACCAACTTTGAAGGATCATAACTCCTAAACCACAAAGCCATTTTTTCTCATCCAAAGATGGATTTGTAGCCCTCATTACCCTCTACAAAAACTTCAACTAGACCTAAGTCCAATTCATTAAGGATTTTGAGTTATGGAGTGATCAAAATGGCTGAAAAATGAAAATGTCACTTTTTCCAACACTTAGTGAAATTTTCACTAAGTCCAAATCTGTCTTCACTTTTTGCCAAATGTAGGGGGATTTTTCACTTGGATTCAAAAGATATCAAAACCAAACATGTTCAAACAGTTGTTGTATCATGTAAGGGATTTCCAAAATGGCCAAGAACATTGCCAAATTCCATTTGAGTCATGAGATATGACATTGGAAAGTTGCCTTGCTGAAATCTGTCAAAGGCAAGGCAGAATTTGTAACTTTGCTCGATTTGCCAAAATCAGCCAAATTCAAATGCTCCTATCCACTTGGACACATCTGAGGATTGAATCTAAAGGGGACAATCACTGAGCCAAGCCTCCAAAGTCCATGGAACAAGATATAACATGTTGAACCTAGAATGGCCAAAATAGGGACAAGACTCCAAATTGGGATTGAAGCATTCAATGGAAGCATCAAGGTGGCATGGACTGAGCCATTCTCATCTGAAATCAGTCAAGGCTTATCCAAGACCAAGGGAACCAAAGCTCTGTGCCCTAACCTCTAGTCAATGGCTAGAGGAGACTTGGATTTTCATTTGCCAACATTGGCCAAACCTACTTAGCAGCTGCCATTCACTATTCCTTGCAAAACAAACTTGCTCTACTATAAATAGAGCTCAATTGTGATCAGTTTGAGTACACCAAAGCCATCTAACAGATGCTTTCCTGAAAATCTCTTTCTCTTGGCCAAAAATGCCTTTCTTAGCAAGGTAGCTATCGGGTTTTGAGTTTGAGAGCTTTTCCAATCAAACCAATCACTCACACACCTCACATACATCATATAGAAGTGATCCAAACACTCACATAACATCTGGAACACTGATTTCACAAAATCACCAGCCAATTGTTCAAGTTCTTGACAGTTTTGCAGTTGAGGTGCCATCTTCAACTCCAAACCATTTCAATCCATTCCAAGCACTCAGACACATCACTTGGCACTTAGGGAAGCTATCCACATCATTGGAACCTAGCTGTAACACCTCCAACACAAATCACGATCACCAGCTGCAAGTGGTCAGTACTTAATTTTTGAAGCATTATTCCAAGATCACAATTTGTTTTCCATATGTTAAATAATTTTGATCATTTTAATTGAATTTTTATTCAATTAAATACATTTTTGAAAACAAATTAGGGTTTTTGGATTAATTCAACCCTCATAAATCATTTTCAAAACTCTTGGCCCTCTAATAGAGTGTAAGACCCAATCCTTTTTTGACCAAATCATTTTGGGCCTCAGTGTATTGTATAAGTCCCGATACCGTAAAAAAACAAACGGCGCGATCGTCGCCTTTTCAAAACAAAAGAAACCATGGGCCTACCCTCGAGTAGTAAGACCCATTTCTTTTCTTAAAACTCACTTGGGCCTCTAATAGAGTGTAAGACCCAATCCTTTTTTGACCAAATCATTTTGGGCCTCAGTGTATTGTCTAAGTCCCGATACCGTAAAAAACAAACGGCGCGATCATCGCCTTTTGAAAAATAACCCTGGGCCTCTCCTCGAGCTATAAGACCCATTCAAAACTTTTGGGCCTCTATTAGAGTGTAAGACCCAACCCCCTTTTAACCAAAATCACTTTGGGCATCAGATATTGTATAAGCCCCTCTGCGTTAAAAGAAAACCTCAGCGCGATCGCCATATCAAACGGAAAAATCATCTGGGCCTACCCTCGAGTAGTAAGACCCATTTCATTTCTAAAACTCTTTGGGCCTCTTAAGAGAGTGTAAGACCCATCCCTTTGTACAGAAAATAATTTTTGGGCCTCAGTCACTTGTATAAGTCCCTATGTACAAATTAAAAATAACAGTGTGCTCACTGATAAAACCCTGGGCCTCTCCTTGAGCTGTAAGCCCCAAATCTCCCCTTTTCAAAGCACTTTCTCCTTTGATTTTGAATATACTGTTGTTTTCAATCTTTCTTTGTTGAACAACTAACCAAACAACATGGAAGCTCTACAACCGAGTAAGTGGTTATTGCTTTCATTTACCGCTTTCATATACATATAACTGTATTGTGGGGCTGTTTCACTGTAAGTCTTCTTTCATAAACTCATATCAACTGTGTAATAATAGTATAGATATTTCGAGTTTCCCCGGCAACTACGTCTAGAACTAGGTGACGCCGTTTCGTTTATTCGTAGAAATAAACAACTAGATCCCCCAATAGGATCACCAGATACAGTCTTCTCTTCGGCTGTCCTCATTAGGAATTGTCAAGAAACTCTATTCCCAGAGATGAATGTATTCTCCGTGAATAACATCTTTGAGTTTCTTCCAAATTCTCAAACTTTCCTGACTTTGATCTATTCTCGGTGAATAGCACTGCCTTGAATTTTTTGGGGTTTGGGGACCCACGGGCTTCTTAAAAGCATCAGCCTCCTCTTGGGCATCGTACAAGGACCCACAGGCTTCCTAAAAGCAACCTCGCCTCCTCTTGGGCTTAGTACAAGGACCCTACGGCTTCTTAGAAGTATTCACAGCCTCCTCTTAGGCTTTGTATAATGATCTCTTCCTCCGGGAATGATAGCCTTCTCTTGGACTTAGTACAAGGACCGATCGACTTCTTAAAAGTTTCCAGCCTCCTCTTGGGCTTCGTACAAATTGTCCCGACGACCTCCTAGAGGTATAGGAACAGAACTTAGTCATTTGCATAGAACAGTCCTTTCATAGAGTCTACTACTATTTCTCAAAGCACAGTACAAAAGATAAAACCCTAGACTTGGACAGTCTAATTTCCTTGAGTCTCAAAGACATTCTCAAGTAACCCTTTCGTTAAATAGGAAGGAAACCCGTAGACTTGGACAGTCTCAATACCCTTCGGATTTCACGCTTCCTTAAAGAACAGGAATAACCCGGATCCTTGAATCAAATACATGAGTACAGTGTTGCTCATATAAGAACTAATTTTCTCTTTAAAATCAGTATACTGGACCTGTCACTTAATTGAAACAGTCGCCATAGCCTCCTCTTGGGCTTTGTACAAATGATTCTCCCCCAGTGGAGTAAAACAACGTTTAGCCTCTCTCTCGGGCTTTGAACGAGACACATAAAGGGACTCCCTCGTTGAGTCAATCACCTATTTCGCGTCCATCTCGGGCTTTATACGAGATACAAAAAGGTTCTTATTGAGCCAAACAAACCTTTTAGCCTCTCTCTCTCGGGCTTTGTACGAGACACATAATAGCCTCCTCTTAGGCTTTGTATAAGAAAACCACTGGTTGATCCAATCAACCTTTTAGCATCAAATATGTGCCTCATTCACAGTACATAAACATCAATAACTCCTTTCCCCTTCATCTAATCGCTGTAAGCGGCAAGCCTCTGGATTATTTACATCCACGCCACTGTCCCTCTTTTAGCATGAGAAACTCCTAAGGAAAGATGGCATTGCTCTACACTGAGTTAAAGTCTTCTCCTTCAGGTTAAAATCCCCTATAAAGGAAATTATGGCATTGCTAGGATCCGCGTATCCCAGTTAAAGTAATTCTCCTTTATAAACAGTTGTGACATACAACCCCCTCTTTAGAGATGACAAATTATCTCTAAAGACAACACCTTTTAGCTTCACATCTTGAGCTTTGAACAAGATACAAATAGGCCCTTCAGCTTCATATCTTAGGCTTTGAAATAAGATACAAACTACCTTTCGCTTCACGTCTTGGGCTTCGAACAAGACACCAAAAACAACCATTTTATATGGGAGGAACTACGAACGCTCTGATTTCCCTGTTTCGGTAAACGGGAATACATAGGCACAAGATCGAAAGAAAACATCTTAGCGAGCACACTAAACAAAAACCCCAAATCCCATATCTCCATCAATCAAAAGCAGTAATTCAAAAAGCACCAGTCCTAATATCCTAATCCTTGTTCCCCGCCAGAAACCTTCTGTCTAGATAAAAACCAGTATTGGCGAAAATACAAATAACCAGTACAAAGGCCCCCCACATTGATAGCATTCGTAACCTAACAGACCGCTGTTTAAACTCAGTATGCAAGCAGGGTTAATTGGAGACATCTATTTCCATTCCTTCATCAGCTTTAATAGGATAAAAAATGAATCGACCTGTAGTTTAAGCTCAACCGCAGAGAGCGACCAGCGCTTAAGAACCGCGTCCAAAATCGCTCGCTACACTTTGAAGCAACAATCTCTTAAAGAAGTTTATTTTTCAATAGCGATAAGTGGCAGTCTCTTATAAGCAGCTTATCTATCTCTGGTACTAGTCAGCCTTTTTGCAACCATAATGGGTATTCCCCAGGAAGTCTTATCTTCAGTTATGCAACTCTGGTACTAACCTATCAGATACTGTACCTTTATTGGGGCCTATTTCTTGGTTCAATCTCCAATAAGGTCCTCTTTTCTTCTAAAGTGCCAACCGGTCATACTTGAACCTGTTGTTCCATCACTTTGGATGTCTTTTCCCAATGAAGACCAATTTTTGGTTCAACCTTCATTGCGGATTCTTTCTAGAATGTCATCTAGTCATGTTTTGACTTGATGATCAATCATTCTAGATACTTTATTAGGGCCCATATTTTGGTTCTATCTCCAATGAGGTTACATCTCTTTCTAAAGTGTCAACCGGTCATACTTGAACCTGTTGTTCCATCACTTTGGATGTCTTTTCCCAATGAAGACCGTTTTTCGGTTCAACCTTCATTGCGGATCTTTTCTAGAATGTCATCTAGTCATGTTTTGACTTGATGATCAATCATTCTAGATACCTTTATTGGGGCCCATTTCTTGGTTCAATCTCCAAAAAGGTTCTTCTTTTTCCAAAGTGCCAACCGGTCATGCTTGAACCTGTTGTTCCATCACTTTGGATGTCTTTTTCCCAGTGAAGACCGTTTCTCTGGTTCAACCTTCATTACGGGTCTTTTTTAGAATGTCATCTAGTTATGTTTTGACTTGATGATCAATCATTCTAGATACCTTTATTGGAACCCATCTTTTGGTTCTACTTCCAATAAGGTTACTTTCCAGCTCATACTGGTTTTTCTTCATGAAGCAGATTATGTGTTATCTCAACCAACTCTTATTTGAGTACCAGAGTTCATTCTTGGCTCATTAACCTTGTTTCCATTTAACTCCAGTTGTTTATCTTCGGTTATCGTGAACCGGTTGCTTATATCAGGTTATCTTGAACCTGTATTGCTCATTCCAGGTGTTTTTTATCTGACGCGCAGAGTTCGTCTTTGTCTTTTCTGGCTTTTCTTGAAAATCCCGTTTGAACTCTTTGGCATAAGAAATCCCCGAAAAATCTTTTTCGGGTGTCTATCCTTTTGTTTCAACTGATCCTTGGTAGAGATCACGTTTTCTTTCTGGTTTCTTGCCCAGTAAGATTGTGTTTTTCCCAGTGTCGTCCGGTCATGTTTGAACCTGTCGTCCACCTCCCCGGATCTTCCCCAGTGGAGAATCCCTTTTGTTTTCTATCCCCGGTGTTGCCTCGGAGTCTCCCCACTGAGTCTCTTTTTGTTGGTTAGCCTGTATTCTCAAGGAGCCTTCCTCATGGATACTAACCTTCTTCTTGCTTCCCCAGTGAAGTTTCCCTCTGTGTTTGACAGCCTTTTGTTCTTTGGTGTCTTGTTTTGTCTGCATTTCTTGCATCTTTCATGGCATCATATCATCATATTAGTAGCATTGCACGTCTTTATATCTAAGGGCAAAATTTTCGGTTTGCTATATTTAAATACCTTTCACCTTGATGTGAAGATATTTAAATAGGGGCAACTGCTGTACCCCAAATTTTACCCTTAGATCCATTGATCTCCTGCATATCATATTAGGTCAATCATACTGCATGGCTAACCCTTTTACCAGGTTGTTTGTGTTTGTTTCATTTTTATCAGGTTTTATCTTAAGGAGATTCAGGAGGTGTTTAATCAAGATCTTAGAGGGAGCATTGAATCAAGCAAGCCCCTCATTTCAAAGAGATGTCTCTGTAACTCTCTCCCGGAATCCTCTCCATAACCAAATATCCATCCTTTTTTATTCACCCTCAATTATCATTTTTTATATCTAAACCAATTTCAATGATCATTTATTAACCATTTCTCATTTCCAATTACCCAAATTTTCTTTTTAATCCAATCTTTCCGTATCCACTTTTCATTCAATTATCCATATTTTTCTTAGACCATTTCCAAATCTTTTTTCTTTTTATTCACTTCTTTTCAATTCAATTCCAAATATCCATTTCAAAACCATGACTTTCCACTTCTTATCCATTTCCGTTATTTTCTATCCATAAAAATCCATTTCTTTCTCTTAAATCCAATTTCAATTCGGTTTATAAGTTCGTTTCAAATTCACAACAAAAGTTTAAATTCTTAACCAAATTTCAAAATCCAAGTTTATTCTTCATTCAAAACTTAAATCACATTCTTTTCACTCAAGTTTCTATCTAAAGTTATTTCTCATGTTTAATTTCACATCTGAGTTGTCCATCTCATTGGTACAAGTCCATTTCATTTCTTTTACAAAAAAAGCTATAAAAAAATTCACCCGTTCCATTAGCCCTTGTGCTTTCATTGCAACAAAAAATTCAGAATACAACAGCATCTTTGCTCTTTTTTTTTTACAATACCAGTATACGCAAAGACAGTAAAAGAGGAACTCTGGACCCTACAATTTCAACCAGGTCCCACCAAGACTCCCCTGCTACTTCGCCAAACCGCTTTTTCCTCCAAGCTACACAGACCTGCTCTGCTCAACCGTACAAAGCTTGTCACAACGTTAACCTACAAGCATGAAAGCAACTACACAACAACGATAAAAAAAATTCAAAATAAAAGTTAAGAACATGTTCTGTTTTTCTGGAGGTTATATAGAAGAGGAAAAGGAGAAATAACGAGGGGAGGGAGTTCAGCAAAGAGGGAGGAGGGGAAAAATACCAAAACCAGAAAAACCTTCTACGCCTTCAATCATCGTTCACGAACTCCCCAACCACTCACCTTCTTCTCTTCAACACTAACCATCGCCCTTTCTTCAACAAGATCTCCAATCTTCATCTTCAACAAAGAACCCAGAAAACCTCAAACACTTTAAACAACAATCATCTTCTTCATTAACAACTCTCTTACTTTTTTTTCATCTTCAACCTCCTTCGTAACCCGACCTCCACACTCTCAAACATTTCCAAAACCTCCTTTCAGACTCTGAACAAAAAACTGTAACCTTCATTCTTTTTAAAACCTAGCCTCTAATCTCCCAACATTCTTCTCCTCCATTAAACCAAATCACAAACCAAACTTCCGAAACCAAATCAAACCTTCCGCCTCCATCAAACATCAACAATAACTAAAAACAAACTCAACCACAAATCCCAAACAGTAATCCGATGCAAGCTATTTCAAACAGAAGCAGAAAGAGATGAAAGATGAGGTAGACGAACCAAAAAATAACAGCAACCACGAACACCCTTTAAACCCTCTTCAAATCAAAACCCACAAAATCATTAACCCACTTTCCTCACCATAACTCATAAATAAAACCCAGACAAAGAAGAGAGGGTTTAAATCATGAACCTGAAATGGACACAAATCTTGTAACGTAACCCGATTCGAAGCAAATTCGGTTGCGAAGCTTGAACGAAAAATCGAGAATCCGAACGAGAAGGAGAGAGACTTGAAGCGAACCAAACCGAGGTTGAACGCACAGCAGAGGCAAACGAGATTCGCATTCGAGAGAGGTTGGATGCGTGACTTTCTTTCTTCAAAAATCGCTTTGATGTTCATTCCTGGCTAAAGCTTCTTTTGAGTTTGTTGTGAGCAACGATGAAGAGGACTATGTTTTCTGGACGTATTTTCACCGCCGTCGGAACCTTTTGAGGATGGCTGATGACCTTCTTTTCATCCGTGACCTAATTCTTTCCTTTTTGTTTTATTTTTGCCCCTTTCACTTTCTTAAAATAAAAGAAGAGAAAAAAAACCATTTTTAAAAAAACTTGTTTTTGAGGCTGACGGTACTTGGGCTTTTGAAGCCCGATTGATCGCTTTCTCATACTCCTATCCAAGTTCACGCACCACCACAGCATGATATGCACCCACTTTTTTTTCTAGCGTCTTTTAACCGTGTTGTTGTTGGGCTTAAGACCCATAGTATATTTTTTTCAGCACACACACACTTCTGAATCCAGACGCACCACCCTTCTTTTTTTTTTGTTTTTTTATGTTGCTTTTGGGCTTTTCAGCCCATTCATTCTTATCTTACACCCATCTGGATCTTACGCACCCCCCTTGCATTCTCAAACCTTTTTCTTTATTTATTTTACTTTTTACTTATTGCTTTAAAATAGCTTTAAAAGATTCCTTTTTGATTTGGTTTAAGCTTTTATTGCTTTAATCCTATTTTTTTGGGCCAATGATATCATATAAATCTTGATTTTGTTGATTATTTCAAGATCACTAAAATCTAGGTTTGTGGGAGGCCACTTTTTATTTTCTATTTTGGTCGATGAAAGCTAAAAATCTAAGATTATCGATTTGTCGATTAAATCTTGATTTAAACAAGACCAACTTGATTTTCATTCCGATTCTATTTTGGTCGATGAAAGTTAAAAATCTAAGATTATCGATTTGTCGATTAAATCTTGATTTAAACGAGACCAACTTGATTTTTATTCCGATTCTATTTTGGGTCGATGAAAGTAAAAAATCCAAGATTATCGATTTTTCGACTAAATCTTGAGTTAGACGAGACTAGTTTTATTTTCATTTCGTTTCTATTTTGGTCGATGAAAGTCAAATATCAAGATTATCGATTTACCGATTTAAATCTTGATTAAGACAAGATCAACCTTTTTTATAATCTTTATTTAGGTCGTTGACGCTACGCGAATCTTGACTTTGATCATTTCAAGTCAATAAAGTCTTGATAAATGTGAGGCCACCTTTTCTTTTTGCTGGTCAATGAAGGTAAAAAATATAAGATAATTGATTTCTCGATTAAATCTTGATTTAGACGAGACCGATTTTATTTTTCATTTCGATTCCACTTTATTTATTTTGGTCGATGACATAACAAACCTCTTGGTTTGGTTGATTTCATTGAGTTGACAAAACTTTGATCAACACGAGACCACTTTCTTTTATTTCAGTTTCTTTACTATTTAGTCGATGAAAGTCAAGAATCAAGATTATCGATTTCTCGATTAAGTCGTGATTAAGACAAGACTATTTCTATCTTTATTGCATCTCATATGTTACTCATGTCTCTTGCACCATCCTATTTGCATTATTAACTTGTTATCTTTTAGTATCTTATCAACTATTATCTTTCCCCCTATTCCAAAGGAAGGTGATTAATATTGACTCTTAAAGTCATAGCCCCCATCTTACCTTAGTAGCCTCTTAAGAGATGACTTTCACTTCTTGGCCTCTTGAGAGCCAATAAGTTATAACTAGCCTTAGGAGAGAGTTCTTACACTCTTGGTGATATTCATCCTAATGAATACTCACTTTCCCTATTGACTAAAACTTCAACATAGGACCATTATGACTCAGATTTAGAGAGTTCTTGAACTCTAGAATGAGCTTGTACTCATTCTCCCTTGTGAACTTTGACCATAGTCAAAATTTCATTGCTTAGTAGAACTACGCATACTCTAATTTTGTTCCCGGGGATACGTAGGCGCAAGGTGCGATGCCTTGTCGAGTATACTTAGATACAAACCCCTAGGGTTTCAACCTTTAGCATAGGACCCTTAGCAAGCGAGTAAGATATAACAAGTAAAACAAGAGGTTCCCGTAGAGTACTATGGACGTTTAGGGTGCTAATACCTTCCCTAGGTGTAACCAACCCCCGAACCTTAGATCTCCCCCTTTAGGTTTTTCTAACGATCTTGAACCTTTCCTTTGGATAAATCAAAGTCGGTTGTAAAAGAAAATGATGCAAGTTAAGTAATAGCTTGTTATCCGATATTCACCGCAACATTAGGGTTTTAATTAACCAGACTTTAGTTTTTTAATTAATTTGTACATAATTAGAATTAGATTTATTTTTTATCACTAACATTAAAATCAATTCCTAAAGAATACAGAAAAGCATTAATTTAGATTTTAGGTCTTTAAAATAATTTTCCTAACATTTTTCTTCACTTATTTATTTATTTACCTATTTAAGTCTCTAGGAAAATTGTATAGGTCGCACGGTTTTTTTTGTAATAGCTGTATTTTTATTTTCCGCAAGGGTTTTCATACTTATGTATCTCTCCCAAAGCCTTGTAATAGCGTAGGATTTATTTTTCCGCACTTATATTTTACGTTTGAATATATATAATCTGTTTATATATATGCTAATAGGATTGTATGGCAAGACTTAAAAACAAACGATAGATAACCCTAATTCAAAATAAATGATTGAAACCAACACACTTTGCACACATGCACCTCTAGGGTAACCTCTCTTCGTTTGCCTTGCGAAATAATGGTCATGTCCCTTGAAAGTAAGGGTACTTTAGCAAAAGACGCTTAAGAATAATATCATCATAGTCCCTTCGATTAAAGATCATAGTCCCTTCGATTAAAGATCATAGTCCCTCGATGACCCTTCGAGTTGCCTACGAAAAGATGATCTTGTCCCTCGATGACCCTTCGAGTTGCCTACGAAAAATGATCTTGTCCCTCGATGACCCTATGTAAAAATGATGATAGTCCCTTCGAATTGCTAAGGTATCCTTACATGTTGCCTTCTATGACCATTCGATGACCCTTCGTTGTCCCTTCACATCCAATAGATAGGACTACCCACCCACTAATGGTATGGATAGTACTATCTCTCAAGAAAAATGATAAGTACAAGAAAGACTTTATAAATTAAGGGTAAGTAACTTTTAAATGCTTGCTCACAACTCAAAAACAAATACTTTTCACACCTCACACTTTCAAAAATATTTAAAAAAAAAAAACAAACAATTTGTATACATTCTTACGCGAATTATTACAAAGTCAAACCTTTACAAAAATATTTTCAAAAACAAACACTTTGTATACATTCTTACACGAATTATCACAAAGTCAACTTTTACGAAATATTTTCTAAACACACACCAAAAAAAGCAAGTTAAAGTGAGCAAACAATTAAGAGCCCGTAGGTAACTACGGATGAAAAGGGGTGCTAACATCTTCCCTTTTCATAACTTACCCCCCGAACTCAAAATCTTTTCAAAAAGGTCTTTCCTGTTCTTTTCACCTTTCCTAAATAAATTGGATAAAAGAAAAGTCGGTGGCGACTCTTGCTAACTGCAACATGTTTTGCCAAAACAAAATTAAAAAGTCAGTTCTCCACCGTATTACAGTAGGCATTGGCTTTAACTGAGTATTCCTTGACGTATATGCCTTTAAAGGCTGTTAAGGGACAAGTGGTGGCTGACATCATTGTCGACCACTCTATAAACGAGAACGTGTCGAATTATCTTGAGCTTAAATCTTGGAAATTGTATTTCGACGGTTCTAGTCATAAAGATGGTACAGGTGTAGGAGTCCTGATCATTTCTCCTAATAGAATTCCAACAAAATTCAAGTATAGAGTCGAAGGGATCTGTTCAAATAATGAGGATGAATATGAAGCCTTAATTGTCGGACTTGAAATATTGTTGGAATTGGGGGCAACTCGAGTCGAAATAATGAGAGACTCAGAGTTAGTTATAAAACAAATTACAAGGGAGTACAAATGTGTTAAAGAGAATCTCATTATGTACTTCGTAATAGCCAATTGATTACTGAAAAAGTTCAAAGTAGTGAATATTCGACACATACCTCGATTGGAAAATCAAGTGGCAAATGACCTGGCTCAGATTGCTTCTGGATATAAGGCGTCGAAGGAAAGATTAAAAGAGGCAATTGAAGTCAGAGGAAGAGTTGTATCAACCAGATTATCACCATCAGACTTGGAAACAATGAAGCTTAGATACGCTGATAAAGAGAACTTCAAAATCTTAGCAGTGGATAGCTTAACAGACAAAGGCTGGAGAAAACCAATAGTCGAGTATCTACAGAATCCAAAGACATTTGCTGATCGAAAAATTAGGTATCGAGCTTTAAATTATGTCCTTTTGGGTAACGAGTTATTTAAAAAGACTCTCGAGGGAGTATTGCTTAAATGCCTTAGTGAGTCAGAAGCATACATAACCTTTTCGATTGTTCATAGTGGGGCATGTGGGGCTCATCAGGTAGGCCACAAAATGAAATGGCTTTTATTTTGACAAGGCATGTACTGGCTTACTATGTTGAAAGATTGCATCGAATTCGCTAAGGGATGCCAAGAGTGCCAAGTGCATGCAGGTATACAGCATGTTCCTGCAAGCGAACTACACTCCATAGTCAAACCATGGCCCTTTAGAGGTTGGGCTTTGGATTTGGTTGGTGAGATTCGACCAGCGTCATCTAAAAATCAAAGGTACATTTTGGTAGGCATTAATTATTTTACGAAATAGATCGAAGTTGTGCCATTACCAAATGTTGACCAAGAAGATGTGATCGAGTTTATTAAAAAGCACATTATTTATAGGTTTGGAATCCCAGAAACCATTACGACAGATCAAGGATCAGTGTTTACTGGTCACAAAATGCAAGAGTTTGCTAAAGAAATGGGTTTCAAACTCTTAACCTCTACACCTTATTACGCTCAGGCTAATGGTCAGGTCGAAGCAGCAAATAAAGTGGTGATTGGCCTAATTAAGAAGCATGTGGGAAAGAAGCCTAGAAATTGGCACAAAACACTGGACTAAGTCCTTTGGGCATGCCGAACTTCCTCTAAAGAGGCAACTAATTCCACACCTTTTTGATTGACCTTTGGCCACAATGCAGTATTACCAGTTAAAATCTATCTTCAGTTGGTAAAAATCCAGAGGCATCATGAGATCCCATCTGAGTCGTATTGGAATATGATGTTAGACGAATTGGTGGACTTAGATGAGGAAAGGCTTAATGCTTTAGAATTGTTGAAAAGGAAGAAGAAGAGTAGAACAGTCTTATAATAAGAAAGTCAAAGTTAAGAGTTTTTTGCCTGAAAAATTGGTTTGGAAAGTGATTATACCTATGGATCGAAAGGATAGATCTTTGGAAAAATGGTCTCCTAAGTGGGAAGGTCCTTTTCAAATCATACAACTTTTTTTCGAATGGTGCTTATGAGATCGAAGAATTAGATCAAGATAAGAGAATCTTGAGGGTAAATGGGAAGTACTTAAAGAAGTACAAGCCTGCTCTTCGAGAAGTAAAAATAGCTAGAGAATAATCACGTATGTAAATGATCGAAGCTAATATGGCAAAATAAAGCATAGTGCCAAAATGGCTAAGTTTGTTACATCAAAAAGCGAATAAGCATTACAGAATCCAAGGAACAATGAGGAAGCATAAAAAATAAAAGTATTTGAAATTAGAATGACAGGTTGTCTTTCATGATGGAATATTTTGCCTTCAAAAGTTCTAGCCGCATCTCACAGAGGGATTGGTTCGACCTCATGGTCTCTAGTGCTGCTTCTAGTTTTTGAGCTTTGTCAGCAAAATCCAGACCTACGTTAAGCTCTTTCACAACCTGAGAGTTGTTAAACTTTTCAAACTCAGCGTTCTGTTTCTTGGCGTTCGAAATCTTTGTTTGCTGATCTTTAATCTGTGCCTCCCAAGAGTTGATACTTTGGTTATTGGCCTCGATTTGAGTCTTGTTCTATTCTTGGATTTGCTCCAAACTAGCCAGTCGATTGGTAGATTTTGTAGCAGCATCCCATGCCTCTGCGACTGAAATAGTTTGATTTTCAATGTCTTTCGAGATTTGTTTGATTTTGGCAAGGTCGGCAGCAATTCGATCTATCATTGAGGTTAGGTCCAATATAATATTGGCAATTTATGGAGAGGCAGTTAGAATATCAACCTCTTTGAGAAGATTCTTCAAAGCAAGTGGAGAAGTGGGGTCAGACTCAATAAGTCGAAATAAGTCACCCTTGAAAACCTTTTCTTTAATCTTTGACAATGTCTGGCTTGAAGGATCGGCAGTGGATTGACCACCAGATACAGAGGGCGAACTGAGGTTTTTGTCAGACGAACTTCCTCTAGAACCAAGTAAGACTTTTAAGTACTCACGGGGATTATTCTTTTTCAGAGCCTCTAGTTCTTCTGCAGAAGGGGTCATGAAGGCTTTGCTCAAATCCATTGCAGTTGACAGGTTGGGGTTAGGAGCCGTTTCGACAATTATCTCTTCCTGAATGTCTTCTTCCTCTTTGTCATCTTGATCATTACCCCCTTCGACATTTTCATCATCATCCATAAATTCTTCAATAGGCATTGATTGGTTAGGGAACATAAAATATTTACCTCCTTCTTCCATAACATCATCTTAAACGGCATCCGAGGTTTCGACTCTTAGGGACCTATCATCAGCTTCATCTTCGACTTGCACCTCAGTATTATCTACTTCCATGTCATCCCCAGTTGTTTTAGTGTGTGTGTGTCTTTGTCTTGATCATTTTCGTGGTCGGATTCACTGGTGTGAGAAGTTTGAGTGGTGGTCTTGGGTGGAGAAGTTTCACATTGTTTCTCGACCACTTGGTTGATTTTGCTCAGTGAGCTCTTCTCAGAAGCTTTTGTTGAAGTAGGGTGGTATGTTGGTTCGCCTTCACTATTGATGATTGTTGGGTTGGTTAATTCGGCAGCTGGTTGAATTGAAGCTCATGCATCATCCTGAAAGAAGTAATCGAAGTTAATATCCAAAGAAAATACTAAGGGCAATGAGTTATATATGTGAATCATTTCTGTTCCTTAGGATCTTCTGCCCCAGGACTTGAATTGTCACTTTCAGGTTGCTCTGCAGCCTTTTTCGACATTTCCTCAAGTGTTGGCTCCGAGATGGTTCGTTTGGTGGGATTTTTGGTTAAGACCTTCATGCCTTTTGCCTGAGATTGAGCAATGGCTTCGCTTATTTTTGGTTGCCTTTTCTTCTTATTCAGAGGTTGTTCAGCAGTTGGAGATAAGTCTTCATCTTCAGATTCGATTATCACTAATATGTCATCCTTGGCCTTCCTTTTTTTGGGGAGTTAGAGTTTTCTTTCGAGCGCCCTGAAGAGGAAAATGTTAGAGAATAGTGAACATCAAGTGAGGAACTTAACAAAGGATGTGAAAATACCTTTGTTGTTGTTGTTGTTGTCTTGCTCCCTTCCTCTTCCTTCACTTCTGGAAGCTTTCTAGTTGGTGGTTTCTTTGGAGGAATCTTCACGGTTAAAATAAATAGAAAAACAGTCATTATATGTGAAAATAGATAGACAAGGAAATGTTGGGTTGAAATCCTCCCGTTCCACACCTTCATATATTTCAGATTCGATGCGAACATATTCGATCCCAATATGAAGATGCCCTTTGAAACTGTCTAGTGTATGTTTGGTCGGAACCACCCGCTTTGCTTTTGGTTTTGATTGCTGGCGAAGGATTTTGATAGAATCCCCACAGACGAACCAGTCTAGAAATGGAGGGGCAAGGGCCACTCCTAAGTCAGTGCTTTTACAGTCGGGGGAATTTGGGAGGAAACATATTGAAAGTTGTTTCGTATCGTTTCTCAGGAGGAACGTACGAAGGGGTCTTTAAGTTCTCTATTTTCTTTAAAAAAAATTCCTTCAGAGTAACAGTTGCGTCGCGGACGGTTCGACCAAGGTCATTTGGTCGATAAACAGTTTTAAAGTAATTTTGGAAGGCTTGTATTTCTTTAATGTGCGTCGAAGTACCTTTCTTTACTTTTTCCTACACAGAGAGGAAAGCCTTGTTAATATGGTATGAAAATGCATCCACGTCGAAGAATTCCTCGACATAATAAGCCTTCCACCAGTCATCGAATTTTTGGGTACAAAGGAAGCTTGGTTCGAAAGCAACTGGAAGAAGCTGCATTCGACCAGCATATCGTGCAATCTGCTTAATGGCCATTGCTTCACTATGATTGGTGTTGTAAAGAAGGAGAGCACTTTTCTTGTCATAGATCGGTCGGGGTAAGACTTGGACTAGTCCAAACTGTTGAGCGACAAGATTTGGTTGGTAAGTAATCATTGTGACTTGGCTTTTTGAGAGGTTAAATCTGAGGGTTAAGACCCTAGGGGTTAAGAAGGCTTCCCAAATCACAATGGATTCTGCTGCTTGTGCTTTCGATGGTGATGGGAATGGCTTGGTGAACCACTCAGTACCACACTTCCTTGCAGCAAAAGGAGCCATGTTGGGTGTAAAATCATAACGTTTGGCGAACATCATGATGAAGTTGGTAAAAGCCTGTTAAACAGGTCGACCATCATCAGTAGGTGTCAATTTCTCCAAACGAGGGCCTTCTACTCTTCGACTCTTCACATCATCAGCATCTTCATTAATCTGATTCTTGAGGGGGAGACAAGCTTCGAATGAAGAATTCAACCACAGTTGAAGCAACCAGAAGGGTCCAGAGAGTAGTAAACTTCCCTTGTCAGCTACACTTTTGAGCTGGGTGACCCCTTCGCTCATGGACTCGTAAAGGCTGGCTAAGATTAATTCGCTCAGACATAAGTCATGGCCAGCAAGTAATTGGTTCACCATGGTCAGAAACTTTCTAGCAACTTGTAGTGACTTCGAGGAAAAGACACAGCGTGACAACCACGGAGCTAGGAAGGATATATATTCGACGTCCGACACTTCCTCTCTGCTCTTTTCGTAATAGTGAGCTATGTGGGTCGAATAAGCTGCCTTAGAGGTAGTAAAACTTATGCTATCTTCAACCATAAAGTCAGGATTGTAAGTATTCCCAGTAGGTTTGAACCCTGTGATAGCGGCTATGTCGAAAAGGGTGAGTGTCATCATGCCACATGGGAGATGAAGGGTGTAGTGGGTGCTGTCCCAGAAGTATAAGGAGAAAATCATCATATTTAAACAGTAATCAGGTCCTACTTTCGACAGCATAATTAGGTCATGAATACCTATTTTCTTCCAGACATCAGATTTAATTTTTTCTAATTTGTTCAACCACCCTAAATAATCAGAGGGATCCTTAAAGGTCGGACTTGCTCTAAAAACCCTAAAATTGTTCATGTATCTATGGTCAATAGCCTCTTCAGTCGAAGGATCGTTTGGATCAGCAGGGTTTTCAATACTAGCCCTAGGTTTCCTACATTGTCCTACAGGTTTGTATTTATGATAAGAGGGGAAATATTCCTTAAGCCTAGCAGGATCTATATTTAAATAAGCTAAAGGACCAAACAAAGCCAATGGCTTATCAGAAACGGTTAAAGGAATAAGTACCTGAGAAGCATAAATTCTCCTCTTTTCTTCATCTAAAGGTTTAGGTAGATATTGTTGGTTCCCCACCATGGTAGGTCTAGCAATAGAGTCAAACGGAGCTAGTTGAGAAATCTTTTTTGGAGCTCTCGTAGGATTGCCAACATCCTTGGTGACCTTGGCAGCATCTTTAGTGGAGCGTGTGGACGAAGCCATTTTTGAAAAAAATGAAGAAGATTGAGTTTTAGAGTGCAGAGGTTGCTGGGAAATTTGAAAGGAAGAGAATGCAAAAGTGAAAATAATTGTGGAAAATGGTATTTATAAGTTGAGAAGTGGAAACAGCTTGAAAGATTGTGAAATGTTAGGACTGATGTTCTCTCCACGTTTCTTGATGAAACAGTGGTAATAAGTGCCTACTTCCCCATTATCTCCTAGACCCTAGGGAAAGGTAATGATGATTGAGATTTTTGCGTGATTTAAAAAGACATGTCAGGTTTAGCAATAATGGCTATGACGTCATAGGTCTGCTGAAAGGAAAGTGAACAGTTGGAATCACTAACAAGCGTCGAAGCCATACAAGGTCTAAATGAGGCGTCAAATTACATTATAAAAAAATTCCTTTTCCTTCAATGATGTCGAAAATGACATTTTTGAGGGGCAATTTGTTAGCTCCTAATTTCGATGCCTGATGTTGGATCAAGAGTTTTATTTTAAGAGATGGGATTTTTGAAGTTCCAGGAGACTTCGACAGAAATATCATTGCCAGAAAGTCTAGTAAAAAAATACCTTTGTGCAGAGAAGATATGGTTTAGGGACTTAGAAATATTCCTAAGAGTTTGGAAATATTTTCGACAGAAGGCTAATGAGCGTCGTTCGATTTGGAGATTCAAAATTTAAATAATAGAGGGAACTTTGTCCTTATCCATTTGAGAGAAAAGGACACGTGTTGAACAACTGAAGAATGAAGACATGCACGATGCCATGTGTTTCGCTCTGATTAATAGGCCGTTAGTGGGTAGTTGTTTTTCACCATTATAAATAGCAAGTCTTAGCATTAGGATTTGGCGTGTTAAAAGTTGTACAAATTTCTCAAATCACTCAAAGTATCCGTGTGTAGAGAGAAAGGAGTTGCTCAAGAAATGTACGTGTTATGTAACACCATTTTTTTTCTTATTCAATGCAATCCAGTTAATTTTTATTCAGAAGTTTACCTTCTCTCATTTACTTTGTTAAGTTACTTTCCAATGTCCTTTTAATTATTTCTTCGTATTATCTTCTTCTCAAGTCTTGTCAAAATGCCAGTGTTTTCATATACAAACGTAGTCGAAATGTCCAAAATTATTTCCTTATCTTTTTAAATCGTTTTAGCACATGTCCTAGGATTTAGTTTGGTCGATCCTGCAAGTTACTCATGTTTCTATATAAAATTGATAGACCAGTGGTTGTTTACTATTTTTCCCAATGAACAACAGATGAGGATCAGAAAATGCTTAAGAGCAACTCTTGCTAAGTTTACAGGTACTGAGCATAGGTGTTAGCACACCATTTGTATTGACCATTTTTGGTACGATTGAAGACACATAGGTGATTGAGTACTTTCTTCTGAGGAAGATGAAGGTGACGATGAAGATGAAAATGAAGCGAAACCGTGGTTCAGATCTAAACCACTTCTGATACCACAATAGAAATGAAAAAGTGCAGAGAGAGAGAAAGAAATAATTCTGCATAATTTTGAGTTTGTTATTATTCATCTTAACCTTCACAAGCCAAGGCAATGTGCTACTTATACAATACAACACCAATACAGTTTGTTAGCTTTTCTCATAATCATATGCTAACAAACTCTTAATAGAATTAGCAATGTACATCTCAACTAACTAACCTTACATTGCCTATATACATATGTCACTAATATATCTCTAACAATAATCCTAAAAGACATATAAATAAAGAAAGACTGGTGATGAGTATCCATTGATTTGTGGTTCTCCCTCAACCTGAATTTCTTATGCTTTACACCTCTTGAGATGAAGATAATAGATAATATGCAACTTGTCCGATATATCGAGAATAATAATCTTTATATAACGTAATGATCCATTATAGTTTTCATTATTTTTTAAATTGGTCATCATGACGTCCATTTATATTCAACTCATATCAATTCATTAAATACATAATTAATTATTCAATTAAAAATTTAACTAGCCTTATTACTTAATTTGATCACCAATCAATTGGGGCTTTTAATTGATAAATACTAGTTAATACAATTAAATAAAAACATATTTACATAAAATAATATTATAATATAATAATTAAATAAAACAATTAATTAAAACTAAAACAAATCCCCTTAATAAAAGATGATTAAAATGCTATTATCCGCATAAACAACTTCAATCGTACGAATCTAGAACCTAAAGTAATTACTAAAAGTAATTTTTCTATGTGTTTTTTTTTAAAGCAACTTAATATTAATATTAAACACAAGGGGTATTCAACCCAGATACAACACAGTTAAGAGAAAATCCCTACCAACCCCATTCTACCTAGAAACACCTCAAAGAGGATTGACATTAAAATCGTAAAAACTACGGTTGGAATAAGGATTATCACCTATGCTACCCCATTTCCATATAGATATTTTGATAAACCAACATATATCATTAACATTGATGCTACCGTTCTTGAAAACGATATCGTTTCTAGCCATCCACAGGGACCAAACTACCGCCAGCCAAACCGACAATTTGAAAGTTGAACCTGCAGAAAAGTTCCCAGAGCAGCACCATTCCAAAAAATGCGAGCAAACATCACCATGGAAGTTACCCTTAGCCCCGCACCATTTCGATATTGATATCCAAACATTAACAGTGTAAGAGCAATAAAAGAATAAGTGAGAAACATTCTCGACATCAGCCCCACAAAAAGAACAGCAAAGATCCACTGGGATTCCTCTATAATAAATCGATTCCTTCGTCGCCATCCGATTCCACAATAACCTCCAACCAAATAAACGAAATCTAGCCGGCACTTGAGACCTCCAAAGTCATTTGAATGCAGTAGATTGAATAAAATCTACCTGCTCTTCTCTAAAACCTACTAACAATGAGTAAAACTCCTTTACTGTAAAATAAGCTACACTATTACCTTCCCAATTAACCTGATCCTCTCTGCCCTGAATAGGTCGAACTTCATGAACCAGAGAGACTAAGTTTCGTCTCTGCTCCTCAGTCTCAGCAGTGCTGACTGTAGATAATTCGAAGCCGCTCCAAAACCACTCCCCCTCATTCCAGCAGCCCAAATCAACCACATAGGATTCCTTCATTTTACTCGATTTGAATAACAAGCTGAACAAACTCGCAACAGAACTTGTCGATACCCAATTAGCCGACCAAAACGGAGTCAGCTCCCCAGAACCTACATCAGAGGAAATTTTAGAATTGAAAATATGAGACGGAACTCCCGAATCCGAACTGTCGCATCTCAGTAAATCCTTCCATCAGAAAGAAGCAGCCTTCTTGAAAGCCTTAGCCTCCATCAACACCCAATGTTCAATTGCACCGTACCTCACCTTCAAGACTTTCTTCCACCACCCTTTCGCCTCCGACAAAATCCTCCACCGCCACTTGAACAATAAAGCTATGCTGAATTCTTTTAATCTTTTAACACCCAAGCCTCCTTTGATCTTATCTCTGCACACTATGTCCCACTTAATCCAATTAATGTTTGTCTTACCCTCTTTACCACCCCACAAAAACCTTCTTCTCAATTTGTCAATTTCCTTCCATACTGAAACAGGCGCCTTGTAGAACGAAAACCAGAAAACCGGGATACTCGATAAAACAGAATTGATAAGAGTAACTTTACCTGCCATTGATAACATTCTACCTTTCCAAGCAGCTAATTTCTTCCTAATCTTATCGACTACCGACTTCTCTATGTGTGATATTCAAGTTTCTCATACTTATGGTAGTAATCTAAATGATTTGGTATTTACTTGAGAAATGATAAAATATCATGTCTTTAAATATTACTTCTTATTTATTTTGATATTATTATTATTATTGTTATTATTATTATTATTATGAGATGATTTGACTGAAAGATAAATGTTCAATAAGGGATTACCAACCAATTTCGAGATGAAGGACTTTGGTCAAATCAAGTATTTATTGTAAAATGATGTACCTTTGCCGAGTTTATTAATAGAAATTGCTACCAACAATTGTCAATATTGGCCATAACGTAGAACATAGGTTATGCATTAAGCACTTGTTTGAGAATTGAATAAAGAAGTGCCCTAGTGAACACTTGATATAATTACTCTCACATGCAGTAAGGGCAACAATAGTGTCTCATTGAAAAAAAAGGCATGCAAAAAATCAAGGATATAAATGAAGATGATTGGAAAGATATGATGTAAAATTTTCTTTCTATGTGGTCTAGGTCTATCGCCTGCATTGACACATACTATAATTTACAAGTAAATAACACGTGCGATCTTTAAACGTGACTATATTAGAGTATAGATATTAGTCCATGATCACTTTACTTGAATGGGTCATGCATTATCTCATAGTTCGAATTGTAAAACATAAAGATCTTATGATTCATTTCAGAGGCACTATTTATTTCAATATTCAACAAATATTGGAAAAGTTAATAGGGGAAACAGAAGGAGGGACACCAACCAAATATGGAGATGATGAGTTTTACCTATTCACAGTGTTAGCAATGGTGTTGTTCCTTTTTGGATTGGTTGCATTATGCAAAACAACATAGTATGCTCAAGCTGTTTTGTGAATAAAGAACACACGTGGGAACAAATGTCCTAGCATGTGTGCAAAACTGTTTTTGCAAAGAAATAACACATGTGGGAATAGATGTCTGTCATACCCTAATTTTTTTACCTCTAAGATGTCATATCATTTACATCATTTGCATAACATTCATCATTACATATGTGTGTGTGTGTGTGTGTCTTTATGCATCACTAACCCATTATAAATACAAGATGTCTGTGCTTACTAGCTTTATAGGTTAGGTGGTCTCCCAAGGGCTCAAGCAGATGAATTATCAAAGGATGTGCATCATATTCAACATCTCAAGTCCCTTATTCATCTATGAATATCAAAAGTTTCCCTTCATCAATAATCAAGTGCAAGATTGCATCATGACAAGCTCATCAAGCCTCAAGATCCTCAGTGCACCAAAATTAGGGTTTTGATCCAATCAGGCTTACAATTGACTTTTTCATCTGAGGATGATTCTATGCTTCAAGACATGTTTCAAGGACCACAAATGCATCATATTAGTCCATTCATATGATTGGATTGATCCAAGGAGCTTGATTCATAAGCAACACAAGAATTCAAATTCATCTGGTCCACAAACTAGGGTTTTTGATAAAAAGTCAACTGCACCTTTGACTTTTGACCACGACATGATCTCAAGCCTTGTGACATAATTCAAGACACTCAAAAACACCTTTTGAGTCCATCCTTAGTGTTCAATTAGCCCAAGGGTTTGATTTCATTGAAGATCACAAAGTTCAAGTTCATCTGGTCAAAAGTCAACCACTGATCAAAGTCAAGTTTGACTTTTGACTTTTTTGGTCAAACATGGGTTCCCCAAGTCAAGAATGATGATAATGTGTGATTTGGAACATTATCAATCAAGAGAAATCAAGAAATATGAGGTTACTTGCCAAAAAGGGCAACATTGAAGAATTTGAAAAAATTTCTAAGTTATGAAAGTTCATGATTTTTGTCCATCTTGCCAAGGCCATAATTTCCAATTCAAGTAACCATTTTATTTGCTCCAAAGACCAAATTGAAGAGCTTGTTACATACTACAAATTTGTCCTTGAGGATGATTTCCCAAAAAATGCATAGATTAAGAGATATGAAGCCATGAAGTTGGAGGTTCAATACTTTTTGAACTTAAACACCTAGAAAATTTTCAAACAGAATTTGTCTTGTGTTGGAGCCAACTTTAAGGCAATTTTTCTCCATGATCCATATTGATTCAAGACAAACTTTGAACATCAAACTTGAAGTATGTTATCTCAGATTTCCAAAATATCCAAGAACATTCATTTACCTTACTTGAGCAAGAAATTATGAATTTCACAATAGACCTTGTTGCAACTGAATTCTCAAGGGCATGTTTGTTGGTACACGATTTGGATGACCTTGCTAGCTTCATTTATTCATAAGATCAACAACAAATCCATCATGCACCATGTTCTCTGCAATATCACAACAGAATTTTCAAAGTTCTATCCCTTGGCATGTGAAAAAAATCATTCAAAAGCTAGGAACTTAAGTTTTGTCCTCTAGCATTAAAGTGCAATAGTGAATTGATCAAAAACCACTCCAATCTATCAAGAATTGATCAAAACACCAAGGATCAAGATTTAATATGATAGAACCAAGCTCAAAAGATCACAATTTGAGCTATGTGAGAAATAAGCTATGTGTACCTTAGCACTCAAGTAATAGGTACATGGCATCATCCATTGGATAATAGCATGTACCCTAATAAAAAACTTTCCCTCCAAGTCTGAATTGTTTCTCTATAAATAGAGATCATTTTGCATCATTCAAAAGACTCCAAAATATAACAAAGACTTATTTTCTAAGAAATCTTCCTACTTCCAAAATTCAAAGTCTCAAGAAAGTGAAAACTTGAAACTTCAACTCCAAGCAATCTCCAACCAAACCAAGCATCTAAACACTTCATATACATCATATAGAAGTGATCCAAATCATCACCTTGCTTCTGTAACACCAGAATCTCATCCTCCATATCCCATTTGTATCAAGCTGCAGATTGAATTGGACAGGGAGTTCCAAAAGGTTTCAGTTTATTCTAAGCATTGCAACACACTCCTTGGAGGTCAAGGAAGTTGTTAGCATCAAGAAATTGCAACTATAACACCTCTACAAACAATTCGATTCTCACTTGCAAGGTAAGTTTTTCAAAATATGAACTCTATGATTCATGCATCATTCTTGATCATTTGAGTTACAGACATGTTTATCATGATGTGGTGATTGTTTTCCCTCAGTTAATTGCATCATATCATGAACATATATGATTTCATTTTGAATTTTCAATTTAGGGTTCATACTAGTTTAGTTTAATTGTGTGAGATACACTGAATATAAATGAAATTCAATTACACCATTGAATTCCTTGTTAAATTTCCAACAACTTTGGTGTTTACATCATGTAATTTGGTTGCGTATTAAGAAAGTTAGCAATTTGAAAAAGTGAAGAAGAAGATGAGCATGGCCATGACGCCATTTTCCAATATAAAATGTTATTTTAAGTATATTATTATTTCATTGAAATTAAATCAACGGATGTATCACCACCCTAGTGGTTAAAGCGTCCGTTTTCAAGGTTTGTGTGTGCAATGTCTGGGGTTCGAATCCCCCTCGCCCCAGACCTTTTGATGTTACTTTTTTTTAACATTTTTCAACTTTAAACTTAATATATTATCATCAGCGTGCATCATACTATCACCACACACACATGGCTTAGTGGTAGAATTTTAAGCCCATGACCTTGAGGGCGTGAGTTCAACCCTTGGTGGGAGCTTTCCCTTTTTTTTACCACTATTTTTCTTACTTTTCTTCACAACTTCATTCAATTATTTCAATGAGCAAAATTAATCTTTTTGAGCCAATTTTTTGCACACTTCTCATTTGTGGCTTCAAACTTCAAACCTCAAACTTCAAGTCAAACCCTAGCCAACCTTTGGCTTCAAATTCCAAACTCTATAGAAGAGATGTCTGTTCTATTCCCCGCAACATAAAAATCAAACATTTCAAACTTTTTTTCCATTTAAGTGATGTAAGTGGCACACTTGTTGATTCAAATCCAAGTTGGAGTCCTTCTCTTATTATGGTACAAAAACATTTCTTTCATTTAAGTGATATAAGTGGCACACTTGTTGATTTTATATCCAAGTCAATGTCATTCTCTTAATATGCAAAGACTCATTTAAAGGAAGATGTTGCATTACTCTGGATTTTCTACATCCAAGTTTAAAGCTTGTTCCCTTATTATCTTCTTTCTCAAAATGTTTGTGGTGAATAGGTGAGATATCTCCCTTAAGATGACAACTTGTGTCTCTTCTCTCAAACCTAATTCCACCTATTAGTAGGTGGAACTACGAACGCTCTGATTTCTCAACTTCCTTTTGAGAATACGTAGGCATAAGATTGCGAGATCTTAGCGATCACAATGATAAATAAAACCTTTAGGTTCATACACCTTTGTCTTAGATTATTTCAAGATATCCTACAAAAACAACAAAAACATTTCCCCCTCTTATCACTCACTCAAAATAGTTAAACAAATCTCCAATACACAACAGATTACTTAATCAATAGTAACACAAATATACACAAGAGGTTCATATAGGATACTATAGATACTTAGGGTGCCAGTACCTTCCCTTAGTATAACCAACCCCGATTCCCGATCTCTTATTGCATTGTTTTACACTTTGCATACTCACGAGTTTATTTAGATTTTTTCTCTTCCCTGATTTTGGGATAAATTAAAAGTTCACTCGTAAAGGGCGACCTTCGAGAAAAAATCCCGTTGTACAATGTCTCAGCATGTGTGCAACATCTTGCCCTTGTCAACTGGCCAATGTTGTAGCTTTTCTACACGTTATTTTCTGGTTGGTTCAAATCAGACTTGTTGCTATATTTTAGCAATGCATTTATGTAGATTTGTTTGGTTAAATTGGACGTGATCAAATCAGATTTAAATGAAGATTTAAATTTGAATAAATCATATCTTTTTTGGAGACTTTTGTGGAACAAATCAAATCCAACTAAATCTTCTATACTTCTGGACGAGATCAAAGCTGCTTATGGATATTATAAAAAAGCCCAAAAGAAGATTTCTATTTAAAGAGACTCATTCCATATTTGAAGAAAACAAGCAAGTATTGAAGATTCATAATATTATGGTTTTATTTAAGTCCTTTGTTTGTATTGTTTGTACACCACGCTAGTGCCCTCATTCATGTCATAAGGCACAAAGTTGGTTTGTTTAGTTGAGTTGTAATTCAACATTCTACAAGTTGTTTATAGAAAGTACAATCACTTGGGATTGGTGATTGAAAGAAAGTGAGAGTGTTTCTCATATTTAGGGGGGGACTTAAATAGAAAGTCATTAGGAGTAGGAAGAGACATTGAACAATACGGAGTTGTTCTTCCTATAAGACTAATTGTACTAATTCAAGATAGTGAATTTCCTTTCTTGGGTAGAGTGCCCCCCAGACGTAGGTGTAGTTTCACCGAACTGGGTTAACAATTTTGTGTGTTCCTTTATTGTTTTTCTGCTTCATCATCTTGTTTATTTATTGTGTGTTAATTCTAGTGTAAGATGTTGAACACCTTTGCTTAAGCATTTGGTCCAACATTTGTCCCGTTAAGAACATAAATTCAAATGGAATTGGCAATAAAGAGGTAAATTTATAAAAAGACATTATTGTACTTGTTGTAAGTGATCCTTAACGAGCATTCCATATATTTATGCTCTAGTATGTATATGACATAACAAAGCTTACCTAGTTCAATATAATTTATTTTATTATAGGTATGCTCTCTATAATAAATTAATATAATTTGTTTGTTGATACGGTGTGGTTATATATATATATATATATATATATATTTGTGTGTGTGTGAGAGAGAGAGAGATTAACAAATATTGACATGTTGGAAGATGATGAAATAATGGTTTTATATTAGAAGAAAACAAGCTTTAAGATAACTTATTCTTACATTGCTCTACGATCAAATGATCCAAAACTTTGACCTGAATTTAATGGTGAACCAATTAATCCACCGATCATGAGAAGAAATCTCTAAAGACATAAGAAAAAAAAGGTATAATGATGTACCACATTCTACCTCGGAATTTACTAACAATTAAGAGTAAAAGTTATGGGAATTTCGGGCACGGTTCAAAAATGTGTAAAGGAAAAAGTGATACATCAACAATTATCAAAAGGAAGTAATAAGGAAATAAAATAAAAAGAATACAAATGAAGTTCCACCTATTATTCTAACTCAATGATCACAGACTCCAGAAACCCAAAATTCCCAACCAACTTAAGTTTGGATATGTAAATTGTTGTATATTTGGATATGTAATCAAATTGTTTGAGTTATTTTAGATATGTAATCGAATTGCTTTGATTATTTTGGATATGTAGTATTTGGGTTAATTTTTATATGTAATCAAATCTTTTTTTTTTGTTATTTTGGTTGTGTAATAAAAAATTTGGTTCATATATTGTTAAACACGTATTAATTTTCCGTGCATTCAAATATTGCGAAACACATTTGTTGTGCATTCAAACCTAGTTTCATATGAAAATTAGGTTCAATTACTTCCATGTTCATATTTGTTGTGCATTTTAAACAAGGTTTAAATAAATACAAATTCAATTGTTGCCAAATTCACTTGTTTTTTGTGCATTCAAAAATAGATCCAATTTTTGTGTATTTAAAATTAGCTCCATATACAACCATGTTCGTATGAAAAAAAAACAATTCAATATAGGTCCATTACATGCGTTTAGAACAATACCCAAATAACATAGTTTCAGATTAAAACTAGGTCCTATACAACCATGTCGAATTGTTTAGACATTTTAACAGAGTGTAGTGTTCAGATATTCATTACTATAAATACTATTTTTCGTAACAAAAATTTACCTTGGTGATCTAACCAACCAAGGTACAATCACTTCTACTAGGTGCTTTAATTTTAATTAAAAAATATATCACCTATTCTCTCGGTTTTGACATCCAACCGAGAGGAAATGTGGCTAGGAACCATGCTTCGGATCCTAGCTCATGTAATTTTCACTTTTACTTTGACAAGACATTTCTCTCTCTCTCTCTCTCTCTCTCTCTCTCTCTCTCTATAATTTTAAATTTATCTATTTTTTTAAATATGGAGCCTTTTTTTTAATGTATCAATTTCCTCGGCTAGTCTACACAATCGAAAGAAAATATTAATTATCTATTTAAAAATACCTTTTTTAAATGTATTTGTTCCCTCGGTTAAATTCTCCAATCGAGAGGAAATATCTTTTGCATATATTTTCCAAAACTAAACTCTAACTATTCATTTACTTTTCAGCACCCATTCATCTTCATTTTCCTGCAAAACTGAACAGTTGTTTTACGAAAATATACCCTAAGTGATTTTCATATTCATCTTCTCCATCTTAACGACCTAACATCTAAACTCATATTCCATAATTGTTTTCAAAACCTCATCTCTTCTATCACATGTAAGTGTTCGAACATCAACATTTTCAACACTTGTACATTTCCTCCCTTCGAATGCCATAATGCCATTGAAGCTAAAGTGTAGCTTGAAACGAAGGAAATACAACCAAACATCAACAAATATTCTCTACCATTGTTTATCTTCTTCATCATGTGTTCATTGCATAACTCACTCACATTATCCATGCATGTAACTAGGAGTGAGAATAGGCCAAACTAACTAGCAGGGGCCTACAGCCAAGCTAAAGGATTAGGCTTATTTATAAGCATATTTAGCTAAAATGATAGGCCACAGGCCATAAAAAAACATTTTAAGCTTATCATACTGACCTATTTATATAAACATGAATAAATTTATTATTATTATTATATTATATTTTGTATTTTTAATTAAAATACAAAAAGTACAGCTTTGTTATCTTGAAGAACTTATGAAAATAAGTTGAAAAAACCTATGTCATAAGTCGTTTTCATAAGTTCTCAAATAAATAGAATCACAAAATTTACGATAATAAGTAAACTCAAATGAGTTAATGAAAACAAATATTTAGTCTCATTGATCTTTTAATTTGATATTCTATTTAACATTAGTTGAATGACTTATTTATAAATTTTCAAATGAAGTAGGATTTTAAGTAGCTAGTAGGCCAATCAGGCCTTCGAAAAGGCTAGGCTCAGACTAAAAATAAGCCATGATAGACTACAGGATAGACTTAACCTTTAAATTTTTAGCAGGCTAGGCTCAAGCTTTGAAAAGCCTAGCTCGGTCCAGCTTATTCCCACCCCTACACGTAACTTAGAAGTGTTAGTTTTTGTCATGTGAATTGTTTATTTCTTATAGATTATGTTATTATGATTATGTTGATAAAAATGGAAATATGTTTTTCATTTTGTGTTGATGTTAATAAAATAGGTTTTTCACATATGTCCCATGAGATAAGTAAAGCTCACATGTACCATGAGTTAACTAAAATAGTTTTTTTTTTCATTTTAGAATTGATTTTGTTGATGTTTTTAAGTAAAATGTTTATGATGTTATTCTAATGAAGTATTATTGGGAATGTGTTAAGTAATATATGCCATATGTGCCATGAATCTCACATTAGGTGTCTTTGTTGATTCAACTCTTAGGTTTCTTTATTAATGTTATATTAATTAAAATGATTATGAGGATATATTTATGAAGTGCTCTTAGAAAGTGTTGATGTTGTGTTAATAAATGTTTATTGTTGTTGTTGTTATTTAAATAGAGATGGACGATTTAACCACCACCTCTACTACAACCACATCTACTAAAACTAAAAGTAAAAGAAATTCTAGAGGTTCCACGATGATGGTCATGTTGACAAAAGCATGCAACACCGATGTTAGGTTGTCGATTGATTTTTGTTTACAAAGTGGTAAGTGTTATGGTTAAAATGCTATGAAATTTAAGAGTTGCATGGCATTACTTGGTAAAAACAAAGTGAGTATATTGTTGGATGATTGGAGCCAGATTAATGGTGACTTGAAAGCAAGTATATGGGAAAATCTTAGGGTATTTATTTTAACTTTCATGATTTGTTTTGCAAGTATATGAGTTTTTTAAATACTAATACCAACTTTATTATGTAAATATAGAATATTTTCATTCTTCCAACTGATGATAAGATGGAAAATAAATGGATATCATATACTGGTGAATGTTGGAGAGGTTTTAAGGCACAACTCACAACGGATTACGTTACTAATCCAAATAGTAGTGACTTAACTTTTCCATATGTGACTTATAGTTTTATTAATAAAGAAATTTAGGAGAGATTTTTTTAGTCTCTCAACATTCCTGAATTCCTAGCTAAGAGTCAAAAAATAAAGGAGAATAGAGAAAAAAATATACATCCTCATATATTGTCTCGTGGAGGATATGATAAATTGGAGGAGATAACGATAAGAGAAAAAAGAAATCAAAGAGAACAAGAGTTGGGAGATCCATCTATAAGCCTTGATCATAGCCCATCTCCACCATCACACCATGAAAAATGGAAGAGAGCACGTCAAATACCGGGAGTCGAGTTCAAATCACAAGCTACACACGCAGTTGCTAATAAGATTGAAAGTAGATTCTTTTTTTAACATTATTAATTATAGTTAAATCAATTTGGTAATGAACTTATATATGTGTTGTAGGATTCGCTGTTTGAAAAAATAAATGTTGGTACCTTTATTCTACAACGACGCTAGGACATATTGGTAGAAGCGATTGTAACTAATGAACATGGTGGGAGTGTCTGTGTTATTGGAAGAGGCACCATGTTGATGTTATTTTTTGGATCATCGTTAAAGAGTGATAAAATGCACAAAAAACAG
Organism: Lathyrus tuberosus; assembly: GCA_022829125.1. NCBI lineage: Eukaryota > Viridiplantae > Streptophyta > Magnoliopsida > Fabales > Fabaceae > Lathyrus > Lathyrus tuberosus. The sequence continues at coordinate 13,493,768 of JALAZF010000139.1, read as the reverse complement.
ATTAAAGAGCTAGTAGATCAAAGTTTGTAGGAGAATATGCATGGGAAGATAAATTAAAAATTAGAAAATGAGCATATAACTATAATGGAGAGTGTGACACATGAGGTGCAGGAGAGGGTGACCTAGGAGGTGCTGGAGAGGCTGACCCAGGAGATGCAGAAGAGGGTGACCAAGAAAGTGAATGAGGGGTGACCCAAGAGATGTGGGAGAGTGTGGCTTGGGATGTGATTGAGGTAAATATAAGTTTTGTTTATGAGCTTTAATTTTCATTTGTTTGATTAAAAATATGCTTTGTGTGTTTTTGTTATTTGTGTTATTAAAATTATGTATTCTTGTTGTTCTTATGACACAACAATTGAAATCAATGGGTGTAATCACCCACCCAAATTTAAATCAATTAGACATATTCGAGAAAATTGTTTTGGGTGGTGCAAGTACGTGAGATAGTTGTTCAACTGCAGTCCCTCATCATAAGATCGAGACCCCAATACCTCAACCAGATCCATTGAAAAGATTGACAAACATGATAGGGGAGATGGGAGGCTCCTTCCTGATACAATTAGAACATGAACCAAAATAATTATTTTTTTTATAGAAAAGAGTTGCATTGGGGGATATTGTTAATGGTACTAATTGGATTGACATAACTGTACTTTAAGTATGGTGCACATACATACAACTTTTATGGTGATTTCAATTTATATTCTTTTTTAAAAAATACTTTTAATGTCAAATTTTGTATTAACATCATTTAGGTACATGCATCAGAGTTATGCACAAAAAGATTTAGAAAAATATGATTTCTTGGACTCATATTGATATTCCTTTTGGTTGGAAACATTAGGTAAAACAACATATGTACAAGATGTATTTTGTGCTGGGGCAACAGGTGGAACGAGATATTCCAACATGTTTTCCTTTAATTTGGAACAAGATGTATTTTGTGTAGAGGCAACATGTGGAACAAGATGTTCCAGCATGGCCTCAGTCTGCAGACCGAGAGTTGTGAGTGAATATGTGCACATTGGTATTTGATTCCTAAAATATTTGTTGCTGTATCTTTTGGAAAATATTATTTAGTAAGATTTGCTTTTAAAAATATATGGAGTTGGAAGATTTAATTGGATATGATTTGAAGATAAGTTTGGTCAGTTTTATTATTGTGCTGAAGGTTCAATTAAACAAATATTCCATGAAGAGATTTAATGGGATTTGTTTTAATTTCAAGATATGGATTTGTACTTAATGAGAAGGTATTGAATCCGAGATTTAGAGGTGTGGTTCAGTTTAGCAAGAGATTTATTACAAATCCTTTACTTGAGAAGTTGGGATTATGATTTATATAAAGTAAAAATTTTATTTGATTTGTTCAAGATTCAAAATTCTGTCACGAGGAGAGATGTCAAACTGAATGTTCCAGCAATAGTGCAATATTTGACCCTTGTCATCAGGCCAATGTTGTTGCTGATTTAAGCGTAGATTCTGGATATTTTGCAATGTGATTGGTTGATATCTTTTAGAAATGAGTTATTTGATTTTTTTTGTTAAGGATTGGCTAAGATCAATTTAAATTTAATTGGAGATTTAAATTTCAACTTGAATAAAATTAAATCATATCTTTTGAAGGGTTTTGGGGAAAAACAAATTACAACCAAATCCTTTATATTTCTAGACGTGATCAAAGATTTTATCCAAGGAGAAAAGCCTAGAGATTGCATTTCTATATAAGGAGACTCAAACCTAGCATTTGAGGCGTGTGCAAATATTGAAGACTTCGTGTGTTAGGGTTTATTCTTTGAGTCTTTGTTTGAGTTATTGTTATGCACCACTCTAGTGCCTGAATTCATATCTTAAAGCATAGAGTTTGGTTTGTTAGTTGAGTTGTAATACTTTGTTCCTAGATACTAATTCTATAAGCTTGAGAACAAAGTATTTGTATGGTACAATTGTTTCATCTTATCAATCATATTGTAGTTGTCTAATCACTTGGGAGAGTGTTTGAGTGAAAATGAGAGGGTTCGTATATTTAAGGGGAATGTAGAGTGAAGTTTCATGGGTAGTATTAAGAAAGTGGTATTAAGCTAGGAGAGTTCAGAGTTAGCCCATTTTCCCTTCTGACTATTTGGAGTAAAAAAGTTCTATAGGGAGTTCTAAATAGAAAGTCATTAGATTAGGAAGATGTGTCATACCCCAAATTTTGACCACTAAGATTCCCATCATTGTGGAAATCATCATCACAATATGGATGCACTATCTTGCCTCATCAGTCTCCCCAAAGATGGGTGAGCATTCACTGTAATCAAAATTAGGGTTTCAAGCCCTCTCAGAGTTCTTAGACAAAGGATCAATCAAGGAATGACATGATCTTCAACTTGTCTAACCTCTCAAACATCCACAAAGGATCAAGAGGACTTCCACTTCAAGGATTAAGCACAAGGTTGCTCCCTTCTAAGTGGATCAAGCCTCAAGATCGCCAGTGTCACCAAATTAGGGTTTTGGTCGACCAGGGCCTCCAGATGGAAATTTTCCTCTGGGCATGAGCCAATGCTTCCAAGCATAACCTATGATGCTCCAAGGGACATCATAAACCCAATCATCAAGTCAATTTATCCTCAGGGGATGCATTCATTAAAAATTAGGAATTAGGGTTTCTTGACTTAATTCACCCCAAAGTTAACTTTTGGGACAATTCATGAGCCAAGACCTCAAGAGAAGATTTGAGGGTCTCTAATGCACTACATTGATCCATTTGCAACAATGGATTGATCCAAAAAGCTTGAGCAACAAGTCTCAATTTCATCAGAGCCACAATTAGGGTTTCGCGAGAAAAGTCAACTGTAGCTTTGACTTTTGACTAGGACATGCTCCCAAACCCTAGGAAATTGATCAATATACCCTATAACACCCATGGAACATGTCCATCAAGTTTGATTTTGGTCAAGGACATGATTTCCTAAAGGATTGCTTAGTTTGGAATTCATCTGATAAAAAGTCAACTGTGCACAAAAGTCAACTTTGACTTTTTGAGATTTTTCATAAAAATGGTTTTTTAACCCTAAAATGATGTTAATGTATGATTGGAATCATCATTCATCAAGAAAACTCAAGAAAAGTGGGATAGCATGTAAAATGGGTAACCATAAAAACTTAGAAAAATTTCTAAGTTATGAAATAAAGTGGCTAGGGTACCAACTTTGGAGGATCATAACTCCTAAACCACAAGGTCATTTTTTCCTATCCAAAGCTTGATTTGTAGATCTCATTACCCTCTACAAAAGCTTAAAACTGATCTCCCTCCAAATTCCTCATGGATTTTGAGTTATGGAATGATCAAAATCACAAAAAGTGAAAATGTCACTTTTTTCCAACACTTAGTGAAATTTTCACTAAGTCAGAATCTGCCTTCACTTTTTTCCAAATGTAGGGGGATTTTTCACTTGGATCCAAAATGTATCAAAACCAAATATGATCAAACAGTTGTTGTATCATATGAGGGCTTTCCAAAATGACCAAGAACATCACCAAATTCCACTTGAGCCATGAGATATGACAAGGGCAATATGCCTTGCTGAAAACTGCCAAGGCTAGGCAGAATTTTGTACTTTTGCTCGATTTGGAAAGATCAACTAATTCCAAGCCTTGTCATCATCTTGGACACATCTAAGGATGAAATCTAAAGGGGACAAACACTGAGTCAAGCCTCCAAAGTCCTTGGAACCAAAAGTAGCATGCTAAACCTAAAAATCCCTAAAAGAGGGACAAGACTCCAATTTTGGATTGGAGCATTTAATGGATGCACCAAGGTTGCATTGACTGAACTTCCTTCAACTGAATTCAGTCAAGGATGATCCAACAACTAGGGAACCAAAGGCCTGTGCTCTAACCTCTAGTCAATGGCTAGAGGAGACTTGAGATTCCATTGGACAACATTGGCCAAACCTCTGCTGCAGTTGCCATTCACTATTGATCCCAAAACAAACTTGCTCTACTATAAATAGAGCTTATTTGTGATCAGTTTGAGTACACCAAAGCCATCAAACAGATGCTTTCCTCAAAATCTCTTCTTTCACTCCAATTTTGCCTTCTAAGGCAAGTCACTATCGGGTTTTGAGTTTAAGAGCTTTTCCAATCAAACCAATCACTCACACACCTCATAAACATCATATAGAAGTGATCCAAACACTTAAACAACATCTGGAACACTGATTTCACAAAATCACCAGCCAGTTGCTCAAGTTCTTGACAGATTTGCAGTTGGGGTACCATCTCAAGTTCCAGATCATTTCAATCTATTCCAAGCATCCAGACACAATCCATGGCGCCTAGGGAAGCTATCCAGATCATTGGAACCTAGATGTAACACCTCTAACATAAAACACGATCACCAGCTGCAAGAGGTAAGCACGAGCTCTTCTAACTCTATGATCCATGCAATTTTTGCTGCACAATAACTTGGCCATATGTTCACAATCATGCATGGAATGTTTTCCTTCAATCAATTGCATTGTTTGAATCGTGTGTAGAATTTATGAACCTTCATACAGAAATTAGGGTTCTTGAGGTTTCTCTTTGATTTCTTATTCCATGTTAAAAATAAATGAAATTAAAGACCATAGACATGATCGTGAGGTTAAAACGAGTAGATTGATATGTAGATTGCATGATATAATCAAGTATTCAATGAGATTGGATAGAAAATGCAAATCTGCAGAAACAGAGGGTGGCGCGTGTTCTTGCCATGTTCTTGGCGCCCTTTTTCAAATATTTGAATATTTGAATTTTGTGATTTTATTTAATTGATTCAAAAATTAATTTCTCTCTGAGTTTTAATGATTTTGAGTTGATTCTTTTTTTAATAATTCACAAAAATGTTAAAATATTTTATTTTACCAAAAAATCCCAAAAATATTATTTATTTCATATAATTGATATTTTTGCAAAGAATTAATATTTTAATTGTTTTTGACATTTGAAATATTTTTTCCTTCTTGATTTTGCAAATTTTTATGATTTCTAATCATTTTGTAGGTCAAAACATGATTTTGAAACATTAATCCAAGATCATAATTTGTTTTCCACATATTAAACCCTTTTGATCATTTTAATTGAATTTTATTCAATTAAAATATATTTTGGGGAACAAATTAGGGTTTTTGATTAATTCAACCCTCACAAATCATTTTCAAACACTCATGGGCCTCTATTAGAGTGTAAGACCCAACCCTTTGTAAATAAAAACAATTTTTGGGCCTCACTTATTGTATAAGTCCCGTTGTATTTCAAAAATTCGGCGCGATCACCGCCCGTTTAAAACAATCATCTGAGCCTCTCCTCGAGCTATAAGACCCATTCAAAAACTTTTTGGGCCTCTAATAGAGTGTAAGACCCAATCCCCTTTTAAACAAAACAATTTTGGGCCTCAGACATTGTATAAGTCCCTCTGCATTAAAAGAAAACCTCGGCACGATCGCCAGTTAAAAAATCAACCCTGGGCCTACCCTCGTGTTATAAGCCCAATTTCTCTTCTTTAAACACTTGGGCCTCTTGAGAGAGTGTAAGACCCATCCCTTTGTACAGAAAACCTTTTTGGGTCTTAGTCACTTGTATAAGTCCCTGTACAAATTCAAAACCACAGTGCAATCACTGATAAAACCTTGGGCCTCTCCTTGAGCTGTAAGCCCAACATCTTTTCAAAGCACTTTCTCCTTTGATTTTGTATATAATATTGTTATCAAAGCTTTCTTTGTTGAACAACTAACCAAACAGCATGGAAGCTCTACAACCGAGTAAGTGTTTATATGCTTTCATTTACTGCTTTCATATACATATAACTGTATTGTGGGGCTGTTTCACTGTAAGTCTTCTTTCATAAACTCATATCAACTGTGTAATAATAGTATAGATATTTAGAGTTTCCCCGGCAACTACGTCTAGCACTAAGCCCTGTTGATCACTCTTAAAATAGACAAAACTAGATCCCCATAAGATTACCAGACATAGTCTTCCCTCCTCTTGGGGTTAAATAATATGGAGACGTGAAAGGCAGCATTCTCGGTGAACCCTTTCTCAGACTGTCACCCTTAGACATTGTCAAAGAAACTCAACTCCCCAGAGATGATCTTTTCTCTGTGAATGGCATCTCTTGAGTTTCTTCCAAATTCTCGAACTTTCCTGGCTTGATCCATTCTCGGTGAATGGCATGTCTTGAACTTCTTGGGGTTTGGGGACCCACATGCTTCCTAAAAGCATCCCCGCCTCCTCTTGGGCATTGTACAATGACCCTACAGCTTCTTAGAAGTATTCACAACCTCCTCTTAGGCTTCGTATAAGGATTCTTCCTTCGGGAAGAGAGCCTCCTCTTGGGCTTCTACAAATTGTCCCTCGGCTTCTTAAAAGTTTCCATCCTCCTCTTGGGCTTCGTACAAATTGTCCCGACGACCTCCTAGAGGTATAGGAACAGAAAGTAGTCATCTTAATAGAACAGTCTTTCAAAGAGTCTAGATCCTACTACTGTTTCTTTAAGCATAGTACAAAAGATAAAACTCTTGACTTGGACAGTCTAATCTCCTTGAGTCTCGAAGGCATTCTCAAGTAGGGAAAAACACCAGTAGACTCGGACAGTCTCCAATACCCTCTGGATTCCCCATTTCCTTAAAGAACAGGAAATAACCCTGATCCTCTGATCAAATCTCAAAGTATAAGCCTTACTTTTAATCAGTCTCTTCATAAGAATTGATTTTCTCTTTTAACCAACTTACTGGACCTGTCACTCAACTGAAACAGCCATCCTTTAGCCTCTATCTCGGGCTTCGTACGAGATACAAAAAGACTCTCTTGTTGAGTCAAAACTTCTTTTAGCCTCTATCTCGGGCTTTGTACGAGATACAAAAAGACTCTCTTGTTGAGTCAAAACTTCTTTTTGCCTCTATCTCGGGCTTCGTACGAGATACAAAAACACTCTCTTGTTGAGTATAAAAGACTCTCTTGTAGAGCCAACCCTCTTCAGCCTCTGTCTTGGGCTTTGTGCAAGACACAAATCACTATCTTGTTGAGTATAAAAGACCCTCTTGTTGGGCCACTAGCCTCCTCTTAGGCTTTGTATAAGAAAACCCCGGTTGAGACAATCAACCTTTTAGCATCAAAATCTGTGCCTCGTTCACAGTATACAAACATCAACAACTCCCTTTCCTTCGTCTAATCGCTGTAAGCGACAAGCCTTTGGATTATTTACATCCACGCCACTGTCCCTCTTTTAGCATGAGAAAATCCTAAGGAAAGATAGCATTGCTCTACACTGAGTTAAAGTCTTCTCCTCTAGGTTGAAAAGCCCATATAAAGGAAATTATGGCATTGCCGGATTCACATATCCCGGTTAAAGTAATTCTCCTTTATAATCAGTCACCCCTGACAAACAGACCACTTTAGAGATGACAAATTTTCTCTAAAGTCAACACCCTTTTAGCTTCACATCTTGGGCTTTGAACAAGATATAAATAAACCCTTCAGCTTCACATCTTGGGCTTTGAACAAGATACAAATCACTTTTAGCTTCACGTCTTGGGCTTTGAACAAGACACCAAAACACCATTTCCTCCCATAGAATAGGAGGAACTACGATCGCTCTGATTTTCCTGTTTCGGTAAATGGGAATACGTAGGCATAAGATTGCAAGAAAAATCTTAGCGAGCACACTAATCCCAAACCCAAATCATGTACCTTCACCCATCAATCAAAAAGCATCAGTCCTAACATCCTACCCATGAATAGTCCTAGTATTTTTCACTCTAAGAAGAAAGAGGCCCCATTACCATATAGCATCCGTAACCTAACAGACCGCTGTTTAAACTCAGTATGCAAGCAGGGTTAGTTGGAGACATCTATTTCCCTTCCTTCATCAGCTTAATAGGATAAAAAATAAATTGACCTATAGTAACCCCAAAGAGCGATAGTGCTTAAGAACCACGTCCAAAATCGCTCGCTACAAGATGCATTGAACAACATTGGGTTGTTGTACTCATTCAAGATAGTGAATTTCCTTTCTTAGGATGAGTTCCCCCCATACATAGGTATGGTTTCACCAATCCTGGTTAACAATTCCTTGTGTTATTTATTTCTTTTGAAATTTTGTTCCTCAAGAGATAGATGTTGGACTAGATGAAAGGGACAACTTGTCCAACTTGTTATACCAGAATAAATAAACCATGAAAACAATAATTCAATATAAAAACAATAAAGAACACAATAGAATTAGTAACCCAAATCGGTGCAAACAACACCTACGTCTGGAGGGCACTCTACCCAAGAAAGGAAATCCACTATTTAATAGAATAAGTATAAAGTGTCTTAGATGAACACGCCCCTTGTTCAATGCCCCTCTTCTTTCTATTTAGGACTCCCCCTAAATATGAGAACCCAGACTCACTTTCTCTCAATCACTAACCCTAGTGATCAACAACAATAATCAATGTGATCAATGTTGAATTACAACTCAACTAAACAAACCAACTACTATGCCTTATTATATGAATTAAGTAATATCATGGTGTATAGGAAAGACGCAACAACAACCCTGGCATAAATAATTAATCCTAGCGCACACACCCAAACATGAGGTGAGAGTCTCCTTAAATAGAAATGCAATTCTGGGCTTTTTCTCCTTGGATGTCTGCTTTAATTTCTTCTAGAATAATAGATGATATTTTTGGATTTGATTTGCTCCATAAAAATCTCTAACAAAAGATATAATTTATTATTAATTCAAATTCAAATTTAAATCTTCATTTAAATTGATTTGATCTTCAAACAACTATCAAAATAATCACACAAACATTCCTAAAATATAACAACCAATCAGGTTGTACAAAACTGCAGAAAATACGCGCCAAACCAGCAACAACTAGTTCTGCTGACACATGACACATGTTGGGACATTTGTTCTCGCATGTGTCTTTCTTCACAAAAGTATTTGGGGCCAGATGTGCCACACCATCTAGAACACCATGTCCAACATGTGTTCATACAATGTGATTTTACATAATGTAACCAATCCAAAAAGGAACAACAACTTTAATTGTTTTTTCTATCTGTCTTGCAAACTGGTTTTTTTATGGAATACAATGTCTGGGACATTTGTTCTGACATTTGTACATACATGAACAAAATTTCAATTGATATCAGAGTAGGCACCATATTCTATTTGGGTGTGTTCTAGGGTTCTTATTTTGTTCAAGGTGCATAATTACAATGAAGAAGGAGCAGTTCATAGACTAAAGCTTCTTTATGGTATTAAGGATCCTCCAAATATTGTAGCCAAAGACAATTATGAATATTGTAAAGACCAAGTAGAATATGATTCTCAAGCAAATCTCAGGATTGCTAAGATCTTTAGTAAAGTCATGAGAAAACTAGATAAGAGATCTGGGAATATAGTCTTTACAAATGTTCAAGACAATCAGCAACACAATTTCAAGAGGTACAAAGCAAAATATGGTGAAAAAAATCGAAAATGGATCCAATGCCTTAAATGCAAAGATTTTGGACATATTCAAGCCAAATGCTCAATTTTTCCAAGGAAACAAAGAAAAATCTACCATGTCACTAAAGATAAGATAGATGAAGAAGGTGGATCTAATCATGAAAGCAATGTTGTGACTTTCAAAGATATGAAAGAGGTTATATCTACTGGTGAGCTATCAAATTCAAAGAAAATTTGTATTACTCCTATTCAGAAAACATATTAGGCAACATGTCTGTCATACCCCAAATTTTGACCACTAAGATTTCCCATCATTGTGCAAATCATCATCACAATGTGGATGTATCATTATGCCTTATCAGTCTCCCCAAAGATGGGTGAGCATTCACTACAAACAATAATTAGGGTTTCAAGCCCTCTTTGAGCTTTAGACAAAGGATCAATCAATGACATGATCTTCAACTTGTCTAAACTTTCAAACATCCACAAAGGATCAAGAGGACTCCCACATCAAGGGATTAAGTACAAGGCTGCTCCCTTCCAGGTGGATCAAAGCCTCAAGATCGCCAGTGTCACCAAATTAGGGTTTTGGTCGACCAGGGCCTCCAGATGGAAATTTTCCTCTAGGCATGAGCCAATGCTTCAAATCATAACCTAAGATACTCCATGGGACATCATGGGTCCAATCATCAAGTCAATTTAGGCTCAGGGGATGCATTTACCAAAAATCAGGAATTAGGGTTTCTTGACCTAATTCACGCCTAAGTTGACTTTTGGGACAAATCATGAGCCAAGACCTCAAGACATGATTCGAGGGTCTCTAATACATCACATTGATCCATTTACAACAATGGATTGATCCAAGAAGCTTTGATCTACAAGTTTCAAATTCATCTGAACCACAGTTAGGGTTTTTGAAGAAAAAGTCAACTGTACCTTTGACTTTTGACCAGGACATGCTCCCAAACCCTAGGACATGATTCAATACACCCTATAACACCTATGAAATCAATCCATCAAGTTTGATTTAGGTCAAGGACTTGATTTCATAGAGGATCGCACAGTTTGGAGTTCATCTGTCAAAAAGTCAACTGTGCACAAAAGTCAACATTGACTTTTTGAGATTTTTCACAAATATGGTTCTTTGACCCTAAAATGATTTTAATGTGTGATTTGAATCAACATTCATCAAGAAAAATTAAGCAAAGTGAGATAACTTGTAAAAGGGGTAACCATAAAAACTTAGAAATTTTCTAAGTTATGAAATAAAGCGGCTAGGGTACCAACTTCCAAGGATCATAACTTGAGATCCAAGCAACCATTTGGGCTGATCCAAAGATGGATTTGTAGCTCTCATGGCATACTTTAAAAGTGTCAACTACACCTCATTCCAATTCCTCATGGGTTTCAAGTTATGGAATGGCCAAAATCACAAAAAGTGAAAATGTCACTTTTTTCCAACACTTAGTGAAATTTTCACTAAGTCAGAATCTGCCTTCACTTTTTTACAAATGTAGGGGCATTTTTGACTCAGATCCAAAAGGTATCAAAACAAACTATGATCACACATATGTTGTATCATATAAGGGGCTTTCCAAAATGGCCAAGAACTCCATGAAATTCCACTTGGGCAATGAGATATGACCATGCCAATATGCCATGCTGCAAACTGTCATGGCAAGGCAGATTTGTGCATTTTGCTCGATTTGCCAAATTTGTGCAAATGACAAACATTTTTATCCATCTGAACACCTCAGTGAGGGACCAAGGAGGGACAAACACTGATCCCAAGCCTCCCAAGTCCTTGGAACTAAAAATAGCATGCCAAACCTAGAAATCCCTAAAGAGGGGACCATACTCCAATTTTGTTTTGGAGCATTCAATGGATGCACCAAGGTGGCATGGACTGAGGCATTTCCAACTGAATTCAGTCAAGACATATCCAAGACCAAGGAAACCAGCAGCCTGTGCCCTAACCTCTAGTCAATGGCAAGAGGAGACTTGAGATTCCAAAATGCAACCATTGGCCAAACCTCTGCTACCGTTGTCATTCACTATTGCAGCCAAAACAAACTTGCTCTACTATAAATAGAGCTCATTTGTGCTCAGATTGAGTACACCAAAGCACTACAACACTCGCTTTCCTCAAAATCTCTTTCTCTAGGCAAAAATACCTTCTTTAGCAAGGTAACTCTGAGTTTTTGAGTTAAAGAGCAATTCCATCATAGCTCATGATCCAAACACATCCAATATGTCATATCTAAGTTGTCCAAACTCTCACAAGTGACCTGTAACACCAAAATCACAAAGTCCTCTCTCAAAACCTCAAAATAGGGCCTTTTTGCATTTTTCAAGCCATGTCTTGATTCAGTCACTTTCCAAACCAGATAAAACCTCAAACACACTCTAAATATCATCCTTGAACTGTCCTAAATGGTTTCACACATCTGGAACACCATTTGAGAGAGTTGTTATTTTGGCCATTTTTGCCCCTTTTGCAAGAAATGGCCAGTTTCCACTCCTGAGGTTTCCAGCTGGTTCCAATCATCCTAAAAGCTTCTAAGGCATCATTTGAGATTATTCAAAGCATCAAAACATTTCTGGAACAAGGCACTTGACAGATTACCCAAAAAACTCCAAAAGAGGTAAGCATCTCAACTTGCACTCCCTAAAATATGCCTTGATTTGAGGTTCACTGATCATGCATCTCTTATACATGCTATATGTGTTGTGTTTGAACCAATTCATCATGTAATTCATGCCTGTACCAAGAGGTAGCACAGAAAATGCAAAATATGGCCTAATTCAAAACCACTATCGGGTTTTGAGGAGGATTTATTTTCTGAAAAAACTACCACCACCATTGGATTCCTTGTGAAATTCTAGGCCAGATACATATAAATTTTGTCTCCATCCATGGAGAAATGAGAAAGTTATGGCCTTCACGTTTCTAACCAAAATCTTGCCTTGCCTTGCCTTGGGCCAGGCCAAAATACAAGGCAAGCCTTGTATATTTGTGGTTGTGTTTCAGTACACGGATGTATCACCACCCCAATGGTAAGGCGCGTTCCCTGCACACAAGAGGTCTGGGGTTCGAATCCCCCTCGCCCCAGATCCTCTTTTTTTTACCACTTTTTCATATTTTTATTATTTTTCATATTATTTTTAATGATTTTAAAAATTAATAACTCCCTCAATTTTAATTATTTTTTATTAGTTCTTTTTTCAAAAAATCACAAAAATGTTGAAATATTTTATTCCGCTAAAAAAATAAAATTTATATTATTTATTTAATATAATTAGTATTTTTATGAATAAATTCATTTTTAATTGTTTTTAAGCATTTAAAAGTGATATTCATTTTGAAAATCAAAACCAAATGAGTTCTAAATCATCTTGTGATTAAATCCTCATTTTTCAAACCTTAAACAAAAATGACAAGTGGTTTATCCAAACTTATTTGGTATTTTTATCATTTTTGTTGATTTTCTTTAAATATTTACTTTTAAGGAAAACAAAATTAGGGTTTCTTTGAGTTTCACCCTCATCAAATCATTTTCAAATCACTTGGGCCTCTTGGTAGAGTGTAAGACCCAATCCTTTGTAAATACAAACCATTTTTTTGGGCCTCAGATGTTGTATAAGTCCCGTTGTATTTTCAAAATCACGGCGCGATCGTCGCCTTTTAAAACAAAAGAACCTTGGGCCTACCCTCGTGTTATAAGCCCCATCTCTTTTTCAAAAAACAATTTTGGGCCTCTAATAGAGTGTAAGACCCAATCCCCTTTTAACCAAAACCTTTTTAGGCCTCACATATTGTATAAGTCTCTATGGGTTAAAAGATAAATTCTCGGCACGATCGCCAATTCAAAATAAAACCCCGGGCCTCTCCTTGAGCTGTAAGCCCCATCACTGATACAAAAAACATTTGGGCCTCTAATAGAGTGTAAGACCCAATCCCCTTGTACATAAAAACTTTGTGGGCCTCACATATTGTATAAGTCCCTCTGTACAGTTCTCAAAACAACGGTGCAATCATCGTTAAACCTTGGGCCTCTCCTTGAGCTGTAAACCCCAACAATCTTTTCAAAGCACTTCCTCCTTTGATTTTGAATATAATATTGTTATCAAAGTTTTCTTTGTTGAACAACTAACCAAACAGCATGGAAGCTCTACAACCGAGTAAGTGTTTACCTGCTTTCTTTATCCGCTTTAACTTATATAACTGTATTGTGGGGCTATTTCACTGTAAGTCTTCTTTCACATCCTTTTATATACTTGTCCAATATCAAATGTGTAATACTAGTATAGTTATTTAGAGTTTTCCCCAGCAACTACGTCTAGCACTAGGTAAAGCCTTGTTGGTCACTCTTAAATACAAACAAAACTAGATCCCCCATAGGATTACCAAACACAGTCTTCCCTTCTCTTGGGGTTAAACAATATGGAACAAAGAGAAAGGAAGCATTCTCGGTGAACCCTTTCTCAGACTGTCACCCTTAGAAATCGTCAAAGATACTCTACTCCCCAGAGTTGATCTATTCTCCGTGAATAGCATCTCTTGAGTTTCTTCCAAATTCAAGAACTTTCCTGGCTTGATCTATTCTCTGTGAATAGCATGTCTTGAACTTCTCTTGGTTTGGGGACCCACAGGATTCCTAAAAGCATCCCCGCCTCCTCTTGGGCGTCGTACAAAGACCCTTTGGCTTCTTAGAAGTTCTCATGCCTTCTCTTGGGCTTAATACAAGGACCCTGACGATCTCTTAAAGGTATAAGACAGAACTTAGTCATCCTTTGCTAGAGCAGTCTTTCCAGTGTCAAACCTCCGGCCACTTTAGGGTTGATACTCATCCCTTAACGCCCGTGCCTCCTCTTGGGCATTGTACAAAAGATAAAAATCTAAACTTGGACAGTCTAAACCCCTTGAGTCTCAAATACATTCTCAAGTTCCCTTCAAACATAGGCAGAAACCCAGTCTCTCTCATGAGAGTTCCCCACACTTGGACTCGCTTCAGGATCTCTAGAATCCACGGCGGTAACGTAGCCTCCTCTTGGGCTTTGTACAATGATTCTCCCCAGAGGAGTTAACCTTTTCAGACTCTCTTGTTGAGTTAGTCTCCTTTTTTGCCTCCGTCTTAGGCTTCGTATAAGACACATATAAAATCACTCTCTTGTTGAGTATAAAAGACTCTCTTGTTGAGTCAAACCCTTTTAGCCTCCATCTCGGGCTTCATACGAGATATTAAAACACTCTCTTGTTGAGTATAAAAGACTCTCTTGTTGAGTCAAAATCCTTTTAGCCTCTATCTCGGGCTTCGTAGGAGACAGCAAAAGACTCTCTTGTTGAGTCAGACCTTTTTAGCCTCCATCTCGGGCTTCGTACGAGATACTAAATCACTCTCTTGTTGAGTATAAAAGACTCTCTTGTTGAGTCAATCTCCTTTTAGCCTCTATCTCGGGCTTCGTACGAGACAACAAATCACTCTCTTGCTGAGTATAAAAGACTCTCTTGTTGAGTCAGACCTTTTTAGCCTCCGTCTTGGGCTTCGTACAAGACACGCATAAAAAACACTCTCTTGTTGAGTCAGTCACTTGTTACTACTCTCTTGTTGAGTCAACCCTTTTAGCCTCTATCTCGGCCTCCGTACGAAACATATAAAAACACCCTCTTGTTGAGTCAATAGCCTCCTCTTAGGCTTTGTATAGAGAAATCCCCGGTTGAGTCAATCAACCTTTTAGCATCAATTTGTGCCTTGCTCACAGCATACAAACATCAACAACTCCTCTTTAGAGATGATAAGTTGTCACTCAGTCAAACCTTTTAGCTTCACATCTTGGGCTTTGAACAAGATACAAATCACCTTTAGCTTCATGTCTTGGGCTTTGAACAAGACACCAAAACAACCTTTTTCCTCCCTTAGAATAGGAGGAACTACGATCGCTCTGATTTCCCTGTTTCATCAAACGAGAATACGTAGGCATAAGATTGAAAAATCTTAGCGAGCACACTAATCAAAAAACCCAAAATCCTGTATCTCCACCAAATCAACCCAAAAACTTCTAATCTAAACACATCACCAAAAGCCTCACAAATAGTCCAAACACTGTGTTCTCAACAAAATAACCAAAGAGTGGCCCACGTCTTAATAGCATCTGTAAATCAACATTTTTGACTGTTTAGCCTCAGTTTGTGAGTAGGGTTAATTGGAGACATTTATTTCCCTTCCTTAATCAGCTTAACAGGATAAAAAATGAATCAAACTGTAGTACCCGAGCGATAGTGCTTCAAGACGACAAAAATCGCGCTACAGAGAAAAATGGCGCCCACCGTTGGGCCCTCTTCTCTTTCTCATAATCTTCGGTTGAAAACCCTGAGTTCATAAAGTATCACAGAAATGGTGACTCTGCTGGGGAGTCATTGTCTGTCTAGGATCATAAAGCTAGAGGTCTAGGATGATTAAGACAAATATATATATATATATATATATATATATTACTTTTCCTAATTGATATCTGTGTTTATTTTTCTGCTAATGGGAATGCGTGTGATGTCGCATGTGGAAAGATTGAGTATACACCTAAGATAGGTGATGGCAATACGGGTAATCTTACTGGGAGTGAATTCCAGCTAAGAGTCCCCGGTCGACCATCAAACTCAGTGGAGGCTCCCTTTACAGATACATTGCCTATACGACTTCGGTTGTTGAAAGTAGTGTGGTCGACTGGGTTATTTGAGAAGCTGAGGTTTTTAGTAGACTGAAACCATTTTGTAGTGCGGAAGCTATCAGAAATAGTTGTCACATGATACTACCCTCATTTGAGGTCACTCTAGGATACATCAGCTCGCTGACGATTTGCTTGCTGTTGTTATCCTAAGAGGAATCAATGGTTTTGCAGACAGGTACAAAAAATCACCAGTATAAAACCTTTAGGGGGTAGAGCCTTGACTTCATGACACCGACCCTTTGACCCTATGTTTTTTCTATGTTTTTGTGTGTTGCATTCATACATTCATTTAAAAAACATTCCAAAAAAAATCTTCTCTTCTAGTCTCTCTTTTTCAAATTAAACTGAGACAATGATTGCAAATGTCAGATAAAGATATTGCGTTATGGATTTCGGTAGAAGAAAGACTCATAAGTATACCTTCAAGGTTCCAAAATTAGAGGATTTAAGAGGTTTGGAGAGGATGATCACCAACCCGGAGGCTTTCAAAGCTAAGTATGGAGGACTGCTGTCTATGTTAAGGATCCATGTAATTAAGGGATTACTTGCTACGCTCATTCAGTTCTACGATCCGGATTATCACTGTTTCACATTCTTGGATTATCAGCTCGCACCAACACTGGAGAAGTATTCTCACCTGACTGATTTGCATATCACTGATCAAGCTCCTTTTTCTGGACTGGAAGAAATTCCAAAAGATCAAACCATTGCAAAAGCAATTTATTTGGACGAGTCAGAAGTCAGGACTCACATGACCACTAAGGGTGGCATCCAGGGTTTTCCAGCCCAATTCTTGATAACGAAAGCTCTGTATTTTGCCCATATAGGGAACGTGGCCGCTTTCGAGAGCATCTTTGTTTTGCTCACCTACGAGTTATTTTTGTTTCCCCACATCGATAACTTTTTAGATATAAATGCCATTAAGATATGTCTGATTGGAAATCCCGTACCAACCTTACTCGTAGATGCGTATCATTCTGTACACTTAAGGAATTTATACAGCGGAGGAATGATCACATGCTGTGTACCCTTGCTGTACAAATGGTTCATTTCCCATTTACCTAAGTCTGCTGCATTTTGGGATCAAAAGAATACTTTACGTTGGTCGCAGAGAATCATGTCTCTTACTAACTTTGACATTGATTGGTACAATCGAATCTATGATGGGATCAGAATCATTGACCGTTGTGGAAATTTCCCAAATGTACCCCTTATAGGAACTAAGGGAGGAATCAACTATTATCCAATTCTCGTCCATCGTAAATTCGGATACCAATGAGGCATGTCCCGCGTAATGCTCATATGGAAGGTCTTTTCTTCAAGGAAGGAGAAAACGACAGGGCACTAAAGACAGATATAGTGCATGCTTGGAAACATGTTCATAGGAAAGGAAGAGAGTCTCTAGGAAAATCGGACTGTGTCTCGGTGGAGCCTTATCTCCACTGGGTACAAACTAGAGCTCTCAAGCTGATGATGCCTTACCCTCGTCAGGAAGTTCTTCCATTAAGGGACTCTGTCCTTTACTTTATATCTAATACAGAAAAACTTCAAGTGACTCTCAACAAAGTTCAACAAGAGAGGAGGTCTTGGAGGAATAAGTACCGCATTCTCAATGTGGAATGTAAGAAAATACAGCAGCTATTGAAAGATAAGGATGCTCTGATTAAAATTTTAGAGCAACATGCTGTAGAAAATCAAGATGACCAAAGAAATTTGCTCGCTCCTTTCACTTGGAAAAGGAATACAACCTGAAAACGACTCAAGAGCCCCGGTCAAAGAAAAGGAAAGCACCATAACCAGCACCTGAGCTCTCCTCATAGAGGACTCAGGATCCATTAGCTTAGATATTTCCTTTTATATCACTTTGTAATCTACTGTATTTCCATTTCTACAATCTTTCAAATTCAATAAAACGGGGTCTCCCCACTGTGTGATATTTGCAATCAAAATTGTCAAAGTTTCTTTTGATTAACATTATTAATTAATATAATCATTGCATATCATTCATCATTCGATCATAAATGCATTCTTCTTCCCTACGAATCTCATGTTTGTGTCTCGATTCTAGAGTCAAACTGTCTCATTCGTACAATACTCGGGCCAATCGTCAAAAGAAAATGGATGATCTCGAGGAAGAGAATAGAGGGTTGAGGGAAGAGATTGACACTCTGAAAGAAGATCTGAGAAGGCTTAATAACGACATGCAAGCTCTAGCAGAAGTTCAGATGCAGCAACAACGGACTGTGATCTTAGAGATCACATCTACGCCCATAGTGGAGAAGTTTGATCCTTGGTACAAAATGCCGAAAGATCACCCCTGGGGCATGCCACTCAACTATATCCCGAAAGGATATATTCCGCCGATCATGAAAGATCTGGAAACTGCAACAGGAACCGCTGGGCCTGAAGGTTACAAACTTCGGGAAAGGGAAGATGTCAGGGGCATGACAGCAACTTCTGAAGGTTACAAACTTTGGGAGGCACCAAGAGTCTCTGCCATGATGACTATACCACCACCCGTGGTACACATTGTCCCGGAAGGACAGGTTTCCCAGATACCATCTGGTGGAAACGAAAATATGTTCGATAGAATGAATGAGTTCCAGGAACAGTTCCTGGAGATGTAGAAAGAACTGCAAGACATTCGCGGTCAGGATCTATTTGGAAAAGACGCCGCAGACCTTTGCTTGGTCCCCAATGTGAAAGTTCCGCACAAGTTCCAGGTACCCGATTTTGAAAAATACATGGGTAACTCTTGCCCTCAAAGTCATTTAGTGATGTACGCTCGGTGAATGTCATCTCAAACAAAGAAATATGAGCTATTGATTCACTACTTTCAGGATAGTTTAACCGGTGCCGCACTCAAATGGTACATGGGTTTAAACCACACTAAGATCGCTACGTTCAGAGATCTTGGCGCAACTTCGTTCAACAATATAAGTATAATCTGGACATGGCACCGGACCGAGATCAACTCAGAGCCATGTCGCAGAAGGATAAGGAAACCTTTAAGGAATACGCTCAGAGGTGGCGTGAAATCGCCGCCCAGATTTGTCCACCTCTTGAGGAAAAAGAGATGACAAAGATCTTCTTGAAAACCTTGAGCTTGTTTTATTACGACAGAATGGTCGCCAGTGTGCCTAGTGACTTCACCGAGATGGTAGGCATGGGAGTTCATCTTGAGGAAGCCGTCCGAGAAGGACGTTTAGTTAAAGACGCTGGATCATCAAGTAGTACAAAAAGATACGGTAATTCTTTCCCTAAGAAAAAAGAGCAAGATATTAGGAATATCTCTATCGGAAAGCAAAGGCGACATTACCAACCAGTAGCAGCTGTAACTCCTGCTATTAACCCTGCGCTTGTTCTAACGTATCAACCTCAGGTTGCGCAGAGCCAACCGAATCAACAACAATATCAGCAAAGGACACAACAACCTCTTCAGCAGGCTATTCCTTAGTACAACAATAACAACCGTACAATGCGACCACCAGGGTTTGACCCTATACCGATGTTGTACGCGGAACTATTTCCACTACTACTGGTCAAGGGACACGTCCAAACCAGGCCTCCTCTTACAATACCGAAAAATCCGCCTTTTTGGTTCAAAGCGGATCAGACCTGTCCTTACCATCAAGGAGGACCAGGGCATAACATAGAAAACTGTCTCAGTTTCAAATCTGACGTACAAAAAATTGTTAGGAGCGGGGTCTTATCTTTCAAAGAAACGAATCTGAATGTTCTAACGAACATGTTGCCTCAACACAGAAAGCTGCAGACAATTTGATAGAGAGAGTCTAACGATAGCTATCAAATTCATAATGTACTCTTATTGAGGAATAATCTGGTCAATATGCATCGCAGACAGAGTGGGTATGGCCATATACCACCTCACAACTATCACCAGTGTGATGTATACTCTAAGAACAATCAAGGATGTTCTGTAGTGCAATCAGCTCTACAGGAACAATTGAATCTCTGGTGGATCCAAGAGCACCGAATTCGGGGGGTCAACATGACTTATACGAATTCCAACATCATTCAGAGCCACAACATCCGTGCGATGATTGTCAACCTGGTGGCAATGCACTCAAGGCAAAGCTAGTATCATGATCTGCCGCGGAACGATTACAATTCCTGTCTGATTTGCTCGGTAAACAATCAGGGACGCTCTTTTATACAAGAGGCCCTCCAGTGTCAGATGGATCTTGGGTGGATCCAGGATTACCATGATAAAAATATTTATCAGATCAACATGATTCAGATCTTCGATATTCGCTTGATGAATACCAGCTTGGTGGAGTTACACGCTAAGCAAGTCCAGCTTGGTTTTCTGACTTCGCATAATTATCAGAACTGTAAGGGATGTCGTGAGAGTGACCAGTGATGTGCTCTCGTTCAAAGAACTTTGCAACACTTGTTAAATCATTGGTGGCTTCTGATCTATCTAGATGAAGACACACAACAAGTCAGTATGACTGACGAGAACCCTACTAGGCATCAGAGTCTGGATGTTCGGTCAGTAAAAACCTATCTAGTGAGGTTACACTGTATTCAAAGTGGACGGGGCCAGGTGCCACCACATAATTATGAACGCTGTAGAGTCTGTTCGGAAAATAACCAAGGATGTTACCTCGTACGAGCAGCCCTTCAGGGTCAGTTGGACCGCAAAGAGATTCAACCATATTCAGTTTCGGCGTCCATTGACTGGACGCCAGACTACTTTGCTGATCAAATCAAAGATGTCGTTGTAATCTCTGATCGCGAAGGGACCAAAGATGTTTGTGCCATCATCCCGCTACTGGACGAATCAAAGGTTCTTAGCCAAGAACTGATTAAAGTTACTTACGACAGTCATAGAAATCAGAAGGCTCCTGTAGTTATCTATCTACCGGGACCATTACCGTATGAAATAGCTAAGGCGATCCCTTACAAATACGGTGCAACAATAATTGAGAATAGAAAGGAAATTCCATTACCCTCCGTTATGAATATTGCAGACATCAGTCGAGTAACACAAAGCGACCGAATCTTCAACCGAGGAGTTGGAGAACCTAACAAAGAAAAGGAACCTCAGACAGAAGTTCCCAATCCACCGGTCGGTCAGTCCAGTGATCCCGACCTTTCAAAAAACAATGATGAGATGCTGAAGCTCATCCAAAAGAGTGAATACAACATTTTTGAACAACTGTTGCAAACTCCTTCAAGGATCTCTGTGTTATCTCTTTTACTCAGTTCTAAAGCTCATAGGGAAGCTCTGTAGAAAGTCTTAGAGCAAGCCTTTGTGGAACAGGATGTAACAATAAGGCAATTCGATAGCATCATTTCTAACATCACTTCCTGCAACAACTTGGGGTTTAGTGGTGGGGAATTGCCAGAAGAAGGAAAAAGCCACAACTTGGCGCTCAATATTACAGTCAACTGCCAAGACGATGCCTTAGCCAGCGTACTGGTAGACACATGATCGGCCATCAACGTTATGCCGAAGTCCACTCTAATGCGACTATCATTCAAAGGATCCCCAATGAGGGGCGGCGAGGTCATCGTCAAAGCATTTGATGGGTCTCGGAAAGCAGTTATCGGTGAAGTCGGCCTTCCCATAACTATCGGTCCTCACACTTTCCTAATCACTTTCCAGGTCATGGACGTCCGGGCAGCGTACAGCTGTTTATTAGGAAGACCTTGGATACACCAAGCTGGGGCAGTCACTTCGACCCTGCACCAGAAACTAAAGTTCGTCAAGAACGATCTACTCGTCACTGTCTGCGGAGAGGAAGCCTTGCTCATGAGTAACTTAGCATCATCTACTTGTGTAGAGCCAGAGGAGGTTGTTAGAACCCAGTTCCAAGCACTGTCGGTGAGAAATGAGAATCAATCAGAGAAAGGAATCTCTATTTCCTCATACAAAGATGCTCTCGAAGTAATCAAAAGTAATAATGCAAAAGGGTGGGGACAACTTGTCATTCCTACCGATAACAAAACAAAGAACGGTCTTGGTTTTTCTTCAACCTGTACCTAGACGGCTACTAACGATGAAAGTCTTCATCCCATTCAGGATTTCTTCCATAGTGGAGGTTTCCTTCACCCAGTGCCTCAGGAAGTGCACACCATCAACAAAGGAGATTCCTCAGATACAGAGGAGGAATCGAAGTCCTATCTTAACGAGGACGGTTATATGTCTCAGGAAGAGGTGCCTACGCCATTTTGCTATCCTGCACAGAGTTCGATATTTATACCAAGGTCAGATGTCAGAATGATATACGAAGATTGTGATCCAGAAGGATGCCGTGCTCCACCAAACACTTTAGAGGAGGACACTCTGATGAAAGACAACTTTGACTACAACTATTATGGCCCAATGAATGGTCTGCCTATCTGGCAGCCGTATCCAAGAGACTTGGGGCAAGAAAATCAGCCGAACGATGCTTATCAATTGAGCATCATTGAAAAGAATACCTCTGTCCCCACCGAATTATGGGATCATTACTCATGGTATTCAGAACATATCCAGCACGATGATGAACTTGCAAAGCTTGCAGGACTAGAATTCATCAATTATGCTTTTCCCGAGGTCAACGTCATCGAGACGGATGACTCCTCCAGTTCCAGAGAAGTGTGGGACACCTTAGGACAACCGAGCGGCAAGTTCGACTACTTGGTCAAGTACACCGCTCCTGAAGGCTCTCGTGTCAGGCTCGAGGACATCCAGCCTACTGGATGGGGAGATTTACCTGAGAGTACAAATACTATGCAAGATGCAATAGAAGAGTTCATCTACGACAACTCTGCTTGGGAAATAGATTCCAACGATCCTGCTCTGCCAGAAATCAGCGTCATTTCTGAGGACAAGTCAGGAAAGAAGGTGCCAGACTTTGTGATTCACCGAGGGGTTCGCCGCCAATGGGTTGTTGTCGATGTTCTGAAAGTCGTTCATAAATCAAAGTAATTGCCATCTTTAACCTTTCACCCTGCCCAGGTGGAACAGATGTTTTGATAGGGCTCACTTTCTGTAATTATCCCTCTTCGCTTCGCCCAAAGCGACATAGTTTTATTTTATAGGGCTATAGTTTTAAGAATCGACCGATCAAAAATAAAATAACGTCGTTCTGTAATTTCCGCATTTATTACTGTTTTCTTTTTCCATTTTTTTCAGAAAATGGTAATCCTAAAAAAATCAATAATAAAAACATGCAGTTTTCAGAAAAACACTTCACACACTCTTGCATTCTCTCTATCTCTTCTAAAAACAATCATCACGTCATGCAGATTGCTTGTTTTAAACCTCGTTGAAACATACGATCCAATGCCTTCTCCCAACTTTGAATTCCCGGTATTTGGGGCTGAATAAGAAGTTGACAACGAAATTCCAGAAGATATCTCCCAATTACTCAGACAGGAGGAAAGGTCCATTGAACCTCACAAAGAGCCGTTGGAAGCTGTCAACTTGGGCTCAGAGGAGGAAAGAAAAGAGATCAGGATTGGGGCACTACTCAGTCCAACTGCCAAAGAGAGTTTGACAAAGCTTCTTAAAGAATTTCCCGATGTATTCGCTAGGTCCTATCAGGACATGCCAGAGTTGGACACCAGCATCGTGGAACATCATCTACCGTTACGATCAGAATGTCCGCCAGTAAAGCAGAGGTTGAGATGGACTCATCCAGACATGGCCATCAAAATCAAGGAGGAAGTACAGAAACATATTGACGCGGGTTTCCTCGCCACGTCAGAATATCCTCAATGGTTAGCCAACATAATACCAGTTTCAAAAAAGGACGGAAAGGTCATAATGTGTGTAGACTATAGGGATCTAAACAAGGCCAGTCCAAAGGACGACTTTACTTAACCACACATTGACATGCTGGTAGACAGTACCGCAAAGTTCAAAATTTTCTCCTTCATGGATGGATTCTCGGGCTATAATCATATCAAAATGGCGCCGAAAGACATGGAGAAAACTTCATTCATTACCCCATGGGGTACCTTTTGTTACAAGGTGATGCCGTTCGGTTTGAAGAACGCCGGGGCCACCTATCAAAGGGCCATGACTACTCAGTTTCATGACATGATACACAAGGAAATCGAGGTATATGTCGATGATATGATTGCAAAATCTAAAATGTAAGAGGAGCATGTGACATACCTGTCAAAGCTATTCGAACGGTTGAGAAAGTACAAACTCCGCTTGAATCCTAATAAGTGCACTTTCGGTGTCCGTTCAGGGAAACTTTTAGGGTTCATCGTCAGCCAGAAAGGAGTTGAGGTTGATCCTGACAAGGTCAAGGCCATTCAAGAAATGCCTTCTCCGAAAACTGAAAAACAAGTCAGAGGATTCCTAGGACGTTTGAACTACATTTCTAGATTCATATTCCTTATGACTGCGACATGCGCGCCGATTTTCAAATTACTTAAAAAGAACCAGGACTACGTTTGGTCAAAAGATTGCCAAACCGCCTTCGACAGTATCAAGGAATACCTGTTGAATTCGCCGATTCTATCACCTCCAGTGGAAGAAAGACCACTGATCATTTACTTAATAGTCTTGGAAGACTCCATGGGCTGTGTACTTGGCCAACAAGACGAAACCAAAAGGAAAGAATCTGCCATCTACTATCTGAGTAAGAAATTTACTGACTGCGAGACTCGGTACACTACGCTTGAGAAAACTTGCTGTGCTCTGGCTTGGGCAGCCAAACGTCTTCGCCAGTACATGATTCGCCACACTACTTGGTTAATCTCCGAAATGGATCCAATCAAGTATGTCTTTGAAAAACCTGCTCTCACGGGAAGGATTGCCCGTTGGTAGATGTTGTTATCAGAATACGACATAGAGTACCACGCTCAGAAATTCGTTAAGGGGAGTATTTTAGCCGATCATTTGGCTCATCAACCGATTGCCGATCAGGATTCAATCGGGTTTGACTTCCCAGACGAAGATGTCATGTATCTATGAATGAAAGATTGCGATGAACCACTACCCAGTGAAGGGCTAGAACCAGGTTCCCAATGAGGACTAATCTTTGACGGAGCTGTCAATCATTACGGAAACGGAATTGGGGCAATCATCATAACACCTCAGGGTACCCACATTCCTTTCACCGCCAGACTTACATTCAAGTGTACAAACAACGAGGCAGAATATGAAGCTTGTATCATGGGTCTCGAGGAAGTGATCGACTTAAGGATCAAAAACTTGGATGTATATGGCGATTGGAACACATACCAATCAGGGCTGATTCCTTACAAAGATTATGCAAGAAGGTTGTTACCTTTCTTCAACAAAATCGAGTTTCATCACATCCCTCGTGATGAGAATCACATGGTTGATGCATTAGCCACTCTCCCTTCCATGATTAGTGTAGGTCAATGGACCGAACTACCTAAGATCGACGTAATGCGCCTTGAAAGGCCCGCTTACATCTTCGCGATTGAAGCAGTCATAGATGACAGACCATGGTATCACGATATCAAATGCTTCCTTCAGAAACAAGAGTACCCACTTGGGGCACTAAGGAAAGACAGAAAGACCCTCAGAAGGCTGGCAGGCAGCTTCTTCCTGAGCGGTGATGCTCTCTATAAGAGAAACTTTGACATGGTCTTGCTCCGATGCGTAGACATACCAGAAGCAGACAGGCTGATAAAAGAAATTCATGAAGGATCCTTTGGCACACATGCCAATGGACACACAATGGCGAGAAAAATTCTAAGAGTAGGATACTACTGGTTAACCATGGAATCCGACTGCTACAAGTACATGAGGAAGTGTCACAAGTGTCAGATATACTCCGACAAAATCCATGTACTGTAATGCCCCAGTTTTTGTGTGTTTTAATTAATCGAGTCTTTTTGATTATTTTATTTTCGACTTTTATCTGAAAATATGTTATTTTTCGATGTTGTGATATTTTATCGCGTTTTGGGAACATTTGCGAGATATTGAAGTGTGGGGGTATTTTGGTCATTTCATAATATTTTTAATTAAGTTAGTAAGAATAGAATAGAAAGAGAGAAAAATAGAGAGAAAGAAAAAGAGAAGAAGGAAAAAGGGAAGAAAAGAGGAGAAGAGAAGAAAAGTGAGAAAACTTGGGAAATCAAAGAAAACAACTTCTAGAATCGATTTAATCGGGTAAGGGTGCTAAACTCAGTTATTGTATACTTGTGTATGATTATGTATGTGTGTTGGTGGTTGTTATTGGATTGAAATGGATAAATTTAGTAAAACCTATACTATGTAAAATTGATTAGAAATTGATTAAATGTGTTGGAAATCATGTTTTTAGTGTTCATTATTGTTGATACATGATAGATACATGTTGCTATGCATTGTATTGGTAATCTTCTGGGTGTAGGTGAAAATTGGAAGAATTGGGTTGAGAAAACGCAGAACAAAGTTCTGCAAAAATTTTTCTGGTTTTTCCAGGTCATACGCGTATGGGGCATGTTCATACGTGTATGGACCTTGGCAATATGCGTAACGTGGGCGTGTTTTGGGCCAATACGCGTATGGGATGTCATTTTACTCGGCCATCTGCCCATTTGCGTATGATACGCGTAGCATTTCAGGGCAATACGCGTATGGTGTTGGCCCTACGCGTATTGGAATTAAAATGGGAATTTTTGGGGAAAAATGGTCTCTGCCCATACGCGTATGGCCTGGGGTAATACGCGTATGGCATGGCGAGGAATTTGGGCAATACGCGTATGGCTCAGGGCAATACGCGTATGGCCAGGAGAATGGTAAAATGGGGTTTTTCAAAATATCGTTTTCGTTTTTCTTTCGTAACTTGGGTTCCGTTTGTCCGATTTTTACATTCTTGGTATCGTTGGAAAGCTATTGAGCTGTGCTTTCTTGTTATGATGATTTTGAAATTGTTAGCCGATTTAATTATGTTAGAAAATCGGGAATAGTGTCGGTTGTCGACTTTTGTCGTTGTAACTGTGCGTAATTGATGTGTATAATGCAAGGTGTTGTTGTATGATGTAAATGTATGTGTTTAGATGGTGTTGAGACGATTGGTGACCGTATGGTAATTAAATGCATTGTTTTGGGCATAAGTGCAAAGTGTGATTTTATTGATGTAGATGAATGCATTTATGTGTGCATATTAAATGTCATGAGGGAATCCACTATAACGTCGTGTGCCCGTGTGGGGTGTGAGCGATGATTATAGACGATCGTGTGCCTTATACAAAGAGGTGTGAGCGATTGGGTCATGTGCCTTATGCAAAGAGGTGTGAGTGATCCATAAACGTCGTGTGCCTTATACAAAGAGGTGTGAGCGACGGGGAATATCGTATGCCCGACGGGGAGTTACATTAAGTAACGAACGATGATTCCAGCAGAGTTCCTGAGTGAACTAGTGATGAGAAACATTGGAAGTCGGTACCGCATGTGCATATGCATAGTGTCGTTGCGTCGGTCTCTTGCATTTGCATAAATCATTATGGTGTGTTTATGTTTCGAATTATGGATAAATTGATAAATTGATATATGGATATGTGTACGGTTGGTATACCTTGGTGACGGAGATATGAGTTGTACCTTGTGTTGTATTGTGTTTGATTTATGTGGTGAGTTGTGGTGAGAACCGTATATATGTGTATGTTTATGTTATATATAATTGTATGCAATTATATTATGGTTGTTTTTCTTACCCTTCTGCTGTTTTATAATGCTCTATGAGGCATTGCAGATTAGAGTGGCTGGAGGTCTTTTTGTGAAGCTTAGGACTTCACTCTTTTGTCGGTCGGCTCTGATATGTGACACCGGGTAGTTAGGGAGGCCGTTTGTGGTATTTGTGTATTATGTATATATATCTTTTGGCTTTTGCATGTACAACTTGATATATGACAAACTTTTCATGATATATATATAATATTCAGTTTTAGATTTTCCGCTTTTATTCTAAAATCTAAAATGTGGGTGTAAGGAATTGAGTTCCTCTGTTGATTGCTACCCCACTGTTGCATATCTTTATGAGCAGGTGTTGTATGTTTGTTTCAATATAATGTGATTCTCCCCGTCTATGCCATGATAATTTAAATATACTCTGATGAAATTTTGAATTTGCTTTTACCGCTTTAATTAATTGGGGGTATAGATTGGGGGTGTTACATTAAGTGGTATCAGAGCCAGTCCGTGCTAGTCTGTGTCAGTGGTGTCAGTCCTTGTTGGTCGTTGTGTTTGGGTGAGCTGTTTGTTTAACCATAAGTGTTGTTATTGGAAATAAACAGAATATGGCTGGTAGGAACGATGCTACTTTGGCTGCTGCTATGCAAGCTATGGTTCGAGCTGTGTAGGGTGCACCTAATGCTGCAGGTAACGATGAGTTCAGGAAGAACAAACCGCCTGTCTTCAAAGGAAGATATGATCCTGATGGTGCACAGATTTGGCTTAAAGAGATTGAAAGGATTTTCTGAGTGATGGATTGTGCTGAAGATCAGACGGTGAGACTGGGTACTCACATGTTACTGGAAGAAGCTGATGATTGGTGGGTTAGTACTCGTCGTGTGTTGGAAGCGGCAGAGGAGGAGATCACTTGGGCTGTGTTTAGCATTGAGTTTCTGAGAAGGTGTTTTCCTGAAGATGTAAGAGGAAAGAAGGAAATTGAGTTCTTGGAACTGAAACAAGGTAATATGTCTGTTGTTGATTATACTGCTAAGTTTGTGGAACTTGTGCAGTTTTATCCTCGTTATGCTGAAGCGACTGCGGAATTCTCTAAGTGTGTAAAGTTTGAGAACGAATTGCGCCCTGAGATAAAGCAGGCAATTGGATATCAAAGGATTCGGAGGTTTTCGGATTTGGTGGATTGTTGTAGGATTTATGAGGAGGATAGTAAGGCTCGTTCTACTCATTATAAGAGTGTGAGCAAGAGGAAAGGGAAGCAACAGTTCTGTGGTGGTCCGTATGTAACACCAGCTGATAAAGGTAAACAAAGGGGAAATTTTGAGAAAAGGTCAAGTGGAGGAGGAATGTCTGGTCCTCTGAGATGTTATAGATGTGGTGATGTGGGGCATCGTCAGTTCGAATGTAAGAAATATTTTAGGAAGTGTTCTAACTGTGGAGGTGTAGGACACGTTGCAGCTGATTGTAAGAGGAACGCGGTGAAGTGTTTCAATTGTGGTGAGCTTGGACATGTTAGTACAAAGTGTCCGAAACCGAAGCATGCTCCAACTGGTGGGAAAGTTTTTGCCTTGGCAGGAACTCAGACTTCAAGTGCAGATCGTCTGATCAGAGGTACTTGTTTTATTAATAGTACTCCTTTAGTTGCTATTATTGATACTGGAACGACTCATTCGTTTATTTAGTCTGAGTGCGTGAAGCGTTTGAATCTTGTGTTGTTTTCGATGGGTGGTGAAATGGTTATTGATACTCCAGCAATGGGGTCAGTAACTACTTCTTTGGTTTGTCTAAGTTGTCCTTTGACCATTTATGGTAAAGACTTTGAGATGGATTTGGTGTGTTTACCGTTGAAGGGTTTAGATGTAGTTCTGGGAATGAATTGGTTACAATTCAATCGAGTTCATATTGATTGTTATCATAAGCTGGTAGGGTTTCCTTCTCTTGAGGAAGACGAAGACTCGAGTTTCTTATCTACCAAAGAGTTGAAGAGACTTTTGGCGGACGAAGCTCAGTTGTTTGGGTTGTTTGCATCTTTGACTGTGGATAGTCAAGTTTCACTTGAGATATTTCCTGTTGTGTGTGAATTTCCGGAAGTGTTTCCTGAGGATATTTCAGACTTACCGCCAGAGAGAGAGAGGTGGAGTTTTCTATAGATCTAGTTCCTGGTACTAAACCTGTTTCTATGGCACCTTATCGTATGTCGACATCTGAGTTGGTTGAGTTAAAGAAGCAGTTGAATCAGTTGTTGGAAAAGAGGTTTGTAAGACCAAGCATTTCTCCTTGGGGTGCTCCAGTTTTATTAGTGAAAAAGAAGGATGGGAGTATGCGATTGTGTATTGATTATCGCCAGTTGAATAAGGTGACGATTAAGAATAAGTATCCTCTTCCAAGGATTGATGATCTGATGGATCAGTTGGTTGGTGCTTGTGTGTTCAGTAAGATTGATTTGAGATCGGGGTATCATCAGATTAGGGTGAAAGAGGAAGATATTTAGAAGACGGCTTTTAGGACACGATACGGTCATTATGAATATTCTGTGATGCCGTTCGGGGTTTCTAATGCGCCAGGTGTGTTTATGGAGTACATGAATCATATTTTTCACGAGCATTTGGATCGATTTGTTGTTGTATTTATTGATGACATATTGATTTATTCTAAGTCTTGGGAGGAGCATGCGGAACATTTGCGTATTGTTTTGCAGGTTTTGAAAGAAAGGAAGCTTTTTGCCAAATTGTCCAAGTGTGAATTCTGGTTGTCGGAAGTGGGTTTTCTTGGACACGTAATTTCAGGTAATGGTATTCTTGTGGATCCATCTAAAGTAGAAGCAGTTCTACAATGGGAGGCTCCGAGATCTGTTACTGAAATTCGAAGCTTTTTGGGTTTGGCTAGTTATTATCGAAGGTTTATTGAAGGTTTTTCTAAGCTAGCACTTCCTTTGACCCAATTGACTTGTAAAGGGCAACGTTCATTTGGGATATTCGGTGTGAGGAAAGTTTTAATGAGCTGAAGCGAAGATTGACAACAACTCCGATTTTGATTTTGCCGAATCCTAATGAACCATTTGTGGTTTATTGTGATGCTTCTTTGATTGGTCAAGGTGGTGTTCTGATGCAAGAAGGTAAGGTGGTGGCTTATGCTTCGAGGCAATTGAGAGTGCATGAGAAAAATTATCCTACTCATGATCTTGAATTAGCGGCTGTGGTTTTTGTGTTGAAGATCTGGAGGCATTATCTCTACGGTGCAAGATTTGAATTCTTTAGTGATCATAAAAGTTTGAAATATTTGTTTGATCAGAAAGAGCTAAATATGAGGCAACGTAGATGGTTAGAATTTCTGAAGGACTACGACTTTGGCTTGAATTACCATCCTGGTAAAGCTAATGTGGTAGCCGATGCTTTGAGTCGGAAATCATTACATATGTCCGCTTTAATGGTTAAAGAGTGGGAACTTTTGGAATCGTTTAGAGATTTGAGTTTAGTTTGTGAAGTAACTTCGGATAGCGTGAGCCTTGGAATGCTAACGATTACTAATGATTTTCTGATGACTGTTAGTGAGAAACAAAAGCTGGATGTGAAATTTGTGGATTTGATGTTGGTTGGAGAAAAAGATGCGAATAGTGATTTTCAAGTGGATGTTAATGGTGTTTTGAGGTTCCGAGGTAGGATTTGTATTCCGGATGATGCGGAGTTGAAAAAGATGATTTTGGAAGAAGGACACCGGAGCAATTTGAGTATACATCCAGGAGCGAATAAGATGTACCAAGATTTGAAAAAGATTTTCTGGTGGTCTGGATTGAAAAGAGATGTGGCTCAGTTTGTTTATGCATGTTTGACTTGCCAGAAATCGAAGGTGGAACATCTGAGGCCTAGTGGTTTGTTGCAACCGTTGGATATTCCTGAGTGGAAGTGGGATAGCATTTCCATGGATTTTGTAACAGCGTTGCCGAATACTCTGCGAGGGCATAACGCTATTTGGGTGATTGTTGATAGACTGACTAAATCGGCTCATTTTATTCCGATTGACATCAGTTTTTCTTTGGAGCGGTTAGCTGAGATTTACGTCAGTGTGATTGTGAAGTTGCATGGCGTTCCATTGAGTATTGTTTCGGATCGAGATCCAAGGTTTACCTCGAGATTTTGGGAAAGTTTGCAGAAGGCGTTGGGTTCTAAATTGAGATTGAGTTCGGCTTATCATCCGCAAACGGATGGTCAGACGGAGAGGACGATTCAGTCTTTGGAGGATTTGTTGAGGGCTTGTATTTTGGAACAAGGTGGTGCGTGGGATAGTTATCTTGCATTGATTGAATTCACGTATAATAACAGTTTTCATTCTAGTATTGGAATGACACCATTTGAAGCACTGTATGGACGAAGATGTCGAACACCGTTGTGTTGGCACGAATCTGGTGAGAGAATGGTGGTTGGACCGGAGTTGGTACAGCAGACGACGGAGAAAGTGACGTTTATTCGTGAGAAAATGAGGGCTTCTCAGAGTAGACAAAAGAGTTATCATGATCGGAGACGGAAAGATCTTGAGTTCCAAGAGGGTGATCATGTATTTCTAAGGGTTACACCGGTAACGGGTGTGGGTCGTGCATTGAAATCGAAGAAACTTACTTCTCGATTTATTGGTCCTTACCAGATATCCGCGAGAGTGGGTGCTGTGGCTTATAGGGTGGCGTTTCTGCCGAATCTGTCGAATTTGCATGATGTGTTTCATGTTTCACAGCTTCGGAAGTATGTTTCGGATCCGTCGCATCTGATTCTGATGGATGAGGTGGAAGTAAGGGAGAACCTTACGGTTGAGGTATTACCAGTTAGGATTTTGGATCGCGAGGTGAAGCGGTTGAGAGGCAAGGATACTGCGCTTGTGAAAGTGGCGTGGGGAGGCGCTGCTGAGGGAAATTTGACTTGGGAGTTGGAGAGTCGGATGCGGGAGTCGTATCCAGAGTTGTTCGTCTCAGGTATATTTTCGAGGACGAAAATTTCTAAGTGGGGGAGAGTTGTAACGCCCCAGTTTTTGTGTGTTTTAATTAATCGAGTCTTTTTGATTATTTTATTATATTTTCGACTTTTATCTGAAAATATGTTATTTTTCGATGTTGTGATATTTTATCGCGTTTTGGGAACATTTGCGAGATATTGGAGTGTGGGGGTATTTTGGTCATTTCATAATATTTTTAATTAAGTTAGTAAGAATAGAATAGAAAGAGAGAAAAATAGAGAGAGAGAAAAAGAGAAGAAGGAAAAAGGGAAGAAAAGAGGAGAAGAGAAGAAAAGTGAGAAAACTTGGGAAATCAAAGAAAACAACTTCTAGAATCGATTTAATCGGGTAAGGGTGTGAAACTCAGTTATTGTATACTTGTGTATGATTATGTATGTGTGTTGGTGGTTGTTATTGGATTGAAATGGATAAATTTAGTAAAACCTATACTATGTAAAATTGATTAGAAATTGATTAAATGTGTTTGAAATCATGTTTTTAGTGTTCATTATTGTTGATACATGATAGATACATGTTTCTATGCATTGTATTGGTAATTTTCTAGGTGTAGGTGAACATTGGAAGAATTGGGTTGAGAAAATGCAGAACAAAGTTCTCCAGAATTTTTTCTGGTTTTTCCAGGTCATACGCGTATGGGGCATGTTCATACGCGTATGGACCTTGGCAATACGCGTAACGTGGGCGTGTTTTGGGCCAATACGCGTATGAGATGTCATTTTACTCGGCCATCTGCCCATTTGCATATGATACGCGTAGCATTTCAGGGCAATACGCGTATGGTGTTGGCCCTACGCGTATTGGAATTAAAATGGGAATTTTTGGGGAAAAATGGTCTCTGCCCATACGCTTATGGCCTGGGGCAATACGCGTATGGCATGGCGAGGAATTTAGGCAATACGCGTATGGCTCAGGGCAATACGCGTATGGCCAGGAGAATGGTAAAATGGGCTTTTTCAAAATATCGTTTTCGTTTTTATTTAGTAACTTGGGTTCCGTTTGTCCGATTTTTACATTCTAGGTATCGTTGGAAAGCTATTGAGCTGTACTTTCTTATTATGATGATTTTGAAATTGTTAGCCGATTTAATTATGTCGGAAAATCGGGAATAGTGTCGGTTGTCGACTTTTGTCGTTGTAACTGTGCGTAATTGATGTGTATAATGCAAGGTGCTGTTGTATGATGTAAATGTATGTGTTTAGATAGTGTTGAGACGATTGGTGACCGTATGGTAATTAAATGCATTGTTTTGGGCATAAGTGCAAAGTGTGATTTTATTGATGTAGATGAATGCATTTATGTGTGCATATTAAATGTAATGAGTCATGATATGCATTGTTGTGACGTCCTGAGTGACGGACTGATTCCAGAGGGAATCCGCTATAACGTCGTGTGGCCGTGTGGGGTGTGAGCGATGATTATAGACGATCATGTGCCTTATACAAAGAGGTGTGAGCGATCGGGCCGTGTGCCTTATACAAAGAGGTGTGAGCGATCCATAAACATCATGTGCCTTATACAAAGAGGTGTGAGCGACGGGGAACATCGTATGCCCGATGGGGAGTTACATTAAGTAACGAGTGATGATTCCAGCAGAGTTCCTGAGTGAACTAGTGATGAGAAACATTGGAAGTCGGTACCACATGTGCATATGCATAGAGTGGTCGCGTCGGTCTCTTGCATTTGCATAAATCATTATGGTGTGTTTATGTGTGGAATTGTGGATAAATTGATAAATTGATATATGGATATGTGTACGGTTGGTATACCTTGGTGACGGAGATATGAGTTGTACCTTGTGTTGTATTGTGTTTGAATTATGGGGTGAGTTGTGGTGAGAACCGTATATATGTGTATGTTTATGTTATATATAATTGTATGCAATTATATTATGGTTGTTTTTCTCACCCTTCTGCTGTTTTATAATGCTCTATGAGGTATTGCAGATTAGAGTGGCTGGAGGTCTTTTTGTGAAGCTTAGGACTTCACTCTTTTGTCGGTCGGCTCTAATATGTGACACCGGGTAGTTAGGGAGGCCGTTTGTGATATTTGTGTGTTATGTATATATATCTTTTGGCTTTTGCATGTACAACTTGATGTATGACAAACTTTTCATGATATATATATATATATATATATATATATATATATATATATATATATATGATATTCAGTTTTAGATTTTCCGCTTTTATTCTAAAATCTGAAATGCGGGTGTAAGGAACTGAGTTCCTCTGTTGATTGCTACCCCACTATTGCATATCTTTATGAGCAGGTGTTGTATGTTTGTTTCAACATAATGTGATTCTCCCCGTCTATGCCATGATAATTTAAATATACTCTGATGAAATTTTGAATTTTCTTTTACCGCTTTAATTAATTGGGGGTATAGATTGGGGGTGTTACATGTACCGCCTACATATCTCAAAGTTCTCTCTTCCCCATGGCTTTTTTTCCATATGTGGGATCGACATGATTGGCATGATTGAACCTAAAGCTTTAAACGGACATCGATTCATCCTGGTAGCCATTGATTACTTCACCAAGTGGGTCAAAGCAGCGTCATACGCTAATGTATCCCGACAAGTGGTGGTCCGCTTTATTAAAAATAATCGCATCTGCCGTTATGGTGTTCCAAGCCAGATCATTACGGATAATGGATCTAACTTGAACAATAAGATGATGAAAGAGTTGTGCACTGAGTTTAAGGTCGAACACCATAACTCATCTCCCTACCGACCCAAGATGAACAGAGCGGTAGAAGCGGCTAATAAGAACATCAAGAAGATCATTCAAAAGATGATCGTAACCTACAAAGATTGGCACGGAATGTTACCCTTTGCTCTTCACGGTTATCGTACATCTGTCCGCACTTCAACAGGGGCAACCCCTTTCTCTCTAGTATATGGCATGGAGGCAGTGCTCCCCATAGAAGTAGAGATCCCATCAATCAGGGTATTGATGGAAGCTAAGCTTACAAAAGCTGAGTGGTGTCAAAGTCGACAAGACGAATTAAATCTGATCGAAGAGAAATGGATAATGGCACTATGCCACGGTCAGTTGTATCAGCAAAGAATGAAGAAGGCGTTTGACAAAAAGGTTTGACCTTGCGTCTTCCGAAAAGGAGACCTCGTGCTCAAGAAGATACAATCTTTTCTCACTGATTCTCGGGGCAAATGGACTCCGAATTATGATGGCCCCTGTCATACCCCAAATTTTGACCACTAAGATTTTCCATATTATGTAAATCCTCATCACAATATGGATGAACCATCATTCCTCATCAGTCTCCCCAAAGATGGGTGAGCATTCACTTCAATCAAAATTAGGGTTTCAAGCCCTCTCAGAGTTCTTAGACAAAGGATCAATCAAGAATTGACATGATCTTCAACTTTTCTAACCTCTCAAACATCCACAAAGGATCAAGAGGACTCCCACTTCAAGGATTAAGCACAAGGCTGCTCCCTTCTAGGTGGATCAAGCCTCAAGATCGCTAGTGTCACCAAATTAGGGTTTTGGTCGACCAGGGCCTCCAGATGGAAAATTTCCTCTAGGCATGAGCCAATTCTTCAAAGCATAACCTAATATGCTCCATGGAACATCATGGACCCAATCATCAAGTCAATTTAACCTCAGGGGATGCATTCATCAAAAATCAGGAATCAGGGTTTCTTGACCTAATTCACCCCTAAGTTGACTTTTGGGACAAATCATGAGCCAATACCTCAAGAAAGGATTTGAGGGTCTCCAATACAATACATTGATCCATTTGCAACAATGGATTAATCCAAGAAGCTTGAGCAACAAGTTTCAATTTCATCTGAACCACAGTTAGGGTTTTGCGAGAAAAGTCAACTGTAGCTTTGACTTTTGACCAGGACATGCTCCCAAACCCTAGGACATGATTCAATACACCCTACAACACCTATGAAATCAACCCATCAAGTTAGATTTAGGTCAAGGACTTGATTTCATAGAGGATCGCACAGTTTGGAATTCATCTGACAAAAAGTCAACTGTGCACAAAAGTCAAACTTTGACTTTTTGAGATTTTTCACAATTATGGTTCTTTAATCCTAAAATGATGTTAATGTGTGATTTGAGTCAACATTCATCAAGAAAAATCAAAGAAATTGGGATAACTTGTAAAAGGGGTAACCATAAAAACTCAGAAATTTTTCTAAGTTATGGAACAAAGGGGCAAGGGTACCAACTTTGGAGGATCATAACTCCTAAACCACAAGGCCATTTTTCCCCATTCAAAGCTAGATTTGTAGTCCTCGTGGCCCTCTACAAAAGCTTCAACTACACCTCATTCCAATTCATCATGAATTTTGAGTTATGGAATGATCAAAATGGCTGAAAACATGAAATGCCACTTTTTCCAACACTTAGTGAAATTTTCACTAAGTCAGAACCTACCTTCACTTTTCTCCAAATGTAGGGGAATTTTTCACTTGGATCCAAAAATTATCAAAACCAATTATGATCAAACAGTTGTTGTATCATATGAGGGCTCTCCAAAATGGCCAAGAACTCCATCAAAGTCCACTTGAGCCATGAGATATGACAATGCCAATATGCCTTGCTGCAAACTGTCATGGCAAGGCATATTTTGGAGTTTTGCTCGATTTGCTAAAATTTTGCAAAGGGCAAGAAACTCTATCCATCTGAACACCTCAAGGGGGGACCAAGGAGGAACCAACTCTGATCCCAAACCTCCCAAGTCTTTGGAACCAAAAATAGCATGCCAAACCTAGAAATGCCTAAAAGAGGGACAAGACTCCAATTTTGGATTGGAGAATTTAATGCATACACCAAGGTGGCATGGACTGAGCCATTTCCAACTGAATTCAGTCAAGACTTATCCAAGACCAAGGGAACCAGCAGCCTGTGCCCTAACCTCTAGTCAATGGCTAAAGGAGACTTGGATTCTCATTGCTCAACATTGGCCAAACCTATGCAGCAGCTGCCATCCACTATTCCTTGCAAAACAAACTTGCTCTACTATAAATAGAGCTCATTTGTGATTAGTTTGAGTACACCAAATCCATCAAACATATGCTTTCCTCAAAATCGCCTTCTCACTTCCAAATTTGCCTTCCAAAGCAAGTCACTATCGGGTTTTGAGTTTGAGAGCAATTCCAACCAAACTAATCACACACACACACACCTCATAAACATCATATAGAAGTGATCCAAACACTTAAACAACATCTGGAACACTGATTTCTCAGAATCACCAGCCAGCTGCTCAAGGTTTTAACCAAGTTGCAGTTGAGATACCATCTTCAGTTCTAGATCATTTCCATTCATTCCAAGCATCCAGACACACTCCATAGCACCTAGGGAAGTTGTCCATATCCTTGGAACCAAGTTGTAACATCTCTAACACAAAACACGATCACCAGCTGCAAGAGGTAAGCATGAGCTCTTCTAACTCTATGATCCATGCATTTTTTGATGCACAATAATTTGGCAATATGTTCATAATCATGCATGAAGTGTTTTCCCTCAATCAATTGCATTATTTGAATCGTGTATGGAATTTCTGAACCTTCATGCAAATTTTAGGGTTCTTGAGGTTTCTCTTTGATTTCTTATTCCATGTTTAAAATAAATGAAATTAAAGACCATAGATATGATCGTGAGGTTGAAACGAGTAGATTGATATGTAGATTGCATGATATAATCAAGTATTCAGTGAGATTGGATAGAAAACACAAATCTGCAGAAACAAACGGTGGCGCGTGTTCTTGCCCTTGTTCTTGGCGCCCTTTTTTGAAAATTCAAATATTTGAATTTTGTGATTTTATTTAATTGATTCAAAAATTAATTTCTCTCTGAGTTTTAATGATTTTGAGCTGATTCTTTTTTTAATAATTCACAAAAATGTTGAAATATTTTATTTTCCCAAAAAATCCCAAAAATATTATTTATTTCATATACTTGATATTTTTGTAAAGAATTAATATTTTAATTGTTTTTTATATTTAAAATTTTTTTTCCCTCTTGATTTTTCAAATTTTAGTAATTTCCAAACACTTTGTAGATCAAAACCTAATTTTTGAAACATTAATCCAAGATCACAATTTGTTTTCCACATGTTTAACAATTTTGATCATTTTTAATTGAATTTTTTATTCAATTAAAATACATTTTGAAAACAAATTAGGGTTTTTGATTAATTTAACCCTCATCAAACTTTTTCAAACTCTTTGGGCCTTTAATAGAGTGTAAGACCCAATCCTTTGTACATAAAAACCATTTTGGGCCTCAGACATTGTATAAGTCTCCCCGCGTTAAAAGAAAAATCTCGGCGCGATCGCCAGTTCAAAAACAAATCATCTGGGCCTACCCTCGTGTTATAAGCCCCATTATTTTTC
Organism: Lathyrus tuberosus; assembly: GCA_022829125.1. Classification (NCBI taxonomy): domain Eukaryota; kingdom Viridiplantae; phylum Streptophyta; class Magnoliopsida; order Fabales; family Fabaceae; genus Lathyrus; species Lathyrus tuberosus. The sequence continues at coordinate 13,454,563 of JALAZF010000139.1, read as the reverse complement.
TTTAAACACCTTTGGGCCTCTTGGAGAGTGTAAGACTCAACCCTTTGTAGAAACCAAATTAATTTGTGCCTCACCCTCGTGTATTGTATAAGTCCCGATACCATCAAAAAGTTTGGCGCGATCGTCGCCTTTTAAAACAGAAAACCTTTTGGGCCTCTCCTTGAGCTATAAGCCCCACCACTTGTATAAAAATAAACCTTTGGGCCTCTTGAGAGAGTGTAAGACCCATCCCTTTGTACAGAAAACCTTTTGGGCCTCAGTCACTTGTATAACTCCCTGTACAAAACAACAGTGCGATCACTGATAAAACCTTGGGCCTCTCCTTGAGCTGTAAGCCCCAACAAACTTTTCAAAGTACTTTCTCCTTTGATTTTGAATATAATATTGTTATCAAAGCTTTCTTTGTTGAACAACTAACCAAACAGTATGGAAGCTCTACAACCTAGTAAGTGTTTACACGCTTTCTTTATCCGCTTTCATATATATATATATATAACTGTATTGTGGGGCTGCTCATTGTAAGTCTCCTTTCACAAACTTTTATATACTTGTAAATATCAACTGTGTAATACTAGTATAGCTATTTTAGAGTTTTCCCTGGCAACTACGTCTAGCACTAGGTAAAGCCTGTTGGTCACTCTTAAATACAAACAAAACTAGATCCCCATAGGATTACCAGACACAATCTTCCCTTCTCTTGGGGTTAAACAATATGGAACAAAGAGAAAGGCAGCATTCTCGGTGAACCCTTTCTCAGACTGTCACTCTTAGAAATCGTCAAAGAGACTCTACTCCCCAGAGATGATCTTTTCTCTGTGAATGGCATCTCTTGAGTTTCTTCCAAATTCTCGGACTTTCCTGGCTTGATCTATTCTCGGTGAATGGCATGTCTTGAATGTCTTGGGGTTTGGGGACCCACAGGCTTCTTAAAAGCATTCTCGCCTCCTCTTTGGCATTGTACAAGGATCCTTCGGCTTCTTAAAAGCTCTCATGCCTTCTCTTGGGCTTAGTACAATGACCCAGAGACCTCTACAGGTATAGGAACAGAACCTAGTCATCAATTTGCTAGAGCTGTCTTTCTGAGTCAAGTGTCAGTTAATGGGTTGACCTTCATCCCTTAACATACCAGCCTTCTCTTGGGCATCATACAAAGATCATTCACTATCTGAGAATCGATTTCTCAAAACACCAATAGACTTGGACAGTCTCAATACCCTTCTGTAATACCCCAAAATTTGCTCTCCCCTTTTGTCATCATAGCATGGCATTATCATTTATCATATCATATCCACCTCATTAACATTACATTGCATTTAACATAGAAAAATGAAGCATGGCATCCTTCTTACCATCAGGGCATGTGATCAGGTGGAAGGTGGACAATCAAGGAATCATTCAAAGCACAAAAAGGTCAATCAAGTTGGCTCTAGGCAAGCCAAGAGGTCTCTCATGTCTCATACTATCTCAATTGATCTTCCAAAACCTCAAGGAAGTGAGATTCAATGGGAGATTGAAGCACTACATCTTTCACTATGCAAGAGGTTCAAAAATTGAAGGAAAACCCTCAAAAGAGATAGCTCATTGATTCAAAATCATTCTCAAGTGGCATTTCTCATCATCCTTTAAGAGGATACACAACATACTCTGAGGAATTTGGATTTGGAAGATGTGCAATTTCCTCCTAACCAGAGAGGGTCAAAATTAGGGTTTCTAATAAAATCAGGATATCTCTGATTTTTTGGACAAAGCTTGTTGTCATGATATTCTACATGTTCTTAAGTGTATGTGTATGGAAAATTTCCTCTCAATTGGTTTTGGAAGTGTTTCAATTGGAAGAAAGATAAAAAATCAGGGAATTTGGGGCCAAGTCAAATAATCAGAGGAAAAAGTCAACTCTTGACTTTTTGAGGCCAAATTCATGAAATTCATGTTACATATGTCCAATGTACAAAATTTGGTCAAGAAACTCCAAAGGAATCATAAAAAAATCAAGATGTGGAAAGTTGCCATTTTTGGAAGAGGAATGGTTACTAAAAATAGCAAGTTTTGGCCATTTTGCATCAGAATTTGAACCAAGGCCATTCAAATTTGGAGTACCAAATGAAAATTCCACTCTGCCTCAATGAAAGGCCTTGCTTTAAGCTTCAAATCCATGTGTGGAACATCTCCATTGGATAAAAAATGAGGGAGATATGATTGATCAAAGTTTGAGCAAAGTAGGTTCAAAACTAGGTCATGACCAAGATTTTCAGGGCACGCGCGCAGTCATTTTAACAAACATGTGGTGGGCCAAATGTCCACTCATTTTACTCATGGTTAAAGGCTTCAAATGAAAAATCTTGCAACATCAAAGTTGTTCCCCTATGTGAGATCTTCAAGATTGATGTTCATGATTTTTTCATTTGATCAAAGGACAAGGAGTTATGATAGCTCAAAGATTGGTCAACACAACTGAAAATCCATGCCATGCACACCTTGCCATGCCATGCCACAAATTGCTCGCCCATGCACCAGTCGTTTTTCCATCTGTTTATGATGATTTTTAGACATGTTTGAGGTACCTTTTCAACTCAAGTCCAACACCAAAATTGTCCTATGATGCTTCCTCAATCCATTGACACCAAGATGATTCATTTTCGTGCCTTGGTCATAAAGAAATCCATGTTCAAACATCACCATCTGCATTGATGCATTGACTGCCATGTGTAGCAGTTCACACATTTTTTTTTGGTTCAGTCACACCACAAACACTTCATCATCACCAGCTGATTTCTTTTCCTCATTTGCCCAAACATTCTTGCACGTGCTTTCTCTTTGTTACTTCTTACATGAGAAGGGAAACTTGCAAAACTTCCACCACAAGCTACTGCTGCATAACACCACCTCACCATTATCCTCACCATAAGTGACCATGAGCTCTTCCACACTAAAACAAAACCTCTCCAACTCGTGTCACTAACTGTCATGACTCATTCTGTTAACTCAAACTCAGTTAACTAACTCAGTTAACTGTAGTTCTAACCATCAACCACCAGGGTTAAATCATAACCACGCCTATATAAACAATTCTAACAGATTTGGAAAGGGAGATTCTGATTGTTTCACTCTCACTCCAAAAGCACTCTCAACTTTCTCTCTGAATTTTCTCTCTACCTGCACGAACTCCTCAAGTTCTTCTTCAACCTTCACAATCAAGCAAGAAGACATCACTGAAGCATGGAATAGCACAGTTATCTCCAATTTCAGATTCAGATTTCCTCTTATTCTCAAGATCAAATAGCATTTATTTTGCTCAAATTGAAGTTCTAGAAGTTCAAGAACAAGTTCTCATCTCTGGTTTTCTCAAAAATCCAAAGATCTTCAAGTTTCAGGTTCCAAAAGTTCTCAAACTTTGCTTGCACGATTTGATGTTATTTTAACTGGTTGATGTGTTATTTGAGCTTATTAGGAGCTATATGAAACCGGTTAGTTGATAGAGCTTCTTAGAAGCTTAGATCCAAAACCTAGGGCTAATTTCATTGCTTCGATTCTCTCTGTTTGTGTGTTGTTTGTGAAAAATAAGCCTAGATTCATGATCTATGTGACTTCCTGAACATTTTGATGTGTATTGCATAAATTTCTGGAATGTTTGATTGATTGCAGTGCCGGAGAGTGGCCGGAGAAGGTGACCGGAGGTCCCTCTCCGGCCGGTGAGGTTTCATTAGGGTTTATATGCCAGATTAAGTCGTGTCCGTTGATTTGTTTTGATCCAAGGGTGGTGGTGGTGCCAGCGAATAAATGGAGAGGGTGTGTGTCACGTGCTTCATTTTTTCCATCTGATGATTAGCATGCGCGTGTGTACATGGTTATTAGTGTGTACTAGCAATGTGAGATGCTTGATTTGATTACCTTGACTTTTACATTGACCTGACCTAATCTGATGGTTGTGAGTGAGTCAAAATGGTTGACTGATGGTACACGCTAGTTATGGTGTTTTGCGTGCTTACTGGACCTAAGCCAGATTGATATCCACACCCCATGTTTTCAAGGCCCAATGATTTTGAACTGTTAATTTGCTATGCATGCACCCCCTTCTTTAGTTCCATTTCATTTTATTTCTCATTTTTGCTACACGTTTCATAATTAATTTTTAAAAATACCAAAACATATTGGAAAATTCTACAAAAATTCATGTGTATTCTTAAAACATTTAGGAAATTTTTCATGATTTTATTTTCTGATTTTATGACCTTTTTGCCCCTGTTCCATAATTTTCTTTGAATTTCCACTTAGATGCATTCTAAGCATGATACATGAATTTGTTTAATTTTGTTCTTGCTCATTACCAACTATTTTGACATGATTCTTTTTGCATTGATTCACTAATACATTGAAGCATGTTAGATGATTTTTGTTTGATTTTTTAGGTCACTTTATCATATGTCTTGATGCCTATATTTGCTCCACTTTGCATGATGTTTCAATTTGACCTAATTGCTTTGTTTGAAGTCATTTTGCTCTGAATTTTTACATGCTATCTTGATGTATGATGCATTTCTGACCTAGGCATTCCAATGATATGCTGGCATAATTTTCATGAATCCATTTGGTCTTTGTTTGATGCATCACATTGGATGTATAATCCATGGCATGTCATTACAACTTTAGTGCATGTTTACATGAATTCTTTTGTGCACATTTGTATGAGCATTTGCATATGTTATGAGCCATTCATATGATATTATAGGTCTTTGATACACATTATAGGTCATCTTTACATGTTCATTTCAATTTGAACTTTGTGCATCATTAACATGTATTGTTTGCCCTTTCTTTTTGAACTTTCATTTCAATTCTTCTTATATTACTTCTTGAATGTCTTGAAGTTACCTCATAAATACTTTTGAGATGTTTATAAACCCTTTTCCATTTAGTTTCAATTCTGGTTGTTGATTTACATGTTCCATTTATGCATGTCCTCTTCATTTCTTTCCATCTTTCATCTACCCCTTCTTCTTGTAACATGTTTAAATGCTAATGGGTGATGATGGTTGCTTATTCACTTGCACTTGTATGATAATAACCATTGGTTTCCATATGATGCCCATTCTGGTTGTGGTTCTAGGATTTGTTTTCTCATTTAATTCTTGTGAGTTTTATGATGCATTACATGTTCTTTTACTTCTTATACTTCTTATACATGTTTACTAACCATGTAGGGGCTTCGGTAAGTTTCAATTGAGTGTGGATAAGGAATCCACATTCAACTTCTATCCTTTCTCTTTTACAATTCCATTTTGTGTTTTGCTAAGCACTTATGTGCTTTCTTTTAATAACTCATTACTTTCCCTTTTTGAATTACAATTCATCTTTTACTTTGGAAGTGAATTGTTTAATTCTTTCTTTCTTTAGACTTTAGGTTGAAACCTCACAAACCTTAGGATCACTCCCTTAACTAATCAATTAGGATTGAGTCTTAGTCCATATAGATTTTTACCTTTATCCTCCCTTGAGTCTCTTTTCTCATCTCAAAGAAAATTCAAAATATCTAATAAAGGTAGGCATTTATTGCATTTAGGCCTTTCATATAAAGAAAAGATTATAAGGGGTCTTCTCTTATAATCTTAAGATGTGTAGCATATGGCCCATCTTAGGTCAATGTGTTACATATTTGATCTTGTATGAGGGACTTAAATGCAATACTTGTTGAAGGTGCAAATAATAAAAAACACTTCTTCACTTCATAATCAACAAAACACTTAATAAACACAAGTATGCTAGTGTGTTTGAACCTTGATAATTGGAACTAAGTGTGAGGGTCTTCTTCACCCTTAGTGTGCTTTCTTACCCATTCCATCTTGGAATGTGAGAAGGTACACATTCCAATGACTAAGATCCAGATACACTGTCGTATGCAAACAAATCCAAAACACTTCCTTCTAAAAGACAAAAACAAACAATAACGTCTTTCCTTCGGGAATTCTTTTCTCATCTCATTCATTCTCAACGCACGAACGCGCTTCTACTCGTTCTCTTGCAAGATGGTAACGCACTCGGACCAGCGAGCCTGCAACACCTGAGCTAGGACGTAAGCCGTTCTCTAAAAAACACAGACAATCCATCCCTAGTGAGGGGAACTACGTCGCTCTGATTCTCATGTTCCCGATGAGATACGTAGGCAGTGGGGTAGGGCCCATGCGAGCACTTCTTTTATTTTCCCTACATTTGTTTCTCGTTCCTTTTCCAGTTCTCTTTTCGTTCCTTTTCCAGTATTCTTTTCTATCACCCTTTGATCGAGACAAGCAAGCGTGGATCCCATCGGGTACGATGGACGCGAGGGGGTGCTAATACCTTCCTCTCGCGTAACCGACTCCCGAACCCATTTCTCTTGGTCGCAAGACCATGCTTTTCCTTTCTCTCAGGTTTACGCGGTGTTTCCTTTCCCTCTCTTGGGATAAATACACATTGCTGGCGACTCTGTTTCGGTGCCACTTTCGCGTTTGTACTTGGATGAAAATCCCGGGAGCGACAGCTGGCGACTCTGCTGGGGACGAATTTTGGTTTCCTTAGCGAGTCAATCCTAGCGCTTGTCTGCTTTTCTTTCATTGGGTGTTTAATGTTGTGCTATATGTTGTTGTTTATTTATTTTACTGTATTTACCGCATTTTAGCATTACATATCATATATTATATTATGTTGCACTGTTTTGTCTGTTTGGCGGGATGGGTGTTCTGAGAGATAAGCTCACTACCAAGGCTTGAGTACATACATAGGTATTAGAGTGGATAGTCATGACGCTTGCGTGGTGGTGACCATGTATTGTTGTTCATGAGACCCACAACCAGACGAGGTTCTATCAGGAGCTTTCTGCTACTGCATGTTATGCAGGCCAGTGGTTATTCTCTTGAGGAACTGTCGACTCTGGTGACCATTCCCGAGGACTCAGTTGCGGCACTCCTCCCGAGTTGTGACAGTGGCAGACCACATTCCGTGGCAAACCCATTGCACATTCTCGATCCGAGGACCCAATGCTGGGAACTTGCTATAGGACATCCCTTTTTGAAAGAGAATCAGCGGAGGCACTCCTCGATTGGCGGTAGTACTGTACCCTGAGGGATGAATGTACTATTGCTTCTCGACCTCAGTGCCAGAAGCTGAGGACCTTTTTGTTTTGGAGAATCAGTTGAGGCCTCCTCGATTGATGATGATGCCAAACCAGAAATGGTGAACGTGTCATCATTTCTCGACCTGAGAGCCCGGGATATTGAACATCCTAGTACCCACATGTGAGAAGGGCGGGTTGTTTACAGGTTTGCAGGTAACCATGACCTCCTACATACCCGGTTTTCTATCATCATTGCACAAAAAGGAAGTTTCATCCTATTGTATTCAGATGGTTCTTATCTATGGTTCTATATTAGTCTCAGAGCTACACTGACACCGTTCACAGTTCAGCACAGACACCTGATTACCTGATCACATTGCCCTTTGCATTGCATTATCATATTTTAACATACATGTTTATTCATTTCCAGGTGCATATATTACCCTTGATTCCAGTCATCAGGTCCCTGCAAAGATGAACACTAAAGAAAGGAAGAATATCATCAGCTATAAGTTCCTTACGCCTACTTTAGGCCCTATTGTTATGCTGAAGGGAATGGCGAGCCCTGCAGTACGAGAAGCTTTTGAAGAGAAATATGGGTGGATTTTATCTATGGTCCGTAATGTCAGTGATTATGAAGCCAGAGGTCTCCATACGTTGATGCAGTTCTATGATCCGCCTCTAAGATGTTTTGTATTTCCAGACTATGTGTTGGTTCCTACCTTGGAGGAGTATTCCAACATGTTGGGGATTGCTATCAAGGAGGAGCCCCCTTTCTTTGGATCGGTGGGGGATCTTGACTTTGGGAAGTTGGCTGGTGCTCTTTATTTGAGCAAATCAGAGTTAAGTGACAATGTCTCAAACAAAGGAAAGATTCGTGGTTACAAGCTGGAATATCTGATTAAGAAGGCCCAGGAAGCAGCTAAAGGCGAGAATTGGCTTGTTTTTAATGCTTTGCTAGCCCTTTGTATATACTGCATAGTGTTGTTTCCCAACGAGCCAGATTTTATTGATACAGACGCTATACGAATATTCATGATGAAGAACCCGGTGCCAACGCTACTGGGAGATCTTCACTACTCGTTGTACAACCGAAACGAAAAGAAAAGAGGAGGGATAATTCGCTGTTGTGCACCTTTGTTCTATAAGTGGTTCGCAGGCCGTTTACCACAATCAGGGGCTTTTGTGGATTCCAAAGATTCTCTAGAGTGGAAACAGCGTTTAATGGGATTGGTGGCCAAGGACATCGTATGGGTAGATCATGGGCTGATTGGCAAGAATATTATCCATAGCTGTGGTAAGTTCCCTAACGTTCCACTGATAGGAAGACTGGGTGAGATTAACTACAATCCTTCTTTGGCCATTCGACAATTTGGGTATGCCCTGACAGGTCCGCCTATTAAGAGAGATGTGGAGGAGTCCCTCTATTTTCATACATCAGATGGATGGGAAGCAGCACAGAAAGCTTCTGAAAGCTGGGGTAGCGTACTAAAAAAGGGGAAAGTTACTCTAGGAAAGCCTAACAACCGGGTTTATCCAGCATACGAAGTGTGGGTGAAGAAAAGAGTTGAAGATTTTCTCTTGCCTTTTGGTAAGGCACCCCTTTTGTATCCGGAGAATGAGAAAGCAAGAAGCACTGCTACGGTGGAAGAAGTTGACAAGTTGCAAGCCTTGGTGAAAAAGCTCCAAGGAGAGAATTCCGAGTTGAGTAGCCGTCTTCAGAATGCTCTACATGCCAACAAAGAGCTGGAGCGGAAAGCCCAAGATGCTGAACAAATCCTAACCGCAAAAGAAAAAGACTTTGCTGGAAGAGCCCAACATTTCCGGAAGGTTAGTAAAGGTGCTGATGATGCTACTCAAGCCCACAAGCAAACCAAACAGGCGTTAGCACAGACCAAAGAAAAGTTAACAAAGTTTCAGCACGCTTGGGACGAAGTTAGGATAGAGAATGCTGAATTACAGGAACAGTTGCAGATTAAGGACGAAGAGCTTGAAAAGGCGCATGAGCAGAGGAGAAAGTATCGGGAAAGCCTCGGTAAGAGTCAAGAACAGCTAGAAGAAGCTAGAGGTGAGCTGAGGAATACCAAGAAAGAGCTTGAAGAAGTCATGATAGAAAGGGAGATACTCAAGACGCAAGCCGGCATAAAGAGACACAAAGGAGTGTGTGATGACGAGGCTCTGATGCTGCACATGGGTTCTTTAACTGAAGCTCTTGAGAAAAGGGATGTCTTGATCAAAGAAATGATTGAAAAGCCGAATCACCAGCGTACCCGTATACTTTTTGAGGAGATCAAATACTCAAGTGATAAGCTGAAGGGTGTGGAATTGTCAGACTGATGTTCTTTTCCTTATATTTTGTTATTAATGGTTACCATCAGGCTTGTTGATGGATCCATTTTTCCTTGTATTGCATTTGCGGTTGAATCTTTCTTAAATGTACTTGAATACTTCGTTGAATGAGTATGAGCAGTTTTATTCAGAATTATTCCTTATCAGATAGCTGCACACAAGTTCATGACCATGACACGTCTCTTTATATCACAATTTCTGGTCTTCAGATTTCTGTGGTTGGATTGGAATCAGGGTATAAAGCACCTCGGAAATGACAAACATGGCATTGCATGGCATTGCATATCATTTTGCATTTTTTGTTACTTGCTTTTCAGGTACTCGTTGCAGGGACTCTAACCTTTATTTGGTTTCAGGCAGTATAGCGGAGAATCATATTCACCGATATTCGACGCGAAGGAATCAAGTAAGAATCATGGATCAAATGCAGAAGGATTTGGCTGAGGTGAGGGCCCAATTGGGGCATTTTATGGGGGACATTCAGGCACTGTCCCGAGGTCAGGAACTACTGAGGGAGGAAGTCAACCAGATGAAGATTCAAATGGGCCTGGTCATGGAAATCTTGAATAAGGTGTTAAAAAAGGAAAATGATCATGTGCCAGCTTCCACAACAGAGGTCTCTACTCCTCCCATCTCTTTGGGATATGCTTTAGATCATGGATTGCTTCGTGAATCTCCTCTGAAAGCTAAAGGTTCAGAGCTCTCGCATCAGCAGTCACTTCCTGATTTCCAAGAGGATCCTAAGTCAGAGGGGCCTAAGAGGAAGTTCGATCCCATTCCGATTTCGTACGCGCAATTGCTTTCTTACTTGCTCGAGCTCAAGCTGGTTGAGTGCGTAAGTTTGGGACCGTTGCCCACGAAGATTCCTCTGGGACCTAATGTTAAGGCTAGATGTGAGTTCCATTCTGGGGCACCTGGTCACAATGTTGAGAATTGTACCAGGTTCAAGCATAAAGTCCAGGAGCTAATTGATTCAGGGGCAATCAAGTTTGCATCAGTTGGTGCTGGTAAACCAAGTGATGTCACTCCCATTGTTGCAAGGGAACTGAGGACTCTCTCCTTTTCCAAAGGGTCTACCTCGCGTCAGGGATCTCTTCCACAACCCTGTGTTGCAGAAGACCTATGTCAGCAACCCTTATTTGTGCCTCAGCCGAATGCAGAAAGGAAAGTGCAGGGCCAGGTTGGGCGCCCGAACCAGCAGCAGCAAGATTATCAGCAGCGGAGGCTACTCAGACCAAGGAAGCCCAAGAGGACATTTGATCCTATTCCTATTCCGTACAGTCAGTTGTTGGCTCGTTTGCTCAAAAGTTCGCAAATCCAGCTGAGAAGGGCCATGCCCGTGCCATACCCCATTCCTCCGGACTATGACATGAGTGTTAGCTGTGAGTTCCATTCAGGAACATTTGGGCACACACTTGATAACTGTAATGTGTTCCAGCACAAGGTGCAGGATTTGATTGACTCAAAGGTTATCACCCCAGACGGTACCCCACAAGGTGAAGCTTCTGTACCATGGTGAGTGCTCAAAGTTACAAGAACATCACCAGAAGTGGTCAGTCTAGACGGAGCCAAGCCTCCTCAACAACGACAATCTTTATTTTCCTTGCTGCATTTTCATATGTAGTCTTTATTTGTTCGTTCAGACATTGTTCGCATGTTAAAATTTGTTTGTATTTGGTATGAGGATTTTAATGCAATGAATATGTTTTCTTGAAGAATTTCATTTGTGTTTACTCATTTAATGCTAATGTGTACTGCAATACCATTTTTCTTGCTCAAACTCTATGAGGGAGAATGATGGTCTGAAAACGCAACAATCTCTAACGGTGTGCTTTGGAATAAGAACCCTGTTGAGGATGTACAGGCATTGTTTCAACTCCTCAAACACTGGAGATATAAGGGAGATAGACCCTCGTTAACCCCTTTGAGCCTTGAAGTAGGAGTTTCTTTTCGTACGAAAAAACCCTCACATTTAACCCAGGGGCAGGGTAGGCGTCAGTTAATTTGACCAAGCATTCAAATTTCAAAAGGAGTGTGCATCTGAGGATCCATTACCTTCTATTCCACCGTCAAGAGGGCAAGAGATGTGAAACCACAATGGTTATCCATCAACAATCAAATAGTGAGGCAGTCACGACCTTTCCAATCAAGTCAAGACAAGCCAGTGTCACACGATTTGTTCAAGAAAAAAGGAAAAAGAATAAAAAAAATGAAAAAATGAAAAAAGCCCGCTAAGTTGAAACTTGAAAACAAGCAACTTAGGCAAAAGTTAGGGCATCCCGCTGGACTCTGAAATTAAAGATTCAAAAGAATCAGTCCAGGCAAAAATTAGGGATAAAAAAGCAAAAGAATGTGAAAGCGGAAAACAAAAGGATTACAAAAGAAAATCCTCGAGCAAGAACAAAGTCGTGTGACTATGGACAAAAGACAAAGGGGTGACTGTCAATCCAAAGCCTCATTAGGTGTCAAACCATCAGTATCATGGTTTCCTTAAAGATCACAAAATCTTTTTGAGAGGCGAACGCTTGTGCAAATTAGCTGAACGTAGGACTGGAGAACATCACGAAGAGTGGGTGGGCACCAATAAACTTTGAGCCATAAATCCTTTTTTCTCAAAACCGTGAACCAGGCCCCGTTACAACCCTCAAAAGTCCTAATTGAAACAGGGTTATTTCAAAGGCATACTACTAAGAGATAGCGTTCCTGACTCCTATCAGTTGTGCTAAAAGATCTTTGTTGGTGTTGCATGTGCATTGCATTATTTCTTTCAAAAATTAATGTCGTATCCTAACCCGTGATTCGCTCACAAAAGGGTTTGCTACATCTTTTTAGTAAAACTTCGAGATTAACATGTTGTGTTGCATTAGAATTTTCATTCTCAGAATAAAACATTTTCTGCTTGCATACATTTGTTTGACATCAAAAGAAGTTTACATATGGAAATTCAGTCCAGAAGCTTAATCTTGTCGAGTTGAGGATCCTGAAACTCCCGAAGGGCAGCCATATCCAATGGTACTTCCTCAGGAAACTTTGTTGGGCAGGGGCTTTCCCAACAAGTTGTGCTAAGACGTAGTCGATCTGGGGCAATCACGTCGAACCATCTCTTTAAGGTGTAGCTCATCTGAGCCAATCACGTCGAGAAATCTCTTCAAAGTTCAACCAAACTGGGGCAATTATTACGAGATTCAAATCCCTACAAATGCAAGCATTTTTGGTTTTCCTTCGAAGATCAGTAGTCAGGGGCAAAACCACTTCAAGGTTCATACTGGGGCAAGCTATACCAAGAGCACGAGAAGTTAGTCCATCCAAACGACTAATCAGCCTATCCAGAGTTCAGAATACTGGGACAGAATATCCCACAGTGGTATGAGATTATTCATGAATCTTTTCAAGGTGAATTCCTCTGTAGTCCATACGGTCTGGGGAAGTTACGTCGAGATCCAACGAATCTCTACGAGAGTTTGAAGACATTGAAGCGTTTTGGATGTCAAGTCTTCTGTAAAATCCTCTTGGGACAATTTCTTCCGGTGGACCATGTTGGTTTGGGACAAGTGAAGAAAAACAGTTGGTCACGCATATGCAGTCAATCAGCCAAAAGGAGTGAAACTAAGGGGCATTCCAACCAAAGGCATTTTTGGTCCCCGTCTTCAGTAGGCTTCATTAATAATGTTCTCCAGCAAGAGATTGCATGCAAACCTTTTTCCCCAACAAGTGGTGGTTCAGAGTTAGATTTTCTCAGTTGCAGAAGTCATATCTCGCACGCGGTATACGTGCATATCCTTTGCTTGCAGGTAGCAGCCTCATACTAGGCTCAAAGGCAAAATTGAAGCCTTTGCGAGATCACGGGATCATGTCTTCTAGACGAGTAATCACTTACTTCCATGCAGAAGACTGGGGCAATCATGTTCGAGAAAGGTGGTCACCCTTTTGTCACAATGTTCACTGATTAAGTCCATCATTCGGTCGACGGTCGGTCACGACGATTCGATATCAACGAATTGAGCTCAACTGGGTATCGTGGTATCTTATTAAGTCGATTCTCTTATTCAGTCCTTCCAACAGCTACAAGCTTTTCTGTGTCGATAACGGTCACAGGTTCCCCAAAAGAGTGGTCTCGTCGACACCGAAACTGATGGTCATTATCCCCAGCGAAGTCACAAGAGTTTGAAGAGGCTAGATCTTCTGTAAAATCCTCTTATGACATCCTCTTCGGGGACAAATTGTTTGGTTCCCCAGCATGAAGTGTGATCATCCCCAGTAGAGTTTGAGGACAGTTGGTCTTCTGTAAAATCCTCTCAAAAGGCATTCCCCAACACGAGACGCTTTAAAGCAGTTTTCTCCAGCAGAGTTTGTTATAAACCCGTCATCCCTAACGGAATTGTCTAAAGGGAAGCTCGCCTAACATGGGGCATTGTAGTACTTATCCTAAGCTCGACAGTCACATTCTTCAGCAGACTACTGTGGATTTGCTTTGGGTTTCCCCAACAGATCTCTAAGGACTCTTCCTAGCAAGTTGCAGTGGAATGTTTTAACCAGGATTTGCATATCCCTGGCAGAGTAGCCCTGATACCCAGCAAGATCGTATCTCTGGTCATGGTATCCCCACAGAGGTCAGCATCGAATCTTGTCAGCAACTTCCAGCTGAGTTGTTGTTCTCTCCGCAGAGGTTTATCAGATCGACAGAATCTATTCCTCAACAAGGATGGTACAGCCTTTCCCCAGCCGGGTCAGAAGGTTGATAATCCCTATAAAGGATCTTGGGTTGAATAAATCCCCAAGCAGAGTTTTAATGGCTCATTTCCCCAGCAGGACGTCATTTAAAAATTCTCATCCCCAGCGGAATCGCTGTGACCAGAATTCATTCCCCCAAACAGATGGAATAATTCCTGGCAGAGTCGTCATTCCCTCATATCTTAAAGTCCAATTTATTTTTGGCAAGCTTGACAATTCGAAGCAGACGGATTGTTCATTCATTCGCCAGCAGAGATATTATCCTTTTAGGAGTCTCCGAGATTAAATCATTGATTGTGGTTCCTCAGCAGAGTCGGCAGAGATGTCTGGCGCAGAGGCAGAGAGTAATTCGATTTTAAAATTCTAAAAGTCCAACAGTGGATTGGCAAAAGTCCATCTTCGGGTGGCAAAGCAGCTAAAAGTCCAACAGTGGATTGGCAAAAGTCCGTCTTCGGGTGGCAAAAGTCCAACAGTGGATTGGCAAAAGTCCATCTTCGGGTGGCAAAGCAGCTAAAAGTCCAACAGTGGATTGGCAAAAGTCCGTCTTCGGGTGGCAAAAGTCCAACAGTGGATTGGCAAAAGTCCATCTTCGGGTGGCAAAGCAGCTAAAAGTCCAACAGTGGATTGGCAAAAGTCCGTCTTCGGGTGGCAAAAGTCCAACAGTGGATTGGCAAAAGTCCGTCTTCGGGTGGCAAAAGTCCAACAGTGGATTGGCAAAAGTCCGTCTTCGGGTGGCAAAAGTCCAACAGTGGATTGGCAGAAGTCCATCTTCGGGTGGCACGAAGCTGCAAAGTCCACCAGTAGCGTGGCAGGCCAGTAGTCGTCTGGAATTGCATAAAAGACATTATTAAAGTCCACCAGTAGTGTGGCAAGCCAGTAGTCGTCTGGCGTCGTTCAAAAAGACATTTCCAAAGTCCACCAGTAGTGTGGCAGGCCAGTAGTCGTCTGGAATTGCATAAAAGACAGTATTAAAGTCCACCATCAGCGTGGCAAGCCAGTAGTCGTCTGGCATCGTTCAAAAGACAGATCTCTCCGACGTTTCATCGAGGATTCAATCCAGCAGTCTCGTTGGGTTTATATCCCTTTTCTTCTTCACCCAGAGCAAATTTTTGGTTATTTTTGGTATTCAATCACTATATACCTTGAAAGTCCGAAAGCATTTGCTTTCAGGCATTCAGGTCTACAGCGCTTGAATAGGGGCAGCTGTAATACCCCAAAATTTGCTCTCCCCTTTTGTCATCATAGCATGGCATTATCATTTATCATATCATATCCACCTCATTAACATTACATTGCATTTAACATAGAAAAATGAAGCATGGCATCCTTCTTACCATCAGGGCATGTGATCAGGTGGAAGGTGGACAATCAAGGAATCATTCAAAGCACAAAAAGGTCAATCAAGTTGGCTCTAGGCAAGCCAAGAGGTCTCTCATGTCTCATACTATCTCAATTGATCTTCCAAAACCTCAAGGAAGTGAGATTCAATGGGAGATTGAAGCACTACATCTTTCACTATGCAAGAGGTTCAAAAATTGAAGGAAAACCCTCAAAAGAGATAGCTCATTGATTCAAAATCATTCTCAAGTGGCATTTCTCATCATCCTTTAAGAGGATACACAACATACTCTGAGGAATTTGGATTTGGAAGATGTGCAATTTCCTCCTAACCAGAGAGGGTCAAAATTAGGGTTTCTAATAAAATCAGGATATCTCTGATTTTTTGGACAAAGCTTGTTGTCATGATATTCTACATGTTCTTAAGTGTATGTGTATGGAAAATTGCCTCTCAATTGGTTTTGGAAGTGTTTCAATTGGAAGAAAGATAAAAAATCAGGGAATTTGGGGCCAAGTCAAATAATCAGAGGAAAAAGTCAACTCTTGACTTTTTGAGGCCAAATTCATGAAATTCATGTTACATATGTCCAATGTACAAAATTTGGTCAAGAAACTCCAAAGGAATCATAAAAAAATCAAGATGTGGAAAGTTGCCATTTTTGGAAGAGGAAGGGTTACTAAAAATAGCAAGTTTTGGCCATTTTGCATCAGAATTTGAACCAAGGCCATTCAAATTTGGAGTACCAAATGAAAATTCCACTCTGCCTCAATGAAAGGCCTTGCTTTAAGCTTCAAATCCATGTGTGGAACATCTCCATTGGATAAAAAATGAGGGAGATATGATTGATCAAAGTTTGAGCAAAGTAGGTTCAAAACTAGGTCATGACCAAGATTTTCAGGGCACGCGCGCAGTCATTTTAACAAACATGTGGTGGGCCAAATGTCCACTCATTTTACTCATGGTTAAAGGCTTCAAATGAAAAATCTTGCAACATCAAAGTTGTTCCCCTATGTGAGATCTTCAAGATTGATGTTCATGATTTTTTCATTTGATCAAAGGACAAGGAGTTATGATAGCTCAAAGATTGGTCAACACAACTGAAAATCCATGCCATGCACACCTTGCCATGCCATGCCACAAATTGCTCGCCCATGCACCAGTCGTTTTTCCATCTGTTTATGATGATTTTTAGACATGTTTGAGGTACCTTTTCAACTCAAGTCCAACACCAAAATTGTCCTATGATGCTTCCTCAATCCATTGACACCAAGATGATTCATTTTCGTGCCTTGGTCATAAAGAAATCCATGTTCAAACATCACCATCTGCATTGATGCATTGACTGCCATGTGTAGCAGTTCACACATTTTTTTTTGGTTCAGTCACACCACAAACACTTCATCATCACCAGCTGATTTCTTTTCCTCATTTGCCCAAACATTCTTGCACGTGCTTTCTCTTTGTTACTTCTTACATGAGAAGGGAAACTTGCAAAACTTCCACCACAAGCTACTGCTGCATAACACCACCTCACCATTATCCTCACCATAAGTGACCATGAGCTCTTCCACACTAAAACAAAACCTCTCCAACTCGTGTCACTAACTGTCATGACTCATTCTGTTAACTCAAACTCAGTTAACTAACTCAGTTAACTGTAGTTCTAACCATCAACCACCAGGGTTAAATCATAACCACGCCTATATAAACAATTCTAACAGATTTGGAAAGGGAGATTCTGATTGTTTCACTCTCACTCCAAAAGCACTCTCAACTTTCTCTCTGAATTTTCTCTCTACCTGCACGAACTCCTCAAGTTCTTCTTCAACCTTCACAATCAAGCAAGAAGACATCACTGAAGCATGGAATAACACAGTTATCTCCAATTTCAGATTCAGATTTCCTCTTATTCTCAAGATCAAATAGCATTTATTTTGCTCAAATTGAAGTTCTAGAAGTTCAAGAACAAGTTCTCATCTCTGGTTTTCTCAAAAATCCAAAGATCTTCAAGTTTCAGGTTCCAAAAGTTCTCAAACTTTGCTTGCACGATTTGATGTTATTTTAACTGGTTGATGTGTTATTTGAGCTTATTAGGAGCTATATGAAACCGGTTAGTTGATAGAGCTTCTTAGAAGCTTAGATCCAAAACCTAGGGCTAATTTCATTGCTTCGATTCTCTCTGTTTGTGTGTTGTTTGTGAAAAATAAGCCTAGATTCATGATCTATGTGACTTCCTGAACATTTTGATGTGTATTGCATAAATTTCTGGAATGTTTGATTGATTGCAGTGCCGGAGAGTGGCCGGAGAAGGTGACCGGAGGTCCCTCTCCGGCCGGTGAGGTTTCATTAGGGTTTATATGCCAGATTAAGTCGTGTCCGTTGATTTGTTTTGATCCAAGGGTGGTGGTGGTGCCAGCGAATAAATGGAGAGGGTGTGTGTCACGTGCTTCATTTTTTCCATCTGATGATTAGCATGCGCGTGTGTACATGGTTATTAGTGTGTACTAGCAATGTGAGATGCTTGATTTGATTACCTTGACTTTTACATTGACCTGACCTAATCTGATGGTTGTGAGTGAGTCAAAATGGTTGACTGATGGTACACGCTAGTTATGGTGTTTTGCGTGCTTACTGGACCTAAGCCAGATTGATATCCACACCCCATGTTTTCAAGGCCCAATGATTTTGAACTGTTAATTTGCTATGCATGCACCCCCTTCTTTAGTTCCATTTCATTTTATTTCTCATTTTTGCTACACGTTTCATAATTAATTTTTAAAAATACCAAAACATATTGGAAAATTCTACAAAAATTCATGTGTATTCTTAAAACATTTAGGAAATTTTTCATGATTTTATTTTCTGATTTTATGACCTTTTTGCCCCTGTTCCATAATTTTCTTTGAATTTCCACTTAGATGCATTCTAAGCATGATACATGAATTTGTTTAATTTTGTTCTTGCTCATTACCAACTATTTTGACATGATTCTTTTTGCATTGATTCACTAATACATTGAAGCATGTTAGATGATTTTTGTTTGATTTTTTAGGTCACTTTATCATATGTCTTGATGCCTATATTTGCTCCACTTTGCATGATGTTTCAATTTGACCTAATTGCTTTGTTTGAAGTCATTTTGCTCTGAATTTTTACATGCTATCTTGATGTATGATGCATTTCTGACCTAGGCATTCCAATGATATGCTGGCATAATTTTCATGAATCCATTTGGTCTTTGTTTGATGCATCACATTGGATGTATAATCCATGGCATGTCATTACAACTTTAGTGCATGTTTACATGAATTCTTTTGTGCACATTTGTATGAGCATTTGCATATGTTATGAGCCATTCATATGATATTATAGGTCTTTGATACACATTATAGGTCATCTTTACATGTTCATTTCAATTTGAACTTTGTGCATCATTAACATGTATTGTTTGCCCTTTCTTTTTGAACTTTCATTTCAATTCTTCTTATATTACTTCTTGAATGTCTTGAAGTTACCTCATAAATACTTTTGAGATGTTTATAAACCCTTTTCCATTTAGTTTCAATTCTGGTTGTTGATTTACATGTTCCATTTATGCATGTCCTCTTCATTTCTTTCCATCTTTCATCTACCCCTTCTTCTTGTAACATGTTTAAATGCTAATGGGTGATGATGGTTGCTTATTCACTTGCACTTGTATGATAATAACCATTGGTTTCCATATGATGCCCATTCTGGTTGTGGTTCTAGGATTTGTTTTCTCATTTAATTCTTGTGAGTTTTATGATGCATTACATGTTCTTTTACTTCTTATACTTCTTATACATGTTTACTAACCATGTAGGGGCTTCGGTAAGTTTCAATTGAGTGTGGATAAGGAATCCACATTCAACTTCTATCCTTTCTCTTTTACAATTCCATTTTGTGTTTTGCTAAGCACTTATGTGCTTTCTTTTAATAACTCATTACTTTCCCTTTTTGAATTACAATTCATCTTCTACTTTGGAAGTGAATTGTTTAATTCTTTCTTTCTTTAGACTTTAGGTTGAAACCTCACAAACCTTAGGATCACTCCCTTAACTAATCAATTAGGATTGAGTCTTAGTCCATATAGATTTTTACCTTTATCCTCCCTTGAGTCTCTTTTCTCATCTCAAAGAAAATTCAAAATATCTAATAAAGGTAGGCATTTATTGCATTTAGGCCTTTCATATAAAGAAAAGATTATAAGGGGTCTTCTCTTATAATCTTAAGATATGTAGCATATGGTCCATCTTAGGTCAATGTGTTACATATTTGATCTTGTATGAGGGACTTAAATGCAATACTTGTTGAAGGTGCAAATAATAAAAAACACTTCTTCACTTCATAATCAACAAAACACTTAATAAACACAAGTATGCTAGTGTGTTTGAACCTTGATAATTGGAACTAAGTGTGAGGGTCTTCTTCACCCTTAGTGTGCTTTCTTACCCATTCCATCTTGGAATGTGAGAAGGTACACATTCCAATGACTAAGATCCAGATACACTGTCGTATGCAAACAAATCCAAAACACTTCCTTCTAAAAGACAAAAACAAACAATAACGTCTTTCCTTCGGGAATTCTTTTCTCATCTCATTCATTCTCAACGCACGAACGCGCTTCTACTCGTTCTCTTGCAAGATGGTAACGCACTCGGACCAGCGAGCCTGCAACACCTGAGCTAGGACGTAAGCCGTTCTCTAAAAAACACAGACAATCCATCCCTAGTGAGGGGAACTACGTCGCTCTGATTCTCATGTTCCCGATGAGATACGTAGGCAGTGGGGTAGGGCCCATGCGAGCACTTCTTTTATTTTCCCTACATTTGTTTCTCGTTCCTTTTCCAGTTCTCTTTTCGTTCCTTTTCCAGTATTCTTTTCTATCACCCTTTGATCGAGACAAGCAAGCGTGGATCCCATCGGGTACGATGGACGCGAGGGGGTGCTAATACCTTCCTCTCGCGTAACCGACTCCCGAACCCATTTCTCTTGGTCGCAAGACCATGCTTTTCCTTTCTCTCAGGTTTACGCGGTGTTTCCTTTCCCTCTCTTGGGATAAATACACATTGCTGGCGACTCTGTTTCGGTGCCACTTTCGCGTTTGTACTTGGATGAAAATCCCGGGAGCGACACCTTCGTATTTCCCATTTCCTTAAAGAACAGGAAATAACCCTGATCCTCTGATCAATACCAAAGCATAACAATACCTTTAATCAGTCCCTTTATAAGAACTGATTTTCTCTTTTATCCAACATTATGGACCTGTCACTAAACTGAAACAGTCACCAGCACTTTAGCCTCCTCTTAGGCTTTGTATAATGATCCTTCCTCAGTGAAGTTAGCCTTCTCTTGGGCTTTGTACAATGATTCTCCCCAACAAAGATAACCTTTTCACACTCTCTTGTTGAGTATAAAAAGACTCTCTTGTTGAGTCAATCTTCCATTTAGCCTCTATCTCGGGCTTCGTACGAGATACAAAATCACTCTCATGTTGAGTATAAAAGACTCTCTTGTTGAGTCAAACCCATTTAGCCTCCCACTCGGGCTTCGTACGAGATACAAAATCACTCTCTTATTGAGTATAAAAGACTCTCTTGTTGAGTCAAACCTATTTAGCCTCCCACTCGGGCTTCGTATGAGATACAAAATCACTCTCTTGTTGAGTATAAAATACTCTCTTATTGAGTCAAACCCATTTAGCCTCCATCTCGGGCTTCGTACGAGATATAAAATCACTCTCTTATTGAGTATAAAAGACTCTCTTGTTGAGTCAAACCCATTTAGCCTCCATCTCGGGCTTCGTATGAGATACATAATCACTCTCTTGTTGAGTATAAAAGACTCTCTTGTTGAGTCAATCCCTTTCAGCCTCCATCTCGGGCTTCGTACGAGATACCAAAAGCACTCTCTTGTGGAGTCAACCCTTTTAGCCTCCTTCTTGGGCTTCGTACAAGACACATATAAAAGCACCCTCTTGTTGGGACAATAGCCTCCTCTTAGGCTTTGTATAAGGAGACCCCAGTTGAGTCAATCAACCATTTAGCATCAATCTGTGCCTCGCTCATAGCATACAAACATCAACAACTCCTCTTTAGAGAGGACAAATTCCCTCTCTCATTCGAGCGTTTTAGCTTCACATCTTGGGCTTTGAACAAGATACAAATCACCTTTAGCTTCACGTCTTGGGCTTTGAACAAGACACCAAAACAACCTTTTTCCTCCTATTCTATAGGAGGAACTACGATCGCTCTGATTTCCCTGTTTCGTCAAACGGGAATACGTAGGCATAAGATTGGAAAATCTTAGCGAGCACACTAAACAAAAAACCCAAAATCCAGTATCCCCACCAATCAGTCCCAAAAGCATAAAAAACCTCTCAAATAATCCATACACTATGTTCTTAAGCAAAATAACCTAAAATTGGGCCCCACGATCACATAGCATCTGTAAAACAACAGTTTTGACTGTTTAACCTCAGTATGCAAGCAGGGTTAATTGGATACATCTATTTCCCTTCCTTAGTCAGCTCAATAGGATAAAAAATGAATCGACCTGTAGTACCCCTGAGCGACAGTGCTTAAGAACCACGTCTAAAATCGCTCCCTATAGAAAAAATGGCGCCCACCGTGGGGCATTACAATCTCTTTCTTATAATTTTCGATGAAAACCTTGAATTCACAAAATGTCACAGAAATGGCGACTCTGCTGGGAAGTCATTGTCTGTATAGGATCATAAGACTAGAGGTCTAGGATGATTAAGACAAATATATATACTGCTTTTCCTAATTGATATCTGTGTTTATTTTTCTATTAATGGGAATGCGTGTGATGCCGCATGTGGAAAGATTGAGTATACACCTAAGATAGGTGATGGCAATGCGAGTAATCTTACTGGGAGAGAATTCCAGTTAAGAGCCCCCGATCGACCATCAAACTCAGTGGAGACTCCCTTTGCAGATACATTGCCTATACGACTTCGGTTGTTGAAAGTAGTGTGGTCGACTGGGTTATCTGAGAAGCTGAGGTTTTTAGCAGACTTAAGCCATTTTGTAGTGCGGAAGCTATCGGAAATAGTTGTCACGCAATACTACCCTCATCTGAGATCACTCCAAGATACATCAGCTCGCTGGCAATTCGCTTGCTGTTGTTATCCCAGAGGGGTCAATGATTTTGCGGACATGTACAAAAAATCACCAGTATAAACCTTTGGGGGGGAGGGGGTAGAGCCTTGACTCCATGACACCGATCCTTTGACCCCATGTTTTTTTTAAGTTTTTGTGTGCTGCATTCATACATTCATTTAAAAAACATTAAAACAAAGAAAATATTCTCTTCTAGTCTCTCTTTTTCAAATTAAACTAAGACAATGATTGCAAATGTCAGAGAGAAAGGAGATTGCGCTAATGGATTTCGGTAGAAGGAAAACTCATAAGCACACCTTCAAGGTTCCAAAGTTAGAGGATTTGAGATGTTTGGCGAGAATGATCACTAACCACGAGGCTTTCAGAGCCAAGTATGAATGACTACTGTCCTTATTAATGGTCCACGTAATTAAAGGAATCCTGTCCACATTAATCTAGTTCTACGATCCGGTCTATCATTGTTTCACATTCCCGGATTTTCAGGTTGCACCAATGCTGGAGGAGTATTCCCACCTGACTGATTTACATATTACTGATAAAGCTCCTTTTTCTGGACTGGAAGAAATTCCAAAGGTGTAACGAGCGATTTTGGACGCGGTTGCGAAGCGCTATCGCTCTTTGGTGTCTACAGCTCGATTCATTTTTTATCCTATTAAAGCTGATGAAGGAAGGGAAATAGATGTCTCAAATTAACCCTGCTTGCAAACTGAGGTTAAACAGTCAAAACTGTTGGTTTACAGATGCTACAAAGATTCAGGGTCTCTATTAAGTTTATTTTTTTAAAAGTGGTGTTCGGTTGATTGGTGGGGGATTAAGATGTTAGGACGGATATATGAAAGTATGGGGATTTTGGGTTTTTGTTTAGTGTGCTCGCTAAGATTTTTCTTTCAATCTTATGGCTACGTATTCCCGTTTACCGAAACAGGGAAATCAGAGCGTTCGTAGTTCCTCCTATTCTATGGGAGGAAATGGTTGTTTTGGTGTCTTGTTCAAAGCCCAAGGCGTGAAGCTAAAGGTGGTTTGTATCTTGTTCAAAGCCCAAGATATGAAGCTAAAACGGTTTGACTTTAAAGAGAATTTGTCATCTCTAAAGAGGGGGTTGTATGTCACAACTGTTTATAAAGGAGAATTACTTTAACCGGGATGTGTGAATCCGGCAATGCCATAATTTCCTTTATAGGGGATTTTAACCTGAAGGAGAAGACTTTAACTCAGTGTAGAGCAATACTATCTTTCCTTAGGAATTTCTCATGCTAAAAGAGGGACAGTGGCATGGATTTAGATGATCTAGAGGCTTGCCGCTTACAGCGATTAGATGACGACGAAGAAATTGTTGATGTTTGTGTACTGGGAACGAGGCACAGTTTTGATGCTAAAAGGTTGATTGGATCAACCAGTGGTTTTCTTATACAAAGCCTAAGAGGAGGCTAATATGTGTCTCGTACAAAGCCCGAGAGAGAGGCTAAAAGGTTTTGACTCGACGATGGAGTCTTTTCGTATCTCGTATAAAGCCCGAGATGGAGGCTATTTGACTCAACAAGAGAGTTTTTTTGTATCTCATATGAAGCCCAAGATGGAGGCTAAAATGGAGTTGACTCAACAAGAGAGTCTTTTATGGTATCTCGTACGAAGCCCGAGATGGAGGCTAAAGGTTTTATACTCAACAAGGGAGTGATTGGTGTCTTGTACAAAGCCCAAGACGGAGGCTATTGTTAGCTCCGCTGGGGAGAATCATTGTACAAAGCCCAAGAGGAGGCTATTGTGACTGTTTCAGTTGAGTGACAGGTCCAGTATGCTGATTTAAAGAGAAAATCAGTTCTTATATGAGTAATGTTGTACTCAAGGATTTGATTCGAGGATATTTCCTTTTCTTTGAGGAAACGGGAAATCCAAAGGGTATTGAGACTATCGGAGTCTATGGGTTTCCTTCCTATTTTTGAAGGGGAGCTTGAGAATGTCTTGGAGACTCAAGGAAATTAGACTGTCCAAGTCTAGAGTTTCATCTTTTGTACTATGCTTTGAGAAACAGTAGTAGACTCTTTGAAAGGACTGTTCTATGAAGATGACTAGGTTCTGTTCCTATACCTCTAAGAGGTCGTCGGGACAATTTGTACGAAGCCCAAGAAGAGGCTGGAAACTTTTAAGAAGCCGACGGGTCCTTGTACAACGCCCAAGAGGAGGCGGGGATGCTTTTAGGAAGCTTGTGGGTCCCCAAACCCCGAGAAGTTCAAGACAGGCTATTCACAGAGAATAGATCAAGCCAGGAAAGTCCGAGAATTTGGAAGAAACTCAAGAGATTCCATTCACGGAGAAAAGATCATCTCTGGGGAGTAGAGTTTCTTGACAAGTGCTTTTAAGAAGCCTGTGGGTCCCCAAACCCCGAGAAGTTCAAGACAGGCTATTCACAGAGAATATATCAAGCCAGGAAAGTCTTTGAATTTGGAAGAAACTCAAGAGATGCCATTCACGGAGAAAAGATCATCTCTGGGGAATAGAGTTTCTTTGACAACTTCTACGAGTGACAGTCTATGAAAGGGTTCACCGAGAATGCTTCCTTTCATGTCTCCATATTGTTTAACCCCAAGAGGAGGGAAGACTGTGTCTGGTAATCCTATGGGGATCTAGTTTTAACTATTTAAGAGTGATCAACGGGCTTAATGCTAAACGTAGTTGCCGGGGAAACTCTAAATATCTATACTAGTATTACACAGTTGATGTGAGTTTATGAAAGAAGACTTACAGCGTAACAGCCCCACAATACAGTTATATGTATATGAAAGCGGTAAATGAAAGCATATAAACACTTACTCAGTTGTAGAGCTTCCATGTTGTTTGCTTAGTTGTTCAACAAAGAAAGATTGAAAACAACAGTATATTCAAAATCAAAGGAGAAAGTGCTTTGAAAAAGAAAGATTTGGGGCTTACAGCTCAAGGAGAGGCCCAGGGTTTTATCAGTGAGCGCACTGTTAAATTTGTACAGAGGGACTTATACGAGTGACTGAGGCCCAAAAAGGTTTTCTGTACAAAGGGATGGGTCTTACACTCTCTCAAGAGGCCCAAAAAGTTTTTAAAGAAAAAGAGTGGGGCTTATAACACGAGGGTAGGCCCAGATGATTTTTTCGTTTAAAATGGCGATCGCGCCGAGGTTTTCTTTTAACGCAGAAGGACTTATACAATAAGTGAGGCCCAAAATTGTTTTGGTTAAAAGGGGGTTGGGTCTTACACTCTATTAGAGGCCCAAAAGTTTTGAATGGGTCTTATAGCTCAAGGAGAGGCCCAGATGGTTTATTTTTAAACTGGCGACGATCGCGCCGAATTTAAAAATGTACAGAGGGACTTATACAATAAGTGAGGCCCAAAATATTTCTGTACAAGTGGGTTGGGTCTTACACTCTAATAGAGGCCCAAAAAGTGTTTTGAAAATGATTTGTGAGGGTTGAATTAATCAAAAACCCTAATTTATTTCCAAAATGTATTTTAATTGAATAAAAATTCAATTAAAATGATCAAAAATTGTTTAACATGTGGGAAACAAATTATGATCTTGGATTAATGCTTCAAAAATCAAGTATTAACCTACAAAATAATTAGAAGTCATTAATCTTTACAAAATCAAGAGGAAAAAAATATTTTAAATGTCAAAAACAATTAAAATATTAATTCTTTGCAAAAATATCAATTATATGAAATAAATAATATTTTTAGGATTTTTTGGGAAAATCAAATATTTTAACATTTTTGTGAATTATTAAAAAAAGAATCAACTCAAAATCATTAAAACTCAGATAGAAATTAAATTTTGAATCAATTAAATAAAAATCACAAAATTCAAATATTCAAATGTTGGAAAATGGCGCCAAGAACAAGGGCAAGAACACGCGCGTGTTCTGAGTTTCCCAGATTTTCATTTTCTATCCAATCTCACTGAATACTTAATCATATCATGCAATCCACACACCAATCAACTCGTTTCAACCTCACGATCATGTCTATGACAATTAATTTCATTTAAATTAAACATAAAACAAGAAATCATGAACAATCCTCAAGAACCCTAGATTCTGCATGAAGGCTGGGATTTTTGATACACGATTCAAATAATGCAATTAATTGAGGGGAAACATTCCATGCATGATTATGAACATATGGCCAAATTATTGTGCAGCAAAAATTGCATGGATTGAGAGATGACCAAGTTTAGGCTTACCTCTAAGTCGTGACAGCAAGAGCAAATTGATTTCTGAGTTGGAGGTGTTACATATGAGTTGTGATGATCTGAACAGCTTCCATACACCCTATGGAGTGTGTTTGAATGCTTGGACTTGATTGAAACTGGCTGGATCCCTTCATGGCATCTCAACTGAGACTTGGTTAAAACCTTGAGCAATTGACTGGTGATTCTGAGAAATCAGTGTTCCAGTTGTTGTTTAAGTGTTTGATCAGCTCATATGTGATGTATATGAGGTGTGTGTGTGTGTGATTGGTTTGATTGGAAAAGGTCTCAAACTCAAACCCCGATAGTGACTTGCCTTAGAAGGCAAAATTGGAGTGAAAGAAGAGATTTTGAGGAAAGCATCTGTTTGATGGCTTTGGTGTACTCAAACTGATCACAATTGAGCTCTATTTATAGCAGAGCAAGTTTGTTTTGCAAGGAATAGTGAATGGCAACTGCTGAGTAGGTTTGGCCAATGTTGGCAAATGAAAATCCAAGTCTCCTCTAGCCATTGACTAGAGGTTAGGGCACAGGCTACTGGTTCCCTTGGTCTTGGATAAGTCTTGACTGAATTCAGTTGCCAAGAGCTCAGTCCATGCCACCTTGATGCTTCCATTGAATGCTCCAATCCAAAATTGGACTCTTGTCCCTATTTTGGCAATTCTAGGTTCAACATGTTATTTCTTGTTCCAAAGAATTTGGAGGCTTGGCTCAGTGATTGTCTCCTTTAGATTCAATCCTTAGAGGTGTCCAAGTGGATATGAGTGTTTGGATTTGGCTAATTTTGGCAAATCGACCAAAAGTACAAAAATCTGCCTTGCCTTGGCAGATTTCAGCAAGGCATCTTGCCAATGTCATATCTCATAGCTCAAATTGAATTTGGTAATGTTCTTGGCCATTTTGGAAATCCCATACATGATACAATAACTGTTTGAACATGTTTGGTTTTGATCTCTTTTGAATCCAAGTGAAAAATCCCCCTACATTTGGAAAAAAGTAAAGGCAGATTCTGACTTAGGGAAATTTTCACTAAGTGTTGGAACAAAGTGACTTTTCTTGATTTTGATCACTCCATAACTCAAAATCCATGAGGAATTTGGACATAGGTCAGTATGAAGCTTTTATAGAGGGCAATGTGATCTAAAAATCAAGCTTTGAATGGGGAACAATGGCCTTGTGGTTTAGGAGTTATGGTCCTCCAAAGTTGGCACATGTGTGTCACTTTTTCCATAACTTAGAAATTTTTCTAAGTTTTTATGGTTACCCCTTTTACAAGTTATCCCACTTTCTTTGATTTTTCTTGATGAATGATGATTCAAATCATACATTAACATCATTTTAGGGTTAAAAATCCATTTTGGTGAAAAATCTCAAAAAGTCAAAGTTGACTTTTGTGCACAGTTGACTTTTTATCAGATGAATTCCAAACTGTGCAATTCTTTAGGAAATCATGTCCTTGACCTAAATCAAACTTGATGGACATGTTCCATGGGTGTCATAGGGTATATTGAATCATGTCTTAGGGTTTGGGAGCATGTCCTGGTTAAAAGTCAAAGTTACAGTTGACTTTTCCTGCGAAACCCTAATTGTGGTGCAGATGAAATTGAGACTTGTTGCTCAAGCTTCTTGGATTAATCCATTGTTGCAAATGGATCAATATAGTATATTAGAGACCCTCAAATCATGTCTTAAGGTCTTGGCTCATGATTTGTCCCAAAAATCAGCTTAGGGGTAAATTAGGTCAAGAAACCCTAATTCCTGATTTTTGATGAATGCATCCCCTGAGGTCAAATTGACTTGATGATTGGGTCCATGAGGTTCCATGGATCATATTAGGTTATGTTTTGGATCATTGGCTTGTGCCCAGATGAAAAATTTCCATCTGGAGGCCCTGGTCGACCAAAACCCTAATCTGGTGACACTATCGATCTTGAGACTTGATCCACCTAGAAGGGAGTAGCCTTGTGCTTAATCCTTGAAGTGGGAGTCCTTTTGATCCATTGTGGATATTCTAGAGGCTAGACAAGTTGAAGATCAAGTCATTCCTTGATTGATCCTTTGTCTAAGGCTCTGAGAGGGCTTAAAACCCTAGCTTTGGTTGTAGTGAATGCTCAACAACCCTTGAGGCATGATGGTTCATCCATATTGTGATGATGATTTGCACAATGATGGGAAATCTTAGTGGTCAAAATTTGGGGTATGACAAAAGGATCATACCATTCCAAGAGCAATTTATTTGGACGAGTCAGAAGTCAGGACTCACATGACCACTAAGGGTGGCATCCAAGGTTTGCCAGCCCTGTTCTTAACAAAGAAAGCCCTGTACTTTGCCAGTATAGGGAACGTGGCCGCTTTTGAGAGCAACTTTGTTTTTCTCACCTATGGATTATTTTTGTTTCCCAACATTGATAACTTCGTAGATATCAACGCCATTAAGATTTTCCTGATTGGCAACCTTGTACCAACCTTACTCGCAGATGCGTATCATTTGGTACACTTAAGGAACTTATACAACAGAGGAATGATCACATGTTGTGTACCCTTGCTTTACAAATGGTTCATTTCTCATTTACCCAAGTCTGCTGCATTTTGGGATCAAAAAAATACTTTACGTTGGTCATAGAGAATCATGTCTCTTACCAACTCTGACATCGATTGGTATAATCAAATCTACGACGGGATCAGAATCATTGACCATTGTAGAAATTTCCCAAATGTACCCCTTATAGGAACTAAGGGAGGAATCAACTATCATCTGGTATTGGTTCGTCATCAATTTGGATACCCAATGAGGCATGTCCCGCGGAATGCTCATCTGGAAGGACTTTTCTTCAAGGAAGGAGAAAACGACAGGGCACTAAAGACGGAAATAGTGTATGCATGGAAACACGTTCATAGAAAAGGACGAGAGTCTCTAGGAAAACCAGATTGTGTCTCGGTGGAGCCCTATCTCCATTGGGTCAAAATTTGGGGTATGACAGATGCCCCTATTTAATCTTCTTGGACTCGAAGGTGTGAATGACGAAGGTATTCGGGTATTCGGGGTGCAAGAGGATTAAATATCGGAATACCCGAAATTTTGATGGCTATGAATGGTAGCTTGCGCATTCATCTTCTTTTGCTAAGCAATGATGCTTAGAAAAGGTAGACTTCCCCTCGATCCTGTTTTCCTACCAAGGAACTGGTCTCAGTTTTCTTTTGAAATAAACCTCCCCTCGATCTTGGTTTCCAACCAAGGAACTGGTCTAAGTTTCTGATTTAAACTTCCCCTCCATCCTGGTTTCCTACCAAGGAACTGGTCTAAGTTTCTTTTGTCAATAAACTCTCTTGACAAGGTGTAACGACCCAGTTTTCGTGTGCGTTTTATTTAATCGAGTCGTTTGATTATTTTATTATTATTTTATTTTATTTTTGACTTTTATCTGAAAATATGTTATTTTTCGATGTTGTGATATTTTATCGGGTTTTGGGAACGTTTGTGAGATATTTGAGTGTGGGGGTATTTTGGACGTTTCATAATATTTTGTTAAGTTAGAATAGAAAGGAAAATAGAAAAAGAAAAAAATAGAAAGAAAGAAAGGGGGAAAGAA
This sequence comes from Lathyrus tuberosus, assembly GCA_022829125.1. Taxonomy (NCBI): domain Eukaryota; kingdom Viridiplantae; phylum Streptophyta; class Magnoliopsida; order Fabales; family Fabaceae; genus Lathyrus; species Lathyrus tuberosus. The sequence continues at coordinate 13,424,091 of JALAZF010000139.1, read as the reverse complement.
AGAAAAAGAGGAGAAAAAGAGAAGAAGAAGAGAAATAGTGAGGAAACTTGGGAAACAAAGAAAAATCAACTTCTAGAATCGATTTAATCGGGTAAGGGTGCGAAATTCAATTATTGTATACTTGTGTATGATTATGTATGTGTATTTGTGATGTTTGTTGGATTGAAATGAATAAATTTAGTAAAACCCATTTTTGGTAAAATTGATTAGGAATTGATCAAATGTGTTGGAAATCATGTTTTTAGTGTTTCTTAATGTTGGTATATGATAGATACATGTTGCTATGCATTGTATTGGTAATTTTTCTGGGTGTAGGTGAAATTTGGATGAATTTGGGAGAGAAAATGCAGAACCACGTTCTGCAGAAATTTTTCTGGTTTTTCCAGGTCATACGCGTATGGGGCATGTTCATACGCGTATGGACCTTGGCAATACGTGTATGGGTGGGCGAGCCATGGGCCAATACGCGTATGGGTCTTCAATTTTCTCGGCCATCTGCCCATTTGTGTATGATACGCGTAGCATTTTAGGGCATTACGCGTATGGTTTTGGTCATTACGCGTACGGACAATTTAACGTGGAATTGGGGAAAAATGAGTCTCTGCTCATACGCGTATGGATCATGGTGATACGCGTATGAACAGGACTTTTGCAAAATGGGACTTTTCAAATATCGTTTTTCGTTTTCTTTCGTAACTTGAGTTCCGTTTGTCCGATTTTTACATTCTTGGTATCGTTGCGTAGCTATTGAGCTGTACTTTCTTGTTATGATGATTTTGGAATTGTTAGCCGATTTAATTATGTCAGAAAATCGGGAATAGTGTCGATTGTCGACTTTTGTCGTTGTAGTGATGCGTAATTGATGTGTATTATGCAAGGTGCTGTTGTATGACGTAAATGTATGTGTTTAAATGGTGTGTGATGATTTGTGGCCATATGGAAATTAAATGCATTGTTTTGGGTATAAGTGCAAAGTGTGATTTTATCGATGTAAATGAATATGTGTGTGTGCATATTAAATGTTATGGGTCATTGTATACCAAGCATCATGATATGCATTGTTGAACGTCCTGAGTGACGGTTTGGATTCCAGAGGGAATTCGCTATAACTTCGTGTGCCCATGTGGGGTGTGAGCGATGATTATAGACGATCGTGTGCCCGTGTGGGGTGTGAGCGATCTATAAACACCGTGTGCCCGTGTGGGGTGTGAGTGGTGGGGAACATCGTAGGCCCAACGGGGAGTTACAGTGATGTAATGAGCGATGATTCCAGCAGAGTTCCTGAGTGAACTAGTGATGAGAAACAATGGAAGTCGGTACCGCATATGCATATGCATAGAGTCATTGTGTCGGTCTCTTGCATTGCATAAATCATTATGGGTGTTTTATGTGTGGAATTGTGGATAAAATTGATATATGGATATGTGTTGGTGATGGAGATATGTATTATGTCTTGTAATGCCTTGTGTATGATTTATGGGGTGAGTTGTGGTGAGAAACGTATACATGTGTGTATTTTCGTGTTATATATATAATTGTATGCAATTATATTATGGTTGTTTTTCTCACCCTTCTGCTGTTTTATAATGCTCTATGAGGCATTGCAGATTAGAGTTGCTGGAGGTATTTTTGTGAAGCTTTGCGTCTTCATTCTTTTGTCCGTCGGCTCTGATATGTGACACCGGGTAGTTAGGGAGACTGTTTGTGATAATTGTATATTATGTATATGTATATCTTTTGGCTTGTGCATGTATAACCTGATGTATGACAAACTTCTCATGATATATATATATATATATATATATATATATATATATATATATATATATATATATATATATATATATATATATATATATATATATATGTATGTTATTCAGTTGCTGGAGGTATTTCTGTTGATTGCTACCCCACTGTTGCATATCTTTATGAGCAGGTGTTGTATGAATTGTTCCAAATTGATGTGACCCCTCGGTCTATGCCATGATAATTTAAATATACTCTGACGAAATTTTGAATTTTCTTTTACTTCTTTTTATTAATTGGGGGTTTAGATTGGGGGTGTTACATTAAGTGATAACAGAGCCAGTTGTGTCAGTCCGTGTCAGTTGTGTCAGTCCTGTAGCGAGCGATTTTGGACGCGGTTCTTAAGCGCTGGTCGCTCTCTGCGGTTTGAGCTTAAAACTACAGGTCGATTCATTTTTTATCCTATTGTGAGCTGAATAAGGAAGGGAAATAGATGTCTCCAATTAACCCTGCTTGCATACTGAGTTTAAACAACGGTCTGTTAGGTTACGGATGCTATCAATGTCGGGGGGCTTTTGTACTGGTTATTTGTATTTTCGCCAATATTATTTTCTTTCTTTCTAGGACTTGGGTAGAAGGTTTCTGACGGGGAATAAGGATTAGGATGTTAGGACTGATGCTTTTGAATTACTGCTTTTGATATGGGATTTGGTTTTTTTGTTGATTGCGCTCGCTAAGATCTTTTCTTTCGATCTTATGCCTACATATTCCCGTTTACCGAAATAGGGAAATCAGAGCGTTCGTAGTTCCTCCTATTCTATGGGAGGAAATGGGTGTTTTGGTGTCTTGTTCAAAGCCCAAGACGTGAAGCAAAAGGTGGTTTGTATCTTGTTCAAAGCCCAAGATGTGAAGCTGAAAGGTCTATTTGTGTCTTGTTCAAAGCCCAAGACGTGAAGCTGAAAGACCTCGACTTTAGAGAGAATTTGTCATCTCTAAAGAGGGGAGAAGGAGAATTACTTTAACTGGGATACGCGGATCCGAGCAATGCCATAATTTCCGAAGAAAGGGTTTTAACCTGAAGGAGAAGACTTTAACTCAGTGTAGAGCAATGCCATCTTTCCTTAGGAATTTCTCATGCTAAAAGAGGGACAGTGGCATGGATATAGATGATCCAGAGGCTTGCCACTTACAGCGATTAGATGAAGGGAAAGGAGTTGGGGGTGTTTGTGTACTGTGAACGAGGCACAACTTTGATGCTAAAAGGTTGATTGGATCAACCAGTGGTTTTCTTATACAAAGCCTAAGAGGAGGCTAATTTCCGCTAGGAAAATCATTATACAAAGCCTAAGAGGAGGCTATTTTGTGTCTCGTACAAAGCCCGAGAGAGAGGCTAAAAGTTTTTGACCCGACGATAGAGTCTTTGTGTCTCGTACGAAGCCCGAGATAGAGGCTATTGTTTGTTTGACTCTACGAGGGAGTCTTTGTGTCTCGTACGAAGCCCGAGAGAGAGGCTAAAAGTTTGACTCAACAAGAGAGTCTTTGATACTCAACAAGAGAGTGTTTTTGTATCTCGTACGAAGCCCGAGATGGAGGCTAAAGGTTTGTTTCAGTTGAGTGACAGATCCAATATACTAATTTTAAAAGAGAAAATCAGATCTTATATGAGCAACACTGTACTCAGGGATTTGATTTGAGGATCAGGGATATTTCCTTCTCTTTGAGGAAACGGGAAACCCAAAGGGTATTGAGACTGTCCGAGTCTGCGGGTTTCCTTCCTATTTAACGAAGGGGTCACTTGAGAATGTCTTTGAGACTCAAGGAAGTTAGACTGTCCAAGTCTAGAGTTTCATCTTTTATACTGTGCTTTGAGAAACAGTAGTAGACTCTATGAAAAGACTGTTCTATGAGGATGACTAGGTTTTGTTCCTATACCTCTAGGAGGTCGTCGGGACAATTTGTACGAAGCCCAAGAGGAGGCTGGAAACTTTTAAGAAGCCGACGGGTCCTTGTACGAAGCCCAAGAGGAGGCTATCATTCCCGAAGGAAGAGATCATTATATGAAGCCTAAGAGGAGGCTGTGAATACTTCTAAGAAGCCGTAGTGTCCTTGAATAATGCCCAAGAGGAGGCCGATGCTTTTAAGAAGCCCGTGGGTCTATCATCTCTTTTCCATTAGGAGAGATAACTCTTTTAAAGATAAAAACCACTGGTAAACGTGCGAGGTTTACTATCCAGCGACTTTTAACTTTTAAAGAGGGTTCTTTAGTTAAGGTCCAAAATTATGACCGTAGTGGGTACCCAAACCCCGAGACATTCAAGGCAAGCTATCCACAAGGAATAGATCAAGTCAGGAAAGTTCGAGAATTTGGAAGAAACTCAAAGATGCCATTCACGGAGAATACATTCATCTTGGGGAGTAGAGCTTCTTGACGATTCCTAAGGAGGACAGCCGAAGAGAAGACTGTATCTGGTGCTCCTATTGGGGATCTAGGCGTCTATTTCTACGAATAAATGAAACGGCGTCACCTAGTTCTAGACGTAGTTGCCAGGGAAACTCGAAGTATCTATACTATTATTACACAGTAGATATGAGTTTATGAAAGGAGACTTACAATGAGCAGCCCCACAATACAGTTATATATATATGAGTTTATGAAAGGAGACTTACAGTGAAACAGCCCCACAATACAGTTTATAATATGAAAGCAGTAAATGAAAGCGATAACCACTTACTCGGTTGTAGTGCTTCCATGCTGTTTGGTTAGTTGTTCAACAAAGAAATATTGAAAACAACAGTATATTCAAAATCAAAGGAGAAAGTGCTTTGAAAAAGAAAGATTTGGGGCTTACAGCTCAAGGAGAGGCCCAGGGTTTTATCAGTGAGCACACTGTTTGACTTTGTACAACGGGACTTATACAAGTGATTGGGGCCCAAAAAGGTTTTCTGTACAAAGGGATGGGTCTTACACTCTCTCAAGAGGCCCAAAAAAGGTTTAAAGAAAAGAGAGGGGCTTATAACGCGAGGGTAGGCCCAAATGATTTTTCGTTTAAAAATGGCGATCGCGCCGAGGTTTTCTTTTAACGCAGAGGGACTTATACAATAAGTGAGGCCCAAAATGTTTTGGTTAAAAGGGGGATTGGGTCTTACACTCTAATAGAAGCCCAAAGTGTTTTGAATGGGTCTTATAGCTCAAGGAGAGGCCCAGATGATTTTTATTTTTAAACGGGCGACGATCGCGCCGTTTACTTGTACAGGGGGACTTATACAATGAGTAAGGCCCAAAAAGTTTTTGTACAAGGGGGGATGGGTCTTACACTCTCTCAAGAGGCCCAAAAAGTTTTAAAGAAATGGGTCTTACTACTCGAGGGTAGGCCCAGATGATTTTTGAAAAGGCGACGGTCGCGCCGTTTATTTTTTGACGGTATCGGGACTTATACAATAAGTGAGGCCCAAAGATGATTTGGTCAAAAAAGGATTGGGTCTTACACTCTATTAGAGGCCCAAAGAGTTTTGAAAATGATTTATGAGGGTTGAATTAATCCAAAACCCTAATTTGTTTTCAAAATGTATTTAATTGAATAAAAATTCAATTAAAATGATCAAAAATTGTTTAACACATGGAAAACAAATTGTGATCTTGGATTAATGCTTCAAAAATTAAGTATTGACCTACAAAATAATTAGAAAGCATTAAAAGTTGCAAAATCAATGTAGAAAAAATATTTAAAATGTCAAAAACAATTAAAATATTAATTCTTTGCAAAAATATCAATTATATGAAATAAATAATATTTTTGGGATTTTTTGATAAAATAAAATATTTTAACATTTTTGTGAATTATTAAAAAAAGAATCAACTCAAAATCATTAAAACTCAGAGAGAAATTAATTTTTGAATCAATTAAACAAAATCACAAAATTCAAATATTTGAATTTCTAAAAATGGCGCCAAGAACAAGCTGAAGAACACGCGCGTGTTCTTGGTTTCTCAGATTTGCATTTTCTATCCAATCTCCATGAATACGTAATCATATCATGCAATCCACATATCATTATGCTCGTCTCAACCTCACGATCATGTCTATGTACTTTAATTTCATTTAAATTAAACATACAACAAGAAATCACGAAGAGACCTCAAGAACCCTAATTTCTGCATGAAGGCTAGGATTTTTGATACACGATTCAAATAATGCAATTAATTGAGGGAAAACATTCCATGCATGATTATGAACATATGGCCAAATTATTGTGCGAGGAAATATGCATAGATTGAGAGATGACCAAGTATGTGCTTACCTCCAAGTCGTGACAGTAAGTTCAAAGTGATTTTTGATTTGGAGGTGTTACAGATGAGTGGTGATGATCTGAACAGCTTCCCTACACCCTATGGATTGTGTTTGGATGGTTGGACTTGATTGAAATTGGCTGGATCATTTTGTGGTACCTCAGCTGCACTTTGGTTAAAAGCTTGAGCAACCAGCTGGTGATTTTGTGAAATTGATGTTTCAGAAGTAATCTAAGTGTTTGATCAGCTCATATGTGATGTATGTGAGGTGTGTGAGTGATTGGTTTGATTGGAATTGCTCTCAAACTCAAAACCCGATAGTGATTTGCCTTAGAAGGCAAAATTGGAGTGAAAGAAGAGATTTTGAGGAAAGCATCTGTTAGATGGCTTTGGTGTACTTAAACTGACCACAATTGAGCTCTATTTATAGTAGAGCAATTTGTTTTTGCAAGGTATAGTGAATGGCAACTGCAGCAGGTGTTTCCTCAATGTTGGCCAATGGAAATGAAAGTCTCCTCTAGCCATTGACTAGAGGTTAGGGCACAGAGCTATGGTCCCCTTGGTCTTGGATAAGTCTTGACTGATTTCAGATGGGAATGGCTCAGTCCATGCCACCTTGATGGTTCCATTGAATGCCTCATTCCAAATTTGAAGTCTTGTCCCCATTTTGGCCATTATAGGTTCAACATGCTATTTCTTGTTCCATGGACTTTGGAGGCTTGGCTCAGTGATTGTCCCCTTTAGATTCAATCCTCTGAGGTGTCCAAGTAGATAGGAGCAATTGAATTTGGCTTATTTTGGCAAATCGACCAAAGTTGCAAATTCTGCCTTGCCTTGACAGATTTCAGCAAGGCAACTTGGCAATGTTGTATCTCATGGTGTAGGTTGAATTTGGCAATGTTCTTGGCCATTTTGGAAAGCTCTTACATGATACAACAACTGTTTGAACAAGTTTGGTTTTGTTCTCTTTTGATTCCAAGTGAAAAATCCCCCTACATTTGGCAAAAAGTGAGGCAGAATCTGACTTAGTGAAAATTTCACTAAGTGTTGGAAAAAGTGACATTTTCACTTTTCAGCCACTTTGATCACTCCATAACTCAAAATCCTTAATGAATTGGAATGACTTGTAGTTGAAGTTTTTGTAGGTGATAATGAGGGCTACAAATCCATCTTTGGATGAGAAAAAATGGCCTTGTGGTTTAGGAGTTATGGTCCTCCAAAGTTGGTACCTTTGCCACTTTATTTTTAACTTAGAAAAATTTCTAAGTTTTATGGTTACCCCTTTTACAAGTTATCTCACTTTTCTTGATTTTTCTTGATGAATGATGATTCAAATCATACATTAACATCATTTTAGGGTTAAAAATCCATTTTGGTGAAAAATCTCAAAAAGTCAAAGTTGACTTTTGTGCACAGTTGACTTTTTATCAGATGAATTCCAAACTGTGCAATTCTTCAGGAAATCATGTCCTTGACCTAAATCAAACTTGATGGACATGTTCCATGGGTGTCATAGGGTATATTCAATCATGTATTAGGGTTTGGGAGCATGTCTTGGTCAAAAGTCAAAGTTACAGTTGACTTTTCTCTTAAAACCCTAATTGTGGTGCAGATGAAATTGAGACTTGTTGCTCAAGCTTCTTGGATCAATCCATTGTTCCAAATGGATCAATATGGTATATTAGAAACCCTCAAATCATGTCTTGAGGTCTTGGCTCATGGTTTGTCCCAAAAGTCAACTTAGGGGTGAATTAGGTCAAGAAACCCTAATTCCTGATTTTTGATGAATGCATCCCCTGAGGCAAAATTGACTTGATGCATGGGTTCATGAGGTTCCATGAAGTATATTAGGTCATGTTTTGGATCATTGCCTTGTGCCCAGATGAAAATTTTCATCTGGAGGCCATGGTCGACCAAAACCCTAATTTGGTGACACTGCCGATCTTGAGACTTGATCCATCTAGAAGGGAGCAGCCTTGTGCTTAATCCTTGAAGTGGGAGTCCTTTTTGATCCATTGTGGATATTTAAGAGATTAGACAAGTTGAAGATCATGTCATTTCTTGATTGATCCTTTGTCTAAAGCTCAGAGAGGGCTTGAAACCCTAATTTTGATTGTAGTGGATGCTCACCCATCTTTGGGGAGACTGATGAGGTATGATGGTTCATCCGTATTGTGATGATGATTTTCACAATGATGGGAAATCTAAGTGGTCAAAATTTGGGGTATTACAGATGCCCCTATTTAATCTTCTTGGACCCGAAGGTGTGAATGACGAAGGAATTCGGGCATTCAGGGTGCAAGAGGATTAAATATCGGAATACCCGAAATTTTGATGGTGTCTATGAATGGCGGATCGCATTCATCTTCTTTTGCTGAGCAATGATGCTTAGAAAAGGTAAACTTCCCCTCGATCCTGGTTTCCTACCAAGAACTGGTCTCAGTCTCTTTTGAAATAAACTTCCCCTCGATCCTGGTTTCCTACCAAGGAACTGGTCTCAGTTGTGGAAACAAACTTCCCCTCGATCCTGGTTTCCTACCAAGGAACTGGTCTCAGTTTCTGATTTAAACTTCCCCTCGATCCTGGTTTCCTACCAAGGAACTGGTCTTAGTTTCTTTTGTCACTAAACTTTACTGACAAGGGACGCTATTCGTAGCGACTTTCCTTCAAACTTCTCGCCGAATTTTCCTGGGGAGATGCCATTTGAGTGGAAAAAATTTTGATGTCAGACTTGCTGGGGAACCCATTCGTCTGAGTTGTAGAGGTACACAAACTTCTCTGTTTTGGAGACGCCATTTGTCGATTCTACTGGGGAAAGCGAGTCTCTTGAGAGACTGTTTTCGTTTGGGGTTACATCATACTTTTCTCGGGATCTTCCCAGAGAAATGCCATATGATGGGATCCAATTTTGAGGTGCCAATGACCTTCTCATCAGTGTTTTTTTGGAGCAAAACTGGCGTGCTGCCGAATCTCTGATCACGAGGCTTTCTCTGCGGATTTTCCTTAATCTGGGAAAGCAAGGATATCATCTTCAATGGCGAAGAGTGACATCTGTTGAAGGTTCTCTGATCTTTCAGAGGTTCAAGTTATCAAAGTGGTCAAGGACCAACTTCTTTCCAGAATTACACCGGAAGCGAGGTTGTTCAGACACAGTATTTCCTGACGAGGCAAGAACTGACAACTCGATTGAGAGGACTTCTATCACTAGGGGACAGGACCGACTAGAGTGATAGTGATGCAATATGAAACGTGAATACAAATAAAAAATGCATGATGTATGTATGTATGTGCTGACAAAATAGACGCAACATACAGACTAAGAGATGAACACAATTGGATACTCGGCCATCGCGGGGTGAAGGAGTACCGTTGATTCAAAATAGCAATTCCACCTTGCTTAGGAGAGATAGTCCCGTTGGGAGCTATGTTGATCGGGCTTAGAAGATGAGAACTCAGCCGAGGATGTCAGACGAAACAAGGTCTCTGACACAGTTGATCCCTTCATTCAGGCGAACTAGTTTAGAAGGAGTACTTTGATTCTGCACTTTGAAGTTCGCTTACTTCGGGAGAAGCGATCGAAGTTCTTCTGATGTTCAACAGTAAAAAGAAATGCCATCTTTAATTTAAAAGCAGAAAAAGTTTAACAAGTAAATTTATTTTTGTTTTATTTCAAGAATCGCTGATTAAGTTTAAACAACGTCGTTCTGTAAAGCTAAAACAAGTAAAGAATTACAAACACAAGCACAAGGGCTCAAATTTTATTGATAAGATGGAGATCAGCCAAACACGTGATTCCAAAGGGTATATACAAAGTTAGAGAATGGTAATTTACAGGAAAAAGGGCTACGTTGAAACATAACGACCACTATCCTTCTACCAACTTTGAATTCGGGGCATCATGAGCTTCTGTCGAAGATGACCTTGACTGGAGTTTTCCTGGTGGATGATGTAAATGCTGCTGCTGAAGGACTTACCTCTGTTGAACACAGTTACTTGCCATTATCCCTAATTTTTGCCTGGATTGTACTATGAGATTTCCAATCCATCGGGATGATTTTTTTTCATGTCCCTAACTTTTGCCTAGACCGCCCTTTCGGGTTTTCAATCCACCGAGACGTTTTTTTTTTTTTTTTTAGGCGAAGTATTTCTTGACTACATCAACATTCGTGGGGTAGGCAAATTCCTCTCCGTCCATGGTTGCAAGTCTCAAGGCACCGCCTGAGAAAGCTTTCGTGACCACATAGGCGCCATCATAATTTGGGGTCCATTTGCCCCGAGAATCAGTGAGAAATGATTGTATCTTCTTGAGCACGAGGTCTCCTTTTCTGAAAATACGAGGTCGGACCTTTTTGTCGAACGCCCTTTTCATTCTCTGTTGATATAACTGACCGTGGCATAGTGTCGTGCTTCTCTTTTCTTCGATCAGATTGAGTTCGTCGTGTCGACTTTGACACCATTCAGCTTCGGTGAGCTGAGCTTCCATCAATACCCGGATTGATGGGATCTCTACTTCTATGGGGAGCACTGCTTTCATGCCATATACTAGAGAGAAAGGGGTAGCCCCTGTTGACGTACGGACAGATGTACGATAACCGTGAAGAGCAAAGGGTAGCATCTCGTGCCAGTCTTTGTAGGTTACAACCATCTTTTGAACGATCTTCTTGATGTTCTTGTTAGCCGTTTCTACCGCTCCGTTCTTCTTAGGTCGGTAGGGAGATGAGTTATGGTGTTCAATCTTGAACTCTGTGCACAACTCTTTCATCATCTTATTGTTCAAGTTAGATCCATTATCAGTAATGATCTCGCTTGGAACACCATAACGGCAGATGATATTGTTTTTGATAAATCGGACCACCACTTGTCGGGTTACATTGGCGAATGACGCTGCTTCGACCCACTTGGTGAAATAATCAATGGCTACCAGGATGACCCGATGTCCGTTTGAAGCCTTGGGTTCAATCATACCAATCATGTCGATTCCCCATATGAAAAAAGGCCACGGGGAAGAAAGAACTTTGAGATGTGATGGCGGTACATGAATTTTGTCGGAGTATATCTGACACTTGTGACACCTCCTCATGTACTTGTAGCAGTTAGATTCCATGGTCAACCAATAATACCCGGCCCTGAGAATTTTTCTCGCCATTGTGTGTCCGTTGGCATGAGTGCCAAAGGATCCTTCATGAATTTCTTTCATGAGCATGTCTGCTTCTGGTCTGTCGACACATCGGAGCAAGACCATGTCAAAATTTCTCTTATAAAAAGTGTCACCGCTCAGGAAGAAGTTTCCAGCCAATCTTCTGAGGGTTTTTCTGTCTTTCCTGGTTGCCCCAGGTGGGTTCTCTTGTTTCTGAAGGAAGCATTTGATATCGTGATACCAAGGTTTGTCATCTATGACTGCTTCAATCGTGAAGACGTAAGCGGGCCGTTCAAGGCGCATGATGTCGATCTTAGGTATGTCATTCCATCGACCTACACTAATCATGGAAGAGAGAGTGGCTAATGCATCAGCAATGTGATTCTCATCACGAGGGATGTGATGAAAGTCGACTCTGTTGAAGAAGGGTAACAACCTTCTTGCATAGTCTTTGTAAGGAATCAATCCTGATTGGTATGTGTTCCAATCTCCTTTTATCTGGTTAATAACCAGGGCTGAATCGCCATATACGTCCAAGTTTTTGATCCTTAAATCAATCGCTTCTTTGAGACCCATGATACATGCTTCGTATTCAGCCTCGTTGTTCGTACATTTGAACGTAAGTCTAGCAGTGAAAGGAATGTGAGTACCCTGAGGGGTAATAATGATTGCCCCAATTCTGTTTCCATAATGATTGACTGCTCCGTCAAAGATAAGTCCCCACTGGGAACCTGGTTTTGGCCCTTCACTGGGTAGCGGTTCATCGCAATCTTTCATCTTTAGATACATGACATCTTCGTCTGGGAAGTCAAACCCGATTGATTCTTGATCGTCAATCGGTTGATGAGCCAAATGATCAGCTAAAATACTTCCTTTAACGGCTTTCTGAGCATGGTACTCTATGTCATATTCTGATAGTAACATCTGCCAACGGGCAATCCTTCCCGTGAGGGTAGGTTTTTCGAAAACGTACTTGATTGGATCCATTTCGGAGACCAAACAAGTAGTATGACGAATCATGTACTGGCGAAGACGTTTGGCTGCCCAAGCCAAAGCGCAACAAGTTTTCTCAAGCATTGTGTACCGAGCCTCGCAGTCGGTGAATTTCTTGCTTAGATAGTAAATGGCAGACTCTTTCCTTTTAGTTTCGTCTTGTTGGCCAAGTACACATCCCATTGAGTCCTCTAGGATTGTGAGGTAAATGATCAGTGGTCTTCCTTCCACTGGAGGTGATAGAATCAGAGGATTCAACAGATATTCCTTGATACTGTCGAAGGCGGTTTGGCAATCATCTGACCAACACAATCCTGGTTCTTTTTGAGTAATTTGAAAATCGGCGCACATGTCGCGGTCATAAGGAATATGAATCTGGAGATGTAGTTCAAACGTCCCAGGAATCCTCTGACTTGTTTTTCAGTTTTCGGAGAAGGCATTTCTTGAATGGCCTTGACCTTGTCAGGATCAACTTCAATGCCTTTCTGGCTGACGATGAACCCTAGTAATTTCCCCAAACGGACACCGAAGGTGCACTTGTTAGGATTCAAGTGGAGCTTGAATTTTCTTAGACGTTCGAACAATTTTGACAGATGTTCAATGTGCTCATCCTCTGCTCTTGATTTTGCAATCAAATCATCGACATATACCTCGATTTCTTTGTGTATCATGTCATGAAACAGAGTAGTCATGGCCCTTTGATAGGTTGCCCCGGCATTCTTCAAACCGAACGGCATTACCTTGTAACAAAAGGTACCCCATGGGGTAATGAACGAAGTTTTCTCCATGTCTTTCGGCGCCATTTTGATCTGATTATAGACCGAGAATCCATCCATGAAGGAGAATACTTTGAACTTTGCTGTGCTGTCAACCAGCATGTCAATGTGTGGTAAAGGAAAGTCGTCCTTTGGACTTGCTTTGTTTAGATCTCTGTAATCAACACACATTCTAACCTTTCCATCCTTTTTGGGAACAGGTACGATGTTAGCTAACCATTGAGGATATTCAGATGTAGCGAGGAAACCCGCGTCGATCTGTTTCTGTACCTCCTCTTTGATTTTGATGGCCATGTCCGGGTGAGTCCGTCTTAACCTTTGCTTTACTGGCGGACATTCCGATCTTAGCGGTAAGTGATGTTCCACGATGCTGGTATCCAACCCTGGCATATCCTGATAGGACCAAGCGAATACATCGGGGAATTCTTTGAGAAGCTTTATCAAACTTTCTTTGACAGTTGGACTGAGCAGTGCTCCGATCCTGATTTCTTTTCTCTCTTTTTCTGAACCCAAGTTTACCGTTTCCAACGGCTCTTTGTGAGGTTCAATAGACCTTTCCTCTTGTCTGGGTAGTCGGGAGATCTCTTCTGGAATTTCGTCGTCATTTTCTTCTTCAGCCTCGAATACCGGGAACTCAAAGTTGGGAGAAGGCATCGGATCGTATGTTTCAACGGGGTATAAAACAAGCAATCTGCATGACGTGACGATTCGTGTTTAGAAGAGATAGAGAAAATGCAAGTGTGTGCAGTGTATTTATTTTACTGCTTTTTTTTATTTTTGGATTGTTTTTTAGGATTACCATTTTCTGAAAAAGCAAAAAGAGAAAACAACAATTAATGCGGAAATTACAGAACGACGTTATTTTATTAATGAACAAGTCGAATCTTGAAACTACAGCCCTATAAAACAAAACTCACTCGCTCTGGGCAAAGCGAAGAGGGAATTTTACAAAAAGCGAGCCCTATCAAAACATCCGTTTCACCTGGGCAGGGTGAAAGGTTAAAGATGGCAATTACTTTGACCGACGAACGACCTTCGAAACCTCGACAGCAACCCATTGGCGGCGAACTCCTCGGTGAATCACAAAGTCTGGCACCTTCCTTGATTTGTCTTCAGAAATGACGTTGATTTCTGGTAGAGTAGGATCATTGGAATCTGTCTCCCAAGCAGAATTGTCGTAGGAGGATTCCTCTGTTGCATTTTGCATAGCATTGGTGCTCTCAGCTGTATCTCCCCATCCAGTTGACTGGATATCTTCGAGCCAGATACGAGAGCTTTCGGGAGCAGTGTACTTGACCATAAAGTCGTATTTTCCACTTGGTTGTCCCAAAATGTCCCAAAATTCTTTGGAACTGGAGAAGTTATCCCTCTCGATGACGTTGACCTCAGGAAAAGCATAGTTGATGAATTCTAGTCCTACAAACGTTACGAATTCATCTTCATGTTGAGTAGTTTCCGAATGACCTGAGTGTTGATCCCATGACATGGCGGGGACACAGGTATTCTGTTTAATGACGCTCAGCTGAGTTTCATTACTCGGCTGACTTTCTTGCCCCAAGTTTCCTGGGTAAGGCTGCCACATTGGCAGACCATCCATCGGGCCATAGTAATTGTGATCAAAGTTTTCTTTCATCAGAGTGTCTTCCTCTAATGAATTTGGCAGAGCACGACATCCTTCCGGATCACAATCTCCGTAGATCATTTCGACATCTGATCTTGGTATAAATCTCAGACTTTCTGTAGGAAAGCAAAAAGGCATAGGCACCTCTTCCTGAGACATATAACCGTCCTTGTTAAGGTAGGACTTCCATTCTTCATCTGTGTCAGAGGGATCTTCCTCATTGATAGCATGAACTGTCTGAGACACTGGGTGAAGAAAACCTCCACTGTGGAAGAAGTTTTGAAGGGGATGAAGACTTTCATCGTTGGCGGCTGTCTGAGTACATGTTGCAGAAAAACCAAGACCCTTCTTTGTTTTATTGTCAATGGGAATGACAAGCTGTCCCCATCCTGTCGTATCGGTACTCTCGACCGCTTTGATAGCATCTTTGTATGAAGAAACTGAAGTTCCTTCTTCGGATTGATCGTTCTTGCTCACCGATAGTGCTTGGAACTGAGTTCCAATAACCTCCTTGGGTTCTACACAAGCAAATGATGATAGGTTACTCACAAGAAAGGCTTGTTCCCCACAAACCGTGACAAGTTTATCGTTCTTAACGAACTTTAGCTTTTGGTGGAGGGTTGAAGTAACCGCTCCAGCCTGATGTATCCAAGGTCTTCCTAATAAACAACTGTATGTTGCCCGGATGTCCATGACCTGGAAAGTGATTTGGAAAGTGTGAGGACCAATAGTTATGGGAAGATCAACTTCGCCGATAACTGTTTTTCTGGATCCGTCGAATGCTTTGACGACAACCTCGCTGACTCTCATTGGAGGGCCCTTAAATGATAATTGCGTCAAAGTGGATTTCGGCATAACATTCAGGGCTGACCCTGTGTCTACCAGTACATTGGCTAAAGCATCGCCCTGGAAGTTAACTGTAATGTTGAGCGCCATGTTATGACGACGACCCTCTTCAGGTAATTTCTCATCACTAAATCCCAAATTATTGCAGGAAGTGATGTTAGAGACAATGCTATCGAATTGTCTGATTGTTACATCCTGTTCCACAAAGGCTTGCTCCAAGACTTTCTGTAGAGCCTCTCTGTGTGCTTCTGAACTGAGTAACAGTGATAATACTGAGATCTTTGAAGGAGTCTGTAACATTTGATCAACAATGTTATATTCACTCCTTTGGATGAGCTTTAGCATCTCATTTTTGTCTTTTGAAAAGTCGGGATTACTAGATTGACCGACTGGCAGATCAGGAATTTCCGCCTGAAGTTCCTTTTCTTTGTTGGATTCTCCAACCCCTCGGTTGAAGATTCGACCGCTCCGTGTTACACGACTGATGTCTGCAATATTCACGATGGAGGGTAGTGGAATTTCCTTTCCATTCTCGATTATTGTTGCACCGTATTTGTAAGGGATTGCCTTAGCTGATTCATACGGTAGTGGCCCCGGTAGATAGATGACTATGGGAACCTTCTGATTTTTCTGACCATCATAAGTAACCTTGATCCGTTCCCGGTTGGGAATTCTAGATTCGTCAAGTAGAGGGATGATGGCAAAAATATCCCTGGTCTGGTGACGACTAGAGATGGTGACAACATCCTCAACTTGATCGGTAAGGTAATTCGGCATCCAGTTGATGGGTCCAGAACCCAGATATGGACGAATTTCTCCATGATCGACCTGACCCTGAAGAGCTGCTCTCACAAGGTAACACCCTTGGTTACCTTCCGAACAGACGCTACAACGGTCGTAATTGTGTTGTGGCACCTGGCCACGCCCACTTTGAATACAATGTAACCTCACTAGGTTACCTTCCATTGATCGGACATCCTGACTTTGACGACGAGTAGGATTCTTGTTATTGATACTAATCTGCTGAGTATCTTCGTCCATATAGATTGGCATCCACCAGTGATTTAACAAGTGCTGAAGTGCCTCCTGGACAAGGGTACAACCTCGATCATTTTCGCGACCCGCTTTACAATTTTGATAGTCATGTAATATTAAGAATCCAAGTCGGACCTGCTCAGCATGTAACTCTACCAGGTTGGTATCCATTATGCGGATGTCGAAGATCTGAACCATGTTGATTTGATAGGAGTTCCTATCATGGTAGTCTTGGATCCATCCAAGATCCATCTGACGCTGGAGGGCCTCTTGTATGAAAGAGCATCCCTGTTTATTTACCGAGCAAATCAGACAGGAACTGTAATCGTGCCGCGGCAGATTATGATACTGGCTTTGCCTTGAGTGTATCGCCACCAAGTTGACATTCATTGCATGGATGTCATGGTTTTGAATGACGTTGGAATTCGTGTAAACCATGTTAACTCCTCGAACTCGGTGCTCTTGGATCCATCCGAGATCCATCTATTCCTGTAGAGCTGATTGCACTACCGAACATCCTTGGTTATCTTTAGAGCAGATATCACACTGGTGATAGTTATGAGGTGGCATATGGCCATATCCACTCTGTCTACAATGTATCTTGACCAGATTGGTCTTTAACAAGAGTACATCATGAATTTGATAGACATTGTTAGTCTCTTTCTCAATCATATTGACTGCAGCTTTCTCGTGTTGAGGCAGCGGGTTCATAAGAACATTAGGATTCGTATCTTTGAAAGATAAGAGCCCGCTCCTAACAAGCTTTTGCACGTCGGATTTGAAATTGAGACAAGTCTCAATGTTATGCCCTGAACCTCCTTGATGATAAGGGCATGTTTGATCCACTTTAAACCAAAAAGACGGATTTTCCGGAACTGAAAGGGGAGACTTAGTCTGAATGTGCCCCTTAGCCAGCAGTAACGAAAACAGCTCTGCGTACGTTACGGGTATAGGATCAAATCCTGGTGGCCGTATTGTACGGTTGTTGTTATATGGAGGACGAGCCTGCTGAAGAGGCTATTGTGTCCTTTGTTGGTCAGGTTGGCTCTGCGCAACCTGAGGTTGATACATAAGAACAGGCACAGGGCCGATAGCAGGAGTAACAGCTGCTACTGGCTAATAACGTCGCCTTTGCTTTCCGAGAGAGATATTCCCAATATCTTGCTCTTTTTTCTTAGGGAGAGCACTACCGTCTTTTTTAGTACCGCTCGTTGATCCAGTGTCTTTTACCAAACGTCCTTCTCGGACGGCTTCCTCAAGACGTACACCCATGCCGACCATTTCGGTGAAATCACTGGGTGCACTGGCAATCATTCGGTCATAGTAAAATGAGCTTAAGGTCTTTAAGAAGATTTTTGTCATCTCTTTTTCCTCAAGAGGTGGACAAATTTGAGCGGCAATTTCACGCCACCTTTGAGCATACTCCTTAAAGGCTTCCTTGTCCTTTTGTGACATTGATCTGAGTTGATCTCTGTCGGGTGCCATGTCCAAATTGTACTTGTATTATTGGACGAAGGCAGTACCAAGATCTCTGAATGTACTGATTGTAGTACGGTTTAAACCCATGTACCATTTGAGTGCGGCACCGGTTAAACTATCCTGGAAGTAGTGAATCAGCAGGCCCTGATTCTCCGTCTGAGCTGACATCTGCCGAGCGTACATCACCAGATGGCTCTGAGGGCAAGAGTTACCCTTGTATTTTTCAAAGTCGGGCACTTGAAATTTGTGCGGGACTTTCACATTGGGGACCAAGCAGAGGTCTGCGGCGTCCTTTCCAAATAGATCCTGACCGCGAATGGCTTGCAGCTCTTTCTGCATTTCCAAGAACTTCTCCTGGAATTCATCCATTCTATCAAACATAGTTTCCTTCTTACCAGAAGGTGTCTGGGGAATCTGTCCTTCCGGGACAGTGTGCACCACAGGGGGTGCTACCGTGACTACGGCAGTAAGTCTTGGCGCCTCCCGAAGTTTGTAACCTTCAGGAGTCTTCAGTATGCCCCTAGCATCTTCGCTTTCCCGAAGTTTGTAACCTTCAGGCCCAGCGGCTTCTGTTGCGATTCCCCGATCTTCAGTGATCGGCGGAACATATCCTTCCGGGATATAGTTAACAGGCATGCCCCAAGGACGATCTTTCGGCATCTGATACCTAGGATCATACTTTTCTATGATGGGCGTTGAGGTGATCTCTGAGATTACAGTTCTTTGTAGCTGAGCTTCTGCCATGGCTTGCATGTCGTTACGAAGCTTTCTCATATCCTCTCTCAGAGCGTCGATCTCTTCTTTCAACTCTCTGTTTTCTTCCTCAAGATCATCCATCTTTTTCTGACGATTGGCCCGAGTATTATACGAATGAGACAGTTTGACTCTAGAATCGAGACACAAACGTGAGATTCGTAGGGAAGAAGAATACGCGATGTGAGAATGATGAATGCAATGATTATATTAATTGTTGTTTTTTTGGTTTAATCAAAATAAACTTCGACAATTAGATTGCAAATATCAAACAGTGGGGAAACCCCTTTTTATTGAAATTCAAAGGATTACAGAAATGAAAATACAGTATATTACAAAGTGCAGAAACAGAAACCTAAACTAATGGGTCCCGAGTCCTCTCTGAGGAGAAACCGGGTGCTGATTCTGGGATCTTCCTTTTCTTTGACCGGGGCGCTTGGGCCGTTGTCGGGTTGTCATTCCTTTTCCAAGTGAAAGGAGTGAGCAAATTCCTTTAGTCATCTTGATTCTCTACAGCATGCTGCTCCAAAATTTCAATCAGAGCATCTTTCTCTTTTAGTAGTTGCTGTATTTGGATACACTCTACGTCGAGGGTGCGGTACTTGTTCTTCCAAGATCTTCTTTCTTTTTGAACTTTGTTGAGAGTAACCTGAAGCTTTTCAGTCTCAGTCATGAAGTACATGACAGTTTCCCTCGGTGGAAGAATTCCGTAACGAGGATAAGGCATTTTTAGCTTGAGAGCTCTGGTTTGTACCCAATGGAGATAAGGCTCCACCGAGACACAGTTCGGTTTTCCCAGAGACTCTCGTCCTTTCTTATGAACCTGTTTCCAAGCTTGCACTATTTCCATCTTTAGTGCTATGTCATTTTCTCCTTCTTTGAAGAAAATACCTTCCAGATGAACACCCAGTGGGATGTGTCTCATCGGGTATCCAAATTGACGAAGAACCAATATCGGATGATAGTTGATTCCTCCTTTAGTTCCTATGAGGGGTATGCTGGGGAAGTTTCCACAACGGTCAATGATTCTGATTCCCTCATAAATCCTATTACACCAATCTATATCGGAATTGGTGAGAGACATGATCTTCTGCGACCAACGTAAGACACTCTTGCAATCCCAAAAACCAGCAGATTTGGGCAAGTGAGAGATAAACCATTTGTAGAGCAAAGGTACACAGCATGTGATCTCCCCTCCGCTGTACAAATTCCCCAAGTGTACAGAATGATACGCATCTGCGAGCAAAGTCGGCACAGGGTTTCCGATGAGAAAAACCTTAATGGCATTGATATCGACGAAGTTATTGATGTTGGGAAACAAAAATAATCCGTAGGTGAGCAAGACAAAGATGCTTTCAAAAGCAGTCCTGTTCCCTATACTAGCAAAGTATAGAGCCTTTTTTGTCAAGAACTGGGCTGGCAAACCTTGGATGCCACCCTTAGTGGTCATGTGAGTCTTGACCTCAGACTCGTCCAAATGAATTGCTCTTGCAATGATCTGATTCTTTGGAATTTCTTCCAGTCCAGAAAATGGAGCTCGATCTGTAATGTGTAGATCAATCAGATGAGAATACTCCTCCAGCGTTGGTGATAGCTGGTAATCCGGGAATGTGAAACAGTGATAAACCGGATCGTAGAACTGAATGAGCGCGTCCATGATCCCCTTAATCACATAGACTCTTAACAGTGGTAGCAAACCACCTTGCTTGGCTCTGAAAGCCTCAGGGTTAACGATCATCCTCGCTAACCTTCTCAAATCCCCTAGCTTTGGAACCTTGAAGGTATACTGGTGAGTTCTCCTTCTACCGAAATCCATTAGCGTAATCCTCTTCTCTGATATTTGCAATCACAGTCTTAGTTTAATTTGAAAAACAGAGAGACTAGAAGAGAGGTTTTTTTTGTTTTTTAATGTTTTATTAAATGGATGCATGAATGCAGCACACAAAAACATAGAAAAAACATGGGGTCAAAGGGTCGTTGTCATGAAGTCAAGGCTCTACCCATCCCCAAAGGTTTATACTAGGGTGATTTTTGTACCTGTACTCATTATCATCAGCTCCTCCCAGGAAGGCAGACAACAAGCGGATCGCCAGCGAGTTGTGTGCAATCTTAGAGTAAGTGCTATTCACCGAGAATAGATCACCAGCCTCAAATGAGGGTAGTATCGCGTAACAGCTATTTCTGATAGCTTCCGCACTACGAAGGGGTTGGCTTTTCTAGGTGTATACTCATTCTTTCCACATACGGCATCACCCGCATTCCCATTAGCAGAAAAATAA
This sequence comes from Lathyrus tuberosus, assembly GCA_022829125.1. Classification (NCBI taxonomy): domain Eukaryota; kingdom Viridiplantae; phylum Streptophyta; class Magnoliopsida; order Fabales; family Fabaceae; genus Lathyrus; species Lathyrus tuberosus. The sequence continues at coordinate 13,403,138 of JALAZF010000139.1, read as the reverse complement.
ACACGTATAGCAATTAGGAAAAGCAGTATATATATTTGTCCTAAACATCCTAGACTTATAAAGCTATGATTCCTAAGTTCCTGACAGAAATGGGTTCCCCGGCGGAAGCCCCAATCTGTGGTATTCAGCCTAAGAGATGGACCAGCATAGGTCAATCTTTCTCCTCAGCAGAGTTGCCATTTTCCGTGGAAAATGGGGACGATGCCCTAAAGCACAACAAGACCTGGCCCCACGGTGGGCGCCACTTTTCTGTTGGCGGCCATCGCCATGAAAATGACTTACCCAAGGTTTAGATTGTAAGAAGGAAAGAACCGGCCCCACGGTGGGCGCCACTTTTCTGTAGCGAGCGATTTTGGACGCGGTTCTTAAGCGCTGGTCGCTCTCTGCGGTTTGAGCTTAAAACTACAGGTCAATTCATTTTTTATCATATTGTGAGCTGAATAAGGAAGGGAAATAGATGTCTCCAATTAACCCTGCTTGCATACTGAGTTTAAACAGCGGTCTGTTAGGTTACAGATGCTATCAATGTGGGGGGGCCTTTGTACTGGTTATTTGTATTTTCGCCAATACTGTTTTCTTTCTTTCTAGGACTTGGGCAGAAGGTTTCTGACGGGGAATAAGGATTAGGATGTTAGGACTGATGCTTTTGAATTACTGCTTTTGATATGGGATTTGGTTTTTTTGTTGATTGCGCTCGCTAAGATCTTTTCTTTCGATCTTATGCCTACGTATTCCCGTTTACCGAAACAGGGAAATCAGAGCGTTCGTAGTTCCTCCTATTCTATGGGAGGAAATAGGTGTTTTGGTGTCTTGTTCAAAGCCCAAGACGTGAAGCGAAAGGTGGTTTGTATCTTGTTCAAAGCCCAAGATGTGAAGCTGAAAGGTCTATTTGTGTCTTGTTCAAAGCCCAAGACGTGAAGCTGAAAGACCTCGACTTTAGAGAGAATTTGTCATCTCTAAAGAGGGGAGAAGGAGAACTACTTTAACTGGGATACGCGGATCCGAGCAATGCCATAATTTCCGAAGAAAGGGTTTTAACCTGAAGGAGAAGACTTTAACTCAGTGTAGAGCAATGCCATCTTTCCTTAGGAATTTCTCATGCTAAAAGAGGGACAGTGGCATGGATATAGATGATCCAGAGGCTTGCCACTTACAGCGATTAGATGAAGGGAAAGGAGTTGGGGGTGTTTGTGTACTGTGAACGAGGCAGAGCTTTGATGCTAAAAGGTTGATTGGATCAACCAGTGGTTTTCTTATACAAAGCCTAAGAGGAGGCTAATTTCCGCTAGGAAAATCATTATACAAAGCCTAAGAGGAGGCTATTTTGTGTCTCGTACAAAGCCCGAGAGAGAGGCTAAAAGTTTTTGACCCGACGATAGAGTCTCTGTGTCTCGTACGAAGCCCGAGATAGAGGCTATTGTTTGTTTGACTCTACGAGGGAGTCTTTGTGTCTCGTACGAAGCCCGAGAGAGAGGCTAAAAGTTTGATTCAACAAGAGAGTCTTTGATACTCAACAAGAGAGTGTTTTTGTATCTCGTACGAAGCCCGAGATGGAGGCTAAAGGTTTGTTTCAGTTGAGTGACAGATCCAATATACTGATTTTAAAAGAGAAAATCAGTTCTTATATGAGCAACACTGTACTCAGGGATTTGATTTGAGGATCAGGGATATTTCCTTCTCTTTGAGGAAACGGGAAACCCAAAGGGTATTGAGACTGTCCGAGTCTGCGGGTTTCCTTCCTATTTAACGAAGGGGTCACTTGAGAATGTCTTTGAGACTCAAGGAAGTTAGACTGTCCAAGTCTAGAGTTTCATCTTTTATACTGTGCTTTGAGAAACAATAGTAGACTCTATGAAAGGACTGTTCTATGAGGATGACTAGGTTCTGTTCCTATACCTCTAGGAGGTCGTCGGGACAATTTGTACGAAGCCCAAGAGGAGGCTGGAAACTTTTAAGAAGTCGACGGGTCCTTGTACGAAGCCCAAGAGGAGGCTATCATTCCCGAAGGAAGAGATCATTATACGAAGCCTAAGAGGAGGCTGTGAATACTTCTAAGAAGCCGTAGTGTCCTTGAATAATGCCCAAGAGGAGGCCGATGCTTTTAAGAAGCTCGTGGGTCTATCATCTCCTTTCCATTAGGAGAGATAACTCTTTTAAAGATAAAAACCACTGGTAAATGTGCGAGGTTTACTATCCAGCAACTTTTAACTTTTAAAGAGGGTTCCTTAGTTAAGGTCCAAGATTATGACCGTAGTGGGTACCCAAACCCCGAGACATTCAAGGCAAGCTATCCACAAGGAATAGATCAAGTCAGGAAAGTTCGAGAATTTGGAAGAAACTCAAAGATGCCATTCACGGAGAATACATTCATCTTGGGGAGTAGAGCTTCTTGACGATTCCTAAGGAGGACAGCCGAAGAGAAGACTGTATCTGGTGCTCCTATTGGGGATCTAGGCGTCTATTTCTACGAATAAATGAAACGGCGTCACCTAGTTCTAGACGTAGTTGCCGGGGAAACTCGAAGTATCTATACTATTATTACACAGTAGATATGAGTTTATGAAAGGAGACTTACAGTGAGCAGCCCCACAATACAGTTATATATATATGAGTTTATGAAAGGAGACTTACAGTGAAACAGCCCCACAATACAGTTTATAATATGAAAGCAGTAAATGAAAGCGATAACCACTTACTCGGTTGTAGTGCTTCCATGCTGTTTGGTTAGTTGTTCAACAAAGAAAGATTGAAAACAACAGTATATTTAAAATCAAAGGAGAAAGTGCTTTGAAAATGAAATATTTGGGGCTTACAGCTCAAGGAGAGGCCCAGGGTTTTATCAGTGAGCACACTGTTTGACTTTGTACAGCGGGACTTATACAAGTGACTGGGGCCCAAAAAGGTTTTCTGTACAAAGGGATGGGTCTTACACTCTCTCAAGAGGCCCAAAAAAGGTTTAAAGAAAAGAGAGGGGCTTATAACGCGAGGGTAGGCCCAAATGATTTTTCGTTTAAAAATGGCGATCGCGCCGAGGTTTTCTTTTAACACAGAGGGACTTATACAATAAGTGAGGCCCAAAATGTTTTGGTTAAAAGGGGGATTGGGTCTTACACTCTAATAGAGGCCCAAAGTGTTTTGAATGGGTCTTATAGCTCAAGGAGAGGCCCAGATGATTTTTATTTTTAAACAGGCGACGATCGCGCCGTTTACTTGTACAGGGGGACTTATACAATGAGTGAGGCCCAAAAAGTTTTTGTACAAGGGGGGATGGGTCTTACACTCTCTCAAGAGGCCCAAAAAAGTTTGAAAGAAATGGGTCTTACTACTCGAGGGTAGGCCCAGATGATTTTTGAAAAGGCGACGGTCGCGCCGTTTATTTTTTGACGGTATCGGGACTTATACAATAAGTGAGGCCAAAAGATGATTTGGTCAAAAAAGGATTGGGTCTTACACTCTATTAGAGGCCCAAAGAGTTTTGAAAATGATTTATGAGGGTTGAATTAATCCAAAACCCTAATTTGTTTTCAAAATGTATTTAATTGAATAAAAATTCAATTAAAATGATCAAAAAGTTGTTTAACACATGGAAAACAAATTGTGATCTTGGATTAATGCTTCAAAAATTAAGTATTGACCTACAAAATAATTAGAAAGCATTAAAAGTTGCAAAATCAATGTAGAAAAAATAGTTAAAATGTCAAAAACAATTAAAATATTAATTCTTTGCAAAAATATCAATTATATGAAATAAATAATATTTTTGGGATTTTTTGATAAAATAAAATATTTTAAAATTTTTGTGAATTATTAAAAAAAGAATCAACTCAAAATCATTAAAACTCAGAGAGAAATTAATTTTTGAATCAATTAAACAAAATCAAAAAATTCAAATATTTGAATTTCTAAAAATGGCGTCAAGAACAAGCTGAAGAACACGCGCGTGTTCTTGGTTTCTCAGATTTGCATTTTCTATCCAATCTCCATGAATACGTAATCATATCATGCAATCCACATATCATTATGTTCGTCTCAACCTCACAATCATGTCTATGTACTTTAATTTCATTTAAATTAAACATACAACAAGAAATCACGAAGAGACCTCAAGAACCCTAATTTCTGCATGAAGGCTAGGATTTTTGATACACGATTCAAACAATGCAATTAATTGAGGGAAAACATTCCATGCATGATTATGAACATATGGCCAAATTATTGTGCAAGGAAATATGCATAGATTGAGAGATGACCAAGTATGTGCTTACCTCCAAGTCGTGACAGCAAGTTCAAAGTGATTTTTGATTTGGAGGTGTTACAGATGAGTGGTGATGATCTGAATAGCTTCCCTACACCCTATGGATTGTGTTTGGATGGTTGTACTTGATTGAAATTGGCTGGATCATTTTGTGGTACCTCAGCTGCACTTTGGTTAAAAGCTTGAGCAACCAGCTGGTGATTTTGTGAAATTGATTTTTCAGAAGTAATCTAAGTGTTTGATCAGCTCATATGTGATGTATGTGAGGTGTGTGAGTGATTGGTTTGATTGGAATTGCTCTCAAACTCAAAACCCGATAGTGACTTGCCTTAGAAGGCAAAATTGGAGTGAAAGAAGAGATTTTGAGGAAAGCATCTGTTAGATGGCTTTGGTGTACTTAAACTGACCACAATTGAGCTCTATTTATAGTAGAGCAATTTGTTTTTGCAAGGAATAGTGAATGGCAACTGCAGCAGGTGTTTCCTCAATGTTGGCCAATGGAAATGAAAGTCTCCTCTAGCCATTGATTAGAGGTTAGGACACAGAGCTATGGTCCCCTTGGTCTTGGATAAGTCTTGACTGATTTCAGATGGGAATGGCTCAGTCCATGCCACCTTGATGGTTCCATTGAATGCCTCATTCCAAATTTGAAGTCTTGTCCCCATTTTGGCCATTCTAGGTTCAACATGCTATTTCTTGTTCCATGGACTTTGGAGGCTTGGCTCAGTGATTGTCCCCTTTAGATTCAATCCTCTGAGGTGTCCAAGTGGATAGGAGCAATTGAATTTGGCTGATTTTGGCAAATCGACCAAAGTTGCAAATTCTGCCTTGCCTTGACAGATTTCAGCAAGGCAACTTGGCAATGTTGTATCTCATGGTGTAGGTTGAATTTGGCAATGTTCTTTGCCATTTTGGAAAGCTCTTACATGATACAACAACTGTTTGAACAAGTTTGGTTTTGATCTCTTTTGATTCCAAGTGAAAAATCCCCCTACATTTGGCAAAAAGTGAGGCAGAATCTGACTTAGTGAAAATTTCACTAAGTGTTGGAAAAAGTGACATTTTCACTTTTCAGCCACTTTGATCACTCCATAACTCAAAATCCTTAATGAATTGGAATGACTTGTAGTTGAAGTTTTTGTAGGTGATAATGAGGGCTACAAATCCATATTTGGATGAGAAAAAATGGCCTTGTGGTTTAGGAGTTATGGTCCTCCAAAGTTGGTACCTTTGCCACTTTATTTTTAACTTAGAAAAATTTCTAAGTTTTATGGTTACCCCTTTTACAAGTTATCTCACTTTTCTTGATTTTTCTTGATGAATGATGATTCAAATCATACATTAACATCATTTTAGGGTTAAAAATCCATTTTGGTGAAAAATCTCAAAAAGTCAAAGTTGACTTTTGTGCACAGTTGACTTTTTATCAAATGAATTCCAAACTGTGCAATTCTTCAGGAAATCATGTCCTTGACCTAAATCAAACTTGATGGACATGTTCCATGGGTGTCATAGGGTATATTCAATCATGTATTAGGGTTTGAGAGCATGTCTTGGTCAAAAGTCAAAGTTACAGTTGACTTTTCTCTTAAAACCCTAATTGTGGTGCAGATGAAATTGAGACTTGGATCAATCCATTGTTCCAAATGGATCAATATGGTATATTAGAGACCCTCAAATCATGTCTTGAGGTCTTGGCTCATGGTTTGTCCCAAAAGTCAACTTAGGGGTGAATTAGGTCAAGAAACCCTAATTCCTTATTTTTGATGAATGCATCCCCTGAGGCAAAATTGACTTGATGCATGGGTTCATGAGGTTCCATGAAGTATATTAGGTCATGTTTTGGATCATTGCCTTGTGCCCAGATGAAAATTTTCATCTGGAGGCCCTGGTCGACCAAAACCCTAATTTGGTGACACTGTCGATCTTGAGACTTGATCCATCTAGAAGGGAGCATCCTTGTGCTTAATCCTTGAAGTGGGAGTCCTTTTTGATCCATTGTGGATATTTAAGAGATTAGACAAGTTGAAGATCATGTCATTTCTTGATTGATCCTTTGTCTAAAGCTCAGAGAGGGCTTGAAACCCTAATTTTGATTGTAGTGGATGCTCACCCATCTTTGGGGAGACTGATGAGGTATGATGGTTCATCCATATTGTGATGATGATTTTCACAATGATGGGAAATATAAGTGGTCAAAATTTGGGGTATTACAAGTCCGTGTCAGTTGTGTCAGTCCTTGTTGGTCGTTGTGGTTGGATGAGCTGTTTGTTTAACCATAGTTTCTGTTATTGGAAATGAACAGAATATGGCTGGTAGGAATGATGATGCTTTGGCTACGGCTATGCAAGCTATGGCTCGTGCTGTGCAGGGTGCACCTAATGCTGCGGGTAATGATGAGTTCAGGAAGAATAAATTGCCTGTTTTCAAAGGAAGATATGATCCGGATGGTGCACAGATTTGGTTGAAAGAGATTGAAAGGATTTTCCGAGTGATGGATTGTGAGGAGGATCAGAAGGTGAGACTAGGTACTCACATGTTATTGGAAGAAGCTGATGATTGGTGGGTTAGTACTTGACGTGTGTTGAAAGCTGCAGAAGAGGAAGAAATTACTTGGGAAGTTTTTAGCCGGGAGTTCTTGAGGAGGTATTTTCCTGAAGATGTGAGGGGAAAGAAGGAAATTGAGTTCTTGGAGTTAAAACAAGGTAATATGTCTGTAGTCGATTATACTGCTAAGTTTGTGGAACTTGTGCAGTTTTATCCTCATTATGCTGAAGCGACTGCGGAATTCTCTAAGTGTGTGAAGTTTGAGAATGGCTTGCGTCCTGAGATAAAGCAGGTGATTGGATATCAGAGGATTCAGAGGTTTTCTGATATGGTAGATTGTTGTAGGATTTATAAAGAGGACAGTAAGGCTCGTTCTACTCATTACAAGAGTGTGAGCGAGAGGAAAGGGAAGCAACAGTTCCGTGGTGGTCCGTATGTGACACCAGCTGATAAAGGTAAACAAAGAGGGAATTTTGAGAAAAGGTCAAGTGGAGGAGGAATGTCTGGTCCTATGAGGTGTTATAAATGTGGTGAGTTTGGGCATCGTCAGTTTGAGTGCAGGAAAGATTTGAGGAAGTGTACTAATTGTGGAGGTGTAGGATATGTTGCAGCTGATTGTGCAAGGAAGAATGTGGTGAAATGTTACAACTGTGGTGAACCTAGTCATATTAGTACCAAGTGTCCAAAACCGAAACAAGCTCCAGCTGGTAGAAAAGTGTTTGCATTATCGGGGACTCAGACTTCGAGTGCAGATCGTCTGATTCGAGGTACTTGTTTTATTAATAGTACTCCTTTGATTGCTATTATTGATACTGGAGCGACTCATTCGTTTATTTCATCTGAGTGCGCGAAGCGTTTGAATCTTGTGTTGTCTGTGATGGGTGGTGAAATGGTTATTGATACTCCAGCAATGGGGTCAGTAACTACTTCTTTGGTTTGTCTAAGATGTCCTTTGACCATTTATGGTAAAGACTTTGAGATGGATTTAGTGTGTTTGCCATTGGAGGGATTAGATGTGGTTTTGGGTATGAATTGGTTACAATTCAATAGGTTTCACATTGATTGTTATCATAAGCTGGTAAGGTTTCCTTCTCTTGAGGAAGACAAAGACTCGAGTTTCTTATCTACCAAAGAGTTGAAGAAACTTTTGGCGGAGGAAGCTCAGTTGTTTGGATTGTTTGCATCTTTAACTGTGGATAGTCAAGTTTCACTTGAGGTGTTTCCTGTTATGTGTGAATTTCCGGAAGTGTTTCCTGAGGAAATTTCAGACTTGCCGCCAGAGAGAGAGGTGGAGTTTTCTATAGATCTAGTTCCTGGTACTAGACCTGTTTCTATGGCACCTTATCGTATGTCAGCATCTGAATTGGTGGAGTTAAAGAAACAGTTGAATGAGTTGTTGGAAAAGAGGTTCGTGAGACCAAGTGTTTCTCCTTGGGGTGCTCCAGTTTTATTGGTGAAAAAGAAGGATGGAAGTATGAGGTTATGTATTGATTATCGCCAGTTGAATAAGGTGACGATCAAGAATAAGTATCCTCTTCCAAGGATTGATGATCGGATGGATCAGTTGGTTGGTGCGTGTGTGTTCAGTAAGATTGACTTGAGGTCAGGGTATCATCAGATAAGGGTGAAGGAGGAAGACATTCAGAAAACGGCTTTTAGGACACGATATGGTCATTATGAATATTATGTGATGTCGTTCGGGGTTTCTAATGCGCCAGGTGTGTTTATGGAATACATGAATCGTATTTTTCACAAGCATCTGGATCGTTTTATCGTGGTGTTTATTGATGATATCCTAATTTACTCTAAGTCTCGGGAGGAGCATGTAGAACATTTGCGTATTGTTTTGCAGGTTTTGAAGGAGAGGAATCTTTTTGCTAAACTATCCAAGTGTGAATTCTGGTTATCGGAAGTAAGTTTTCTTGGACACGTAATTTTAGGTAATGGTATTGCTGTGGATCCATCTAAAGTAGAAGCGGTTCTACAATGGGAGGCTCCGAGATCCGTTACTGAAATTCGAAGCTTTTTGGGTTTGGCTGGTTATTATCGCAGATTCATTAAAGGTTTTTCTAAGCTAGCACTTCCTTTGACCCAGTTGACTTGTAAAGTGCAAGCATTGATTTGGGATATTTGGTGTGAAGAGAGTTTTACTGAGCTGAAGAGAAGATTGACGACAGCTCCGATCTTTATTTTGCCAAATCCTAATGAACCATTTGTGGTTTATTGTGATGCTTCTTTGATTGGTCTAGGTGGTGTTCTGATGCATGAAGGTAAGGTGGTGGCTTATGCTTCCAGGCAGTTAAGAGTTCATGAGAAGAATTATCCTACTCATGATCTTGAGTTAGCGGCTGTGGTTTTTGTGTTGAAGATTTGGAGGCATTATCTCTACGGTGCAAGGTTTGAAGTCTTTAGTGATCATAAATGTTTGAAATATTTGTTTGATCAGAAAGAGCTAAATATGAGGCAACATAGATGGTTGGAATTCTTGAAGGACTACGACTTTGGCTTGAATTACCATCCTGGTAAAGCTAACGTGGTAGTCGATGCATTGAGCCGGAAATCGTTACATATATCCGCTTTAATGGTTAAGGAGTGGGAACTTTTGGAATCGTTTAGAGATTTGAGTTTGGTTTGTGAAGTGACGTCGGATAGCGTTAGGCTTGGTATGCTAACGATTACTAATGATTTTCCGATGACTGTCTGTGAGAAACAGAAGTTAGATGTGAAATTTGTGGATTTGATGTTGGTTGGAGGAAAAGATGCGAATAGTGATTTTCAAGTGGATATTAACGGTGTTTTGAGATTCTGAGGTAGGATTTGTATTCCAGATGATGCGGAGTTGAAAAAGATGATTTTGGAGGAAGGACACCGGAGTAATTTGAGTATACATCCGGGAGCGAATAAGATGTACCAAGATTTGAAGAAGATTTTCTGGTGGTCTGGATTGAAAAGAGATGTGGCTCAGTTTGTTTATGCATGTTTGACTTGTCAGAAATCGAAGGTGGAACATCTGAGGCCTAGTGGTTTGTTGCAACCATTGGATATTCTTGAATGGAAATGGGATAGTATTTCCATGGATTTTGTAACAGGGTTACCGAATACTCAGCGAGGGCATAATGCTATTTGGGTGGTTGTTGATAGACTGACTAAATCGGCTCATTTTATTCCGATTGACATCAGTTTTACTTTGGAGCGGTTAGCGGAGATTTACATCAGTGTGATTGTGAAGTTACATGGAGTTCCATTGAGTATTGTTTCTGATCGAGATCCTAGATTTACCTCGAGATTCTGGGAAAGTTTACAGAAGGCTATGGGTTCTAAATTGAGATTGAGTTCGGCTTATCATCCGCAGACGGATGGTCAGACGGAGAGAACGATTCAGTCTTTGGAGGATTTATTGAGAGCGTGTGTTTTGGAACAAGGTGGTGCGTGGGATAGTTATCTTGCATTGATTGAGTTTACGTATAATAACAGTTTCCATTCTAGTATTGGAATGGCACCGTTTGAAGCACTGTATGGGCGAAGGTGTCGAACACCTTTGTGTTGGCACGAATCTGGTGAGAGAACGGTGGTTGGACCAGAGTTGGTGCAACAGACGACGGAGAAAGTGAAGTTTATTCGAGAGAAAATGAAGCCTTCTCAGAGTAGAAAAAAGAGTTATCATGATCGGAGACGGAAGGATCTTGAGTTTCAAGAGGGCGATCATGTATTTCTGAGGGTTACGCCGGTAACAGGTGTGGGTCGTGCTTTGAAATCGAAGAAACTTACTTCTCGGTTTATTGGTCCTTACCAGATATCCGCGAGAGTGGGTGTTGTGGCTTATAGGGTGGCGTTGCCGCCGAATCTGTCGAATTTGCACGATGTGTTTCATGTTTCACAGCTTCGGAAGTATGTTCCGGATCCGTCGCATGTGATTCCGAGGGATGAGGTTGAAGTAAGGGAGAACCTTACAGTTGAGGCATTACCAGTTAGGATTTTGGATCGCGAGGTGAAACAGTTGAGAGGCAAGGATATTGCACTTGTGAAAGTGGCGTGGGGAGGCGCTGCTGAGGGTAATTTGACTTGGGAGTTGGAGAGTCGGATGCGGGAGTCGTATCCAGAGTTGTTCATCTCAGGTAATATTTTCGAGGACGAAAATTTCTAAGTGGGGGAGAGTTGTAACGACCCAGTTTTCGTGTGCGTTTTATTTAATCGAGTCGTTTGATTATTTTATTATTATTTTATTTTATTTTCGACTTTTATCTGAAAATATGTTATTTTTCGATGTTGTGATATTTTATCGGGTTTTGGGAACGTTTGTGAGATATTTGAGTGTGGGGGTATTTTGGACATTTCATAATATTTTGTTAAGTTAGAATAGAAAGGAAAATAGAAAGAGAGAAAAATAGAAAGAAAGAAAGGGGAAAGAAAGAAAAAGAGGAGAAAAAGAGAAGAAGAAGAGAAATAGTGAGGAAACTTGGGAAATCAAAGAAAAATCAACTTCTAGAATCGATTTAATCGGGTAAGGGTGCGAAATTCAATTATTGTATACTTGTATATGATTATGTATGTGTATTTGTGATGTTTGTTGGATTGAAATGAATAAATTTAGTAAAACCCATTTTTGGTAAAATTGATTAGGAATTGATCAAATGTGTTGGAAATCATGTTTTTAGTGTTTCTTAATGTTGGTATATGATAGATACATGTTGCTATGCATTGTATTGGTAATTTTTCTGGGTGTAGGTGAAATTTGGATGAATTTGGGAGAGAAAATGCAGAACCACGTTCTGCAGAAATTTTTCTGGTTTTTCCAGGTCATACGCGTATGGGGCATGTTCATACGCGTATGGACCTTGGCAATACGCGTATGGGTGGGCGAGCCATGGGCCAATACGCGTATGGGTCTTCAATTTTCTCGGCCATCTGCCCATTTGCGTATGATACGCGTAGCATTTTAGGGCATTACGCGTATGGTTTTGGTCATTACACGTACAGACACTTTAACGTGGAATTGGGGAAAAATGAGTCTCTGCTCATACGCGTATGGATCATGGTGATACGTGTATGAACAGGACTTTTGCAAAATGGGACTTTTCAAATATCGTTTTTTGTTTTCTTTCGTAACTTGAGTTCCGTTTGTCCGATTTTTACATTCTTGGTATCGTTGCGTAGCTATTGAGCTGTACTTTCTTGTTATGATGATTTTGGAATTGTTAGTCGATTTAATTATGTCAGAAAATTGGGAATAGTGTCGGTTGTCGACTTTTGTCGTTGTAGTGATGCGTAATTGATGTGTATTATGCAAGGTGCTGTTGTATGACATAAATGTATGTGTTTAAATGGTGTGTGATGATTTGTGGCCGTATGGAAATTAAATGCATTGTTTTGGGCATAAGTGCAAAGTGTGATTTTATCGATGTAAATGAATATGTGTGTGTGTGCATATTAAATGTTATGGGTCATTGTATGCCAAGTGTAATACCCCAAATTTTGACCACTTAGATTTCCCATCATTGTGAAAATCATCATCACAATATGGATGAACCATCATGCTTCATCAGTCTCCCCAAAGATGGGTGAGCATTCAATACAATCAAAATTAGGGTTTCAAGCCCTCTCTGAGTGCTTAGACAAAGGATCAATCAAGAAATGACATGATCTTCAACTTGTCTAATCTCTTAAATATCCACAATGGATCAAAAAGGACTCCCACTTCAAGGATTAAGCACAAGGCTGCTCCCTTCTAGGTGGATCAAGTCTCAAGATCGACAGTGTCACCAAATTAGGGTTTTGGTCGACCAGGGCCTCCAGATAGAAATTTTCATCTGGGCACAAGGCAATGATCCAAAACATGACCTAATATACTTCATGGAACCTCATGAACCCATGCATCAAGTCAATTTTGCCTCAGGGGATGCATTCATAAAAAATCAGGAATTAGGGTTTCTTGACCTAATTCACCCCTAAGTTGACTTTTGGGACAAACCATGAGCCAAGACCTCAAGACATGATTTGAGGGTCTCTAATATACCATATTGATCCATTTGGAACAATGGATTGATCCAAGAAGCTTGAGCAACAAGTCTCAATTTCATCTGCACCACAATTAGGGTTTTAAGAGAAAAGTCAACTGTAACTTTGACTTTTGACCAAGACATGCTCCCAAACCCTAATACATGATTGAATATACCCTATGACACCCATGGAACATGTCCATCAAGTTTGATTTAGGTCAAGGACATGATTTCCTGAAGAATTGCACAGTTTGGAATTCATCTGACAAAAAGTCAACTGTGCACAAAAGTCAACTTTGAATGGCCAAAATGGGGACAAGACTTCAAATTTGGAATGAGGCATTCAATGAAACCATCAAGGTGGCATGGACTGAGCCATTCTCATATGAAATCAGTCAAGACTTATCCAAGACCAAGGGGACCAAAGCTCTGTGCCCTAACCTCTAGTCAATGGCTAGAGGAGACTTTCATTTCCATTGGCCAACATTGAGGAAACACCTGCTGCAGTTGCCATTCCCTGTGGATCCCAAAACAAACTTGCTCTACTATAAATAGAGCTCCATTGTGGTCAATTTGAGTACACCAAAGCCATCTAACAGATGCTTTCCTCAAAATCTCTTCTTTCACTCCAATTTTGCCTTCTAAGGCAAGTCACTATCGGGTTTTGAGTTTGAGAGCAATTCTAATCAATCCAATCACTCACACACCTCACATACATCACATATGAGCTGATCAAACACTTAGATTACTTCTGAAACATCAATTTCACAAAATCACCAGCTGGTTGCTCAAATTTTCAAACAAGTTGCAGCTGAGGTACCACAAAATGATCCAGCCAATTTCAATCAAGTCCAACCATCCAAACACAATCCATAGGGTGTAGGGAAGCTATTCAGATCATCACCACTCATCTGTAACACCTCCAAATCAAAAATCACTTTGAACTTGATGTCACGACTTGGAGGTAAGCACATACTTGGTCATCTCTCAATCTATGCATATTTCCTCGCACAATAATTTGGCCATATGTTCATAATCATGCATGGAATGTTTTCCCTCAATTAATTGCATTGTTTGAATCGTGTATCAAAAATCTAGCCTTCATGCAGAAATTAGGGTTCTTGAGGTCTCTTCGTGATTTCTTGTTGTATGATTAATTTAAATGAAATTAAAGTACATAGACATGATCGTGAGGTTGAGGCGAGCATAATGATATGTGGATTGCATGATATGATTACGTATTCATGGAGATTGGATAGAAAATGCAAATCTGAGAAACCAAGAACACGCGCGTGTTCTTCAGCTTGTTCTTGGCGCCATTTTTAGAAATTCAAATATTTGAATTTTGTGGTTTTGTTTAATTGATTCAAAAATTAATTTCTCTCTGAGTTTTAATGATTTTGAGTTGATTCTTTTTTTAATAATTCACAAAAATGTTAAAATATTTTATTTTCCCAAACAATCCCAAAAATATTATTTATTTCATATAATTGATATTTTTGTAAAGAATTAATATTTTGACTGTTTTTGACATTTTAAATATTTTTTCTACATTGATTTTGCAACTTTTAATGCTTTCTAATTATTTTGTAGGTCAATACTTAATTTTTGAAGCATTAATCCAAGATCACAATTTGTTTTCCATGTGTTAAACAATTTTTGATCATTTTAATTGAATTTTTATTCAATTAAATACATTTTGAAAACAAATTAGGGTTTTGGATTAATTCAACCCTCATAAATCATTTTCAAAACTTTTTGGGCCTCTTGAGAGAGTGTAAGACCCATCCCCCCTTGTACAAAAACCTTTTGGGCCTCACTCATTGTATAAGTCCCTCTGTACAAGTAAACGGCGCGATCGTCGCCCGTTTAAAAATAAAAACCATCTGGGCCTCTCCTTGAGCTATAAGACCCATTCAAAACACTTTGGGCCTCTATTAGAGTGTAAGACCCAATCCCCCTTTTAACCAAAACATTTTGGGCCTCACTTATTGTATAAGTCCCTTTGCATTAAAAGAAAACCTCGGCGCGATCGCCATTTTTAAACGAAAAATCATTTGGGCCTACCCTCGTGTTATAAGCCCCACTCTTTTCTTTAAACCTTTTTGGGACTCTTGAGAGAGTGTAAGACCCGTCCCTTTGTTCAGAAAACCTTTTTGGGCCCCAGTCACTTGTATAAGTCCTGCTGTACAAAGTCAAACAGTGTGCTCACTGATAAAACCCTGGGCCTCTCCTTGAGCTGTAAGCCCCAAATCTTTCTTTTTCAAAGCACTTTCTCCTTTGATTTTGAATATACTGTTGTTTTCAATCTTTCTTTGTTGAACAACTAACCAAACAACATGGAAGCACTCCAACCGAGTAAGTGGTTATCGCTTTTATTTTCTGCTTTCATATTATAAACTGTATTGTGGGGCTGCTCACTGTAAGTCTCCTTTCACAAACTCATATTATAAACTGTATTGTGGGGCTGCTCACTGTAAGTCTCCTTTCATAAACTCATATCTACTGCGTAATAATAGTATAGATATTTCGAGTTTCCCCGGCAACTACGTCTAGAACTAGGTGACACCGTTTCATTTATTCGTAGAAATAGACGCCTAGATCCCCAATAGGAGCACCAGATACAGTCTTCTCTTCGGCTGTCCTCCTTAGGAATCGTCAAGAAGCTCTACTCCCCAAGATGAATGTATTCTCCGTGAATGGCATCTTTGAGTTTCTTCCAAATTCTCGAACTTTCCTAACTTGATCTATTCCTTGTGGATAGCTTGCCTTGAATGTCTCGGGGTTTGGGTACCCACTACGGTCATAATCTTGGACCTTAACTAAGGAACCCTCTTTAAAAGCTAAAAATCGCTGGATAGTAAACCTCGCACGTTTACCAGTGGTTTTTATCTTTAAAAGAGTTATCTCTCCTAAATGGAAAGGAGATGATAGACCCACAGGCTTCTTAAAAGCATCGGCCTCCTCTTGGGCATCGTACAAGGACCCTACGGCTTCTTAGAAGTATTCACAGCCTCCTCTTAGGCTTCGTATAATGATCTCTTCCTTCGGGAACGATAGCCTCCTCTTGGGCTTCGTACAAGGACCCGTCGGCTTCTTAAAAGTTTCCAGCCTCCTCTTGGGCTTTGTAAAAATTGTCCCGACGACCTCCTAGAGGTATAGGAACAGAACCTAGTCATCCTCATAGAACGGTCCTTTCATAGAGTCTACTACTGTTTCTCAAAGCATAGTACAAAAGAAAAAAACTCTAGACTTGGACAGTCTAACTTCCTTGAGTCTCAAAGACATTCTCAAGTGACCCCTTCGTTAAATAGGAAGGAAACCCGCAGACTTGGACAGTCTCAATACCCTTTGGATATCCCGTTTCCTCAAAGAGAAGGAAATATCCCTGATCCTCAAATCAAATCCCTGAGTACAGTGTTGCTCATATAAGAACTGATTTTCTCTTTTAAAATCAGTATATTGGATCTGTCACTCAACTGAAACAAACCTTTAGCCTCCATCTCGGGCCTCGTACGAGATACAAAAACACTCTCTTGTTGAGTATCAAAGACTCTCTTGTTGAGTCAAACTTTTAGCCTCTATCTCGGGCTTCGTACGAGACACAAAGACTCTATCGTTGGGTCAAAAAAACTTTTAGCCTCTCTCTCGGGCTTTGTACGGGACACAAAATAGCCTCTTCTTAGGCTTTGTATAATGATTTTCCTAGTGGAAATTAGCCTCCTCTTAGGCTTTGTATAAGAAAACCACTGGTTGATCCAATCAACCTTTTAGCATCAAAGCTGTGCCTCGTTCACAGTACACAAACATCAACAACTCCTTTCCCTTCATCTAATCGCTATAAGCGGCAAGCCTCTGGATCATCTACATCCATGCCACTGTCCCTCTTTTAGCATGAGAAATTCCTAAGGAAAGATGGCATTGCTCTACACTGAGTTAAAGTCTTCTCCTTCAGGTTAAAACTCTTTCTTCAGAAATTATGGCATTGCTCAGATCCGCGTATCCCAGTTAAAGTAATTCTCCTTCTCCCCTCTTTAGAGATGACAAATTCTCTCTAAAGTCGAGGTCTTTCAGCTTCACGTCTTGGGCTTTGAACAAGACACAAATAGACCTTTCAGCTTCACATCTTGGGCTTTGAACAAGATACAAACCACCTTTTGCTTCACGTCTTGGGCTTTGAACAAGACACCAAAACACCAAAAACACCCATTTAACGGGAATACGTAGGCATAAGATCGAAAGAAAAGATCTTAGCGAGCGCAATCAACAAAAAAACCCAATTCCCATATCTCCATCAATTAAAAGCAGTAATTCAAAAGCATCAGTCCTAACATCCTAATCCTTGTTCCCCGCCAGAAACCTTCTGCCTAGATAAAAAGAAAGAAAACTGTATTGGCGAAAAGACAAATAACCAGTACAAAGGCCCCCCACATTGATAGCATTCGTAACCTAACAGACCGCTGTTTAAACTCAGTATGCAAAGCAGGGTTAAATGGAGACATCTATTTCCCTTCCTTATTCATCTCACAATAGGATAAAAAATGAATCGACCTGTAGTTTAAGCTCAAACCGCAGAGAGCGACCAGCGCTTAAGAACCGCGTCCAAAATCGCTCGCTACAGAAAAGTGGCGCCCACCGTGGGGCTATTCAAAGTTAGATCTCTGCACGGTCGTCCCCATTTTTCACAGAAAAGTGGCACCCACCGTGGGGCGTTTCAAAGTTAGATCTAGGCACGGTCTTCCTTCTCTTCACTTGTGTGAATACCACAGATTGGGGCTTCCGCCGGGGAACCCATTTTCTGTCAGGAACTTAGGAATCATAGCTTTATAAGTCTAGGATGTTTAGGACAAATATATATACTGCTTTTCCTAATTGCTATACATGTTTATTTTTCTGCTAATGGGAATGCGTGTGATGCCGCATGTGGTGAGAATGAGTATACACTTAAGATAAGTGATGGCGATGGGGTCGACCATCAACCTCAGTGGAGGCTGACCAACGCAACCCATTCACTCTTCTAGCCAATGGGCCGGTTGTTAAGTCTGAGAAGCTGGGGAGCCAAACCCTTTCGTAGTGCGAAAGCTATCGGAAATAGCTGTTACGCGATACTACCCTCATTTGAGGCTGGTGATCTATTCTCGGTGAATAGCACTTACTCTAAGATTGCACACAACTCGCTGGCGATCCGCTTGTTGTCTGCCTTCCTGGGAGGAGCTGATGATAATGAGTACAGGTACAAAAATCACCCTAGTATAAACCTTTGGGGATGGGTAGAGCCTTGACTTCATGACAACGACCCTTTGACCCCATGTTTTTTCTATGTTTTTGTGTGCTGCATTCATGCATTCATTTAATAAAACATTAAAACATTCAAAAACTTTCTCTTCTAGTCTCTCTGTTTTTCAAATTAAACTAAGACTGTGATTGCAAATATCAGAGAAAAAGATTACGCTAATGGATTTCGATAGGAGGAGAACTCGCTAGTATACCTTCAAGGTTCCAAAACTAGAGGATTTGAGAAAGTTAGCGAGGATGATCGTTAACCCAGAGGCTTTCAGAGCCAAGCAAGGTGGTTTGCTACCACTGTTAAGAGTCCATGTGATTAAGGGGGTCATGGACGCGCTCATTCAGTTTTACGATCCGGTTTATCACTGTTTCACATTCCCGGATTACCAGCTAGCACCAACGCTGTAGGAGTATTCTCATTTGACTGATTTACATATCACTGATCGAGCTCCATTTTCTGGACTGGAAGAAATTCCAAAGAATCAGACTATTGCAAGAGCAATTCATTTGGACGAGTCTGAGGTCAGGACTCACATGACCACTAAGGGTGGCATCCAAGGTTTGCCAGCCCAGTTCTTGACAAAAAAGGCTCTATACTTCGCTAGTATAGAGAACGAGACTGCTTTTGAAAGCATCTTTGTCTTGCTCACTTACGGATTATTTTTGTTTCCCAACATCAATAACTTCGTCGATATCAACGCTATTAAGGTTTTTCTCATTGGAAACCCTGTGCCGAATTTGCTCGCAGATGCGTATCATTCTGTACACTTGGGAAATTTGTACAGCGGAGGGGAGATCACATGCTGTGTACCTTTGCTCTACAAATGGTTTATCTCTCACTTGCCCAAGTCTGCTGCTTTTTGGGATTGCAAGAGTGTCTTACGTTGGTCGCAGAAGATCATGTCTCTCACCAATTCCGACATAGATTGGTGTAATAGGATTTATGAGGGAATCAGAATCATTGACCATTGTGGAAACTTCCCCAACGCACCCCTCATAGGAACTAAAGGAGGAATCAACTATCATCCGATATTGGTTCTTCGTCAATTTGGATAACCGATGAGACACATCCCACTGGGTGTTCATCTGGAAGGTCTTTTCTTCAAAGAAGGAGAAAATGACAGAGCACTAAAGATGGAAATAGTGCAAGCTTGGAAATAGGTTCATAAGAAAGGACGAGAGTCTCTGGGAAAACCGGACTGTGTCTCGGTGGAGCCTTATCTCCATTGGGTACAAACCAGAGCTCTCAAGCTAAAGATGCCTTATCCTCGTTACGGAATTCTTCCACCGAGGGAAACTGTCATGTACTTCATGACGAAAACTGAAAAGCTTCAGGTTACTCTCAACAAATTTCAAAAGGAAAGAAGATCTTGGAAGAACAAGTACCGCACCCTCGACGTAGAGTGTATCCAAATACAGCAACTACTAAAAGAGAAAGATGCTCTGATTGAAATTTTGGAGCAGCATGCTGTAGAGAATCAAGATGACCAAAGGAATTTGGTCACTCCTTTCACTTGGGAAAGGAATGACAACCCGACAACAGCCCAAGCGCCCCGGTCAAAGAAGAGGACTCGGGACCCATTAGTTTAGGTTTCTGTTTCTGCACTTTGTAATCTACTGTATTTCCATTTCTGTAATCCTTTGAATTTCAATAAAAAAGGGGTTTCCCCATTGTTTGATATTTGCAATCTAATTGTCAAAGTTTATTTTGATTAAACCAAAAAACAACAATTAATATAATCATTGCATTCATCATTCTCACATCGCGTATTCTTTTTCCCTACGAATCTCACGTTTGTGTCTCGATTCTAGAGTCAAACTGTCTCATTCGTATAATACTCAGGCCAATCGTCAGAAAAAGATGGATGATCTTGAGGAAGAAAATAGAGAGTTGAAAGAAGAGATCGACGCTCTGAGAGAGGATATGAGAAAGCTTCGTAACGACATGCAAGCCATGGCAGAAGCTCAGCTACAAAGAACTGTGATCTCAGAGATCACCTCAACGCCCATCATAGAAAAGTATGATCCTAGGTATCAGATGCCGAAAGATCGTCCTTGGGGCATGCCTGTTAACTATATCCCGGAAGGATATGTTCCGCCGATCACTGAAGATCAGGGAATCGCAACAGAAGCCGCTGGGCCTGAAGGTTACAAACTTCGGGAAAGCGAAGATGGTAGGGGTATACTGAAGTCTCCTGAAGGTTACAAACTTCGGGAGGCGCCAAGACTTACTGTCGTAGTCACGGTACCACCCCCTGTGGTGCACACTGTCCCGGAAGGACAGATTTCACAGACACCTTCTGGAAAGAAGGAAACTGTGTTTGACAGAATGGATGAATTCCAGGAGCTGTTCTTGGAAATGCAGAAAGAACTGCAAGCCATTCGCGGTCAGGATCTATTTGGAAAGGACGCCGCAGACCTCTGCTTGGTCCCAAATGTGAAAGTCTCGCACAAATTCCAAGTGCCTGACTTTGAAAAATACAAGGGTAACTCTTGCCCTCAGAGCCATCTGGTGATGTACGCTCGGCGGATGTCAGCTCAGACGGAGAATCAGGACCTGCTGATTCACTACTTCCAGGATAGTTTAACCGGTGCCGCACTCAAATGGTACATGGGTTTAAACCGTACTACGATCAGTACATTCAGAGATCTTGGTACTGCCTTCGTCCAACAATACAAGTACAATTTGGACATGGCACCCGACAGAGATCAACTTAGATCAATGTCGCAAAAGGAAAAGGAAACCTTTAAGGAGTATGCTCAAAGGTGGCATGAAATTGCCGCTCAAATTTGTCCACCTCTTGAGGAAAAAGAGATGACAAAAATCTTCTTAAAGACCTTAAGCTCATTTTACTATGACCGAATGATTGCCAGTGCACCCAGTGATTTCACCGAAATGGTCGGCATGGGTGTACGTCTTGAGGAAGCCGTCCGAGAAGGACGTTTGGTAAAAGACACTGGATCAACGAGCGGTACTAAAAAATACGGTAGTGCTCTCCCTAAGAAAAAAGAGCAAGATATTGGGAATATCTCTCTCGGAAAGCAAAGGCGACGTTATCAGCCAGTAGCAGCTGTTACTCCTGCTATCGGCCCCGCGCCTGTTCCTACGTATCAACCTCAGGTTGCGCAGAGCCAACCTGACCAACAAAGGACACAACAACCTCTTCAACAGACTCGTCCTCCATATAACAACAACCGTACAATATGGCCACCAGGATTTGATCCTATACCCGTAACGTACGCAGAGCTGTTTCCGTTACTGCTGGCTAAGGGGCACATTCAGACTAAGTCTCCCCTTTCAGTTCCGGAAAATCCGCCTTTTTGGTTTAAAGCGGATCAAACATGCCCTTATCATCAAGGAGGTTCAGGGCATAACATTGAGACTTGTCTCAATTTCAAATCTGACGTGCAAAAGCTTGTTAGGAGCGGGCTCTTATCTTTCAAAGATACGAATCCCAATGTTCTTACGAACCCGCTGCCTCAACACGAGAAAGCTGCTGTCAATCTGATTGAGAAAGAGACTAACAATGTCTATCAAATTCACGATGTACTCTTGTTGAAAACCCATCTGGTCAAGATGCATTGTAGACAGAGTGGATATGGCCATAGGCCACCTCATAACTATCACCAGTGTGATATCTGCTCTAAAGATAACCAAGGATGTTCGGTAGTGCAATCAGCTCTACAGGAACAGATGGATCTCGGATGGATCCAAGAGCACCGAGTTCGAGGAGTTAACATGGTTTACACGAATTCCAACGTCATTCAAAACCACGACATCCGTGCGATGAATGTCAACTTGGTGGCGATGCACTCAAGGCAAAGCCAGTATCATAATCTGCCGCGACATGATTACAGTTCCTGTCTGATTTGCTCGGTAAACAAACAGGGATGCTCTTTCATACAAGAGGCCCTCCAGCATCAGATGGATCTTGGATGGATCCAAGACTACCATGATAGGAACTCCTATCAAATCAACATGGTTCAGATCTTCAACATCCGCGTAATGGATACCAACCTGGTAGAGTTACATGCTGAGCAGGTCCGACTTGGATTCTTAATATCACATGACTATCAAAATTGTAAAGCGGGTTGCGAAAACGATCGAGGTTGTACCCTTGTCCAGGAGGCACTTCAGCACTTGTTAAATCACTGGTGGATGCCAATCTATATGGACAAAGATACTCAGCAAATTAGTATCAGTAACAGGAATCCTACTCGTCGTCAAAGTCAGGATGTTCGATCAATGGAAGGTAACCTAGTGAGGTTACATTGTATTCAAAGTGGGCGTGGCCAGGTGCCACCACACAACTATGACAGTTGTAGCGTCTGTGCAGAAAGTAACCAAGGGTGTTACCTTGTGAGAGCAGCTCTTCAGGGTCAGGTCGATCATGGAGAAATTCGTCCATATCCGGGTTCTGGACCCATCATTTGGTCGCCGAACTACCTTGCCGAGCGAGTTGAGGATGTTGTCACGATCTCTAGTCATCACAGGACCAGGGATGTTTTTTCCATCATCCCTCTACTTGACAAATCTAGAGTTCCCAACCGGGAACGGATCAAGGTTACTTATGGTGGTCAGAAAAATCAGAAGGTTCCCATAGTCATCTATCTACCGGGGCCACTACCGTATGAATCAGCTAAGGCAATCCCTTACAAATACGGTGCAACAATAATCGAGAATGGAAAGGAAATTCCATTACCCTCCGTCGTGAATATTGTAGACATCAGTCGTGTAACACGGAGCGGTCGAATCTTCAACCGAGGGGTTGGAGAATCCTACAAAGAAAAGGAACTTCAGGCGGAAATTCCTGATCCACCAGTCAGTCAATCTGGTAATCCCGACTTTTCAAAAGACAAAGATGAGATGCTGAAGCTCATCCAAAGGAGTGAATATAACATTGTTGATCAACTGTTATAGACTCCATCAAAGATCTCAGTATTATCACTGTTACTCAGTTCAGAAGCACACAGAGAGGCTCTACAGAAAGTCTTGGAGCAAGCCTTTTGTGGAACAGGATGTAACAATCAGACAATTCGATAGCATTGTCTCTAACATCACTTCCTGCAATAATTTGGGATTTAGTGATGAGGAATTACCTGAAGAGGGTCGTCGTCATAACATGACGCTCAACATTACAGTTAACTGCCAGGGCGATGCTTTAGCCAATGTACTGGTAGACACAGGGTCAGCCCTGAATGTTATGCCGAAGTCCACCTTGATGCAATTATCATTTAAGGGCCCTCCGATGAGAGTCAGCGAGGTCTTCGTCAAAGCATTCGACGGATCTAGAAAAACAGTTATCGGCGAAGTTGATCTTCCCATAACTATTGGTCCTCACACTTTCCAAGTCACTTTCCAGGTCATGGACATCCGGGCAACATACAGTTATTTATTAGGAAGACCTTGGATACATCAGGCAGGAGCGGTTACTTCAACCCTCCACCAAAAGCTAAAGTTCGTCAAGAACGATCAACTTGTCACTGTTTGTGGGGAACAAGCCTTGCTTGTTAGTAACCTATCATCATCTGCTTGTGTAGAACCCGAGGAGGTTATTGGAACTCAGTTCCAAGCACTGTCGGTAAGCGAGAACAATCAGTTCAGAGGAGGAACCTCGATTTCCTCATACAAAGATGCTATTAAAGCGGTCGAGAGTACCAATACGACAGGATGGGGACAGCTTGTCATTCCCATTGACAATAAAATAAAGAAGAGTCTTGGTTTTTCTGCGACCTGTACTCAGACAGCCGCCAACGATGAAAGTCTTCATCCCCTTCAAAACTTCTTCCACAGTGGAGGTTTTCTTCACCCAGTGTCTCGGACAGTTCATGCTATCAATGAGGAAGATCCCTCTGACACAGATGAAGAATGGAAGTCCTACCTTAACAAGGACAGCTATATGTCTCAGGAAGAGGTGCCTATGCCTTTTTGCTTTCCTACAGAAAGTCCGAGATTTATTCCAAGATCAAATGTCGAAATGATCTACGGAGATTGTGATCCGGAAGGATGTCGTGCTCCTCCAAATTCAATAGAGGAAGACACTCTGATGAAAGAAAACTTTGATCACAATTACTATGGCCCGATGGATGGTCTGCCAATGTGGCAGCCTTACCCAGGAAACTTGGGGCAAGAAAGTCAGCCGAGTAATGAAACTCAGCTGAGCGTCATTGAACAAAATACCTGTGTCCCCGCCATGTCATGGGATCAACACTCAGGTCATTCAGAAACTACTCAACATGACGATGAATTCGCAACGTTTGCAGGACTAGAATTCATCAACTATGTTTTTCCCAAGGTCAACGTCATCGAGAGGGATGACTCCTCCAGTTCCACAGAAGTGTGGGACACCTTGGGATAACCAAGTGGAAAATACGACTTTATGGCCAAGTACACTGCTCCCGAAAGCTCTCGTATCAGGCTCGAAGATATCCAGTCAACTGGATGGGGAGATACAGCTGAGAGCACCAATGCTATGCAAAATGCAACAAAGGAATCCTCCTACGACAATTCTGCCTGGGAGACAGATTCCAATGATCCTACTCCACCAAAAATCAGCGTCATTTCAGAAGACAAATCAAGGAAGGTGCCAGACTTTGTGATTCACCGAGGAGTTCGCCGCCAATGGGTTGCTGTCGAGGTTCCGAAGGTCGTTCGTCGGTCAAAGTAATTGCCATCTTTAACCTTTCACCCTGCCCAGGTGAAACGGATGTTTTGATAGGGCTCGCTTTTTGTAAATTTCCCTCTTCGCTTTGCCCAAAGCGAGTGAGTTTTGTTTTATAGGGCTGTAGTTTCAAGATTCGACTTGTTCATTAATAAAATAACGTCGTTCTGTAATTTCAGCATTAATTGATGTTTTCTCTTTTTGCTTTTTCAGAAAATGGTAATCCTAAAAAAAAAAAACAATTCAAAAATAAAAACAAGCAGTAAAATAAATACACTACACACACTTACATTTTCTCTATCTCTTCTAAACACGAATCATCACGTCATGCAGATTGCTTGTTTTAAACCCAGTTGAAACATACGATCCGATGCCTTCTCCTAACTTTGAGTTCCCGGTATTCGAGGCTGAAGAAGAAAATGACGACCAAATTCCAGAAGAGATCTCCCGACTACTCAGACAAGAGGAAGGGTCCATTGAACCTCACAAAGAGCTGTTGGAAACGGTAAACTTGGGTTCAGAAAAAGAGAGAAAAGAAATCAGGATCGGAGCACTGCTCAGTCCAACTGCCAGAGAGGGTTTGATAAAGCTTCTCAAATAATTCCCCAATGTATTCGCTTGGTCCTATCAGGATATGCCAGGGTTGGATACCAGCATCGTGGAACATCACTTACCGCTAAGATCGGAATGTCCTCCAGTAAAGAAAAGGTTAAGACGGACTCACCTGGACATGGCCATCAAAATCAAAGAGGAGGTACAGAAACAGATCGACGCGGGTTTCCTCGCTACGTCTGAATATCCTCAATGGTTAGCCAACATCGTACCTGTTCCCAAAAAGGATGGAAAGGTCAGAATGTGTGTTGATTACAGAGATCTAAACAAGGCAAGTCCAAAGGACGACTTTCCTTTACCACACATTGACATGCTGGTTGACAGCACAGCAAAGTTCAAAGTATTCTCCTTCATGGATGGATTCTCGGGCTATAATCAGATCAAAATGGCGCCGAAAGACATGGAGAAAACTTCGTTCATTACCCCATGGGGTACCTTTTGTTACAAGGTAATGCCATTCGGTTTGAAGAATGTCGGGGCAACCTATCAAAGGGCCATGACTACTCTATTTCATGACATGATACACAAAGAAATCGAGGTATATGTTGATGATTTGATTGCAAAATCTAAAATAGAGAGTGAGCACGTTGAACATCTGTCAAAATTGTTCGAACGTTTAAGAAAATTCAAACTCCGCTTGAATCCCAACAAGTGCACCTTCGGTGTCCGTTCGGGGAAACTACTAGGGTTCATCGTCATCCAGAAAGGAATTGAAGTTGATCCTGACAAGGTCAAGGCCATTCAAGAAATGCCTTCTCCGAAAACTAAAAAACAAGTCGGAGGATTCCTGGGATGTTTGAACTACATCTCCAGATTCATATTCCTTATGACCGCCACATGTGCGCCGATTTTCAAATTACTCAAAAAGAACCAGGATTGCGTTTGGTCAGAAGATTGCCAAACCGCCTTCGACAGCATCAAGGAATATCTGTTGAATCCTCCGATTCTATCACCTCCAGTGGAAGGAAGACCACTGATCATTTACCTCACAGTCCTAGAGGACTCAATGGGATGTGTACTTGGCCAACAAGACGAAACTAAAAGGAAAGAGTCTGCCATTTACTATCTAAGAAAGAAATTCACCGACTGCGAGACTCGATACACAATGCTTGAGAAAACTTGTTGCGCTTTGGCTTGGGCAGCCAAACGTCTTCGCCAGTACATGATTCGTCACACTACTTGGTTGGTCTCCGAAATGGATCCAATCAAGTACGTTTTCGAAAAACCTGCTCTCACGGGAAGGATTGCCCGTTGGCAGATGTTGTTATCAGAATATGACATAGAGTACCACGCTCAAAAAGCCGTTAAGGGAAGTATTTTAGCCGATCATTTGGCTCATCAACCAATTGACGATCAAGAATCAATCGGGTTTGACTTCCCAGACGAAGATGTCATGTATCTAAAGATGAAAGATTGCGATGAACCGCTACCCAATGAAGGGCCAGAACCAGGTTCCCAGTGGGGACTTATCTTTGACGGAGCGGTCAATCATTATGGAAACGGAATTGGGGCAATCATTGTTACCCCTCAGGGTTCCCACATTCCTTTCACCGCTCGACTTACGTTCAAATGTATGAACAACGAGGCCGAATACGAAGCATGTATCATGGGTCTCGAAGAAGCGATTGATTTAAGGATCAAAAACTTGGACGTATACGACGATTCAGCCCTGGTTATCAATCAGATAAAAGGAGATTGGAACACATACCAATCAGGATTGATGCCTTACAAAGACTATGCAAGGAGGTTGTTACCCTTCTTCAACAGAGTCAACTTTCATCACATCCCTCGTGATGAGAATCACATGGCTGATGCCTTAGCCACTCTCTCTTCCATGATTAGTGTAGGTCGATGGAATGACATACCTAAGATCGACATCATGCGCCTTGAATGGCCCGCCTACATCTTCGCGATTGAAGCAGTCATAGACTACAGACCTTGGTATCACGATATCAAATGCTTCCTTCAGAAACAAGAGTACCCATCTGGGGCACTCAGAAAAGACAGGAAAACCCTCAGAAGATTGGCTGGAAACTTCTTCCTGAGCGGTGACACTCTTTATAAGAGAAATTTTGACATGGTCTTGCTCCGATGTGTCGACAGACCAGAAGCAGACATGCTCATGAAAGAAATTCATGAAGGATCCTTTGGCACTCATGCCAACGGACACACAATGGCGAGAAAAATTCTCAGGGCCGGGTATTATTGGTTGACCATGGAATCCGACTGCTACAAGTACATGAGGAGGTGTCACAAGTGTCAGATATACTCCGACAAAATTCATGTACCGCCATCACATCTCAAAGTTCTTTCTTCCCCGTGGCCTTTTTCCATATGGGGAATTGACATGATTGGTATGATTGGGCCCAAGGCTTCAAACGGACATCGGTTCATCCTGGTAGCCATTGATTATTTCACCAAGTGGGTCGAAGCAGCGTCATTCGCCAATGTAACCCGACAAGTGGTGGTCCGATTTATCAAAAACAATATCATCTGCCGTTATGGTGTTCCAAGCGAGATCATTACTGATAATGGATCTAACTTGAACAATAAGATGATGAAAGAGCTGTGCGCAGAGTTCAAGATCGAACACCATAACTCATCTCCCTACCGACCCAAGATGAACGGAGCGGTAGAAGCGGCTAACAAGAACATCAAGAGGATCGTTCAAAAGATGGTTGTAACCTACAAAGATTGGCACGAGATGGTACCCTTTGCTCTTCACGGTTATCGTACATCTGTCCGTACTTCAACAGGGGCAACCCCTTTCTCTCTAGTATATGGCATGGAAGCAGTGCTCCCCATAGAAGTAGAGATCCCATCAATCCGAGTATTGATGGAAGCTCAGCTCACCGAAGCTGAATGGTGTCAAAGCCGACACGACGAACTCAATCTGATCGAAGAAAAGAGAGTCACGGCACTATGCGACGGTCAGTTATATCAACAGAGAATGAAAAGGGCGTTCGACAAAAAGGTCCGACCTCGTGTTTTCAGAAAAGGAGACCTCGTGCTCAAGAAGATACAATCATTTCTCACTGATTCTCGGGGCAAATGGACCCCAAATTATGATGGCCCTTATATGGTCACGAAAGCTTTCTCAGGCGGCGCCTTGAGACTTACAACCATGGACGGAGAGGAATTTGCCTATCCCACGAATGTTGATATAGTCAAGAAATACTTCGCCTAAAACTAAAAAAAAAAACGTCTCGGTGGATTGAAAACCCGAAAGAGCGGTCCAGGCAAAAGTTAGAGACATGAAAAAAAATCATCCCGATGGATTGGAAATTTCATAGTACAATCCAGGCAAAAATTAGGGATAATGGCAAGTAACTATGTTCAACAGAGGCAAGTCCCTCAGCAACAACAGCAGTTACATCATCCATCGGAGGGAATCTCCCGTCAAAGGTCATCTTCGACAGAAGCTCAGGATGTCCCGAACTCAAAGTTGGTAGAAGGATAGTGGTCGTTATGTTTCAACGTAGCCCTTTTCCCTGTAAATTACCACTTTTTAACTTTGTATATACTCTTTGGAATCACGCGTTTGGCTAATCTCCATCTTATCAATAAAATTTGAGCCCTTGTGCTTTTGTTTGTAATTCTTTACTTGTTTTAGCTTTACAGAACAACGTTGTTTAAACTTAATCAGCGATTCTTGAAATAAAACAAAAAATAAATTTACTTGTTAAACTTTTTCTGCTTTTAAATTAAAGATGGCATTTCTTTTGACTGTTGAACATCAGAAGAACATCGACCGCTTCTCCCGAAGTAAGCGAACTTCAAAGTGCAGAATCAAAGTACTCCTTCTAAACCAGTTCGCCTAAATGAAGGGATCAACTGTGTCAGAGACCTTGTTTCGTCTGACATCCTCGGCCGAGTTCTCATCTCCTAAGCCCGATCAACATAGCTCCCAACGGGACTATCTCTCCTAAGCAAGGTGGAATTGCTATTTTGAATCAACTGTACTTCTTCGCCCCGCGATGGCCGAGTATCCAATTGTGTTCATCTCTTAGTCTGTATGTTGCGTCTGTTTTGTCAGCACATACATACATACATCATGCATTTTTTATTTGCATTCACGTTTCATATTGCATCACTATCACTCTAGTCGGTCCTGTCCCCTAGTGGTAGAAGTCCTCTCAATCGAGTTGTCAGTTCTTGCCTCGTCAGGAAATACTGTGTCTGAACAACCTCGCTTCCGGTTTAATTCTGGAAAGAAGTTGGTCCTTGACCACTTTGATAACTTGAACCTCTGAAAGATCAGAGAACCTTCAACAGATGTCACTCTTCGCCATTGAAGATGATATCCTTGCTTTCCCGGATTAAGGAAAATCCACAGAGAAAGCCTCGTGATCAGAGATTCGGCAGCACGCCAGTTTTGCTCCGAAAAACCACTGATGAAAAGGTCATTGGCACCTCAAAATTGGATTCCATCATATGGCATTTCTCTGGGAAGATCCCCAAGAAAAGTATGATGTAATATCCCCAATCAGAAGCAGTTTCTCAAGAAACTCGCTTTCCCCAGTAGAATCGACAAATGGCGTCTCCAAAACAGAGAAGTTTGTGCACCTCTACAACTCAGACGATTGGGTTCCCCAGCAAGTCTGACATCAAAACTTTTTCCACTCAAATGGCATCTCCCCAGGAAAATTCGGCGAGAAGTTTGAAGGAAAACCGCTACTCATAGCGTCCCTTGTCAATAAAGTTTATTGACAAAAGAAACTAGGACCAGTTCCTTGGTTGGAAACCAGGATCGAGGGGAAGTTTACATCAGAAACTGAGACCAGTTCCTTGGTAGGAAAACAGGATCGAGGGGAAGTTTGTTTCCACAACTGAGACCAGTTCCTTGGTAGGAAACCAGGATCGAGGGGAAGTTTATTTCAAAAGAGACTGAGACCAGTTCTTGGTAGGAGACCAGGATCGAGGGGAAGTTTACCTTTTCTAAGCATCATTGCTTAACTAAAAAAGATGAATGCGTAAGCTACCATTCATAGATGCCGTCAAAATTTCGGATATTCTGATATTTAATCCTCTTGCACCCTGAATGCCCGAATACCTTCGTCATTCACACCTTCGGGTCCAAGAAGATTAAATAGGGGCATCTGTAATACCCCAAATTTTGACCACTTAGATTTCCCATCATTGTGAAAATCATCATCACAATATGGATGAACCATCATGCTTCATCAGTCTCCCCAAAGATGGGTGAGCATTCAATACAATCAAAATTAGGGTTTCAAGCCCTCTCTGAGTGCTTAGACAAAGGATCAATCAAGAAATGACATGATCTTCAACTTGTCTAATCTCTTAAATATCCACAATGGATCAAAAAGGACTCCCACTTCAAGGATTAAGCACAAGGCTGCTCCCTTCTAGGTGGATCAAGTCTCAAGATCGACAGTGTCACCAAATTAGGGTTTTGGTCGACCAGGGCCTCCAGATGGAAATTTTAATCTGGGCACAAGGCAATGATCCAAAACATGACCTAATATACTTCATGGAACCTCATGAACCCATGCATCAAGTCAATTTTGCCTCAGGGGATGCATTCATAAAAAATCAGGAATTAGGGTTTCTTGACCTAATTCACACCTAAGTTGACTTTTGGGACAAACCATGAGCCAAGACCTCAAGACATGATTTGAGGGTCTCTAATATACCATATTGATCCATTTGGAACAATGGATTGATCCAAGAAGCTTGAGCAACAAGTCTCAATTTCATCTGCACCACAATTAGGGTTTTAAGAGAAAAGTCAACTGTAACTTTGACTTTTGACCAAGACATGCTCCCAAACCCTAATACATGATTGAATATACCCTATGACACCCATGGAACATGTCCATCAAGTTTGATTTAGGTCAAGGACATGATTTCCTGAAGAATTGCACAGTTTGGAATTCATCTGACAAAAAGTCAACTGTGCACAAAAGTCAACTTTGACTTTTTGAGATTTTTCACCAAAATGGATTTTTAACCCTAAAATGATGTTAATGTATGATTTGAATCATCATTCATCAAGAAAAATCAAGAAAAGTGAGATAACTTGTAAAAGGGGTAACCATAAAACTTAGAAATTTTTCTAAGTTAAAAATAAAGTGGCAAAGGTACCAACTTTGGAGGACCATAACTCCTAAACCACAAGGCCATTCTTTCTCATCCAAAGATGGATTTGTAGCCCTCATTATCACCTACAAAAACTTCAACTACAAGTCATTCCAGTTCATTAAGGATTTTGAGTTATGGAGTGATCAAAGTGGTTGAAAAGTGAAAATGTCACTTTTTCCAACACTTAGTGAAATTTTCACTAAGTCAGATTCTGCCTCACTTTTTGCCAAATGTAGGGGGATTTTTCACTTGGAATCAAAAGAGATCAAAACCAAACTTGTTCAAACAGTTGTTGTATCATGTAAGAGCTTTCCAAAATGGCCAAGAACATTTACAAATTCAACCTACACCATGAGATACAACATTGCCAAGTTGCCTTGCTGAAATCTGTCAAGGCAAGGCAGAATTTGCAATTTTGGTCGATTTGCCAAAATCAGCCAAATTCAATTACTCCTATCCACTTGGACACCTCAGAGGATTGAATCTAAAGGGGACAATTACTGAGCCAAGTCTCCAAAGTCCATGGAACAAGAAATAGCATGTTGAACATAGAATGGCCAAAATGGGGACAAGACTTCAAATTTGGAATGAGGAATTCAATGAAACCATCAAGGTGGCATGGACTGAGCCATTCTCATCTGAAATCAGTCAAGACTTATCCAAGACCAAGGGGACCAAAGCTCTGTGCCCTAACCTCTAGTCAATGGCTAGAGGAGACTTTCATTTCCATTGGCCAACATTGAGGAAACACCTGCTGCAGTTGCCATTCCCTGTGGATCCCAAAACAAACTTGCTCTACTATAAATAGAGCTCCATTGTGGTCAATTTGAGTACACCAAAGCCATCTAACAGATGCTTTCCTCAAAATCTCTTCTTTCACTCCAATTTTGCCTTCTAAGGCAAGTCACTATCGGGTTTTGAGTTTGAGAGCAATTCTAATCAATCCAATCACTCACACACCTCACATACATCACATATGAGCTGATCAAACACTTAGATTACTTCTGAAACATCAATTTCACAAAATCACCAGCTGGTTGCTCAAATTTTCAAACAAGTTGCAGCTGAGGTACCACAAAATGATCCAGCCAATTTCAATCAAGTCCAACCATCCAAACACAATCCATAGGGTGTAGGGAAGCTATTCAGATCATCACCACTCATCTGTAACACCTCCAAATCAAAAATCACTTTGAACTTGATGTCACGACTTGGAGGTAAGCACATACTTGGTCATCTCTCAATCTATGCATATTTCCTCGCACAATAATTTGGCCATATGTTCATAATCATGCATGGAATGTTTTCCCTCAATTAATTGCATTGTTTGAATCGTGTATCAAAAATCCTAGCCTTCATGCAGAAATTAGGGTTCTTGAGGTCTCTTTGTGATTTCTTGCTGTATGATTAATTTAAATGAAATTAAAGTACATAGACATGATCGTGAGGTTGAGGCGAGCATAATGATATGTGGATTGCATGATATGATTACGTATTCATGGAGATTGGATAGAAAATGCAAATCTGAGAAACCAAGAACACGTGCGTGTTCTTCAGCTTGTTCTTGGCGCCATTTTTAGAAATTCAAATATTTGAATTTTGTGATTTTGTTTAATTGATTCAAAAATTAATTTCTCTCTGAGTTTTAATGATTTTGAGTTGATTCTTTTTTTAATAATTCACAAAAATGCTAAAATATTTTATTTTCCCAAAAAATCCCAAAAATATTATTTATTTCATATAATTGATAATTTTGTAAAGAATTAATATTTTGATTGTTTTTTACATTTTAAATATTTTTTCTACATTGATTTTGCAACTTTTAATGCTTTCTAATTATTTTGTAGGTCAATACTTAATTTTTGAAGCATTAATCCAAGATCACAATTTGTTTTCCATGTGTTAAATAATTTTTGATCATTTTAATTGAATTTTTATTCAATTAAATACATTTTGAAAACAAATTAGGGTTTTGGATTAATTCAACCCTCATAAATCATTTTCAAAACTTTTTGGGCCTCTTGAGAGAGTGTAAGACCCATCCCCCCTTGTACAAAAACCTTTTGGGCCTCACTCATTGTATAAGTCCCTCTGTACAAGTAAACGACGCGATCGTCGCCCGTTTAAAAATAAAAACCATATGGGCCTCTCCTTGAGCTATAAGACCCATTCAAAACACTTTGGGCCTCTATTAGAGTGTAAGACCCAATCCCCCTTTTAACCAAAACATTTTGGGCCTCACTTATTCTATAAGTCCCTTTGCGTTAAAAGAAAACCTCGGCGCGATCGCCATTTTTAAACGAAAAATCATTTGGGCCTACCCTCGTGTTATAAGCCCCACTCTTTTCTTTAAACCTTTTTGGGCCTCTTGAGAGAGTGTAAGACCCATCCCTTTGTACAGAAAACCTTTTTGGGCCCCAGTCACTTGTATAAGTCCCGCTGTACAAAGTCAAACAGTGTGCTCACTGATAAAACCCTGGGCCTCTCCTTGAGCTGTAAGCCCCAAATCTTTCTTTTTCAAAGCACTTTCTCCTTTGATTTTGAATATACTGTTGTTTTCAATCTTTCTTTGTTGAACAACTAACCAAACAGCATGGAAGCACTCCAACCGAGTAAGTGGTTATCGCTTTCATTTACTGCTTTCATATTATAAACTGTATTGTGGGGCTGCTCACTGTAAGTCTCCTTTCACAAACTCATATTATAAACTGTATTGTGGGGCTGCTCACTGTAAGTCTCCTTTCATAAACTCATATCTACTGCGTAATAATAGTATAGATATTTCGAGTTTCCCCTGCAACTACGTCTAGAACTAGGTGACACCGTTTCATTTATTCGTAGAAATAGACGCCTAGATCCCCAATAGGAGCACCAGATACAGTCTTCTCTTCGGCTGTCCTCCTTAGGAATCATCAAGAAGCTCTACTCCCCAAGATGAATGTATTCTCCGTGAATGGCATCTTTGAGTTTCTTCCAAATTCTCGAACTTTCCTGACTTGATCTATTCCTTGTGGATAGCTTGCCTTGAATGTCTCGGGGTTTGGGTACCCACTACGGTCATAATCTTGGACCTTAACTAAGGAACCCTCTTTAAAAGCTAAAAATCGCTGGATAGTAAACCTCGCACGTTTACCAGTGGTTTTTATCTTTAAAAGAGTTATCTCTCCTAAATGGAAAGGAGATTATAGACCCACGGGCTTCTTAAAAGCATCGGCCTCCTCTTGGGCATCGTACAAGGACCCTACGGCTTCTTAGAAGTATTCACAACCTCCTCTTAGGCTTCGTATAATGATCTCTTCCTTCGGGAATGATAGCCTCCTCTTGGGCTTCGTACAAGGACCCGTCGGCTTCTTAAAAGTTTCCAGCCTCCTCTTGGGCTTCGTACAAATTGTCCCGACGACCTCCTAGAGGTATAGGAACAGAACCTAGTCATCCTCATAAAAGAGTCCTTTCATAGAGTCTACTACTGTTTCTCAAAGCATAGTACAAAAGAAAAAAACTCTAGACTTGGACAGTCTAACTTCCTTGAGTCTCAAAGACATTCTCAAGTGACCCCTTCGTTAAATAGGAAGGAAACCCGCAGACTTGGACAGTCTCAATACCCTTTGGATTCCCCGTTTCCTCAAAGAGAAGGAAATATCCCTGATCCTCAAATCAAATCCCTGAGTACAGTGTTGCTCATATAAGAACTGATTTTCTCTTTTAAAATCAGTATATTGGATCTGTCACTCAACTGAAACAAACCTTTAGCCTCCATCTCGGGCCTCGTACGAGATACAAAAACACTCTCTTGTTGAGTATCAAAGACTCTCTTGTTGAGTCAAACTTTTAGCCTCTATCTCGGGCTTCGTACGAGACACAAAGACTCTATCGTTGGGTCAAAAAAACTTTTAGCCTCTCTCTCGGGCTTTGTACGGGACACAAAATAGCCTCCTCTTAGGCTTTGTATAATGATTTTCCTAGCGGAAATTAGCCTCCTCTTAGGCTTTGTATAAGAAAACCACTGGTTGATCCAATCAACCTTTTAGCATCAAAGTTGTGCCTCGTTCACAGTACACAAACATCAACAACTCCTTTCCCTTCATCTAATCGCTGTAAGCGGCAAGCCTCTGGATCATCTACATCCATGCCACTGTCCCTCTTTTAGCATGAGAAATTCCTAAGGAAAGATGGCATTGCTCTACACTGAATTAAAGTCTTCTCCTTCAGGTTAAAACCCTTTCTTCGGAAATTATGGCATTGCTCGGATCCGCGTATCCCAGTTAAAGTAATTCTCCTTCTCCCCTCTTTAGAGATGACAATTTCTCTCTAAAGTCGAGGTCTTTCAGCTTCACGTCTTGGGCTTTGAACAAGACACAAATAGACCTTTCAGCTTCACATCTTGGGCTTTGAACAAGATACAAACCACCTTTCGCTTCACGTCTTGGGCTTTGAACAAGACACCAAAACACCAAAACCACCCATTTCCTCCCATAGAATAGGAGGAACTACGAACGCTCTGATTTCCCTGTTTCGGTAAACGGGAATACGTAGGCATAAGATCGAAAGAAAAGATCTTAGCGAGCGCAATCAACAAAAAAACCCAAATCTCATATCTCCATCAATTAAAAGTAGTAATTCAAAAGCATCAGTCCTAACATCCTAATCCTTGTTCCCCGCCAGAAACCTTCTGCCTAGATAAAAAGAAAGAAAACCGTATTGGCGAAAATACAAATAACCAGTACAAAGGCCCCCCCACATTGATAGCATCCGTAACCTAACAGACCGCTGTTTAAACTCAGTATGCAAAGCAGGGTTAATTGGAGACATCTATTTCCCTTCCTTATTCAGCTCACAATAGGATAAAAAATGAATCGACCTGTAGTTTAAGCTCAAACCGCAGAGAGCGACCAGCGCTTAAGAACCGCGTCCAAAATCGCTCGCTACACCAAGCATCATGATATGCATTGTTGAACGTCCTGAGTGACGGTTTGGATTCCAGAGGGAATTCGCTATAACTTCGTGTGCCCATGTGGGGTGTGAGCGATGATTATAGACGATCGTGTGCCCATGTGGGGTGTGAGCAATCGGGTCGTGTGCCCGTGTGGGGTGTGAGCGATCCATAAACACCGTGTGCCCGTGTGGGGTGTGAGCGGTGGGGAACATCGTAGGGCCGACGGGGAGTTACAGTGATGTAACGAGCGATGATTCCAGCAGAGTTCCTGAGTGAACTAGTGATGAGAAACAATGGAAGTCGGTACCGCATGTGCATATGCATAGAGTCGTTGTGTCGGTCTCTTGCATTGCATAAATCATTATGGGTGTTTTATGTGTGGAATTGTGGATAAAATTGATATATGGATATGTGTTGGTGATGGAGATATGTATTATGTCTTGTAATGCCTTGTGTATGATTTATGGCGTGAGTTGTGGTGAGAAATGTATACATGTGCGTATTTTCGTGTTATATATATAATTGTATGCAATTATATTATGGTTGTTTTTCTCACCCTTCTGCTATTTTATAATGCTCTATGAGGCATTGCAGATTAGAGTTGCTGGAGGTATTTTTGTGAAGCTTTGCGTCTTCATTCTTTTGTCGGTCAGCTCTGATATGTGACACCGGGTAGTAAGGGAGACCGTTTGTGATAATTGTATATTATGTATATGTATATCTTTTGGCTTGTGCATGTATAACCTGATGTATGACAAACTTCTCGTGATATATATATATATATATATATATATATATATATATGTATGTTATTCAGTTTTAGATTTTCCGATTTTATTCTAAATTCTGAAATGTGGGTGTAAGGAACTGAGATCCTCTATTGATTGCTACCCCACTGTTGCATATCTTTATGAGCAGGTGTTGTATGAATTGTTCCAAATTGATGTGACCCCTCGGTCTATGCCATGATAATTTAAATATACTCTGACGAAATTTTGAATTTTATTTTACTGCTTTTATTAATTGGGGGTTTAGATTGGGGGTGTTACACAAGGAACGCTGTTTGTAGCGGTTTTCCTTCAAACTTCTCGTCGGATTTTCCTGGGTAAATGCCATTTGAGTGGAAAAAGTTTTGATGTCAGACTTGCTGGGGAACCCATTCGTCTGAGTTGTAGAGGTACACAAACTTCTCTGTTGGAAACGCCATTTGTCGACTCTATCTTGGGAAAATGAGTCTCTTGAGAGACTGCTTCCGCTTGGGGTCTTACATCATACTTTTCTTGGGATCTTCCCGGAGAAATGCCATATGATGGGCTCCAATTTTGAGGTGCCGATGACCTTTTCATCAGCGGTCTTTCGGAGAAAGGCAGTTGTACTGCCAAATCTCTTGCTTAGAAGGCTTTCTTTGGGGATTTTTCTTTAATCCGGGAAAGCAAGGATATCGTCTTCGATGGCAAACATCTGTAGAAAGCTTCTCTGGCTTTTCAGAGGTTCAAGTTATCAAAGTGGTCGAGTGCCGACTCTAATCCAGAGATACACTGGAGGCGAGATTGTTCAAATGTAGCATTTCTTGACGAGGCAAGAACTGACAACTCGATTGAGAGGACTTTTATCACTAGGGGACACGACCGACTAGAGTGATAGTGATGCAATATGAATATGAATGCAAATCAAATGTATGATGTATGTATGTATATGCTGACAAAACTGACGCGACATACAGACTGACGAGTGAACACGACTGGATACTCGGCCATCGCGGGGCGAAGAAGTACCGTTGGTCAAAAAAAGTAGCAATTCTACCTTTCTTAGGAGAAATAGTCCCTGCGGGGAATAACGTTGATCGGGCTTAGGAGATAAGAACTCGACCGAGGGTATCAGATGGGAAAACCGCATCTCATACAGTTGATCCTTCGTTCAGGCGTACTGGCCTAGAAGGAGTACTTTGATTCTGCACTTTGAAATTTAAACGCCTTTGGAGACGCAATCGACGTTCTTTCGATGTTCAACAGTCAAAAGCAATTGCCACCTTTAATTTAAAAGCAGAAAAAGTTTTAACAAGTAAATTCATTTTGTTTCATTTCAAGAATCGCTAATCATGTTAAAACGCCATTCTGTAAGGCTAAAACAAATAAGAATTACAAACAAAAGCACAAGGGCTCAAATTTTATTGATAAGATGGAGATCAGCCAAACACGTGATTCCAAAGCGTATATACAAAGTTTGAAAATGGTAATTTACAGGGAAAAGGGCTACGTTGAAACATAACCACCATTATCCTTCTACCAACTTTGAATTCGGGACATCCTGAGCTTCTGTCGAAGATGACCTTGACTGGAGTTTTCCTCCGATGGATGATGTAATTGCTGCTGAGGGACTTGCCTCTGTTGACATAGTTACTTGTCATTATCCCTAATTTTTGCCTGGATTGTACTATGAGATTTCCAATCCATCGGGATGATTTTTTTTTCATGTCTCTAACTTTTGCCTGGACCGCCCTTTTGGGTTTTCAATCCACCGAGACGTTTTTTTTTTAGTTTAGGCGAAGTATTTCTTGACTACATCAACATTCTTGGGGTAGGCAAATTCCTCTCCGTCCATGGTTGAAAGTCTCAAGGCACCGCCTGAGAAAGCTTTCGTGACCACATAGGGGCCATCATAATTTGGGGTCCATTTGCCTCGAGAGTCAGTGAGAAACGATTGTATCTTCTTGAGCACGAGGTCTCCTTTTCTGAAGACACGAGTGTAGCGAGCGATTTTGGACGCGGTTCTTAAGCGCTGGTCGCTCTCTGCGGTTGAGCCTTAACTACAGGTCGATTCATTTTTTATCCTATTAAAGTTGATGAAGGAAGGGAAATAGATGTCTCCAATTAACCCTGCTTTGCATACTGAGTTTAAACAGCGGTCTGTTAGGTTACGAATGATATCAATGTGGGGGGGGGGGGGGTCTTTGTACTGGTTATTTGTATTTTTGCCAATACTGTTTTCTTTCTTTTTATCTGGACAGAAGGTTTCTGGCGGGGAACAAGGATTAGGATGTTAGGACAGATGTTTTTGAATTACTGCTTTTGATTGCTGGAGATATGGGATTTGGGTTTTTTATTTAGTGTGCTCGCTAAGATTTTTCTTTCAATCTTATGCCTACGTATTCCCGTTTACCGAAACAGGGAAATCAGAGCGTTCGTAGTTCCTCCAATTCTATGGGAGGAAATGGTTGTTTTTTATGTCTTGTTCAAAGCCCAAGACGTGAAGCGAAAGGTGGTTTGTATCTTGTTCAAAGCCCATGATGTGAAGCTAAAAGGGTGTTGACTTTAGAGAGAATTTGTCATCTCTAAAGAGGGGGTTGTATGTCACAACTGTTTATAAAGGAGAATTACTTTAACCGGGATTTGTGAATCCGGCAATGCCATAATTTCCTTTATAGGGGATTTTAACCTGAAGCAGAAGACTTTAACTCAGTATAGAGCAATGCTATCTTTTCTTAGGAATTTCTCATGCTAAAAGAGGGACAGTGGCATGGATGTAGATGATCCAGAGGCTTACCGCTTACAGCGATTAGATGAAGAGGAAAGGAGTTGTTGATGTTTGTGTACTGTGAACGAGGCACAACTTTGATGCTAAAAGGTTGATTGGATCAACCAGTGGTTTTCTTATACAAAGCCTAAGAGGAGGCTAATATGTGTCTCGTACAAAGCCCGAGAGAGAGGCGAAAATGTTTTGACTCAACGGGGGAATCTTTTTGGTATCTCGTATAAAGCCCGAGATGGAGGCTATTTGACTCAACAAGAGAGTTTTTTGTATCTCGTACGAAGCCCGAGATGAAGGCTGTTGTTTGTTTGGCTCAATAAGGACCTCTTTGTATCTCGTATAAAGCCCGAGATGGAGGCGAAAGGGGATTGACTCAACGAGGGAGTCTCTTACGTGTCTCGTACAAAGCCCGAGAGAGAGGCTAAACGTTGTTTGACTCCGCTGGGGAGGATCATTGTACAAAGCCCAAGAGAGAGGCTAACTTTACTGGAGAAGGATCATTATACAAAGCCTAAGAGGAGGCTCTGGCGACTGTTCAGTTAAGTGACAGGTCCAGTATGCTGATTTAAAGAGAAAATCACTTCTTATATGAGCAACACTGTACTCAGGGATTTGATTCGAGGATCAGGGATATTTCCTTTTCTTTGAGGAAATGAGAAGTCCAAAGGGTATTAAGATTGTCCGAGTCTACGGGTTTCCTTCCTATTTAACGAAGGGGTCACTTGAGAATGTCTTTGAGACTCAAGGATATTAGACTGTCTAAGTCTAGAGTTTTATCTTTTGTACCATGCTTTGAGAAACATTAGTAGACTCTATGAAAGGACTGTTCTATTAAGATGATTAAGTTCTGTTCCTATACCTCTAGGAGGTCGTCGGGACAATTTGTACGAAGCCCAAGAGGAGGCTGGAAACTTTTAAGAAGCCGACGGGTCCTTGTACGAAGCCCAAGAGAAAGCTATCATTCCCGGAGGAAGAGATCATTATACGAAGCCTAAGAGGAGGCTGTGAATACTTCTAAGAAGCCGTAGGGTCCTTGTACTAAGCCCAAGTGGAGGCGGGGGTTCTTTTAGGAAGCCTGTGGGTCCTTGTACGATGCCCAAGAGGAGGCCGATGCTTTTAAGAAGCCCGTGGGTCCTTGTACGATGCCCTAGAGGAGGCCGATGCTTTTAAGAATCCCGTGGGTCCCCAAACCCCAAGAAATTCAAGGCAATGCTATTCACCGAGAATAGATCAAAGTCAGGAAAGTTCGAGAATTTGGAAAAAACTCAAAGATGCCATTCACGGAGAATACATTCATCTCTGGGAGTAGAGTTTCTTGACAATTCCTAATGAGGACAACCTGAGAGAAGACTGTATCTGGTGATCCTATTGGGGATCTAGTTGTCTATTTCTATGAATAAACAAAACGGCATCACTTAGTTCTAGACGTAGTTGCCGGGGAAACTCGAAATATCTATACTATTATTACACAGTTGATATGAGTTTATGAAAGAAGACTTACAGCGAAACAGCCCCACAATACAGTTATATGTATATGAAAGCAGTAAATGAAAGCAATAACCACTTACTCGGTTGTAGAGCTTCCATGCTGTTTGGTTAGTTGTTCAACAAAGAAAGATTGAAAACAATAGTATATTCAAAATCAAAGGAGAAAGTGCTTTGAAAAAGAAAGATTTTGGGGCTTACAGCTTAAGGAGAGGCCCAGGATTTTATCAGTGAGTGCACTGTTTGAATTTGTACAGAGGGACTTATACAAGTGACTGTGGTCCAAAATGTTTTACGTACAAGGGGGTTGGGTCTTACACTCTAATAGAGGCCCAAAGTGTTTTGAATGGGTCTTATAGCTCAAGGAGAGGCCCAAAAGGTTATTTCTCAAAAGGCGACGATCGCGCCGTTTGTTTTTTACGGTATCGGGACTTATACAATACACTGAAGCCCAAAAATGATTGGTCAAAAAAGGATTGGGTCTTACACTCTATTAGAGGCCCAAAGTGTTTTGAAAATGATTTATGAGGGTTGAATTAATCCAAGACCCTAATTTGTTTTCAAAAATGTATTTAATTGAATAAAAATTCAATTAAAATGATCAAAATTGTTTAACATATGAAAAACAAATTGTGATCTTGGATTAATGCTTCAAAAATTTAGTATTGACCTACAAAATAATTAGAAAGCATTAAAAGTTGCAAAATCAACGTGGAAAAAATATTTAAAATGTTAAAAACAATTAAAACCTTAATTCTTTGCAAAAATATCAATTATACAAAATAAATAATATTTTTGGGATTTTTTGGGAAAATAAAATATTTTAACATTTTTGTGAATTATTAAAAAAAGAATCAACTCAAAATCATTAAAACTCAGAGAGAAATTAATTTTTGAATCAATCAAATAAAATCACAAAATTCAAATATTCAAATTTCTAAAAATGGCGCCAAGAACACACCAAAAACACGCGCGTGTTCTGGGCTTGGCCAGATTTGCATTTTCTATCCAATCTCCCTAAATACTTGATTATAACATGCAATCCACATATCATTATGCT
This sequence comes from Lathyrus tuberosus, assembly GCA_022829125.1. Lineage (NCBI taxonomy): Eukaryota > Viridiplantae > Streptophyta > Magnoliopsida > Fabales > Fabaceae > Lathyrus > Lathyrus tuberosus. Next base: position 13,360,669 of record JALAZF010000139.1, on the reverse strand, counting down.
CGTCTCAACCTCACGATCATATCTATGTCCATTAATTTCATTTAAATTAAACATATAACAAGAAATCATGAAAAATCCTCAAGAACCCTAATTTTTGCATGAAGGCTAGGATTTTTGATACACGATTCAAACAATGCAATTAATTGAGGGGAAACATTCCATGCATGATTATGAACATATGGCCAAATTATTGTGTAGCAAAAATTGCATGGATCATAGAGTTAGAAGAGCTCATGCTTACCACTTGCAGCTGGTGATCGTGTTTGGTGTTGGAGGTGTTACAGCTAGGTTCCAATGATGTGGATAGCTTCCCTAGGTACCAAGTGATGTGTCTGAGTGCTTGGAATGGATTGAAATGGTTTGGAGATGAAGATGGCACCTCAACTGCAAAACTTGCTAAGAAAGGCATTTTTGCCAAGAGAAAGAGATTTTGAGGAAAGCATCTGTTAGATGGCTTTGGTGTACTCAAACTGATCACAATTGATCTCTATTTATAGTAAAGCAAGTTTGTTTTGCAAGGAATAGTGAATGGCAGCTGCTAAGTAGGTTTGGCCAATGTTGGCAAATGAAAATCCAAGTCTCCTCTAGCCATTGACTAGAGGTTAGGGCACAGAGCTTTGGTTCCCTTAGTCTTGGATAAGTCTTGACTGATTTCAGATAAGAATGGCTCAGTTCATGCCACCTTGATGCTTCCATTGAATGCTTCAATCCAAATTTGGAGTCTTGTCCCTATTTTGGCCATTCTAGGTTCAACATGCTATTTCTTGTTCCATGGACTTTGGAGGCTTGGCTCAGTGATTATCCCCTTTAGATTCAATCCTCTGAGGTGTCCAAGTGGATAGGAGCATTTGAATTTGGCTGATTTTGGCAAATCGAGCAAAATTGCAAATTCTGCCTTGCCTTTGACAGATTTCAGCAAGGCAACTTGCCAATGTCATATCTCATGGTGTAAGTTGAATTTGGTAATGTTCTTGGCCATTTTGGAAAGCCCTTACATGATACAACAACTGTTTGAACATGTTTGGTTTTGATCTCTTTTGAATCCAAGTGAAAAATCCCCCTACATTTGGCAAAAAGTAGGGTAAAATCTGACTTATGAAATTTTCACTAAGTGTTGGAACAAAGTGACTTTTCTTGATTTTGATCACTCCATAACTCAAAATCCTTAATGAATTGGACTTAGGTCTAGTTGAAGTATTTGTAGAGGGTAATGAGGGCTACAAATCCATCTTTGGATGAGAAAAAATGGCCTTGTGGTTTAGGAGTTATGATCCTCCAAAGTTGGTACCCTTGTCACTTTATTTTTAACTTAGAAAATTTTCTAAGTTTTTATGGTTACCCCTTTTACAAGTTATCCAACTTTTCTTGATTTTTCTTGATGAATGATGATTCAAATCATACATTAACATCATTTTAGGGTTAAAAATCCATTTTGGTGAAAAATCTCAAAAAGTCAAAGTTGACTTTTGTGCACAGTTGACTTTTTATCAGATGAATTCCAAACTGTTCCATTCTTCATGAAATCATGTCCTTGACCTAAATCAAACTTGATGGACATGTTTCATGGGTGTCATAGGGCATATTGAATCATGTCTTAGGGCTTGGGAGCATGTTCTGGTCAAAAGTCAAAGTTACAGTTGACTTTTCCCTTAAAACCCTAATTGTGGTGCAGATGAAATTGAGACTTGTTGCTCAAGCTTCTTGGATTAATCCATTGTTACAAATGGATCAATATAGTTCATTAGAGACCCTCAAACCCTCTCTTGAGGTATTGGCTCATGGTTTGTCCCAAAAGTCAACTAAGGGGTGAATTAGGTCAAGAAACCCTAATTCCTGATTTTTGATAAATGCATCCCCTAAGGCAAAATTGACTTGATGATTAGGTCCATGAGGTTCCATGGAGTATATTAGGATATATTTTGGATCATTGGCTTGTGCCCAGATGAAATTTTCCATCTGGAGGCCCTGGTCGACCAAAACCCTAATTTGGTGACACTGGCGATCTTGAGGCTTGATCCACCTAGAAGGGAGCAGCCTTGTGCTTAATCCTTAAAGTGGGAGTCCTTTTTTATCCTTTGTGTATGTTTGAGAGGTTTAGACAAGTTGAAGATCAAGTCATTCCTTGACTGATCCTTTGTCTAAGGCTCTAATAGGGCTCGAAACCCTAATTTTGATTGTAGTGGATGCTCACCCATCTTTGGGGAGACTGATGAAGCATGATGGTTCCTCCATACTGTGATGATGATTGACACAATGATGGGACATCTTAGTGGTCAAAATTTGGGGTATGACAGATGCCCCTATTTAATCTTCTTGGACCCGAAGGTGTGAATGACGAAGGTATTCGGGCATTCGAGGTGCAAAAGGATTAAATATCGGAATACCAGAAATTTTGATGGTGGTTATGAATGATAGCTTACGCATTCATCTTCTTTTGCTGAGCAATGATGCTTAGAAAAGGTAAACTTCCCCTCGATCCTGGTCTTCAGCCAAGGAACTGGTCTCAGTTTCTGATTTAAACTTCCCCTCGATCCTGGTTTCCTACCAAGGAACTGGTCTTAGTTTCTAATGTAAACTTCCCCTCGATCCTGGTTCCCTACCAAGGAACTGGTCTTAGTTTCTGATGTAAACTTCCCCTCGATCATGGTTTCCTACCAAGGAACTGGTCTTAGTTTCTGATTTTTGAACTTCCCCTCGATCCTGGTTTCCTACCGATGAACTGGTCTTAGTTTCTTTTGTCAATAAACTTTATTTACAAGGAACGCTATTTGTAGCGGATTTCCTTTAAACTTCTCGCCGAATTTTCCTGGGGAGATGCCATTTGATGGAAAAATCTTTGATGTCAGACATGCTGGAGAACCCAGTTGTCTGAATTGTAGAGTTGCACAAACTTCTTTGTTGGAGACGCCATTTGTCGATTCTACTGGGGAAAGCGAGTCTCTTGAGAGACTGTTTTCGTTTGGGGGCTTACATCATACTTTTCTCGAGATCTTTCTGGAGAAATACCATATGATGGGATCCAATTTTGAGGTGCCGATGGCCTTTTCATCAGGGTTTTTTGGAGGAAAACTGCCGTGCTGCCGAATCTCTTATTAAGGGGCTTTCTTTGTGGATTTTCCTTAATCCGGGAAAGCAAGGATATCATCTTCAGTGGCGAAGAGTGACATTTGTTGAAATCTTTCTTGTTTCTCAGAGGTTCAAGTTATCAAAGTGGTCAAGGACCGTCTCTAATCCAGAGATAAACGGGAGAGAGATTGCTTAGATGATTCACTTCCTAACGCGGAAAGGTTTGACAACTCGATTGAGAGAACTTTTATCACCAGGGGACAAGACCGACTAGAGTGATAGTGATGCAATATGAAATGTGAATGCAAATCAATAATGCAATGATGCATGTATGTTTATGCTGATAAGATGGAAGCGACATACAAACTGACAGGTGAACATGACTGGATACTCGGCCATCGCGGGGCGAAGAAGTACCGTTGGTCCAAAAGTAGCAATTCTACCTTGCTTAGGAGAAATAGTCCCTGCGGGGAATACCGATGATCGGGCTTAGGAGATGAGAACTGGGCCGAAGCGTGTCAGACGAAACAAGGTCTCTGACACAGTTGATCCCTTCATTCAGGTGTACTGGGTTAAAAGGAGTACCTTGATTCTGCACTTTGAGGTTCGATTACTTCTGGAGAAGCGACTGATGTTCTTCTGATGTTCAACAGTCAAAAGAAATTGTCGTCTTTATTAAAAGCAGAAAAAAGTTTTAACAAGTAAATTCATTTTTGTTTCATTTCAAGAATCGTTGATCATGTTAAAATGCCGTTCTGTAAAGCTAAAACAAATAAGAATTACAAACAAAAGCACAAGGGCTCAAATTTTATTGATAAGATGGAGATCAGCCAAACGCTTGATTCCAAAGAGTATTTACAAAGTTAAAAAATGGTAATTTACAGGGAAAAGGGCTACGTTGAAACATAACGACCACTATCCTTCTACCAACTTTGAATTCGGGACATCCTGAGCTTCTGTCGGAGATGACCTTGACTGGAGTTTTCTGACAGGTGATGTAACCGCCGCTGCTGAGAGACTTGCCTCTGTTGAACATTGTTACTTGCCATTATCCCTAACTTTTGCATGGATTGTACTATGATGTTTCCAATCCATCGGGATGATTTTTGTCATGTCTCTAACTTTTGCCTGGACCGCCCTTTCAGGTTTTCAATCCACCGAGACGTTTTTTTTTTAGTTTAGGCGAAGTATTTCTTGACTACATCAACATTCGTGGGGTAGGCAAATTCCTCTCCGTCCATGGTTGCAAGTCTCAAGGCGCCGCCTGAGAAAGCTTTCGTGACCACATAGGGGCCATCATAATTTGGAGTCCACTTGCCCCGAGAGTCAATGAGAAATGATTGCATCTTTTTGAGCATGAGGTCTCCTTTTCTGAAGACACGAGGTCGGACCTTTTTGTCGAACGCCCTCTTCATTCTTTGTTGATACAACTGACCGTGGCATAGTGCCGTTATTCTCTTTTCTTCGATCAAATTCAGTTCGTCGTGTCGACTTTAACACCATTCAGCTTCGGTGAGCTTAGCTTCCATCAATACTCGAATTGACGGGATCTCTACTTCTATGGGGAGCACTGCTTCCATGCCATATACTAGAGAGAAAGGGGTTGCCCCTGTTGAAGTGCGGACAGATGTGCGATAACCGTGAAGAACAAAGGGTAGCATTTCGTGCCAGTCTTTGTAGGTTACGACCATCTTTTGAATGATCTTCTTGATGTTCTTGTTAGCCGCTTCTACTGCCCCGTTCATCTTGGGTCGGTAGGGAGATGAGTTATGGTGTTCGATTTTGAACTCTGTACACAACTCTTTCATCATCTTGTTGTTCAAGTTAGATCCATTATCAGTAATGATCTCGCTTGGAACACCATAACGGCAGATGATATTGTTTTTGATAAATTGGACCACTACTTGCCGGGTTACATTGGCGAATAACGCTGCTCGACCCACTTGGTGAAATAGTCAATGGCTACCAAGATGAACCGATGTCCGTTTGAAGCCTTAGGTTCAATCATGCCGATCATGTCGATTCCCCATATGGAAAATGGCCATGGGGAAGAAAGAACTTTGAGATGTGATGACGGTACATGAATTTTGTCGGAGTATATCTGACACTTGTGACACCTCCTCACGTACTTGTAGCAGTCGGATTCCATTGTCAACCAATAGTACCCTGCTCTGAGAATTTTTCTCGCCATTATATGTCCGTTGGCATGAGTGCCAAAGGATCCTTCATGAATTTCTTTCATAAGCATGTCTGCTTCTGGTCTGTCGATGCATCGGAGCAAGACCATGTCAAAATTTCTCTTATAGCGAGTGTCACCGCTCAGGAAGAAGTTTCCAGCCAATCTTCTGAGGGTTTTTCTGTCTTTTCTGAGTGCCCCAGATGGGTACTCTTGTTTCTGAAGGAAGCATTTGATATCGTGATACCAAGGTTTGTCGTCTATGACTGCTTCAATCGTAAAGATGTAAGCGGGCCTTTCAAGGCGCATGATGTCGATCTTAGGTATGTCATTACATTGACCTACACTAATCATAGAAGATATAGTGGCTAATGCATCAGCCATGTGATTCTCATCACGAGGGATGTGATGAAACTCAACTCTGTTGAAGAAAGGTAACAACCTTCTTGCATAGTCCTTGTAAGGAATCAGTCCTGATTGGTATGTGTTCCAATGTCCTTTTATCTGATTGATAACCAAGGCTGAATCACCGTATACGTCCAAGTTTTTGATCCTTAAATCAATTTCTTCCTTGAGACCCATAATACAAGCTTCGTATTCGGCCTCGTTGTCCGTACATTTGAACGTAAGTCTGGCAGTGAAAGGAATGTGGGTACCTTGAGGGGTAACAATGATTGCCCCAATTCCGTTTCTGTAATGATTAACTGCTCCGTCAAAGACAAGTCCCCTCTGGGAACCTGGTTCTGGCCCTTCACTGGGTAACGGTTCATCGCAATCTTTCATTTTTAGATACATGACATCTTCGTCTGGGAAGTCAAACCCGACTGATTCTTGATCGTCAATCGGTTGATGAGCCAAATGATCGGCTAAAAACTTCCCTTAACGGCTTTTTGAGCGTGGTACTCTATGTCATATTCTGATAACAACATCTGCCAACGGGCAATCCTTCCCGTGAGAGCAGGTTTTTTGAAGACGTACTTGATTGGATCCATTTCGGAGACCAACCAAGTAGTATGACGAATCATGTATTGGCGAAGACGTTTGGCTGCCCAAGCCAAAGCGCAACAAGTTTTCTCAAGCATTGTGTACCGAGTTTCACAGTCGGTGAATTTCTTGGTCAAATAGTGAATGGCGGACTCTTTCTTTTTAGTTTCGTCTTGTTGGCCAATTACACATCCCATTGAGTCCTCTAGAACTGTGAGGTAAATGATCAGTGGTCTTCCTTCCACTGGAGGTGATAGAATCGGAGGATTCAAGAGATATTCCTTGATACTGTCGAATGCGGTTTGGCAATCTTCCGTCCAAACGCAGACCTGGTTCTTTTTCAGTAATTTGAAAATCGGCGCACACGTGGCGGTCATAAGGAATATGAATCTGGAGATGTAGTTCAAATGTCCCAGGAATCCTCTGTAAAGACCATATAATAATACATGCATCAAATCATATATTATACATGAGTTTCACTTTTGGTACTGAAACATAATAAGTTCCTAGTTAACACATTATATATATAAATGCCTCTAATACAAAAGAACTAAAAGTCTAAGGCATTACATATACAAGATGTTCCAAAATGATAAAAACTAAGAACTAGATCAAAACAATGATCTCAAAACATAACGCCATAGCGGAAGCCATGCCATCACAAAACCACGATCCGTAAGGAAAGTCAAATAACCTTGTCCTTACCCTTCGCCGAGCCTGCAGAACCTGTGATGTAAACAACAACAGTGGGGTGAGATACATCAAATCTCAGTGAGTTCCCTATCTTAAAGTCCTCTCGGCTTTACAAGGTTCTAACAAAGTCCTAACTCATGTCCAAGGGGAAAGGGGAAAGACCATGAGTACACACACACAAGTAACCGCCACGGTGAGCCTGTAAACTCACACTAGTACCGAAGTACCTCTTGAGCCTGTAAACTCAAGGATTCACAAAGTACCGAAGTACGTTCTGAGTCCGTACACTCAAGAACTCACATATCAATAACCAATACCAAGGTATCCCCTTTTCCCGTACCCTTCTACGTCTAGAAGGCGATCCGAGTCATGGATCCTTGTAGCTACTTGGCATACGATTGGATTCGGGATCACCGGTCCGTACACCGTGATCCGTCACTTCTCACGGCCCGTACACCGTCATAAGTCTCTTTACCCGTAGGCTCCAACCGTACTTAACACGGGACTCAAACCTGCCAAGTAGTTGTGTATAACGTTCAGAGGAGGTGCTCGAGTCTCATGAACTACACCGCACAACTGTGGTTATTGATAAACAGAAATGCATACGCCTCGGCCTTCATGCACGAGCGTTGCCACACGTAAGACTCCACATTCCAACACTGTTTTGGTAATAATCCTCACCCTGCCTAGTCCATATTTTAACATGCATATATTGTCAATAATAATTACACACAATTAACAGATAAAAGTCGATAAAACGACACAATTTCAGAAATCCCGACTTAATTAAATCGGTCGACGATCTTAAAACCCTTTTAATAAGAAAGTACATTTTATTATCTTTCCAACGATATCAAAATTGTTCCAATCCGAGTTACGTACAAAAAGTTACGGCATTGTAAACAATCGATCGGAAAAATAAATCACAACAGCAGGATTCTGTAACTCTCCTGGCCGTACGCGTATTGGCATTCCCCGTACGCGTATTGCCCAAATGCTCGCCCAGCCATACGCGTATTTCCCCAAGCGATACGCGTATTGCCCAAAATGCTCGGCCATCCATACGCGTATTGCCCTTGCCGTACGCGTATTGACAAGCTCCATACGCGTATTGACATGCTCCATACGCGTATGGGCAGAGAAAAAATGCAGAAGTTCCTGCAGAATTTTCTGCTACGGGTTGATCCAAAATCAACCCCAAATCTCATTTTCATCAATCAAAATGCATCAAAACATGTTATAACATCACAACCAGTATAACATATAATCAAGCATTGCATTTAGCAGTTAGATTCACGAATTTTGTGCAAAAAGATTCAATTTTCACAATTTCTAATCTAACTCTAAACTCAAAATAATCCTACTCTAAAGAGTCTAACTAGAACCCACCTGGATTACTAGACGAGGAGGTTGATACTGAGACGATTAAACGAAGAACAGATGAATTGATGATGATTCTTGAGCTTTTGGAAAATTTCTCTTCTTCCTCTTTCTTTTCCTTTTTCCTTTTCTTTCTTTCTCTTTTTTTTCCTTTTCTAGCTTTTGTTTGTTTCCAAATGAAATGGAAAGGAAATAGATAGTATAGAAAACTATCATTTATTAGTAACACTACTAAATGTCCAAAATTAGCTCAAATACATCAAATTATAAAAACTCAACGTTAAATACTATTAATTTAATCGACTCTGAGTTCGTCAGTTTACTCTAATTATTTTATCAAATAATTACTCAGAGTACCCCGGAACCCAGTTGATCATAATAATATTCACCCGAGCGTTTATAAATTTACGGGGTATTACATCCTCCCCCCCTTAAATAGAAATTCGTCCTCGAATTTAGAATATTACCTGAACAGATGTGGATAAGAATCTCGCATTTCCGATTCTAGTTCCCAAGTAGCATCGCCCGGATGCGTCATATCCCATTGCACCTTAACAAGTGGAATATCTTTGTTCCTTAACACTTTTGTTTCCTTTCCCACAATACAACTCGGTTGTGGTTCAAAAGTCAAATCCGCTTCAATTTCCACCGATTCGGGTAGAGTTGGCTGAAGAGGATCAGGAATAAACTTACGGAGCTGAGATACGTGAAAAACGTCATGCATCTCGGATAGAGAGGGTGGTAAGGCTAATCTATAAGCAACTTCACCAATCCTTTCTAAAATCTGATACGGTCCCACGTATCTCGGACTTAACTTACGCGACTTAAACGGTCCTTTCAATCTCAATCTCGGAGTAACTTTCAGAAATACATGGTCACCTTCCTCAAATTCCAAAGGTCTCCTACAATTGTCCGCATAACTCTTTTGACGATCTTGTGCTTGTTTAACCTTCTCGCGGATCATTCGAATCTTTTCCGTAGTCTCTTGAATAATCTCGGGTCCCAAAATTCTATCTTCGCCAATTTCAGCCCAACATAAAGGTGTCCTACACTTTCTCCCATACAGTGCTTCATACGGAGCCATACCGATGCTCGCATGGTAACTATTGTTATAGGAAAACTCAATTAACGGCAAAAGTTCTTTCCAATTCCCTCTACTCTCTAACACACAAGCTCTTAACATATCCTCCATCGTTTGTATTGTTCGTTCAGTCTGACCATCCGTTTGAGGATGATTCGACGTGCTCAAACACAAATTCGTACCCATCGCTTGTTGGAACACTTTCCAAAATCTCGAAGTAAACTTCGGATCTCTATCGGACACAATACTGGAAGGAATACCATGCAATCTCACAATCTCAGCAATAAACAACCTTGCAAGATGACTTGCCTTATAAGTAGTCTTTACGGCTAAGAAGTGTGCAGATTTCGTTAGTTGATCTACAATCACCCAAATAGAATCATACCCACCTTGGGTACGGGGTAAACCCACTGCAAAATCCATAGAAATACTATCCCACTTCCAAACTGGAATATCCAAAGGTTGTAACAAACCACCCGGTCTTTGGTGTTCAATCTTCACCTGTTGGCACACCGCACATTCTGACACATATCCCGCTATATCCTTTTTCATCCCAGGCCACCAATAATCCTTCTTTAAATCCTGATACATCTTTGAAGAACCAGGATGTATCGTAAAAGTACCTTTATGAGCTTCGTCTAAGATCTTCCTTTTCAATGCCTCATCCCTCGGAACACAAATCCTTTGATTAAACAGAACAATCCCATCTGTCGCTCGTATAAAACCTGGCTGAAGTAACAACTCTTGTAACTCTTCCTCTAACAATTGTGCCTGTTGAATCTCAACTCTCAAAGTAGAATTGACATTCAAATTTCCCATAATCACACCATTCGGAGTCCACACAAACTGGAGATTAAGATCTCTAAACTTTTCCAACAATGAATACTCCAAAATCATCAATTCCGCACTATGAACCATTTTCCGACTTAAAGCATCCGCTACTTTATTCGCTTTTCCTGGATGATACTTCAATTCTAAGTCATAATCCTTTAAGTACTCCATCCACCTTCTTTGTCTCATATTCAACTCCTTTTGATCAAACAAATACTTCAAACTTTTGTGGTCACTGAACATTTCAAAACGTACACCATATAAATAATGACGCCACACCTTCAGTGCAAAAACCACTGCAGCTAGTTCCAAATCATGAGTTGGATAATTCTTCTCATGAACTTTTAACTGTCGAGAAGCATAAGCTACCACTTGACCACCTTGCATCAGAACACCCCCTAATCCCCTCTTAGAAGCATCACAGAATACTTCATAAGAGTTGTTAGGATCAGGAATAATTAATACTGGAGCACTCGTCAAACTTTCCTTCAAATGCATAAAACTTTGTTCGCAACCTGAATCCCATTCAAACGTAACATCCTTCCGAGTAAGTTTCGTCATTGGTAAGGCCAATTGAGAAAAGCCCTTAATAAACCTTCTATAGTAACCGGCCAATCCCAAGAAACTTCTGACTTCTGAAACATTTCTCGGTCTCTCCCAATTAATTACTGCTTCTACCTTCGATGGATCCACTGCCACACCACCTCGAGATATCACATGTCCAAGAAAATTAACTTCCGACATCCAAAACTCACACTTGCTCAACTTAGCAAACAATTGCTTCTCTTGCAAGACCGATAAGGCAATCCTCAGATGTTCTCCGTGCTCTTGTGGAGTACGAGAATAAATAAGAATGTCGTCAATAAAGATCACCACAAATTGGTCCAAGTAAGCCTGAAATATTCGATTCATGTAATCCATAAAAACAGCTGGAGCATTAGTCACACCGAAAGGCATCACTAAGAATTCGTAATGACCATAATGTGTCCTAAATGCAGTCTTTGGCACATCGGAACTCTTCACTCGAATCTGATGATAACCCGACCGTAAATCAATCTTCGAGAACACACAGGCTCCTTTCAATTGATCTAACAAGTCGTCTATCCTTGGTAAGGGATACTTGTTCTTAATGGTAACTTTATTCAACTTACGATAATCAATGCACAACCGCATTCCCCCATCTTTCTTCTTTACCAACAACACTGGAGCTCCCCACGGTGAAACACTAGGCCTAACGAAATGCTTGGACATCAAGTCCTCCAATTGGTCCTTTAATTCTCTTAATTCAAGCGGTGTCATCCGATACGGAGAAACAGATATAGGAGCCGTTCCCGGTATCAGGTCAATAGAGAACTCAACTTCTCTCTCCGGAGGAAGAGAAGAAACATCCTCAGGAAACACTTCAGGAAATTCACACACTATTGGAATACTCAGAACTTGCTGTTCACTACTTCCCTCCTTAGTAAGAACCATTAAAACAGATTTCTCTTTCTCAAACAAGAAATTTACCATTCCCACCGTACCTTCTAAAATCGTTGATAATACATCTTTCGGAGTAGCCTCAGCAGATGGAATAATAATTAGCTTCTCCTCACAACCGATAAAAACCGAATTAGCTGAAAGCCAGTCCATTCCCAGAACAACATCCACTTTCTTGAGCGGCAGACAAATAAGATCAATCTGGAAGACTCTTTCGTTCACCGACAACACACAATTTTCACACATCAGTGGTGTTTCAACCATTTCATCCATGGCAGTAGTAACCACCATAGGAGGAAATAAAGGAATAGTTTGCAACCCAAGTCGCTTCACGCATCTTAAAGACACAAAAGAATGTGTAGCCCCACAGTCAAATAAAACAAAACAAGGTTGACCATTAACAAAACACGTACCCGCAATCAAGGAATTATCACCCTTTGCTTTCCTTCCATCCAGAGTATATACTCGACCCGTAGTCTTCCCTTGTGTCTGATTCCTACTCTGAGGACAATCTCTCGCTACATGACCCATCTTGTTACACTGATAACACCGTATCCCATCCGAAAAGCACCTACCAAAATGACTCCTCCCACAAGTGCGACATACCGGAGGTACACTAGTTCCAGAGCCCTGTACTTGCTTCCCTTTGGAAGACTGTTGCCTTTGCCTAAACTGTTGATTCGACCTTCCACGGTCACCTTGAGTTACCCTGTTCGAATCCACCTCCATTTGTATCTTTTTCAAGCTATTTTCCGCCACATAACATTGTCTTAACATTTCAGCATAAGTAGCAAATTCCCGTTGAGACACGCTGTGTGAAATCTCAGCCCTTAACCCAAACAGAAACTGATCTATCTTCCACCTCTCATCAGGAGCATACATGGCCTGTCTAGAATAGTCAGCCATGATCTCAAATTGTTCCGCATAAGAAGCCACTGATAAATTTCCTTGTCTCAACTGTTGGAACTCAAACTCCTTTTGAGACCTTAAAGAACTCGGAAAATATTTCTCCATAAAGGTTACCTTAAACTGTTCCCACACTTTCGGCACTTCCTGAGTTGTCATCAAGGCTGAAGCGCTCTCCCACCACCTCATGGCAGGACCCTTCAACCAGTGAGAAGCAAAGACCACCTTATTCTCCTCACTGCAATGAACTATCAGAAAAATCCGCTCCATACCTGCTATCCATTCGTGTGCCTTTACCGGATCTAGCCCTCCTTGAAACTCCGGAGGATTCATACGAACAAATTCCCTGTAGGTTCCTCCCGTAACTTCCAGAACAACCACTGGAGGATGCAGACCATCAGCCATTTGTTGCATCATCCCTTGCATAAACTGATTCTGCTGTTGCTGCATCTGTTGCATAAATTGGTACAACGGGGCATTCCCTTCATCACCTTGTGGAACTGTCCCAGCTGGAGTAGTCCTTGGTCTTCCACGGTTGTTTCTGCGTCTATCAGCCATGCTCCTGAATTCCATATCAATAGGATTAAGTTGATCAGACTCAATACCATAAATATAACAGACAAGACCCATGGCGACACGCCGCATATGAAACGGAAAGAAACACTTATTCTATTTCATGGCTAGGTCGAGGATACGACCTGCTTTGATACCAACTGTAAAGACCATATAATAATACATGCATCAAATCATATATTATACATGAGTTTCACTTTTGGTACTGAAACATAATAAGTTCCTAGTTAACACATTATATATATAAATGCCTCTAATACAAAAGAACTAAAAGTCTAAGGCATTACATATACAAGATGTTCCAAAATGATAAAAACTAAGAACTAGATCAAAACAATGATCTCAAAACATAACGCCATAGCGGAAGCCATGCCATCACAAAACCACGATCCGTAAGGAAAGTCAAATAACCTTGTCCTTACCCTTCGCCGAGCCTGCAGAACCTGTGATGTAAACAACAACAGTGGGGTGAGATACATCAAATCTCAGTGAGTTCCCTATCTTAAAGTCCTCTCGGCTTTACAAGGTTCTAACAAAGTCCTAACTCATGTCCAAGGGGAAAGGGGAAAGACCATGAGTACACACACACAAGTAACCGCCACGGTGAGCCTGTAAACTCACACTAGTACCGAAGTACCTCTTGAGCCTGTAAACTCAAGGATTCACAAAGTACCGAAGTACGTTCTGAGTCCGTACACTCAAGAACTCACATATCAATAACCAATACCAAGGTATCCCCTTTTCCCGTACCCTTCTACGTCTAGAAGGCGATCCGAGTCATGGATCCTTGTAGCTACTTGGCATACGATTGGATTCGGGATCACCGGTCCGTACACCGTGATCCGTCACTTCTCACGGCCCGTACACCGTCACAAGTCTCTTTACCCGTAGGCTCCAACCGTACTTAACACGGGACTCAAACCTGCCAAGTAGTTGTGTATAACGTTCAGAGGAGGTGCTCGAGTCTCATGAACTACACCGCACAACTGTGGTTATTGATAAACAGAAATGCATACGCCTCGGCCTTCATGCACGAGCGTTGCCACACGTAAGACTCCACATTCCAACACTGTTTTGGTAATAATCCTCACCCTGCCTAGTCCATATTTTAACATGCATATATTGTCAATAATAATTACACACAATTAACAGATAAAAGTCGATAAAACGACACAATTTCAGAAATCCCGACTTAATTAAATCGGCCGACGATCTTAAAACCCTTTTAATAAGAAAGTACATTTTATTATCTTTCCAACGATATCAAAATTGTTCCAATCCGAGTTACGTACAAAAAGTTACGGCATTGTAAACAATCGATCAGAAAAATAAATCACAACAGCAGGATTCTGTAACTCTCCTGGCCGTACGCGTATTGGCATTCCCCGTACGCGTATTGCCCAAATGCTCGCCCAGCCATACGCGTATTGCCCCAAGCGATACGCGTATTGCCCAAAATGCTCGGCCATCCATACGCGTATTGCCCTTGCCGTACGCGTATTGACAAGCTCCATACGCGTATTGACATGCTCCATACGCGTATGGGCAGAGAAAAAATGCAGAAGTTCCTGCAGAATTTTCTGCTACGGGTTGATCCAAAATCAACCCCAAATCTCATTTTCATCAATCAAAATGCATCAAAACATGTTATAACATCACAACCAGTATAACATATAATCAAGCATTGCATTTAGCAGTTAGATTCACGAATTTTGTGCAAAAAGATTCAATTTTCACAATTTCTAATCTAACTCTAAACTCAAAATAATCCTACTCTAAAGAGTCTAACTAGAACCCACCTGGATTACTAGACGAGGAGGTTGATACTGAGACGATTAAACGAAGAACAGATGAATTGATGATGATTCTTGAGCTTTTGGAAAATTTCTCTTCTTCCTCTTTCTTTTCCTTTTTCCTTTTCTTTCTTTCTCTTTTTTTTCCTTTTCTAGCTTTTGTTTGTTTCCAAATGAAATGGAAAGGAAATAGATAGTATAGAAAACTATCATTTATTAGTAACACTACTAAATGTCCAAAATTAGCTCAAATACATCAAATTATAAAAACTCAACGTTAAATACTATTAATTTAATCGACTCTGAGTTCGTCAGTTTACTCTAATTATTTTATCAAATAATTACTCAGAGTACCCCGGAACCCAGTTGATCATAATAATATTCACCCGAGCGTTTATAAATTTACGGGGTATTACATCCTCTGACTTGTTTTTCAGTTTTCGGAGAAGGCATTTCTTGAATGGCCTTGACCTTGTCAGGATCAACTTCAATCCCTTTCTGGCTGACGATGAACCCTAAGAGTTTCCCTGAACGGACACCGAAGGTGCACTTGTTGGGATTCAAGCGGAGCTTGAAGTTTCTTAGACGTTTGAACAATTTTGACAGATGTTCAACGTGCTCACTCTCTGTTTTTGATTTTGCAATCATATCATCGACATACACTTCAATTTCTTTGTGTATCATGTCATGAAACAGAGTAGTCATGGCCCTTTGATAGGTTGCCCCAGCGTTCTTCAAACCGAACGGCATTACCTTGTAACAAAAGGTGCCCCATGGGGTAATGAACGATGTTTTCTCCATGTCTTTCGGCGCCATTTTGATCTGGTTATAGCCCGAGAATCCATCCATGAAGGAGAATACTTTGAACTTTGCGGTACTGTCTACCAGCATGTCAATGTGTGGTAAAGGCAAGTCGTCCTTTGGACTTGCCTTGTTCAGATCTCTGTAGTCGACACACATTCTGACCTTTCCGTCCTTTTTGGGAATGGGTACGATGTTGGCTAATCATTGAGGATATTCAGATGTAGCGAGGAAACCCGCGTCGATCTGTTTCTGTACCTCCTCTTTGATTTTGATGGCCATGTCCGGGTGAGTGCGTCTCAACCTTTGCTTTACCGGCGGATATTCCGATCTTAACGGTAAGTGATGTTCCACGATGCTGGTATCCAACCCTGGCATATCCTGATAGGACCAAGCGAATACATTGGGAAATTCTCTGAGAAGCTTTATCAAACTCTCTCTGGCAGTTGGATTGAGAAGTGCCCCAATCTTGATTTCTTTTCTCTCTTTTTCTGAACCCAAGTTTACCGTTTCCAACGGTTCTTTGTGAGGTTCAATGGACCTTTCCTCTTGTCTGAGTAATCGGGAGATCTCTTCTAGAATTTCGTTGTCAACTTCTTCTTCGGCCCCAAATACCGGGAACTCAAAGTTGGGAGAAGGCATCGGATCGTATGTTTCAACGGGGTTTAAAACAAGCAATCTGCATGACGTGATGATTCGTGTTTAGAAGAGATAGAGAAAATGCAAGTGTGTGCAGTGTATTTGTTTTACTGCTTATTTTTATTTTTACATGTTTTTTAGGATTACCATTTTCTGAAAAAGCAAAAAGAGAAAACAACAATAAATGCGGAAATTATAGAACGACGTTATTTTATTAATGAATAAGTCGATCCTTGAAACTACTGCCCTATAAAACAAAACTCTGTCGCTTTGGGTGGAGCGAAGAGGGAAAATTTACAGAAAGCGAGCCCTATCAAAACATCCATTTCACCTGGGCAGGGTGAAAGGTTAAAGATGGCAATTACTTTGACTGATGAACGATCTTCGGAACCTCGACGGCAATCCATTGGCGGCGAACTCCTCGGTGAATCACCAAGTCTGGCACCTTCCTCGATTTGTCTTCAGAAATAACACTGATTTCTGGTGGAGTAGGATCATTGGAATCTGTCTCCCAGGCAAAATTGTCGTAGGAGGATTCCTCTGTTGTATTTTGCATAGCATTTGTGATCTCAGTTGTATCTCCCCATCCAGATGGCTGGATATCTTCGAGCCTGATACGAGAGCTTTCGGGAGCGGTGCACTTGACCATATAGTCAAATTTTCCACTTGGTTGTTCTAAGGTGTCCCACACTTCTTTGGAACTGGAGGGGTCATCTCTCTCGATGACGTTGACCTCAGGAAAAGCATAGTTGATGAATACTAGTCTGGCAAATGTTGCAAATTCATCGTCATGTTGAGTAGTTTTTGAATGACCTGAGTGTTTATCCCATGACATTGTGGGGACACAAGTATTCTGTTCAATGACGGTCAGCTGATCTTAATTGTTTGGCTGACTCTCTTTCCCCAAGTCTCCTGGATAAGGTTGCCACATTGGCAGACCATCCATTGGGCCATAGTAGGTGTAGTCAAAATTGTCTTTCATCGGAGTGTCTTCCTCTAATGAATTTGGCGGAGCACGGCATCCTTCCGGATCACAATCCCCGTATATCATTTCGATGTCTGACCTGGGTATAAATCTCGGACTCTCTGTAGGAAAGCAAAAAGGAGTTTGCGTTTCGTCCTGAGACATATAACCGTCCTTGTTAAGATAAGGCTTCCACTCTTCCTCTGTGTCAGAGGGGTCTTCCTCATTGATAGCATGGACTGCTTGAGGGACTGGGTGAAGAAAACCTCCACTGTGGAAGAAGTTATGAATGGGATGAAGACTTCCATCGCTGGCAGCTGTCTGGGTACAGGTTGTAGAAAAACCAAGACCCTTTTTTGTTTTATTGTCAATAGGAATGACAAGCTGTCCCCATCCGGTTGTATCGGTACTCTCGACCGCTTTGATAGCATCTTTGTATGAGGAAATCGAGGTTCCTCCTTGGGATTGTTTTCCTTGCCCACCGATAGCACTTGGAACTGCGTCCCAATAACCTCGTCGGGTTCTACACAAGTAGGTAATGATAAGTTACTCAAGAGAAAGGCCTATTCTCCACAGACTTTGACAAGTTGATCATTCTGAATGAACGTTAGCTTTTGGTGAAGGGTCGAAGTGACCGCTACAGCCTGATGTATCCAAGGTATACCTAATAAACAACTGTATGTTCCCGGATGTCCATGACCTGGAAAGTGACTTGGAAAGTGTGAGGACCGATAGTTATGGGAAGATCAACTTCGCCGATAACTGTTTTTCTGGATCCGTCGAACGCTTTGACGACGACCTTGTTGATTCTCATCGGAGGGCATTTGAATGATAATTGCATCAAAGTGGACTTCAGCATAACATTCAGGGCTGACCCTGTGTCTACCAGTACGCTGGCTAAAGCATCGTCTTGGCAGTTAACTGTAATGTTGAGCTCCATGTTATGACGGCGACCCTCTTCAGGTAATTCCTCATCACTAAATCCCAAGTTATTGCAAGAAGTGATGTTAGAGACAATACTATCGAACTGTCTGATTGTTACATCCTGTTCCACAAAGGCTTGCTCCAAGACTTTCTGTAGAGCCTCCCTGTGGGCTTCTGAACAGAGTAACAGTGATAATACCGAGATCTTTGAAGGAGTCTGTAACAGCTGATCAACAATGTTATATTCACTCCTTTGGATGAGCTTCAGCATCTCATCATTATTTTTCAAAAGGTCGGGATTACTGGATTGACCGACTGATGGATCGGGAGCTTCTGTCTGAAGTTTCTTTTCCTTGTTAGGTTCTCCAACTCCTCTGTTGAAGATTATACCCCTCCTCGTTACACGACTGATGTCTGCAATATTCACGACGGAGGGTAATGGAATTTCCTTTCCATTTTCAATTGTCATTGCACTGTATTTGTAAGGGATAGCCTTAGTTGATTCATACGGTAGTGGTCCCGGTAGATAGATGACTATGGGAACCTTCTGGTTTTTCTGACCATCATAAGTAATCTCGATCCGTTCCCGGTTGGGGGCTCTAGATTCGTCAAGTAGAGGGATGATGGTAAAAACATCCCTGGTCTGGTGATGACCAGAGATTGTGACAACATCCTCGACTTGATTGGCAAGGTAGGTCGGCGTCCAGTTGATGGGTCCAGAACCCGGATATGGGCGAATCTCTCCACGATCCACCTGACCCTGAAGAGCTGCTCTCACAAGGTAACTCCCTTGGTTACTTTCTGAACAGACACTACAACGGTCATAATTGTGTGGTGGCACCTGGCCACGCCCACTTTGAATACAATGTAACCTCACTAGGTTAGCTTCCACAGATCGGACATCCTGACTTTGACGTCGAGTAGGATTCCTGTTACTGATACTAATCTGCTGAGTATCTTCATCCATATAGATTGGCATCCACCCATGATTTAACAAGTGCTGAAGTGCCTCTTGGACAAGGGTACAACCTCGATCGTTTTCACAACCTGCTTTACAGCTTTGATAGTCGTGTGATATTAAGAATCCGAGTCGGACCTGCTCAGCATGTAACTCTACCAGGTTGGTATTCATCATGCGAATATCGAAGATCTGAACCATGTTGATCTGATAAGGGTTCCTATCATGGTAGTCTTGGATCCATCCAAGATCCATCTGACGCTGGAGGGCCTCTTGTATGAAAGAGCATCCATGTTTATTTACCGAGCAAGTCAGATAGGAACTGTAATCGTGTCGTGGCAGATTATGATACTGGCTTTGCCTTGAATGCATTGCCACCAGGTTGACATTTATCGCATGGATGTCGTGGTTCTGAATGACATTGGAATTCATATATACCATGTTAACTCCACGAACTCGGTGTTCTTGGATCCATCCGAGATCCATCTATTCGTGTAGAGCTGATTGCACTACCGAACATCCTTGATTGCTTTTAGAGGAGACATCACATTGATGATAATTATGAGGTGGCACATGGCCATTTCCACTCTGTCTATAATGCATCTTGACCAGATTGGTCCTCAATAAGAGTACATCGTGAATTCGATAGACATTGTTAGACTCTTTCTCAATCCGGTTGACTGCAGCTTTCTCGTGTTGAGGCAGCGGGTTTGTGAGAACATTGGGATTCGTATCTTTGAAAGATAAGAGTCCGCTCCTAACAAGCTTCTGCGCGTCAGATTTGAAATTGAGACAATTCTCTATGTTATGCCCTGATCCTCCTTGATGATAAGGGCATGTTTGATCCACCTTAAACGAAAAAGGCGGATTTTCTGGTACTGTAAGAGAAGACTTAGTCTGGATGTGCCCCTTAGCCAGTAGTAACAGAAATAGTTCTGCGTACAACATGGGTATAGGATCAAACCCTGGTGGCCGCGTTGTACGGTTGTTATTGTATGGAGGACGAGCCTGCTGAAAAGGCTGTTGTGTCCTTTGTTGATTAGGTTGGCTTTGCGCAACCTGAGGTTGATCCGTAGGAATAGGCGCAGGGCTGATAGCAGGAGTTACAGCTACTACCGGTTGATAACGTCGCCTTTGCTTTGTGAGAGAGATATTCCCAATATCTTGCTCTTTTTTCTTAGGGAGAGCACTACCGTATCATTTTGTACTACTTGATGATCCAGCGTCTTTTACCAGACTTCCTTCTCAGACGGCTTCCTCAAGACAAACTCCCATGCCCACCATCTCGGTGAAGTCACTGGGCGCACTGGCAACCATTCGGTCATAGTAAAATGAGCTTAAGGTCTTTAAGAAGATCTTTGTCATCTCTTTTTCCTCAAGAGGTGGACAAATCTGAGCGGCAATTTCACGTCATCTCTGGGCGTACTCCTAAAAGGTTTCCTTGTCCTTTTGTGACATTGATCTGAGTTGATCTCTGTCCGGTGCCATGTCCAAATAATATTTGTATTGTTGGACGAAGGCAGTACCAAGATCTCTGAATGTGCTAATCGTAGCACGGTTTAAACCCATGTACCATTTTAATGCGGCACCGGTTAAACTATCCTGAAAGTAGTGAATCAGCAGGGCCTGATTCTCAGTCTGAGCTGACATTCGCCGAGCGTACATCACCAAGTGACTCTAAGGGCAAGAGTTACCCTTGTACTTTTCAAAGTCGGGCACTTGGAACTTGTGCGGGACTTTCACATTGGGGACCAAGCAGAGGTCTGCGGCGTCCTTTCCAAATAGATCCTGGCCGCGAATGGCTTGCAGTTCCTTTTGCATTTCCAAGAACTGTTCCTGGAATTCATCCATTCGGTCAAACATAGTTTCCTTTTTACCAGAAGGCATCTGTGGAATCTATTCTTTCGGGACAGTGTGCACCATAGGGGGTGGTACCGTGACTACGGCAGTAAATCTTGGTGTTTCCCGAAGTTTGTAACCTTCAGGAGTCTTTAATATGCCTCTGGCGTCTTCGCTTTCCCAAAGTTTGTAACCTTCAGGACCAGCGGCATCTGTCGCGATTCCCTGATCCTCAGCGATCGGTGGAACATATCCTTCTGGGATATAGTTTGCAGGCATGCCCCAGGGACGATCTTTCGGCATTTGATACCTTGGATCAAACTTCTCCACTATGGGCGCTGAGGTGATCTCTGAGATCACAGTCCTTTGTAGCTGAGCTTCTGCCATGGCTTTCATGTCGTTACGAAGCTTTCTCATATCCTCTCTCAGAGCGTCGATCTCTTCTTTCAACTCTCTGTTCTCTTCCTCAAGATCATCCATCTTTTTCTAACAATTAGCCCGAGTATTATACGAATGAGACAGTTTAACTCTAAAACCGAGACACAAACGTGAGATTCGTAGGTAAGAAGAATATGCGATGTGAGAATGATGAATGCAATGATTATATTAATTGTTTTTTGGTTTAATCAAAATAAACTTCGACAATTAGATTGCAAATATCAAACGGCGGGGAAACCCCTTTTTATTGAAATTCAAAGGTTTGCAGAAATGGAAATACAGTAGATTACAAGGTGCAGAAATAGAAACCTAAGATAATGGGTCCCGAGTCCTCTCTGAAGAGAAATCGGGTGTTGACTCTGGTACTTTCCTTTTCTTTGACCGGGGCTCTTGGGCGTTGTCGGGTTGTCATTCCTTTTCCATGTGAAAGGAGCGAGCAAATTCCTTTGGTCATCCTGATTATCCACAGCATGTTGCTCTAAAATCTCGATCAGAGCATCCTTATCTTTCAGTAGCTGTTGTATTTTGATACACTCTACATTGAGGGTGCGGTACTTGTTCTTCCAAGACCTCCTCTCCCTTTGAACTTTGTTGAAAGTAACCTGAAGTTTTTCAGTTTCCGTCATGAAGTACATGACAGATTCCCTCGGCGGAAGAATTCCGTAACGAGGATAAGGCATCTTTAGCTTGAGAGCTCTAGTTTATACCCAGTGGAGATAAGGCTCCACCGAGACACAGTCTGGTTTTCCTAGAGACTCCCGTCCTTATTTATGAACATGTTTCCAAGCGTGCACTATTTCCGTCTTTAGTGCTCTGTCATTTTCTCCTTCCTTTAAGAAAAGACCTTCCAGATGAACACCCCGTGGGACGTGTCTCATCGGGTATCCAAACTAACGGCGAACCAATATCGGATGATATTTGATTCCTCCCTTAGTTCCTATAAGGGGTACGTTGGGGAAGTTTCCACAACGGTCAATGATCCTGATTCCGTCATAAATCCTATTACACCAGTCTATCAGAGTTGGTGAGAGACATGATCTTCTGTGACCAGCGCAAGGCACTCTTATGATCCTAAAAAGCTGCAGACTTAGGCAAATGGGAGATAAACCATTTGTAAAGAAAAGGTACACAACATGTGATCTCCCCTCCGCTGTACAAATTCCCTAAGTGTACAGAATGATACGCATCTGCGAGCAAAGTCGGCACAGGGTTTCCAATGAGAAAAACCTTAATAGCGTTGATATCGACGAAGTTATTAATGTTGGGCAACAAAAATAATTCGTAGGTGAGTAAAACAAAGATGCTTTCAAAAGCAATCTCGTTCCCTATACTAGCGAAGTACAGAGCTTTCTTTGTCAAAAACTGGGCTGGCAAACCTTGTATGCCACCCTTGGTAGTCATGTGAATCCTGACTTCTGACTCATCCAAATGAATTGCTCTTGCAATGGTCTGATTCTTTGGAATTTCTTCCAGTCTAGAAAATGGAGCTCGATCAGTGATATGTAAATCGATCAGATGAGAATACTCCTCCAGCGTTGGTGCTAGCTGGTAATCCGGGAATGAAGCAGTGATAAACCAGATCGTAGAACTGAATGAGTGCATCCATGATTCCCTCAATCACATAGACCCTTAACAGAGGTATCAGACCTCCGTACTTGGCTCTGAAGGCCTCTTGGTTTGTGATCATTCTCGCCAAACCTTTTAAATCCTCTAGTTTTGGAACCTTGAAGGTGTACTTATGAGTTCTCCTTCTACCGAAATCCATTAGCACAATCCTTTTCTCTGATATTTGCAATCACAGTCTTAGTTTAATTTGAAAAACAGAGAGACTAGAAGAGAAATTTTTTTGAATGTTTTAATGTTTTTTAGATGAATACATGAATGCAGCACACAAAAACATAGAAAAAACATGGGGTCAAAGGGTTGTTGTCATGGAGTCAAGGCTCTACCCATCCCCAAAGGTTTATACTAGTGACTTTTGTACCTGTCTCTCATCATCATCAACTCTTGTCAAGAAAACACCAGCAGGCCGGGAACTGTGCTAGGTGATGTTTTTTGAAGAGTCCTCAGAAGAGGGTGGCATCGCATGACAACTATTTCCGATAGCCACTGCGCCACTAATTTTCTCCTCAGCTTCTCAGACTTCACAATTGACCCATTGCCTGTGAGAGAGAATGGGTTACATTGGGAAGCCTTCACTGAGGTTGATGGTCGACCTCGTCGCCATCACCTATCTTAAGTGTATACTCAATCTTTCCACATGCGGCATCACACGCATTCCCATTAGCAGAAAAATAAACACATATATCAATTAGGAAAAGCAGTATATATATTTGTCCTAATCATCCTAGACCTTTAAAGCTATGAATCCTATGTTCCTGACAGAAAATGGGTTCCCCGGCGGAAGCCCCAATCTGTGGTTTTCACACAAGAGAAGAGAAAAAAGGTTAGAAGAGCCCCACGGTGGGCGCCACTTTTAAAGTTTCCACCTAAGAGATGGGAAGAGAACAAGATCTCGCTACAAAGGTGAGATAGATCCTAATGACACATCCCTAGCAGAATCGCCATTTCCCCAGCAGAGTCGCCATTTTTCTGTAGCGAACGATTTTGGACGCGGTTGCGAAGCGCTATCGCTCTTTGGTGTCTACAGCTCGATTCATTTTTTATCCTATTAAAGCTGATGAAGGAAAGGAAATAGATGTCTCAAATTAACCCTGCTTGCAAACTGAGGTTAAATAGTCAAAACTGTTGGTTTACAGATGCTACAAAGATTCGGGGTCTCTATTAAGTTTATTTTTTAAAAAGTGGTGTTCGGTTGATTGGTGGGGGATTAAGATGTTAGGACGGATATATGAAAGTATGAGGATTTTGGGTTTTTGTTTAGTGTGCTCGCTAAGATTTTTCTTTCAATCTTATGCCTACGTATTCCCGTTTACCGAAACAGGGAAATCAGAGCGTTCGTAGTTCCTCCTATTCTATGGGAGGAAATGGTTGTTTTGGTGTCTTGTTCAAAGCCCAAGACGTGAAGCTAAAGGTGGTTTTTATCTTATTCAAAGCCCAAGATATGAAGCTAAAATGGTTTGACTTTAAAGAGAATTTGTCATCTCTAAAGAGGGGGTTGTATGTCACAACTGTTTATAAAGGAGAATTACTTTAACCAGGATGTGTGAATCCGGCAACGCCATAATTTCCTTTATAGGGGATTTTAACCTGAAGGAGAAGACTTTAACTCAGTGTAGAGCAATGCTATATTTCCTTAGTAATTTCTCATGCTAAAAGAGGGACAGTGGCATGGATATAGATGATCCAGAGGCTTGCCGCTTACAGGGATTAGATGACAGGGAAGAAATTGTTGATGTTTGTGTACCGTGAACGAGGCACAATTTTGATGCTAAAAGGTTGATTGGATCAACCAGTGGTTTTCTTATACAAAGCCTAAGAGGAGGCTAATATGTGTCTCGTACAAAGCCCGAGAGAGAGGCTAAAAGGTTTTGACTCGACGATGGAGTCTTTTGGTATCTCGTATAAAGTCCGAGATGGAGGCTATTTGACTCAACAAGAGAGTTTTTTTTGTATCTCATGTGAAGCCCAAGATGGAGGCTAAAAGGGAGTTGACTCAACAAGAGAGTCTTTTATGGTATCTCGTACGAAGCCCGAGATGGAGGCTAAAGGTTTAATACTCAACAAGGGAGTGATTGGTGTCTTGTACAAAGCCCAAGATGGAGGCTATTATTAGCTCCGCTGGGGAGAATCATTGTACAAAGCCCAAGAGGAGGCTATTGTGACTGTTTCAGTTGAGTGACAGGTCCAGTATGCTGATTTAAAGAGAAAATCAGTTCTTCTATGAGTAATGTTGTACTCAAGGATTTGATTCGAGGATATTTCCTTTTCTTTGAGGAAACGGGAAATTGAAAGGGTATTGAGACTGTCCGAGTCTACGGGTTTCCTTCCTATTTTTGAAGGGGGGCTTGAGAATGTCTTGAAGACTCAGGGAAATTAGACTGTCCAAGCCTAGAGTTTCATCTTTTGTACTATGCTTTGAGAAACAGTAGTAGACTCTTTGAAAGGACTGTTCTATGAAGATGACTAGGTTCTGTTCCTATACCTCTAGGAGGTCGTCGGGACAATTTGTACGAAGCCCAAGAGGAGGCTGGAAGCTTTTAAGAAGCCGACAGGTCCTTGTACAACGCCCAAGAGGAGGCGGGGATGCTTTTAGGAAGCCTGTGGGTCCCCAAACCCCGAGAAGTTCAAGACTGGCTATTCACAGAGAATGGATCAAGCCAGGAAAGTTTGAGAATTTGGAAGAAACTCAAGAGATGCCATTCACGGAGAAAAGATAATCTCTGGGGAGTAGAATTTCTTGACAAGTGCTTTTAAGAAGCCTGTGGGTCCCCAAACCCCGAGAAGTTCAAGACAGTCTATTCACAGAGAATAGATCAAGCCAGGAAAGTCCGAGAAGTTGGAAGAAACTCAAGAGATGCCATTCATGGAGAAAAGATCATCTCTGGGGAATAGAGTTTCTTTGACAACTTCTACGAGTCACAGTCTATGAAAGGGTTCACCGAGAATGCTGCCTTTCATGTCTCCATATTGTTTAACCCCAAGAGAAGGGAAGATTGTGTCTGGTAATCCTAAGGGGATCTAGTTTTGACTATTTAAGAGTGATCAACGGGCTTAATGCTAAACGTAGTTGTCGGGGAAACTCTAAATATCTATACTAGTATTACACAGTTGATGTGAGTTTATGAAAGAAGACTTACAGCGAAACAGCCCCACAATACAGTTATATGTATATGAAAGCGGTAAATGAAAGCATATAAACACTTACTCGGTTGTAGAGCTTCCATGTTGTTTTGTTAGTTGTTCAACAAAGAAATATTGAAAACAACAGTATATTCAAAATCAAAGGAGAAAGTGCTTTGAAAAAGAAAGATTTGGGGCTTACAGCTCAAGGAGAGGCCCAGGGTTTTATCAGTGAGCGCACTGTTAAATTTGTACAGAGGGACTTATACGAGTGACTGAGGCTCAAAAAGGTTTTTTGTACAAAGGGATGGGTCTTACACTCACTCAAGAGGCCCAAAAAATTTTTAAAGAAAAAGAGTGGGGCTTATAACACGAGGGTAGGCCCAGATGATTTTTCCGTTTAAAATGGCGATCGCGCCGAGGTTTTCTTTTAACGCAGAGGGACTTATACAATTAGTGATGCCAAAATTGTTTTGGTTAAAAGGGTATTGGGTCTTACACTCTATTAGAGGCCCAAAAGTTTTGAATGGGTCTTATAGCTCAAGGAGAGGCCCAGATGGTTTATTTTTAAACTGGCGACGATCGCGCCGAATTTAAAAATGTACAGAGGGACTTATACAATAAGTGAGGCCCAAAATATTTCTGTACAAGTGGGTTGGGTCTTACACTCTAATAGAGGCCCAAAACGTGTTTTGAAAATGATTTGTGAGGGTTGAATTAATCAAAAACCCTAATTTATTTCCAAAATGTATTTTAATTGAATAAAAATTCAATTAAAATGATCAAAAATTGTTTAACATGTGGGAAACAAATTATGATCTTGGATTAATGCTTCAAAAATTAAGTATTAACCTACAAAATAATTAGAAGTCATTAATCTTTACAAAATCAAGAGGAAAAAAATATTTTAAATGTCAAAAACAATTAAAATATTAATTCTTTGCAAAAATATCAATTATATGAAATAAATAATATTTTTGGGATTTTTGGGAAAATCAAATATTTTAACATTTTTGTGAATTATTAAAAAAAGAATCAACTCAAAATCATTAAAACTCAGAGAGAAATTAATTTTTGAATTAATTAAATGAAAATCATAAAATTCAAATATTCAAATGTTGGAAAATGGCGCCAAGAACAAGGGCAAGAACACGCGCGTGTTCTGAGTTTCCCAGATTTGCATTTTCTATCCAATCTCACTGAATACTTAATCATATCATGCAATCCACATACCAATCAACTCGTTTCAACCTCACGATCATGTCTATGACAATTAATTTCATTTAAATTAAACATAAAACAAGAAATCATGAACAATCCTCAAGAACCCTAGATTCTGCATGAAGGCTGGGATTTTTGATACACGATTCAAACAATGCAATTAATTGAGGGGAAACATTCCATGCATGATTATGAACATATGGCCAAATTATTGTGCAGAAAAAATTGCATGGATTGAGAGATGACCAAGTTTAGGCTTACCTCTAAGTCGTGACAGCAAGAGCAAATTGATTTCTGAGTTGGAGGTGTTACAGATGAGTTGTGATGATCTGAACAGCTTCCCTACACCCTATGGAATGTGTTTGAATGCTTGGACTTGATTGAAACTGGCTGGATCACTTCATGGCATCTCAACTTGGTTAAAACCTTGAGCAATTGACTGGTGATTCTGAGAAATCAGTGTTCCAGTTGTTGTTTAAGTGTTTGATCAGCTCATATGTGATGTATATGAGGTGTGTGTGATTGGTTTGATTGGAAAACCTCTCAAACTCAAAACCCGATAGTGACTTGCCTTAGAAGGTAAAATTGGAGTGAAAGAAGAGATTTTGGGGAAAGCATCTGTTTGATGGCTTTGGTGTACTCAAACTGATCACAATTGAGCTCTATTTATAGTAGAGCAAGTTTGTTTTGCAAGGAATAGTGAATGGCGACTGCTGAGTAGGTTTGGCCAATGTTGGCAAATGAAAATCCAAGGGCACAGGCTGCAGGTTCCCTTGGCCTTGGATAAGTCTTGACTGAATCCAGTTGCCAAGAGCTCAGTCCATGCCACCTTGATGCTTCCATTGAATGCTCCAATCCAAAATTGGAGCCTTGTCCCTATTTTGGCAATTCTAGGTTCAACATGCTATTTCTTGTTCCAAAGACTTTGGAGGCTTGGCTCAGTGATTGTCCCCTTTAGATTCAATCCTCAGAGGTGTCTAAGTGGATAGGAGTGTTTGGATTTGGCTGATTTTGGCAAATCGACCAAAAGTGCAAAAATCTGCCTTGCCTTGGCAGATTTCAGCAAGGTATCTTGCCAATGTCATATCTCATAGCTCAAATTGAATTTGGTAATGTTCTTGGCCATTTTGGAAAGCCCTTACATGATACAACAACTGTTTGAACATGTTTGGTTTTGATCTCTTTTGAATCCAAGTGAAAAATCCCCCTACATTTGGAAAAAAGTAAAGGCAGAGTCTGATTTAGTGAAATTTTCACTACGTGTTGGAACAAAGTGACTTTTCTTGATTTTGATCACTCCATAACTCAAAATCCATGAGGAATTTGGATATAGGTCAGTATGAAGCTTTTGTAGAGGGCAATGTGATCTACAAATCAAGCTTTGAATGGGGAACAATGGCCTTGTGGTTTAGGAGTTATGGTCCTCCAAAGTTGGCACATTAGTGTCACTTTTTCCATAACTTATAAATTTTTCTAAGTTTTTATGGTTACCCCTTTTACAAGTTATCCCACTTTCTTTGATTTTTCTTGATGAATGATGATTCAAATCATACATTAACATCATTTTAGGGTTAAAAATTCATTTTGGTGAAAAATCTCAAAAAGTCAAAGTTGACTTTTGTGCATAGTTGACTTTTTATCAGATGAATTCCAAACTGTGCAATTCTTCAGGAAATCATGTCCTTGACCTAAATCAAAATTGATGGACATGTTCCATGGGTGTCATAGGGTATATTGAATCATTTCTTAGGGTTTGGGAGCATGTCCTGGTTAAAAGTCAAAGTTACAGTTGACTTTTCCTGCGAAACCCTAATTGTGGTGCAGATGAAATTGAGACTTGTTGCTCAAGCTTCTTGGATTAATCCATTGTTGCAAATGGATCAATATAGTATATTAGAGACCCTCAAATCATGTCTTGAGGTCTTGGCTCATGATTTGTCCCAAAAGTCAACTTAGGGGTGAATTAGGTCAAGAAACCCTAATTCCTTATTTTTGATGAATGCATCCCCTGAGGTCAAATTGACTTGATGATTGGGTCCATGAGGTTCCATGGATCATATTAGGTTATGTTTTGGATCATTGGCTTGTGCCCAGATGAAAAATTTCCATCTGGAGGCCCTGGTCGACCAAAACCCTAATTTGGTGACACTGTCGATCTTGAGACTTGATCCACCTAGAAGGGAGCAGCCTTGTGCTTAATCCTTGAAGTGGGAGTCCTTTTGATCCATTGTGGATATTCTAGAGGCTAGACAAGTTGAAGATCAAGTCATTCCTTGATTGATCCTTTGTCCATGGCTCTGAGAGGGCTTAAAACCCTAGCTTTGGTTGTAGTGAATGCTCAACAACCCTTGAGGCATTTGATGAGGCATGATGGTTCATCCATATTGTGATGATGATTTGTACAATGATGGGAAATCTTAGTGGTCAAAATTTGGGGTATGACAAAAGGATCATACCATTCCAAGAGCAATTTATTTGGACGAGTCAGAAGTCAGGACTCACATGACCACTAAGGGTGGCATCCAAGGTTTGCCAGCCCTGTTCTTAACAAAGAAAGCCCTGTACTTTGCCAGTATAGGGAACGTGGCCGCTTTTGAGAGCATCTTTATTTTGCTCACCTACGGATTATTTTTGTTTCCCAACATTGATAACTTCGTAGATATCAACGCCGCTAAGATTTTCCTGATTGGCAACCTTGTACCAACGCTACTCGCAGATACGTATCATTTGGTACACTTAAGGAACTTATACAGCAGAGGAATGATCACATGTTGTGTACCCTTGCTTTACAAATGGTTCATTTCTCATTTACCCAAGTCTGCTGCATTTTGGGATCAAAAAAATACTTTACGTTGGTCGCAGAGAATCATGTCTCTTACCAACTCTGACATCGATTGGTACAATCAAATCTACGACAGGATCAGAATCATTGACCATTGTAGAAATTTCCCAAATGTACCCCTTATAGGAACTAAGGGAGGAATCAACTATCATCTGGTATTGGTTCGTCATCAATTTGGATACCCAATGAGGCATGTCCCGCGGAATGCTCATCTGGAAGGACTTTTCTTCAAGGAAGGAGAAAACGACAGGGCACTAAAGACGGAAATAGTGTATGCGTGGAAACACATTCATAGAAAAGGATGAGAGTCTCTAGGAAATCCAGACTGTGTCTCGGTGGAGCCCTATCTCCATTGGGTACAAACTAGAGCTCTCAAGCTGAGGATGCCTTACCCTCGTCAGGAAGTTCTTCCATTAAGGGACTCTGCCCTTTATTTTATGTCTGAGACAGAAAAGCTTCAAGTTACTCTTAGCAAAGTTCAGCAGGAGAAGAGGTCTTGGAGGAACAAGTATCGTATTCTCAATGTAGAATGCAAGAAGAGGTCTTTGAGGAACAAGTATCGTATTTTAGAGCAACATGCTGTAGAGAATCAGGATGACCAGAGGAATTTGCTCGCTCCTTTCACTTGGCAAAGGAATGACAACCCAACAACGGCCCAAGTGCCCCGGTCAAAGAAAAGGAAAGCACCAGAACCAACACCTGAGCTCTCTTCAAAGAGGACTCAGGATCCATTAGTTTAGATTTCCTTTTTCAGCACTTCGTATTCTATTGTATTTCCATTTCCGTAATCCTTTGAATTCAATAAAACGGGGTCTTCCCCCCACTGTTTGATATTTGCAATCTAATTATCGAAGTTTACTTTGAATAAACAAAAATAGTTAATAATCATTGCATTCATCATTCTCGCATAAACACATTCTTGTTACCTACGAATCTCACATTTGCGTCTCGATTCTAGAGTCAAATTGTCTCATTCGTACAATACTCGGGCCAATCGTCAGAAAAAGATGGATGATCTCGAGGAAGAGAACAGAGAGTTGAGAGAAGAGATCGACACTCTGAAAGAGGATATGAGAAAGCTTCATAATGACATGCAAGCTCTAGTAGAAGCTCAGATGCAACAACAAAGGACTGTGATCTCAGAGATCACATTGATGCCCGTAGTGGAGAAGTCCAATCCTAGGTACAAAATTCCGAAAGATCATCCCTGGGGCATGAATATTAACTATATCCCAGAAGGATATGTTCCGCCGATCAATGAGGATCAGGGAACTGCAGTAGGAGCCGCTGGGCCTGAAGGTTACAAACTTCAGGAAAGCGAAGATGTCAGGGGCATGACAACAACTCCTGAAGGTTACAGACTTCGAGAGACACCGAGAGTCTCTGCCATGATGACTATACCACCACCCGTGGTACACACTGTCCCGGAAGGACAGATTCCATAGATATCTTCGTGTAAACGACAGCATGTTCGACAGAATGAATGAATTCCAAGAATAGTTCCTAGAAATGCAGAAAGAACTACAAGCCCTTCACGGTCAAGACCTATTTGGAAAAGACGCCGCAGACCTTTGCTTGGTCCCCAATGTGAAAGTTCCGCACATGTTCCAAGTGCCCGACTTTGAAAAGTACAAGGGTAACTCTTGCCTCAAAGCCACTTGGTGATGTACGCTCGGCGAATGTTAGCTCAGACAAAGAATCAGGAGCTGCTCATTCACTACTTTCAGGATAGTTTAACCGGTGCCGCATTAAAATGGTACATGGGTTTAAACCGCGCCACGATCGGCACATTCAGGGATCTTGGTGCTGCCTTCGTTCACCAATATAAATACAATTTGGACATGGTACAGGACAAAGATCAACTCAGATCAATGTCACAAAAGGACAAGGAAACCTTTAAAGAATACACTTAGAGATGGCGTGAAATTTCTGCCCAGGTTTGTCCACCTCTTGAGGAAAAAGAGATGACAAAGATCTTCTTAAAGACCTTGACCTCATTTTACTACGACAGAATGGTTGCCAGTGCGCCCAGTGACTTCACCGAAATGGTGGGCATGGGAGTTCATCTTGAGGAAGCTGTCAGAGAAGGACGTTTAGTTAAAGACGCTGGATCATCAAGTAGTACGAAACGATACGGTAGTGCTCTCCCTAAGAAAAAAGAGCAGGATATTGGGAATATCTCTCTCGGAAAGCAAAGGCGAAGTTACCAACCAGTAGCAGCTGTAACTCCTGTTATTAACCCTACGCCTGTTCCTA
Organism: Lathyrus tuberosus; assembly: GCA_022829125.1. Classification (NCBI taxonomy): domain Eukaryota; kingdom Viridiplantae; phylum Streptophyta; class Magnoliopsida; order Fabales; family Fabaceae; genus Lathyrus; species Lathyrus tuberosus. The sequence continues at coordinate 13,328,082 of JALAZF010000139.1, read as the reverse complement.
TGTATCAACCTCAGGTTACGCAGAGCCAACCTAATCAACAGCAATATCAACGAAGGACACAACAGCCTCTTCAGCAGGCTCGTCCTCCATATAACAACAACCGTACAACGCGACCACCAGGGTTCGACCCTATACCAATGTTGTACGCAGAATTGTTTTTGTTACTACTGGTCAAGGGGCATGTCCAAACCAGGGCTCCTCTTACAATATCGGAAAATCTGCCTTTTTGGTTCAAGGCGGATCAGACTTGTCCTTACCATCAAGGAGGACCAGGGCATAACATAAAAAACTGTCTCAGCTTAAAATCTGATGTACAAAAGCTTGTTAGGAGCAGGGTTTTATCTTTCAAGGATACGAATCCTAATGTTCTCACAAACCCGCTGCCTCAACACGAGAAAGCTACAGTTAATTAGATAGAGGGAGAGTCTAGCGACAACTATCAAATTCATGATGTACTCTTGTTAAGGGCCAACTTGGTAAATATGCATTGTAGACAGAGCGGGTATGGCCATGTACCACCTCATAATTATCACCAGTGTGATATCTGCTCTAAAAATAATCAAGGATGTTCTGTGGTGCAAACAGCTCTACAGGAACAATTGGATCTCGGATGGATCCAAGAGCATCGAGTTCGTGGGGTCATCATGACCTATACGAATTCCAACATCATTCAGAACCACGACATCCATGCAATGAATGTCAACTTGGTGGCAATGCACTCAAGGCAAAGCCAGTATAATAATCTGCCGCTGCACAATTATAATTCTTGTCTGACTTGCTCGGTAAACAAACAGGGATGCTCTTTTATACAAGAGGCCTTCCAGCGTCAGATGGATCTTGGATGGATCCAGGACTACCATGATAGAAATCTTTATTAGATCAACATGATTCAAATGTTCGATATTCGTCTGATGAATACCAGCTTGGTGGAGTTACACGCCAGGCAGGTCTAGCTCGGTTTTCTCACTTCGTATAATTATCAGAACTGTAAAGGATGTTGTGAGAGTAACCAAGGATGCGCTCTCGTTCAGAGAACTTTACAACACTTGTTAAAACAATGGTGGCTTCCAATCTATCTGGATGAAGACACGCAACAAATCAGTGTGCTTAATGAAAACCTCACTCGGCGTCAAAGTCAGGATGTCCGATCTGTGGAAACAAACCTGGTAAGGTTGCACTACATTCAAAGCCGACGTGGCCAGGTGCCACCACACAACTATGAACGCTGTAGAGTCTATTCAGAAAATAACCAAGGATGCTACCTCATGCGGGCAGCTCTCCAAGGTCAGTTGGATCGCAAGGAGATTCACCCAAACCTAGCTTCGGGGTCTGTTGACTGGACGCCGGACTACTTCGCTGATCAAATCAAAGACGTGGTTGTAACCTCTGACCCTGAAAGAAACAAGGATGTTTGTACCATCATCCCTCTACTGGACAAATCAAAGGTTCTTAGACAGGATCTGATTGAAGTTACCTACGACAGTCATAAAAATCAGAAGGCTCCTGTAGTTATCTATCTACCAGGACCAATGCCGTATGAATCAGCTAAGGCGGTCCCTTACAAATACGGTGCAACAATAATTGAGAATGGAAAGGAAATTCCATTACCCTCCGTCGTGAATATTGCAGACATCAGTCGAGTAACACGGAGCAGTCGAATCTTCAACCGAGGAGTTGGAGAACCTAACAAAGAAAAGGAACTTCAGACAGAAGCTCCTAATCCACCAGTCGGTCAATCCAGTAATCCCGACCTTTTGAAAAACAACGATGAGATGCTGAAGCTCATCCAAAGGAGTGAATACAACATTGTTGACCAGCTGTTACAAACTCCTTCAAAGATCTCAGTGTTATCATTTTTACTCAGATTTGAAGCCCACAGAGAGGCTCTACAGAAAGTCTTAGTGCATGCCTTTGTGGAACAGGATGTGTCAATACGACAGTTCAATAGCATCATCTCTAACATCACTTCCTGCAATAACTTAGGATTCAGTGATGAGGACTTGCCAGAGGGGGCAAAAGTCACAACATGGCGCTCAATATTACAGTCAACTGCCAGGACGATGCCTTAGACAACGTACTGGTAGACACAGGATCGGCCATCAATGTTATGCCAAAGTCTACATTAATGCGACTATCATTCAAAGGATCCCCGATGAGGGGCAGTGAGATCATCGTCAAAGCCTTTGACGGATCTCGGAAAGCAGTTATCGGCGAAGTCGACCTTTCCATAACTATCGGTCCTCACACTTTCCTAGTCACTTTCCAGGTCATGGACGTCCGGGAAGTATACAGTTGTTTATTAGGAAGACCTTAGATACATCAGGTTGGGGCCGTCACTTCGACGCTGCACCAGAAACTGAAGTTCGTCAAGAACGATCAACTCTTCACGGTCTGTGGAGAACAAGCCTTGCTTGTGAGTAACTTATCATCTTCTACTTGTGTAGAACCTGAGGAGGTTGTTGGGACTCAGTTCCAAGAACTTTCGGTGAGCAATGAGAATCAATCAGAGAAGGGAACCTCGATTTCCTCGTACAAAGATGCTCTCGAAGTGATCAAAAGCAACGATACAAAAGGATGGGGACAACTTGTCATTCCTACCGATAACAAAACAAAGAAGGGTCTTAGTTTTTCTACAACCTGTACCCAGACATCTGCTAACGATGAAAGTCTTCATCCCATTCAGAACTTCTTCCACAGTGGAGGTTTCCTTCGCCCAGTGCCTTAAGCAGTCCATACTATCAACGAGGAAGATTCCTCTAACACAGATGAGGAATGGAAGTCCTATTTTAACAAGGACGGTTATATGTCTCAGGAAGAGGTGCCTACGCCATTTTTCTATCCCGCACAGAGTCCAAGATTTATACCCAGGTCAGACGTTGAAATGATATATGGAGATTGTGATCCAGAAGGATGTCGTGCTCCACCAAACTCATTAGAGGAAGATACTCTAATGAAGGATAACTTTGACCACGACTATTATGGCCCAATGGATGGCTTGCCTATCTGGCAGCCGTATCCAGGAGACTTGGGGCTAAAAAATCAGCCGAACAATGAAAATCAGCTGAGCGTCATTGAACAGAATACCTGCGTCCCCACCATGTCATGGGATCATTACTCAGGGCATTCTGAAAAGTATCCAGTACGACAATGAATTGGCAAAGCTTGTCGGACTAGAATTCATCAACTATGCTTTTCCCGAGGTCAATGCTATCGAGAGAGATGACTCCTCCAGTTCCACAGAAGTGTGGGACACCTTAGGATAACCAAGTGGAAAATACGACTTCATGGTCAAGTACACTGCTCCCGAAAGCTCTCGTATCAGGCTCGAAGACATCCAGCCAACTGGATGGGGAGATATACCTGAGAGCATAAATACTATGCAAAATACAACAGAGGAATCCCCCTACGATAACTCTGCCTGGGAGACAGATTTCAATGATCCTGCTCCACCAAAAATCAGCATTATTTCTGAAGACCAATCAAGGAAGGTGCCAGACTTTGTGATTCACAGAGGAGTTCGCCGCCAATGGGTTACTATTGATGTTCCAAAGATCATTCATAAGTCAAAGTAATTTTCGTCTTTAACCTTTCACCCTGCCCAGGTGAAACGGATGTTTTGATAGGGCTCACTTTCTGTAAATTTCCCTCTTCGCTTCACCCAAAGCGACAGAGTTTTGTTTTATAGGGCTGTAGTTTCAAGAATCGACTTGTTCATGAATAAAATAACGTCGTTCTGTAATTTCCGCATTAATTGTTGTTTTCTCTTTTCACTTTTTCAGAAAATGGTAATCCTAAAAAACAAATAATAAAAAACAAGCAGTTTTCCAAAGAAAATACACTGCACACACTTGCATTTTCTCTATCTCTTCTAAACACAAATCATCACGTCATGCAGATTGCTTGTTTTAAACCCCGTTGAAACATATGATCTAATGCCTTCTCCCAACTTTGAGTTCCCGGTATTTAGGGCTGAAGAAGAAGTTGACGACGAAATTCCAGAAGAGATCTCCCGACTACTCAGACAAGAGGAAAGGTTTATTGAACCTCACAAAGAGCCGTTGGAAACGGTAAACTTGGGTTCGGAAAAAGAGAGAAAATAGGTCAGGATTGGGGCACTGCTCAGTCCAACTGCCAAAGAGAGTTTGATAAAGCTTCTCAAAGAATTTCCCGATGTATTTGCTTGGTCTTATCAGGATATGCCAGGGTTGGACACCAGCATCGTGGAACATCATCTACCGTTAAGATCGAAATATCCGCCAGTAAAACAAAGAATGAGACGGACTCACCCGGACATGGCCATCAAAATCAAAGAGGAGGTACAGAAACAAATTGACGCGGGTTTCCTCGCCGCGTCTGAATATCCTCAATGGCTAGCCAACATCGTACCCGTTCCAAAAAAGGACGGAAAGGTCAGAATGTGTGTCGATTACAGAGATCTGAATAAGGCTAGTCCAAAGGACGACTTTCCTTTACCACACATTGACATGCTGGTAGACAGTACAGCAAAGTTCAACATTTTCTCCTTCATAGATGGATTCTCGGGCTATAATCAGATAAAAATGGAACTGAAAGACATGGAGAAAACTTCGTTCATCACCCCGTGGGGTACTTTTTGTTACAAGGTAATGTCGTTCGGTTTGAAGAACGCCGGGGCAACCTATCAAAGGGCCATGACTACTCTGTTTCATGACATGATACACAAGGAAATCGAGGTATATGTCGATGATATGATTGCCAAATATAAAACAGAAGAGGAGCATGTGAGCCACCTGTCAAAACTATTCGAGTGGTTGAGAAAGTATAAACTCCGCTTGAATCCCAATAATTGCACATTCGGTGTCTATTCAGGGAAACTCTTAGGGTTCATCGTCAGTCAGGAAGGAATTGAGGTTGATCCTGACAAGGTCAAGGCCATTCAAGAAATGCCTTCTCCGAAAACCGAAAAACAAGTCAGAGGATTCCTGGGACGTTTGAACTACATTTCCAGATTCATATTCCTTATGACCGCGACATGTGCGCCGATCTTTAAATTACTTAAAAAGAACCAGGATTGCGTTTGGACAGAAGACTGTCAAACCGCCTTCAACCGTATTAAGGAATATCTGTTGAATCCGTCGATTCTATCACCTCCAGTGGAAGGAAGACCACTAATCATATACTTAACAGTCTTGGAGGACTCCATGGATTGTGTACTTGGCCAACAAGATGAAACGAAATAGAAAGAGTCTGCCATCTACTATTTGAGCAAGAAGTTCACCGACTGCGAGACTCGGTACACGATGCTTGAGAAAACTTACTGTGCTTTGGCTTGGGCAGCCAAATGTCTTCATCAGTATATGATTTGTCACACTACTTGGTTGGTATCCGAAATGGATCCAATCAAGTATGTATTTGAAAAACCTGCTCTCACGGGAAGAATCGCCCGTTGGCAGATGTTGTTATCAGAATATGACATAGAATACCATGCTCAGAAAGCCGTTAAGGGAAGTATTTTAGCCGATCATTTGGCTCATCAACCGATTGATGATCAAGAATCAATCGGGTTTGACTTCCCAGACGAAGATGTCATGTATCTCAAAATGAAGGACTGCGATGAACCGCTACCCAGTGAAGGGCCAGAACTAGGATCCCAATGGGGACTTATCTTTGACGGAGCTGTCAATCATTAGGGAAACAGAATTGGGGCAATCATCATAACCCCTCAGGGTACCCACATTCCTTTCACCGCCAGACTTACGTTCAAGTGTACAAACAACGAGGCCGAATACGAAGCTTGTATTATAGGTCTCGAGGAAGCAATTGATTTAAGGATCAAAAACTTGGATGTATATGGTGACTCAGCCCTAGTTATCAATCAGATTAAAGGAGATTGGAATACAAACCAATCAGGACTGATTCCTTACAAAGATTATGCAAGAAGGTTGTTACCCTTCTTCAACAAAATCGAGTTTCATCACATCCCTCGTGATGAGAATCACATGGCTGATGCCTTAGTCACTCTCTCTTCCATGATTAGCGTAGGTCAATGGAATGACCTACCTAAGATAGACATAATGCGCCTTGAAAGGCCCGCTTATATCTTCACGATTGAAACAGTCATAGATGACAAACCTTGGTATCATGATAACAAATGCTTCCTTCACAAATAAGAGTACCCACCTGGGGCACTAAGGAAAGATAGAAAGTCCCTCAGAAGGCTAGCAGGCAGCTTCTTCCTGAGCGGTGATACTCGCTATAAGAGAAATTTTGACATGGTCTTGCTCTGATGCGTAGACAGACCAGAACCAGACATGCTGATAAAAGAAATTCATGAAGGTTCCTTTGGCACTCATGCTAACGGACACGCAGTGGCGAGAAAAATTCTAAGAGCAGGGTACTACTGGTTGACCATGGAATCCGATTGCTACAAGTACATGAGGAGGTGTCACAAGTGCCATATATACTCCGAAAAAATCCATGTACCGCCAACACATCTCAAAGTTCTTTCTTCTCTATGGCCATTTTCTATATGGGGAATCGACATGATCGGCGTGATTGAGCCCAAGGATTCAAACGGGCATCGGTTCATCCTGGTAGTCATTGACTACTTCACCAAGTGGGTCGAAGAAGCATCGTATGCTAATGTAACCCGACAAGTGGTGGTCTGCTTTATCAAAAACAATATCATTTGCCGTTATGGTGTTCCGAGCCAGATCATTACAGATAATGGATCTAACTTGAACAACAAGATGATGAAAGAGTTGTGCGCAGAGTTCAAGATCGAAACCATAACTCATCTCCCTACCGACATAAGATGAACGGAGCGGTAGAAGCGGCTAACAAGAACATCAAAAAGATCGTTCAAAAGATGGTTGTAACCTATAAAGATTGGCACGAGATGCTACCCTTTGCTCTTCACGGTTATCGCACATCTGTCTGCACTTCAACAGGGGCAACCCCTTTCTCTCTAGTATATGGCATGGAAGCAGTGCTCCTCATAGAAGTAGAGATCCCATTAATCCGGATATTGATGGAAGCTAAGCTTACAGAAGCTGAATGGTGTCAAAGTCGACACGACAAATTAAACCTGATCGAAGAAAAGTGAATCACAGCTCTATGCCACGGTCAGTTGTATCAACAGAGAATGAAGAAGGCGTTCGACAAAAAGGTCTGACCTCGCGTCTTCAGAAAAGGAGACCTTGTGCTCAAGAAGATACAATCATTTCTCACTGATTCCAGGGGCAAATGGACTCCGAATTACGACGGCCCCTATGTGGTCAAGAAAGATTTCTCAGGCGGCGCCTTGAGACTTGCAACCATGGATGGAGAAGAATTTGCCCACCCCACGAATGTTGACGTAGTCAAGAAATACTTCGCCTAAACTAAAAAAAAATGTCTCGATGGATTGAAAACCCGAAAGGGCGGTCCAGGCAAAAATTAGAGACATGATCAAAAATCATCCCGGTGGATTGGAAATCTCAAAGTACAATCCAGGAAAAAGTTAGGGATAATGGCAAGTAATTACGTCTGATCAGTCAGCTCCTCAGCAGTGATGCCATCCATCCGAAAACTCCAGTCAGGGTCATCTTCGACAGAAGCTCAGGATGTCCTGAATTCAAAGTTGGTAGAAGGATAGCGGTCGTCATGTTTCAATGTAGCCCTTTTCCTTTAAATTACCATTTTCAAACTTTGTAAATACTCTATGGAATCACGTGTTTGGTTGATTTCCATCCTATCAATAAAATTTGAGCCCGTGTGCTTTTGTTTGCAATTCTTATTTGTTTTAGCTTTACAAAATAACATTTTAACATCATCAACGATTCTTGAAATAAAACAAAAATGAATTTACTTGTAAAATTTTTTCTGCTTCTAAAATAAAGATGGCAATTATTTTGACTGTTGAACATCGAAAAAACATCAATCGCTTCTCCAAAGATGGTTGAGCTTCAAAGTGCAGAATCAAAGTACTCATTCTAAGCCAGTGTGCCTGAATGAAGGATCAGCTGTATCAGATGCGGCTTTCCCATCTGATACCCTCGGCAGAGTTCTTACTTCCTAAGCCCGACCAACGGTGTTCCCCGCAGGGATTATCTCTCCTAAGAAAGGCAGAATTGCTATCTTGAACCAGCGGTACCTCTTCGTCCCCTGCAGTGGCCGAGTATCCAGTCGTGCTCATCTATTAGTTTGTATGCCATGTTAGTTTTGTCTGCATAAACATACATACATCATGCATTATTGATTTACATTTATATTCATATTGCATCACTATCACTCTAGTTGGTCTTATCCCCTAGTGATAAATGTCCTCTCACTCGAGTTGTCAGTTCTTTCCTCGTTAGGAAATGTTGCGTCCAAACAACCTCTCTTTTCCAGTTTATTTCTGGATTAGAGTTGGTCCTTGACCACTTTGATAACTTGAACCTCTGAAAGATCAGAGAATCTTCGACGAATGTCACTCTTCGCCATTGAAGATGACATATTTGCTTTCCCGGATTAAGGAAAATCCCCAGAGAAAGCCTCTTAATCAGAGATTCGACAATACAGCAGTTTTTCTCCGAAAAGACCGCTGATGAAAAGGTCATCGGCACCTCAAAATTGGATTGCATCATATGGAATTTCTTCGAGAAGATCCCGAGAAAAGTATGATGTAACACCCCCAAGCGACAGTAGTCTATCAAGAGACCTGCTTTCCCCAGTAGAGTCGACAGATGGCGTCTCCAAATAGAGAAGTTTGTGTACCCTACAACACAGACGAATGGGTTCCCCAGCAAGTCTGACATCAAAACCTTTCCCATAAAATGGCATATCCCCAAGAAAATTCGGCGAGAAGTTTGAGGAAAACAGCTACGCATAGCATCCCTTGTCAAGAAAGTTTATTGACAAAAGAAACTGAGACCAGATCCTTGGTAGGAAACCAGGATCGAGGGGAAGTTTATATCAGAAACTAAGACCAGTTCCTTGGTAGGAAACCAGGATCGAGGGGAAGTTTGTATCAGAAACTAAGATCAGTTCCTTGGTAGGAAACCAGGATCGAGGGAAAGTTAACCTTTTCTAAGCATCATTGCTTAGCAAAAGAAGAAGGATGCGGGAACTGGCATTCTTAACCACCATAAAAATTTCTGGTATTCCGATATTTAATCCTCTTGCACCTGGAATGCCCGAATACCTTCGCCATTCATACCTTCGGGTCCAAGAAGATTAAATAGGGGCATCTGTCATACCGCAAATTTTGACCACTAAAATTTCCCATCATTGTGTAAATCCTTATCACAATATGGATGAATCATCATGCCTCATCAGTCTCCCCAAAGATGGGTGAGCATTCACTTCAATCAAAATTAGGGTTTCAAGCCCTCTCAGAGTTATTAGACAAAGGATCAATCAAGAATTGACATGATCTTCAACTTGTCTAACCTCTCAAACATCCACAAAGGATCAAGAGGACTCCCACTTCAAGGATTAAGCACAACGTTGCTCCCTTCTAGGTGGATTAAACCTCAAGATCGCTAGTGTCACCAAATTAGGGTTTTGGTCGACCAGGGCCTCAAGATGGAAATTTTCCTCTGGGCAGGAGACAATGCTTCAAATCATAACCTAATATGCTCCATGGAACATCATGGACCCAATCATAAAGTCAAGTTAACCTCAGGGGATGCATTCATCAAAAATCAGGAATTAGGGTTTCTTGACCTAATTCACGCCTAAGTTGACTTTTGGGACAAATCATGAGCCAATACCTCAAGAAAGGATTTGAGGGTCTCCAATAAACTACATTGATCCATTTTCAACAATGTATTAACCCAAGAAGCTTGAGCAACAAGTTTCAATTTCATCGGAACCACGGTTAGGGTTTCGCGAGAAAAGTCAATTGTAGCTTTGACTTTTGACCAGGACATGCTCCCAAACCCTAGGACATGATTCAATACACCCTGTAACACCTATGAAATCAATCCATCAAGTTTGATTTAGGTCAAGGACTTGATTTCATAGAGGATCGCACAGTTTGGAATTCATCTGACAAAAAATCAACTGTGCACAAAAGTCAAACTTTGACTTTTTGAGATTTTTCACAATTATGGTTCTTTAACCCTAAAATGATGTTAATGTGTGATTTGAATCAACATTAATCAAGAAAATTCAAAGAAAGTGGGATAACTTGTAAAAGGGGTAACCATAAAAACTTAGAAATTTTTCTAAGTTATGGAACAAAGTGGCAAGGGTACCAACTTTGGAGGATCATAACTCCTAAACCACAAGGCCATTTTTCCCCATTCAAAGCTGGATTTGTAGTCCTCATGGCCCTCTAAAAAAGATTCAACTACACCTCATTCCAATTCATAATGGATTTTGAGTTATGGAATGATCAAAATGGCTGAAAACATGAAATGCCACTTTGTCGAACACTTAGTGAAATTTTCACTAAGTCTGAATCTGCCTTCACTTTTCTCCAAAGGTAGGGGCATTTTTCACTTAGATCCAAAAAGTATCAAAACAAATTATGATCAAACAGTTGTTGTATCATATGAGGGCTTTCCAAAATGGCCAAGAACTCCATTAAAGTCCACTTGAGCCGTGAGATATGACAATGCCAATATGCCTTGCTGCAAACTGTCATGGCAAGGCAGATTTTAGAGTTTTGCTCGATTTGCTCAAATTTTGCAAAGGGAAAGCAACTTTATCCATCTTAACACCTCAAGGGGGGACCAAGGAGGAACCAACTATGATCCCAAGCCTCCCAAGTCTTTGGAACCAAAAATAGCATGCCAAACCTAGAAATGCCTAAAAGTGGGACAAGACTCCAATTTTGGATTGGAGCATTCAGTGCATACACCAAGGTGGCATGGACTGAGCCATTTCCAACTAAATTCAGTCAAACTTATAAAAGACTAAGGGAACCAGCAGCCTGTGCCCTAACCTCTAGTCAATGGCTAGAGGAGACTTGGATTCTCATTGCTCAACATTGGCCAAACTTATGCAGCAGTTATCATTCACTATTCCTTGCAAAACAAACTTGCTCTACTATAAATAGAGCTCATTTGTGATCAGTTTGAGTACACCAAAGCCATCAAACGGATGCTTTCCTCAAAATCACCTTCTCACTTCCAAATTTTTCTTCCAAAGCAAGTCACTATCGGGTTTTGAGTTTGAGAGCAATTCCAACCAAACCAATCACATACACACCTCATAAACATCATATAGAAGTGATCCAACCACTTAAACAACATCTGGAACACTGATTTCTCAGAATCACTAACCAGCTGCTCTAGGTTTTAACCAAGTTCCAGTTGAGATACCATCTTCAGTTCCAGATCATTTCCATTCATTCCAAGCATCCAGACACACTCCATAGCACCTAGGGAAGTTGTCCATATCCTTGGAACCAAGCTGTAACATCTCTAATACAAAACACGATCACCAGCTGCAAGATGTAAGCATGAGCTCTTCTAACTCTATGATCCATACATTTTTTGCTGCACAATAATTTGGCCATATGTTCATAATCATGCATGGAGTGTTTTCCCTCAATCAATTGCTTTGTTTGAATCGTGTATGGAATTTCTGAACCTTCATGCAAATTTTAGGGTTCTTGAGGTTTCTCTTGATTTCTTATTCCATGTTTAAAATAAATGAAATTAAAGACCATAGACATGATCGTGAGGTTGAAACGAGTAGACTGATATGTAGATTGCATGATATAATCAAGTATTCAGTGAGATTGGATAGAAAATGCAAATCAGCAGAAACAGAGGGTGGCGCGTGTTCTTGCCCCTGTTCTTGGCGCCCTTTTTGAAAATTCAAATATTTGAATTTTGTGATTTTATTTAATTGATTCAAAAATTAATTTCTCTCTGAGTTTTAATGATTTTGAGTTGATTCTTTTTTTAATAATTCACAAAAATGTTGAAATATTTTATTTTCCCAAAAAATACCAAAAATATTATTTATTTCATATACTTGATATTTTTGTAAAGAATTAATATTTTAATTGTTTTTGAAATTTAAAATATTTTTTCCCTCTTGATTTTTCAAATTTTAGTAATTTCCAAACACTTTGTAGATCAAAACCTAATTTTTGAAACATTAATCCAAGATCACAATTTGTTTTCCACATGTTTAACAATTTTGATCATTTTTAATTGAATTTTTTATTCAATTAAAATACATTTTGAAAACAAATTAGGGTTTTTGATTAATTCAACCCTCATCAAACTTTTTCAAACTCTTTGGGCCTCTAATAGAGTATAAGACCCAATCCTTTGTACATAAAAACCATTTTGGGCCTCATACATTGTATAAGTCCCCCCGCGTTAAAAGAAAAATCTCGGCGCGATCGCCAGTTCAAAAACAAATCATCTGGGCCTACCCTTGTGTTATAAGCCCCATTCTTTTTCTTTAAACACCTTTGGGCCTCTTGGTAGAGTGTAAGACCCAACCCTTTGTAGAAACCAAATTAATTTGGGCCTCGGTGTATTGTATAAGTCCCGATACCATCAAAAAGTTCGGCGCGATCGTCGCCTTTTAAAACAGAAAACCTTTTGGGCCTCTCCTTGAGCTATAAGCCCCACCACTTGTATAAAAATAAAACTTTGGGCCTCTTGAGAGAGTGTAAGACCCATCCCTTTGTACATAAAACCTTTTGGGCCTCAGTCACTTGTATAAGTCCCTGTACAAAACAATAGTGCGATCACTGATAAAACCTTGGGCCTCTCCTTGAGCTGTAAGCCCCAACAATCTTTTCAAAGTAATTTCTCCTTTGATTTTGAATATAATATTGTTATCAAAGCTTTCTTTGTTGAACAACTAACCAAATAGCATGGAAGCTTTACAACTGAGTAAGTGTTTACCCGCTTTCTTTATCCGCTTTCATATATATATATATAACTGTATTGTGGGGCTGCTCACTGTAAGTCTCCTTTCACAAACTTTTATATACTTGTAAATATCAACTATGTAATACTAGTATAGTTATTTTAGAGTTTTCCCCGGCAACTACGTCTAGCACTAGGTAAAGCCTGTTGGTCACTCATAAATACAAACCAAACTAGATCCCTATAGGATTACCAAACACAGTCTTCCCTTCTCTTGGGGTTAAACAATATGGAACAAAGAGAAAGACAGCATTCTCGATGAACCCTTTCTCAGACTGTCACTCTTAGAAATCATCAAAGAGACTCTACTCCCCAGAGATGATCTTTTCTCCGTGAATGGCATCTCTTGAGTTTCTTCCAAATTCTCAGACTTTCCTGGCTTGATCTATTCTCGGTGAATGGAATGTCTTAAACTTCTCAGGGTTTGGGGACCCACTGGCTTCTTAAAAGCATCCCCGCCTCCTCTTGGGCATTGTACAAGGACCCTTCGTCTTCTTAAAAGCTCTCATGCCTTCTCTTGGGCTTAGTACAAGGACCCAGAGACCTCTACAGGTATAGGAACAGAATCTAGTCATCAATTTGCTAGAGCTGTCTTTCTGAGTCAAGTGTCAGTTAATGGGTTGACCTTCATCCCTTAACATACCAGCCTTCTCTTGGGCATCATACAAAGATCATTCACTATCTGAGAATCGATTTCTCAAAACACCAGTAGACTTGGACAGTCCCAATACCCTTAGGATTTCCGATTTCCTAAAAGAACAGGAAATAACCCTGATCCTCTGATCAATACCAAAGCATAACAATACCTTTAATCAGCCCCTTTATAAGAACTGATTTTCGCTTTTATCCAACATACTGGACCTGTCACTATACTGAAACAGTCACCAGCACTTTAGCCTCCTCTTAGGCTTTGTATAATGATCCTTCCTCAGTGAAGTTACCCTCCTCTTGGGCTTTGTACAATGATTCTCCCCAGTGGAGCTAACCTTTTCACACTCTCTTATTGAGTATAAAAAGACTCTCTTGTTGAGTCAATCTTCCATTTAGCCTCCATCTCGGGCTTCGTACGAGATACAAAATCACTCTCTTGTTGAGTATAAAAGACTCTCTTGTTAAGTCAAACCCATTTAGCCTTCCACTCGGGCTTCGTACGAGATACAAAATCACTCTCTTGTTGAGTATAAAAGACTCTCTTGTTGAGTCAAACCCATTTAGCCTCCCACTCGGGCTTCATACGAGATGCAAAATACTCTCTTGTTGAGTATAAAAGACCCTCTTATTGAGTCAAACCCATTTAGCCTCCATCTCGGGCTTCGTACGAGATACGAAATCACTCTCTTGTTGAGTATAAAAGACTCTCTTGTTAAGTCAATCCCTTTCAGCCTCCATCTCGGGCTTCGTACGAGATACCAAAAGCACTCTCTTGTGGAGTCAACCCTTTTACCCTCCGTCTCGGGCTTCGTACAAGACACATATAAAAGCACCCTCTTATTGGGTCAATAGCCTCATCTTAGGCTTTCTATAAGGAGACCCCAGTTGAGTCAATCAACCTTTTAGCATCAATATGTGCCTCGCTCACAGCATACAAACATCAACAACTCCTCTTTAGATAGGACAAGTTCCCTCTCTCAGTCGAGCCTTTAGCTTCACATCTTGGGCTTTGAACAAGATACAAATCACCTTTAGCTTAACGTCTTGGGCTTTGAACAAGACACAAAAACAACCTTTTTCTTCCCATAGAATAGGAGGAACTATGATCGCTCTGATTTCCCTGTTTCGTCAAACGGGAATACGTAGGCATAAGATTGAAAAATCTTAGCGAGCACACTAAACTAAAAACCCAAAATCCAGTATCCCCACCAAACAGTCCCAAAAGCATCAAAAACCTCACAAATAATCCAGACACTATGTTCTTAAGCAAAATAACCTAAAATTGGGCTCCACGACCACATAGCATCTATAAACCAACAGTTTTGACTGTTTAACCTCAGTATGCAAGCAGGGTTAATTGGAGATATCTATTTTCCTTCCTTAGTCAGTTCAATAGGATAAAAAATGAATCGACCTGTAGTACCCCAGAGGGACAGTGCTTAAGAACCACATCCAAAATCGCTCGCTATAGCCCCTACGTGGTCAAGAAAGCTTTCTCAGGCGGCGCCTTGAGACTTGCAACCATGGATGGAGAGGAATTTGCCTACCCCATGATTGTTGATGTAGTCAAGAAATACTTCGCCTAAATAAAAAATTAAAAAAAAACGTCTCGGTGGATTGAAAACCCGAAAGGGCGGTCCAGGCAAAAATTAGAGACACGAGCAAAAATCATCCCGGTGGATTGGAAATCTCAAAGTACAATCCAGACAAAAATTAGGGATTAATGGCAAGTAACTACATCCAACAGGGGCAAGTCCCTCAGCAGCAGTTACATCATCCATCAGAAAACTCCAGTCAAGGTCGTCTTCGACAGAAGCTCAGGATGCCATGAATTCAAAGTTGGTAGAAGGATAGCGGTCGTTATGTTTCAATGTAGCCCTTTTCCCTTAAATTACCATTTTCTAACTTTGTAAATACTCCATGGAATCACGCGTTTAGCTGATTTCCATCCTATCAATAAAATTTAAGCCCTTGTGCTTTTGTTTGTAATTCCTATTATTTTTAGCTTTACAGAATGACGTTTTAATGTGATTAGCAATTCTTGAAATAAAACAAAAACGAATTTACTTGTTAAAATTTTTTCTGCTTTTTTAAATAAAGTTGACAATTTCTTTTGACCATTGAACATCGAAAGAAAATCGATCTCTTCTCCAGAAGTAATCAAGCTCCAAAGTGCAGAATCAAAGTACTCCTTCTAAACCAATGCGCCTGAATGAAGGATCAACTGTATCAGATGTGGTTCTCTCATTTGATACCCTCGGTAGAGTTCTTACCTCCTAAGCCCGACCAACGGTTGTTCCCCGCAGGGACTATGTCTCCTAAGCAAGGCAGAATTGCTATCGTGAACCAGTGATACTTTTCATCCCCCGCAGTGGCCGAGTATCCAGTCGTGTTCATCTACTAGTCTGTATGTCGTGTCAGTTTTGTCAGCATATACATACATACATCATGCATTATTGATTTGCATTCACATTCATATTGCATCACTATCGCTCTAGTCATTCTTATCCTCTAGTGATAGAAGTCCTCTCAGTCGAATTGTCAGTTCTTTCCTCGTCAGGAAATGTTGCGTCTGAACAATCTCTCTCCTCCAATATATTTCTGGGATGAATTTGGTTCTTGACCACTTTGATAACTTGAACCTCTAAAAGACCAGAGAACGTTCGACAAATGTCACTCTTCGCCATTGAAGATGACATCTTCGCTTTCCCGGATTAAGGAAAATCCCCAGAGGAATCCTCCCAACTAAAGACTCTCAGCAACACATTGGAAAGTCAATGTTAATGAAGTCATCAGCACCTCAAAATTGGGGTACATTGTATGGCATTTCTCCGAGAAGATCTCGAAGGAAAGTATGATGTAATATCCCCAGGCCGGAAACAGTCTCTCAAGAGACTCGTTTTCCCCAGTAGAATCAACAAATGGCGTCTCTAACGGAGAAGTTTGTACACTTCTACAACTCAGACGAATGGGTTCCCCAGCAAGTCTGACGTCAAACTTTTTCCATCAAATGGCATCTCCCCATAAGTTTGAGGAAAACCGCTACGAACAGCGTCCCTTGTCAAGAAAGTTTATTGAAAAAAGTAACTGAGACCAGTTCCTTGGTAGGAAACCAGGATCGAGGGCAAGTTTATTTCAGAAACTTAGACCAGTTCCTTGGTAGGAAACCAGGATCGAGGGGAAGTTTATATCAGAAACTGAGACCAGTTCCTTGGTAGGAAACCAGGATCGAGGGGAAGTTTATATCAGAAACTGAGACCAGTTCCTTGGCTGAAAACCAGGATCGAGGGGAAGTTTACCTTTTCTAAGCATCATTTCTTAGAAAAATAAGGTGGATGAGCAAACTGCCATTCAAAACCACCGTCAAAATTTTGCGCATTCCGATATTTAATCATCTTGCACCCCGAATGCCCGAATACCTTCGCCATTCACACCTTCGGGTCCAAGAAGATTAAATACCCCAAATTTTGACCACTAATATTTCCCGTCATTGTGCAAATCAGCATCACAATGTGGATGTATCATTATTCCTTATCAGTTTCCCCAAAGATGGGTGAGCATTCACTACAAACAATAATTAGGGTTTCAAGCCCTCTCTGAGCTTTAGACAAAGGATCAATCAATGACATGATCTTCAACTTGTCTAAACTTTCAAACATCTACAAAGGATCAAGAGGACTCCCACTTCAAGGGAATAAGCACAAGGCTGCTCCCTTCCAGGTGGATCAAAGCCTCAAGATCGCCAGTGTTACCAAATTAGGGTTTTGGTCGACCAGGGCCTCCAGATGGAAAATTTCCTCTGGGCATGAGCCAATGCTTCAAAGCATAACCTAAGATACTCCATGGGACATCATGGACCCAATCATCAAGTCAATTTAGCCTCAGGGGATGCATTTACCAAAAATCAGGAATTAGGGTTTCTTGACCTAATTCACCCCTAAGTTGACTTTTGTGACAAATCATGAGCCAAGACCTCAAGATATGATTTGAGGGTCTCCAATACATCACATTGATTCATTTTTAACAATGGATTGATCCAAGAAGCTTGATCTACAAGTTTCAAATTCATCTGAACCACAGTTAGGGTTTTTGAAGAAAAAGTCAACTGTACCTTTGACTTTTGACCAGGACATGCTCCCAAACCCTAGGACATGATTCAATACAACCTATAACACCTATGAAATTAATCCATCAAGTTTGATTTAGGTCAAGGACTTGATTTCATAGAGGATCGCACAGTTTGGAGTTCATCTGACAAAAAGTCAACTGTGCACAAAAGCCAACTTTGACATTTTGAGATTTTTCACAAATATGGTTCTTTAACCCTAAAATGATGTTAATGTGTGATTTGAATCAACATTCATCAATAAAAATTAAGAAAAGTGGGATAACTTGTAAAAGGGGTAACCATAAAAACTTAGAAATTTTCTAAGTTATGAAATAAAGTGGCTAGGGTACCAACTTCCAAGGATCATAACTTGAGATTCAAGCAACCATTTGGGCTGATCCAAAGATGGATTTGTAGCTCTCATGGCCTACTTTAAAAGTGTCAACTACACCTCATTCCAATTCCTCATGGATTTCAAGTTATGGAATGGCCAAAATCACAAAATGTGAAAATGTCACTTTTTTCCAACACTTAGTGAAATTTTCACTAAGTCAGAATCTGCCTTCACTTTTTCCAAATGTAGGGGCATTTTTCACTCATATCCAAAAGGTATCAAAATAAACTATGATCACACATATGTTGTATCATATAAAGGCTTTCCAAAATGGCCAAGAACTCCATGAAATTTCACTTGGGCCATGAGATATGACCATGCCAATATACCTTGCTGCAAACTGTTATGGCAAGGCAGATTTGTGCATTTTGCTCGATTTTCCAAATTTGTGCAAATGACAAACATGTTTATCCATCTGAACACCTCAGTGAGGGACCAAGGAGGGACAAACACTGATCCCAAGCCTCCCAAGTCCTTGGAACTAAAAATAGCATGCCAAACCTAGAAATCCCTAAAGAGGGGACAAGACTCCAATTTTGTTTTGGAGCATTCAATGGATGCACCAAGGTGGCATGGACTGTGCCATTTCCAACTGAATTCAGTCAAGACATATCCAAGACCAAGGGAACCAGCAGCTTGTGCCCTAACCTCTCGTCAATGGCTAGAGGAAACTTGAGATTCCAAAATGCAACCATTGGCCAAACCTCTGCTGCAGTTCCCATTCACTATTGTAGCCAAAACAAACTTGCTCTACTATAAATAGAGCTCATTTGTGCTCAGGTTGAGTACACCAAAGCACTACAACACTTGCTTTCCTCAAAATCTCTTTCTCTAGGCAAAAATACCTTCTTTAGCAAGGTAACTCTGAGTTTTTTAGTTAGAGAGAAATTCCATCACAGCTCATGATCCAAACACATCCAATATGTCATATCTAAGTTGTCCAAACTCTCACAAGTGACCTGTAACACCAAAATCACAAAGTCTCATCTCAAAACCTCAAAATAGGGCCTTTTTGCATTTTTCAAGCCATGTCTTGATTCAGTCACTTTCCAAACCAGATAAAACCTCAAACACACTCCAAATATCATCCTTGAACTGTCCCAAATGGTTTCACACATCTGGACACGATTTGAGAGAGTTGCTATTTTGGCCACTTTTGCCCCTTTTGCAAGAAAGGGCCAGTTTCCACTCCCGAGGTTTCCAAATGGTTACAATCATCCTAAAAGTTTCTAAGGGATCATTTGAGATTATTCGAAGCATCAAAACATTTTTGGAACAAGGCACTTGACAGATTGCCCAAAAAGCTCCAAAAGAGGTAAGCATCTCAACTTGCACTCCCTAAAATATGCCTTGCTTTGAGGTCCACTGATCATGCATCTCTTATACATGCTATATGTGTTGTGTTTGAACTAATTCATCATGTAATTCATGCCTGTACCAAGAGATAGCACAGAAAATTCAAAAATATGGCCTATTTCAAAACCACTATCGGGTTTTGAGGAGGATTTGTTTTCTGAAAAAACTACCACCACCATTGGATTCCTTGTGAAATTCTAGGCCAGATATATATAAATTTTGTCTCCATCCATGGAGAAATGACAAAGTTATGGCCTTCACGTTTCTAACCAAAATCTTGCCTTGCCTTGCCTTGGGCCAGGCCAAAATACAAGGCAAGCCTTATATATTTGTGGTTGTGTTTCAATACACGAATGTATCACCACCCCATTGGTAAGGCGCGCGCCCTGCACACAAGAGGTCTGGGGTTCGAATCCCCCTCGCCCCAGATCCTCTTTTTTACCACTTTTTCATATTTTTATTATTTTTCATATTATTTTTAATGATTTGAAAAATTAACAACTCCCTCTATTTTAATTATTTTTTATTGGTTATTTTTGCAAACTATCACAAAAATGTTGAAATATTTTATTCCGCAAAAAAATCAAATTTATATTATTTATTTAATATAATTAGTATTTTATGAATAAATTCATTTTTAATTGTTTTTAAGCATTTAAAAGTAAATATTCATTTTGAAAATCAAAACCAAATGAGTTCTAAATCATCTTGTGATTAAAACCTCATTTTTCAAACCTTAAACAAAAATCACAAGTGGTTTATCCAAACTTATTTGGTATTTTTATCATTTTTGTTGATTTTCTTTAAATATTTACTTTTAAGGAAAACAAAATTAGGGTTTCTTTGAGTTTCACCCTCATCAAATCATTTTCAAATCACTTGGGCCTCTTGGTAGAGTGTAAGACCCAATCCTTTGTAAATATAAACCCTTTTTTTTGGGCCTCAGATGTTGTATAAGTCCCGTTGTATTTTCAAAATCACGGCGCGATCGTCGCCTTTTAAAACAAAAGAACCTTGGGCATACCCTCGTGTTATAAGCTCCATCCCTTTTTCAAAAAACACTTTTTGGCCTCTAATAGAGTGTAAGACCCAATCCCCTTTTAACCAAAACCATTTTGGGCCTCACATATTGTATAAGTCCCTATGGGTTAAAAGGTAAATTCTCGGCACGATCGCCAATTCAAAATAAAACCCTGGGCCTCTCCTTGAGTTGTAAGCCCCATCACTGATACAAAAAACATTTGGGCCTCTAATAGAGTGTAAGACCCAATCCCCTTGTACATAAAAACTTTGTGGGCCTCATATATTGTATAAGTCCCTCTTTATAGTTCTCAAAACAACGGTGCAATCATCGTTAAACCTTGGGCCTCTCCTTGAGCTGTAAGCCCCAACAATCTTTTCAAAGCACTTCCTCCTTTGATTTTGAATATAATATTATTATCAAAGCTTTCTTTGTTGAACAACTAACCAAACAGCATGGAAGTTCTACAACCGAGTAAGTGTTTACCTGCTTTCTTTATCTGCTTTAACATATATAATTGTATTGTGGGGTTGTTTCACTGTAAGTCTTCTTTCACATCCTTTTATATACTTGTCCAATATCAACTGTGTAATACTAGTATAGTTATTTAGAGTTTTCCCCGGCAACTACGTCTAGCACTAGGTAAAGCCTTGTTGGTCACTCTTAAATACAAACAAAACTAGATCCCCCATAGGATTACCAGACACAGTCTTCCCTTCTCTTGGGGTTAAACAATATGGAACAAAGAGAAAGGCAGCATTCTCGGTGAACCCTTTCTCAGACTGTCACCCTTAGAAATTGTCAAAGAGACTCTACTCCCCAAAGTTGATCTATTCTCCGTGAATATCATCTCTTGAGTTTCTTCCAAATTCAAGAACTTTCCTGGCTTGATCTATTCTCTGTGAATAGCATGTCTTGAACTTCTCTTGGTTTGGGGACCCGCATGCTTCCTTAATTGCATCCCCGCCTTCTCTTGGGCGTTGTACAAGGACCCTTCGGCTTCTTAGAAGTTCTCATGCCTTCTCTTGGGCTTAATACAAGGACCCTGATGACCTCTTAGAGGTATAAGACATAACTTAGTCATCCTTTGCTAGATCAGTCTTTCCAGTGTCAAACCTCCGGCCACTTTAGGGTTGATACTCATCCCTTAACGCTCGTGCCTCCTCTTGGGCATTGTACAAAAGATAAAACTCTAGACTTGGACAGTCTAAACCCCTTGAGTCTCAAAGACATTCTCAATTTCCCTTCAAACATAGGCAGAAACCCGGTTTCTCTTTTGAGAGTTCCCCACACTTGGACTCGCTTCAGGATCTCCAGAATCCACGGCGGTAACATAGCCTCCTCTTGAGCTTTATACAATGATTCTCCCCAAAGGAGTTAACCTTTTCAGACTCTCTTGTTGAGTCAGTCTCCTTTTTAGCCTCCGTCTTAGGCTTCGTATAAGACACATATAAAATCACTCTCTTGTTGAGTATAAAAGACTCTCTTGTTGAGTCAAACCCTTTTAGCCTCCATCTCGGGCTTCATACGAGATACTAAAACACTCTCTTGTTGAGTATAAAAGACTCTCTTGTTGAGTCAAAATCCTTTTAGCCTCTATCTCGGGCTTCGTACGAGACAGCAAAAGACTCTCTTGTTGAGTCAGACCTTTTTAGCCTCCATCTCGGGCTTCGTACGAGATACTAAATCACTCTCTTCTTGAGTATAAAAGACTCTCTTGTTGAGTCAATCTCCTTTTAGCCTCTATCTCGTGCTTCGTACGAGACAGCAAATCACTCTCTTGTTGAGTATAAAAGTCTCTCTTGTTGAGTCAGACCTTTTTAGCCTCTGTCTTGGGCTTCGTACAAGACACACATAAAAAACACTCTCTTGTTGAGTCAGTCACTTGTTAGTACTCTCTTGTTGAGTCAATGATGCGTCCGCAAGTGCACGGAAATATCGAAGTAATATAAAAGATTGTCGAACCCATAGAGACCAATGTCAACCTACCATAATCTATCGTTGCTTTGTAAAGCTAAGGCTGATGAATATTTAATTAAGGGGAAACTAGGACTAGCACTAAAATAAAACTAAGAAAATATGATAATAAAGAGAGGCCGGAATATGGATTCCGCGCTCCTAGAGGACTTTGTAGAATTCGGGTACTAATTACAACTATAACGTAGTTCCGTAGAATATATCGACTTAAAAAATCCGCCTCACGCTCTCGCGGTATTAACTAAAGTCATGTTCCCTAATCCCAAGATTTTTCTCTTGCTCGCCCGGTAACTAGGAAATATATTTTGAAAGCCAATAATATCCTAAACGTATCTAAAGCGCTCTCACTGTATTTAGATATGTTGCCTAATTTCCACTATCCGGTTCGACCCCCGCGCTCTCGTAGTGTCGGCTCTAACCTTAATTAATTACTCACTCTCGTGACAAAATCGTGTTAAATAACCTCTCACTCCCGTGACAAAGCTATTTAAATTAGACTTGGAAATTAAAACCAAAACAGAGTTCTAATCAAAAGTTTGCACCTATTATTTTCTACCGAATCCCGTCGGTAACAACGGTCCTCATTCGCCAGACTCAAGAATATTTAGAAAGACATAGATAGGAAAATCAACATGCAATTACAGTAATAAAACATAATTAGAAACATGATTTAGCAATTAAATTAGAAAACAATAGCGGTAAAATAAACGATAAAGGGAACCTGGAATTAAATAGATGCTGAATTGTAATGCTTCGAATCAAAGTACAGAAATTCAATGCAGAAATAAAATCCTAAAACTATATTGGTAATAGTCCCCCGATGTGGAGAACTATTACTTTTACATGGTAAAAGAAACTACCTAAAAACTAAAACAAGGAAATTCTCGCAAATGGAAGTCGACCCCCACATGTTCCTAACTGCCTCCCTTTTATAGTGTTGAGCAGTTGTTGTGAAAGAGAGAAAAATCTCAAGTGGAAGTTAGTGGCCGAAAATATCTCAAGTACCCCCTTGACTGGTTGAACATGGTTTTGGTTTATTTGATACCCGTTCAAAGGTCTATGTAATTTAAATTATATTCTGAAGAAAAACATCTGTGTCGGTCGCCATGGTCTTTGTTACGAGGGTCACATTAAGGATGTGTTACGGTCCCCACAGGCATTGTGATGGTCGCCACACTCCTATAACCATGTGGCCCACGCTACATTTGTTTTCATGGTGGGCGCCACCTCATAAGGTGTGACCATCGTCACACTTATGTTGTGTGGTGGGCCCCACCCTTTTTTTTATTTTTTAATTCTTCTTTTCTCCAATTCTTCACATTTCTTCTTTCTTATAATTAAATCTCAAGCTACCTGAAAATATAAAATTGAGACATAAATCAAGGTGTAGATCAAATAAAATAGAAGAAATTGCAACTAAAATTCATGTAAGTCAAGTAAAAAATATGATACATTTTCGATTTATCAAACTCCCCCATACTTAAACATTTGCTTGTCCTCAAGCAAACCTTAACTCGCGAGAAAAATAGTGTATACGGATACTCATCCTAGGCTACCAACTCTACTTCGGTTAAGTTTGTATCGATAGGTACTTGCTTCCACATTAAGGATATCGTAACAACATAATTCCGCTTTTGCGGTCATCAACCTCCATCTTATACAAACCAATCTGAATCATGTCATTATACATAAACCTAATTCACTCATCCTTCTTTTATCCCTTTTCATTCTGGCACAATCACATTAAGCCTGTTATCCTTTCACACTCATGGTAGGATAGCCTATTAGTGACTATGATCTCATAATCATCGTTTTTTTTTTTGCACATTGGCTTAAAAATAAAGAAGTTTGCACCATTGGGCTAAATGATCGGGTGAGGATCACCTAACTTAGAAGGAGAATTTCCTTTCATTCATTCATTCATTTTTTCTTTACTTAATTTACCTTTTAAGCTTGAGATCATACACTTATTTGCATCGGCTTCTGTGTGCTTAGGATGGTACTGACTGCTAAATAAACTACTTAAGGACTACCAAAGGGGTGAGAACTTAAGGCTATGGCATAACAAGTACTCAAATCGATTTCCATAATTTAGAGGCTCACAGTGTTAAAACAATACCGATCTTGCGGAATTTTCCCAAGTCTCACAATCTAACCTCAATTTCGTTTGTAACCTAAGATTTTCAAAAGAAACACTATTTTTAACTCAAAAATTTTCAAAATATTTGGTATGACTCTAGAGAATGGGGAAATCGATAAACAACATAAAATCAGCATAAAGACTCGACAACACATGCACAGACGCACGAAACATTAAAACAGAAAAAATTTTAAAATCATGCTAAAAAACAGTAAATCTAACTAGAAAACGGTAAAATGAAAGCGGTAAATGTTCCTCCCCCACACTTAAACCAAACATTGTCCTCAATGTTTTGATAAAAGGTGGTAAAGGAAGGATAGAACCTGTATGAATTCCATGACCAAATTCGCTCTAATTCTTCCCATGTTGTCCCTGTCTTTGCTGGCCACTTCTACTCCGGCGTCTTGTACTACGAGTTATCTGAATTTGCTGAAACTTCACTTTACTGAAGCCGCTCATCATACTATTTGTTTCCGAAGGAAGTACCTGCAAAAAATGTTAGAAAAATACAGTGCGGTGTGTGCAGGTGGAACCTGACCATGCGAAAGGACAAGGAGAAGGTGAGTTACAAATGAGAGAGATACGCCATCTCCTATCATACTCATCATTGGTGTCACCACCAGCAGCGCCATTCGCAGAAATGTCCGTGGGCACCAATTCATTTCCGGGATTGTCATCTAGAGATTTTTCGCCTAAATATGGATGAGACGTGACAAGCGATACAATTCTTTATTTTCTGCAAACACACACAATAAAAGAAAAACATTAAATTAAAATCTCGTGGGTTTCCTCCCACGCAGGGCTTTGTTTAACTTCGATAGCTCGACGGCTATGAGTGTTAATCTTCAGTTTCCAAGGCCATTTATCAAGCCATCTCACATATCCCTCACCTTTTCTTTTCTTCCTTCTGTGGGGTGGTTTATTCTTTTGAGCTTGTGGTGGTGGTTCAGGATCTATCCTAACTATTATTTTTTCAAGTTTGGGCTTAGTTATTTCATCCATCGCCTCAAAGTCTAACCTTACCCTCTTAGCACTAATGATTTCCCTAGTTTCGTGATCCTTTAATTTTCTATTTTTATGCGTGCCCTCAAACAAAGATGCATCGGTGTGGATATTTTCCAATACCTCCACATGTATTTTGGATTGGGAGTCTAAAAACCTACGCGGGAAAGGAATCGGTGGGGTATAGGGATGAGGAACAGCCTTAGGTGCTACTTTCTCTACCTCTTCGACAACCTCCCTTTCGAATGGTGTCGATGGATTTTTCTCAATCTCTACTCTCTTCTCACCAAAACTCTCCTCAACCTCATTATCACTCTCCTCAACCTCATTATCACTCTCCTCAGGATTCTCGATTTGTTTTTCTTTAATGGTTGTTACAACATCCACATGCTCCTTAGGGTAGGGTCCAATAGGTGTTTGTGCAAGCAAGGAGATTTGAGTCTCCAATGCCTCAGTGTGAGTCGCGAGGGACTCAACCATAGTGTTTATCTGCCTAAGGTTTTCATAAGTATCAAGATGTTGTCTTCTAAGCTCTTCATTTTGGAGAGTTTGTGTCTCCATAAAGCGCTTCATCATAGATTCTAGCCTAGAATTAGTTTTTGTTTCAATGAAATCCTCCATTAATGTTTCGAGGTTGGAATTAACAGATTCTTGTGGTTCCTCAAAATATTGGGAATGGTGATCGCAGAGGAAATTTGGGTGCGGTTCCTCGAGATATTGGGAGTGAGTCAGTGCCGTATTGAAATCCTGCATTAATATTTCTAAGTTGGAATTATGAGATTCTTGCGACTCCTCATAATGTTGGGATTGGTAGTTGCAGAGGAAATTTGGGTGAGAATGAGTTAGTGATGCATTGAAATTCGCCATTTGTATTTCAAGGTTGGAATTATGGGATTCTTGCGATTCCTCGAAATATTGGGAGTGGTGATTGTAGAAAAAATTTGGGTGATACATAGTAATGAGTGCCTTAGTCTATACGGTGCAACAACGGAATAACAATATTGACTGTTGGTCCCCGGCAACGGTGCCAAAAACTTGATGCGTCCGCAAGTGCACGGAAATATCGAAGTAATATAAAAGATTGTCGAACCCACAGAGACCAATGTCAACCTACCGTAATATATCGTTGCTTTGTAAAGCTAAGGCTGATGAATATTTAATTAAGAGGAAACTAGGACTAGCACTAAAATAAAACTAAGAAAATATGATAATAAAGAGAGGCCAGAATATGGATTCCGCGTTCCTAGAGGACTTTGTAAAATTCGGGTACTAATTACAACTATAACTTAGTTCCGTAGAATATATCGACTTAAAAACTCCGCCTCACGCTCTCGCGGTATTTACTAAAGTCATGTTCCCTAATCCCAAGATTTTACTCTCGCTCTCCAGGTAACTAGGAAATATATTTTGAAAGCCAATAATATCCTAAACTTATCTAAAGCGCTCTCGCTGTATTTAGATATTTTGCCTAACTTCCACTATCCGGTTCGACCCCCACGTTCTTGCAGTGTCGGCTCTAACTTTAATTAATTCCTCACTCTCGTGACAAAATCGTGTTAAATAACCTCTCACTCCCGTGACAAAGCTATTTAAATTAGACTTGGAAATTAAAACCAAAATAGAGTTCTAATCAAAAGTTCTCACCTATTATTTTCTACCGAATCCCGTCGGTAACGATGGTCCTCATACGTCGGACTCAAGAATATTTAGAAAGGCATAGATAGGAAATCAACATGCAATTACAGTAATAAAACATAATGAGAAACATGATTTAGCAATTAAATTAGAAAACAATAGCGGTAAAATAAACGATAAAGGGAACCTGGAATTAAATAGATGCTGAATTGTAATGCTTGGAACCAAAGTACAGAAATTCAATGCAGAAATAAAATCCTAAAACTATATTGGTAATAGTCCCCCGATGTGGAGAACTATTACTTTTACATGGTAAAAGAAACTGCCTAAAAACTAAAACAAGGAAATTCTCGCAAATGGAAGTCGACCCCCACATGTTCCTAAGTGCCTCCCTTTTATAGTGTTGAGCAGTTGTTGTGAAAGAGAGAAAAAATCTCAAGTGGAAGTTGGTGGCCAAAAATATCTCAAGTACCCCCTTGACTGGTTGAACGTGGTTTTGGTTTATTTGATACCCGTTGAAAGGTCCGCGTAATTTAAATTATATTCTGAAGAAAAACATCTGTGTCGGTCGCTATGGTCTTTGTGACGAGGGTCACATTAAGGATGCGTTATGATCCCCACAGGCATTATGACGGTCGCCACACTCCTATAACCATGTGGCCCACGCCACATTTGTTTTCATGGTGGGCGCCACCTCATAAGGTGTGACCATCGTCACACTTATGTTGTGTGGTGGGCCCCACCCGTTTTTTTTTTTTTAATTCTTCTTTTCTCCAATTCTTCACATTTCTTATTTCTTATAATTAAATCCCAAGCTACCTGAAAATATAAAATTGAGACGTAAATCAAGGTGTAGATCAAATAAAATAGAAGAAATCGCAACTAAAATTCATGTAAGTCAAGTAAAAAATACGATACATTTTCGAGTTATCAGTCAACCCTTTTAGCCTCTATCTCGGGCTTCGTACGAGACATATAAAAACATCCTCTTGTTGGGTCAATAGCCTCCTCTTAGGCTTTGTATAGAGAAATCCCCGGTTGAGTCAATCAACCTTTTAGCATCAATTTATGCCTTGCTCACAGCATACAAACATCAACAACTCCTCTTTAGAGATGACAAGTTCTCTCTCAGTCAAACCTTTTAGCTTCATGTCTTGGGCTTTGAACAAGACACCAAAACAACCTTAGAATAGGAGGAACTACGATCGCTCTGATTTCCCTGTTTCATCAAACTGGAATACGTAGGCATAAGATTGAAAAATCTTAGCGAGCACACTAATAAAAAAACCCAAAATCCAGTATCTCCACCAAATCAACCCAAAAGCATCAAATCTAAACACATTACCAAAAGCCTCACAAATAGTCCAAACATTGTGTTCTCAACAAAATAACCGAAGAGTGGCCCACGTCTTAATAGCATCTGTAAATCAACAGTTTTGACTATTTAACCTCAGTTTGCGAGCAGGGTTAATTGGAGGCATATATTTCCCTTCCTTAATCAGCTTAACAGGATAAAAAATGAATCGAACTATAGTACCCAAGCGATAGTGCTTCAAGACCACAAAAATCGCGCTACAATGTCTAAACATCATGTCAAACATCATTACCAGTGCCTTAATTTGTTCTACTATATTCCATTGTACTATTATAAATTATATGGTAGCCAACCACGTCATTAGCATATATATCCCCAGTGGAATGCGAAGTATCAAAGGCATCACCAATAAGTTTTGCATGGCAAGCCTAATATTCTTGTTCATATTGCTTGTACCTCCCACAAGGTATTTTCTGATGAAAATTGTTATTTTGATAGTAGTTGCAATAGACACTTGATATCAGGAAGAAACTATGTTACATTTTGTGATATCAATAAGAGAAATACATTTGTAAAGATGAAGATGGTTGCCGCTATTGTAGAGAAGAATGTTGAAGATCATGTTTCAGACATCATGGATGGCATTTTAGACACTAAAACTAAGCTATGGAACAAAAAGCTTGAGAGTACAAGGAACTTTGCTGCATAGAAATTTGTCATAGGTATGTGTCAAGTTGGGAAGCAAACCAAGATGTCATAGAAGATGTTTCAACATCTGGCTCATTCTTCTGAATAACAACTTATGGAATTTATGAGACTCTTGCAAGGAGTTGTCGTTAAAAGGATGGTTGATGGTCAGGCTGGAGGCCTCCCAAATTTGAACAACCAATAGTGGTTCAGAATAAGAAGTTAAAAAAGATTAGTGATTATTGAATAATTCATCCTATCTAAGTTCCTTCTCATATTTCTGGAATTTTCACTATTAAAAAACATGATGTTGTGCTTGGTGAAGCTGATAATGGTGTTCCTCTTAGTCTATTGAATATTGGTTATAAGATGTATGTTTCAGATACTGCTCTCCACAATACTCCATATTTTAACAAGTCAGGTCTAGTTGCTGGTGGAAATGTGCATGATGTCCCTCTCATGTATGGGCCTATAAGAAACCATTATCCAATTCAAAAATCCGTTTTCTGAGGAGACCTAGAAAAAGATATGTCAAACATCATTTCTGACATGTTGGATACAGAGTCTCAAATTCATAAGGAGAATGATGATGTGATCCTTAAAAATAATATGTAAGTGATGATGATCATGTCCATGAAGATGTTGAGGTTGATACTGTTGTAGCCCATGGTGGCGTTATTAATAACCATGATGAGAAAAGAAAATATGCATCAAAAAGAAAGAAGGATCGTGCAGTAAAAGATATGGGGAAAGATGTTGAGACATTGTGTGAAAATGCAGAATTCAATCATGATGTTAGTAATTATGTTACTGACGATGATGGTGTCATTAAGAAGGATGATTATGTGGAAGTTGATGACATTCCTTTTGCCAACATAATGAAGAGAATCATGGAGAATATAACCAGGTCTCAAGGCAAGGTTACTCAAGAAAAGAATCATGTGGTGAATAATGTGAGTGACAACATTGTGTAGCGAGCGATTTTGGACACGGTTCTTAAGCGCTGGTCGCTCTCTGCGGTTGAGCTTAAAACTACAGGTCGATTCATTTTTTATCCTATTGTGAGCTGATGAAGGAAGGGAAATAGATGTCTCCAATTAACCCTGCTTTGCATACTGAGTTTAAACAGCGGTCTGTTAGGTTACGAATGCTATCAATGTGGGGGGCCTTTGTACTGGTTATTTGTATTTTCGCTAATACTGTTTTCTTTCTTTTTATCTTGGCAGAAGGTTTCTGGCAGGGAACAAGGATTAGGATGTTAGGACTTATGCTTTTTGAATTACTGCTTTTGATATGGGATTTTGGGTTTTTGTTTAGTGTGCTCGCTAAGATTTTTCTTTCAATCTTATGCCTACGTATTCCCGTTTACCGAAACAGGGAAATCAGAGCGTTCGTAGTTCCTCCTATTCTATGGGAAGAAATGATTGTTTTTGATGTCTTGTTCAAAGCCCAAGACGTGAAGCGAAAGGTGATTTGTATCTTGTTCAAAGCCCAAGATGTGAAGCTGAAAAGTCTATTTGTATCTTGTTCAAAGCCCAAGATGTGAAGCTGAAGGTCCCAACTTTGGAGAGAATTTGTCATCTCTAAAGAGGGGGTTGTATCTCACAATTGTTTATAAAGGAGAATTACTTTAACCGGGATGTGCGGATCCTAGCAATGCCATAATTTCCTTTATAGGGGGTTTTAACATGAAGGGGAAGACTTTAACTCAGTGTAGAGCAATGCTATCTTTCCTTAGGAATTTCTCATGCTAAAAGAGGGACAGTGGCATGGATGTAGATGATCCTGAGGCTTGCCGCTTACAGCGATTAGATGAAGGGAGTTGTTTGATGTTTGTTTACTGTGAGGCACAGTTTTGATGCTAAAAGGTTAATTGGATTAACCAGTGATTTTCTTATACAAAGCCTAAGAGGAGGTTGATATGTGTCTCGTACAAAGCCCAAGAGAGAGGCTAAAAGGTTTTGACTCAACGATGGAATCTTTTGGTATCTCGTATAAAGCCCGAGATGGAGGCTATTTTTTATTTGGCTCAATAAGAACCTTTTTGTATCTCGTATAAAGCCCGAGATGGAGGCAAAAGGGGTAATTGACTTAGCAAGGGAGTCTCTTATGTGTCTCGTACAAAGCCCGAGAGAGAGGCTAAAAGTTCTGGAGAAGGATCATTATACAAAGCCTAAGAGGAGGTTATGGTGACTGTTTCAGTTAAGTGACAGGTCCAGTATACTGATTTTGAAAGAGAAAATCAGTTCTTATATGAGCAACACTGTACTCAAGGATTTGATTCAAGGATCCGGGTTATTCCTGTTCTTTAAGGAAGCGGGAAATCCGAAGGGTATTGAGACTGTCCGAGTCTGCGGGTTTCCTTCCTATTTAACGAAGGGGTCACTTGAGAATGTCTTTGAGACTCAAGGAGATTAGACTGTCCAAGTCTAAAGTTTCATCTTTTGTACTATGCTTTGAGAAACAGTAGTAGACTCTACAAAAGGACTGTTCTATGCAGATGATTAAGTTTTGTTCCTATACCTCTAGGAGGTCGTCGGGATAATTTGTACGAAGCCCAATAGGAGGCTGGAAGCTTTCAAGAAGCCGACGGGTCCTTGTACTAAGCCCAAGAGGAGGCTATCATTCCCGGAGGAAGAGATCATTATACAAAGCCTAAGAGGAGGCTGTGAATACTTCTAAGAAGCCGTAGGGTCCTTGTACTAAGCCCAAGAGGAGGCGGGGTTGCTTTTAGGAAGCCTGTGGGTCCTTGTACAATGCCTAAGAGGAGGCCGATGCTTTTAAGAAGCCCGTGGGTCCCCAAACCCCGAGAAATTCAAGGCAATACTATTCACCGAGAATAGATCAAAGTCAGGAAAATTTGAGAATTTGGAAGAAACTCAAAGATGCCATTCACGGAGAATACATTCATCTCGGAGAGTAGAGTTTCTTGATAATTCCTAATGAGGACAGCCTGAGAGAAGACTGTATCTGGTGATCCTATTGGGGATCTAGTTGTCTATTTCTACGAATAAACGAAACGGAGTCACCTAGTTCTAGACGTAGTTGCCGGGAAAATGCTAAATATCTATACTATTATTACACAGTTGATATGAGTTTATGAAAGAAGACTTACAGTGAAACAGCCCCACAATACAGTTATATGTATATGAAAGCGGTAAATGAAAGCGATAACCACTTACTCGGTTGTAGAGCTTCCATGTTGTTTGGTTAGTTGTTCAACAAAGAAAGATTGAAAACGACAGTATATTCAAAATCAAAGGAGAAAGTGCTTTGAAAAAGAAATATTTGGGGCTTACAACTCAAGGAGAGGCCCGGGGTTTTATCAGTGAGCGCACTGTTGAATTTGTACAGAGGGACTTATACAAGTGACTGAGGCCCAAAATGTTTTCTGTACAAAGGGATGGGTCTTACACTCTCTCAAGAGGCCCAAAAAGTTTTAAAGAAAAAGAGTGGGGCTTATAACACGAGGGTAGGCCCAGTTGACTTTTCGTTTAAAAAGTGGTGATTGTGCCGAGGTTTTCTTTTAACGCAGAGGGACTTATACAATAAGTGAGGCCCAAAAAGATTTTGGTTAAAAGGGGATTGGGTCTTACACTCTAATAGAGACCCAAAATGTTTTGAATGGGTCTTATAGCTCAAGGAGAGGCCCAATTGATTCTTTGAATAGGCGACGATCGCGCCGTTTGTTTTTGACGGTATCGGGACTTATACAATACACTGAGGCCCAAAATGTTTTGGTCAAGAAAGGATTGGGTCTTACACTCTATTAGAGGCCCAAAAAGTTTTGAAAATGATTTATGAGGGTTAAATTAATCCAAAAACCCTAATTTGTTTTCAAAAATGTATTTAATTGAATAAAAATTCAATTAAAATGATCAAAATTGTTTAACATGTGAAAAACAAATTGTGATTTTGGATTAATGCTTCAAAAATTAAGTATTGACCTACAAAATAATTAGAAAGCATTAAAAGTTGCAAAATCAATGTAGAAAAAATATTTAAAATGTCAAAAACAATTAAAATATTAATTCTTTTCAAAAATATCAATTATATGAAATAAATAATATTTTTGGGATTTTTTGATAAAATAAAATATTTTAACATTTTTGTGAATTATTAAAAAAAGAATCAACTCAAAATCCTTAAAACTCAGAGAGAAATTAATTTTTGAATCAATTAAATAAAATCACAAAATTCAAATATTTGAATTATTCAAAAATGGCGCCAAGAACAAGCTGAAGAACACGCGCGTGTTCTGGGTTTCTCAGATTTGCATTTTCTATCCAATCTCCCTAAATACTTGATTATAACATGCAATCCACATATCATTATGCTCGTCTCAACCTCACGATCATGTCTATAACACTTAATTTCATTTAAATTAAACATAAAACATGAAATCACGAAGAAACCTCAAGAACCCTAATTTCTGCATGAAGGCTAGGATTTTTGATACACGATTCAAACAATGCAATTAATTGAGGGAAAACATTCCATGCATGATTATGAACATATGGCCAAATTATTGTGCGAGGAAATATGTATAGATTGAGAGATGACCAAGTATATGCTTACCTCTAAGCCGTGACAGCAAGTGCAATGTGATTTTTGATTTGGAGGTGTTACAGATGAGTGGTGATGATCTGAACAGCTTCCCTTCACCCTATGGAGTGTGTTTGAATGCTTGGACTTGATTGAAATTGGCTGGATCAATTCATGGCATCTCAACTGCAACTTGATTGAAAATTTGAGCAACCAGCTGGTGATTTTGTGAAATTGGTGTTTCAGAAGTGATCTAAGTGTTTGATCAGCTCATATGTGATGTATGTGAGGTGTGTGAGTGATTGGTTTGATTGGAATTGCTCTCAAACTCAAAACCCGATAGTGACTTGCTTTAGAAGGCAAAATTGGAGTGAAAGAAGAGATTTTGAGGAAAGCATATGTTTGATGGCTTTGGTGTACTCAAACTGATCACAATTGAGCTCTATTTATAGTAGAGCAAGTTTGTTTTGCAAGGAATAGTGAATGGCAGCTGGTAAGTAGGTTTGGCCAATCTTGGCAAATGAAAATCCAAGTCTCCTCTAGCCATTGACTAGAGGTTAGGGCACAGAGCTTTGGTTCCCTTGGTCTTGGATAAGTCTTGACTGATTTCAGATAAGAATGGCTCAGTCCATGCCACCTTGATACTTCCATTGAATGCTTCAATCCAAATTTGGAGTCTTGTCCCTATTTTGGCCATTCTAGGTTCAACATGCTATTTCTTGTTCCATGGACTTTGGAGGTTTGGCTCAGTGATTGTCCCCTTTAGATTTAATCCTCAGATGTGTCCAAGTGGATAGGAGCATTTGAATTTGGCTGATTTTGGCAAATCGAGCCAAAATGCAAAATCTGCCTTGTCTTTGACAGATTTCAGCAAGGCAACTTGACAATGTCATATCTCATGGGGTAAGTTGAATTTGGAAATGTTCTTGGCCATTTTGGAAAGCCCTTACATGATACAACAACTGTTTGAACAAGTTTGGTTTTGATCTCTTTTGATTCCAAGTGAAAAATCCCTCTACATTTGGCAAAAAGTGAAGCAAAATCTGACTTAGTGAAATTTTCACCAAGTGTTGGAACAAAGTGTGATTTCTTGATTTTGATCACTCCATAACTCAAAATCCTTAATGAATTGGACTTAGGTCTAGTTGAAGTTTTTGTAGAGGGTAATGAGGGCTACAAATCCATCTTTGGATGAAAAAAATTGGCCTAGTGGTTTAGGAGTTATGGTCCTCTAAAGTTGGTGTATTAGTGGTACTTTTTTCATAACTTAGAAAAATTTCTAAGTTTTATGGTTACCCCTTTTACAAGTTATCCCACTTTCTTTGATTTTTCTTGATGAATGATGATTCAAATCATACATTAACATCATTTTAGGGTTAAAAATCCATTTTGGTGAAAAATCTCAAAAAGTCAAAGTTGACTTTTGTGCACAGTTGACTTTTTATCAAATGAATTCCAAATTGTGCAATTCTTCAGGAAATCATGTCCTTGACCTAAATCAAACTTGATGGACATGTTCCAAGGGTGTCATAGGGAATATTGGGGCATGTCCTAGGGTTTGGGAGCATGTCCTGGTCAAAAGTCAAAGTTACAGTTGACTTTCCTCGCGAAACCCTAATTGTGGTGCAGATGAAAATGAGACTTGTTGCTCAAGATTCATGGATTAATCCATTGTTCCAAATGGATAAATATAGTTCATTAGAGACCCTCAAATCATGTCTTGAGGTCTTGGCTCTTGATTTGTCCCAAAAGTCAACTTAGGGGTGAATTAGGTCAAGAAACCCTAATTCCTGATTTTTGATGTATGCATCCCCTGAGGTCAAATTGACTTGATGCTTGGGTCCATGAGGTTCCATGGAGTACATTAGGTTGTTTTTTGGATCTTTGGCTTATGCCCAGATGAAACTTCCCATCTAGAGGCCCTAGTCGACCAAAACCCTAATTTGGTGATACTGGCGATCTTGAGACTTGATCCACCTAGAAGGGAGCAACCTTGTGCTTAATCCTTGAAGTGGGGGTCCTTTTGGATCCATTGTGGATGTTTGAGAGGTTAGACAAGTTGAAGATCATGTCATTCCTTGATTGATCCTTTGTCTAAGGCTCTGAGAGGGCTTAAACCCTAATTTTGATTGTAGTGAATGCTCAACAACCCTTGAGGCATTTGGTGAGGCATGATGGTTCATCCATATTGTGATGATGATTTGCACAATGATGGGAAATCTTAGTGGTCAAAATTTGGGGTATGACAGATGCCCCTATTTAATCTTCTTGGACCCAAAGGTGTGAATGACGAAGGTATTCGGGCATTCGGGGTGCAAGAGGATTAAATATCGGAATACCCGAAATTTTAATGGTGGTTATGAATGGCGGATCGCATCCATCTTCTTTTGCTGAGCAATGATGCTTAGAAAATGTAAACTTCCCCTCGATCCTGGTCTTCAGCCAAGGAACTGGTCTCAGTTTCTGATTTAAACTTCCCCTTGATCCTGGTTTCCTACCAAGGAACTGGTCTTAGTTTCTGATTTAAACTTCCCCTCGATCCTGGTTTCCTACCAAGGAACTGGTCTTAGTTTCTGATTTAAAATTCCCCTCGATCCTGGTTTCCTACCAAGGAACTGGTCTTAGTTTCTGATTTAAACTTCCCCTCAATCCTGGTTTCCTACCAAGGAACTGGTCTTAGTTTCGTTTGTCAATAAACTTTACTGACAAGAGACGATATTCGTAGCAGCTTTCCTTCAAACTTCTCGCTGAATTTTCCTGGGGAGATGCCATTTGAGTGGAAAAAGTTTTGATGTCAGACTTGCTGGGGAACCCAGTCGTCTGAGTTGTAGAGGTGCACAAACTTCTCTGTTGGAGACGCCATTTGTTGATTCTACTGGGGGAAAGCGAGTATCTTGAGAGGCTGTTTCCACTTGGGATCTTACATCATACTTTTCTCAGGATCTTCCCGAAGAAATGCCATATGATGGGGTCCAATTTTGAGGTGCCGATGACCATTTCATCAGCGGATTTTCGGAGAAATACTGATGTACTGCCGAACCTTTGCTTAAGAGGCTTTCTCTGGGGATTTTCTTTAATCCGGGAAAGCAAGGATATCCTCTTCAATGGCGAAGAGTGACATCTGTTGAAGGTTCTCTGGCTCCTCAGAGGTTCAAGTTATCAAAGTGGTCGAGTGCCGACTCTGATCTAAAGATACACTGGTGGCGAGATTGTTCAGACACAACGTTTCCTGACGAGGAAAGAACTGACAACTCGATTGAGAGAACTCCTATCACTAAGGGACAAGACCGACTAGAGTGATAGCGATGCAATATAAAATGTGAATGCAAATCAATAATGCATGATGCATGTATGTATATGCTGACAAAACTGACGCGGCACACAAACTAAAAAATGAACATGACTGGATACTCGGCCATCGCGGGGCGTATAGAGATATCGCTGGTTCAAGATAGCAATTCCACCTTGCTTAAGAGAGATAATCCCTGCGGGGAATACCGTCTATCAGGCTTAGGAGGTAAGAACTCTGTCGTGGCGTGTCAGATGAGACAAGGTCTCTAACACAGTTGATTCCTTCATTCAGGCGTACTGGCGTAGAAGGAGTACTTTGATTCTGCACTTTGAAGTTCGCATACTTCTGGAGACGCGATTGATGTTCTTTCGATGTTTAACAGTTAAAAGAAATTGCCATCTTTATTTTAAAAGCAGAAAAAGTTTTAACAAGTAAATTCATTTTTGTTTTATTTCAAGAATCGTTAATCATGTTAACAACGCCGTTCTGTAAAGCTAAAACAAGCAAGAATTACAAACAAAAGCACAAGGCTCAAATTTTATTGATAAGATGGAGATCAGCCAAACGTGTGATTCCATTGAGTATTTACAAAGTTTAAAAGTGGTAATTTACAGGGAAAAGGGCTACGTTGAAACATAACGACCACTATCCTTTTACCAACTTTGAATTCAGGGCATCCTGAGCTTCTGTCGAAGATGACCTTAACTGGAGTTTTCTTCCGATGATGTAACTATTGCTGCTGAGGGACTTGCCTCTGTTGAACATAGTTACTTGCCATTATCCCTAATTTTTTCCTGGATTGTACTATGATGTTTCCAATCCACCGGGATGATTTTTTTTATTTTGTCTCTAACTTTTGCCTGGACCTCCCTTTCGGGTTTTCAATCCACCGAGATGTTTTTTTTTTAGGCGAAGTATTTCTTGACTACATCAACATTCGTGGGATAGGCAAATTCCTCTCCGTCTATGGTTGCAAGCCTCAAGGCGCCGCCTAAGAAAGCTTTCATGACCACATAGGGGCCATCATAATTTGGAGTCCATTTGCCCCGAGAATCAGTGAGAAACGATTGTATCTTCTTGAGCACGAGGTCTCCTTTCCTGAAGACACGAGGTCGGACCTTTTTGTCGAACGCCCTCTTCATTCTCTGTTGATACAACTGACCATGGCATAGTGCCGTTATTCTCTTTTCTTCGATCAGATTCAGTTCGTCATATCGACTTTGACACCATTCAGCTTCAGTGAGCTTAGCTTCCATCAATACCCTGATTGACGGGATCTCTACTTCTATGGGGAGAACTGCCTCCATGCCATATACTAGAGAGAAAGGGGTTGCCCCTGTTGAAGTATGGACAGATGTGCGATAACCATGAAGAGCAAAGGGTAGCATCTCGTGCCAGTCTTTGTGGGTTACAACCATCTTTTGAACGATCTTCTTGATGTTCTTGTTAGCCGCTTCTACCTCTCCGTTCATCTTGGGTCGGTAGGGAGATGAGTTATGGTGTTTGATTTTGAACTCTGCACACAACTCTTTCATCATCTTGTTGTTCAAGTTAGATCCATTATCAGTAATGATATCGCTTGGAACACCATAACGGCAGATGATATTGTTTTTGATAAATCGGACCACCACTTGCCGGGTTACATTGGCGAATGACGCTGCTTCGACCCACTTGGTGAAGTAGTCAATGGCCACCAGGATGAACTGATGTCCGTTTGAAGCCTTAGGTTCAATCATGCCGATCATGTA
This sequence comes from Lathyrus tuberosus, assembly GCA_022829125.1. NCBI lineage: Eukaryota > Viridiplantae > Streptophyta > Magnoliopsida > Fabales > Fabaceae > Lathyrus > Lathyrus tuberosus. The sequence continues at coordinate 13,289,363 of JALAZF010000139.1, read as the reverse complement.
GATTCCCCATATGGAAAATGGCCATGGGGAAGAAAGAACTTTGTGATGTGATGGCGGTACATGAATTTTGTCGGAGTATATCTGACACTTGTGACACCTCCTCATGTACTTGTAGCAGTCGGATTCGATGGTCAACCAGTAGTACCCTGCTCTCAGAATTTTTCTCGCCATTGTGTGTCCGTTGGCATGAGTGCCAAAGGATCCTTCATGAATTTCTTTCATAAGCATGTCTACTTCTGGTCTGTCGACGCATCGGAGCAAGACCATGTCAAAAATTTTCTTATAGAGAGTGTCACCGCTCAAGAAGAAGTTTCCAGCCAATCTTCTGAGGGTTTTTCTGTCTTTTCGGAGTGCCCCAGATGGGTACTCTTGTTTCTGAAGGAAGCATTTGATATCGTGATACCAAGGTTTATCGTCTATGATTGCTTCGATCGTGAAGATGTAAGCGGGCCGTTCAAGGCGCATTATGTCGATCTTAGGTATGTCATTCCATTGACCTACACTAATCATGGAAGAGATAATGGCTAAAGCGTCAGCCATGTGATTCTCATCACGAGGGATGTGATGAAACTCAATTCTGTTGAAGAAAGGTAACAACCTTCTTGCATAGTCTTTGTAAGGAATCAGTCCTGATTGGTATGTGCTCCAATCTCCTTTTATCTGATTGATAACCAAGGCTGAATCACCGTATACGTCCAAGTTTTTGATCCTTAAATCAATCGCTTCCTCGAGACCCATGATACAAGCTTCGTATTCGGCCTCATTGTTCATACATTTGAACGTAAGTCTAGCAGTGAAAGGAATGTGGGTGCCCTGAGGGGTAACAATGATTTCCCCAATTCCGTTTCCATAATGATTAACTACTCCGTCAAAGATAAGTCCCCATTGGGAACCTAGTTCTGGCCCTTCACTGGGTAGTGGTTCATCTCAGTCTTTCATTTTTAAATACATGACATCTTTGTCTGGGAAGTCAAACCCGATTGATTCTTGATCGTTAATCGGTTGATGAGCCAAATGATCGGCTAAAATACTTCCTTTAACGGCTTTCTGAGCGTGGTACTCTATGTCATATTCTGATAACAGCATCTGCCAACGGGCAATTCTTCTCATAAGAGCAGGTTTTTTCAAATACGTACTTGATTGGATCCATTTCGGAGACCAACCAAGTAGTATGACGAATCATGTATTGGCGAAGACGTTTGGCTGCCCAAGCCAAAGCGCAACAAGTTTTCTCAAGCATCGTGTACCGAATCTCGCAGTCGGTGAATTTCTTGCTCAAATAGTAGATGGCAGACTCTTCTATTTTAGTTTCGTCTTGTTGGCCAAGTACACATCCCATTGAGTCCTCCAGAACTGTGAGGTAAATGATCAGTGGTCTTCCTTCCACTGGAGGTGATAGAATCGGAGGATTTAACAGGTATTCCTTAATACTGTCGAAGGCAGTCTGGCAGTCTTCTGTCCAAATGCAATCCTGGATCTTTTTCAGTAATTTGAAAATCGGCGCACATGTGGCGGTCATAAGGAATATGAATCTGGAGATGTAGTTTAAACGTCCCAAGAATCCTCTGACTTGTTTTTCAGTTTTCGGAGAAGGCATTTCTTGAATGGCCTTGACCTTGTCAGGATTAACCTCAATTCCTTTCTGGCTGACGATGAACCCTAGTAGTTTCCCTGAACGGACACCGAAGGTGCACTTGTTGGGATTCAAGCGGAGCTTGAATTTTCTCAAACGTTCGAACAATTTTGATAGATGTTCAACGTGCTCACTCTCTATTTTTGATTTTGCAATCATATCATCGACATATACCTCGATTTCCTTATGTATCATGTCATGAAACAGAGTAGTCATGGCCCTTTGATAGGTTGCCCCGGCGTTCTTCAAACCGAACGGCATTACCTTGTAATAAAAGGTACCCCATGGGGTAATGAACGAAGTTTTCTCCATGTCTTTCGGCGCCATTTTGATCTGGTTATAGCCCGAGAATCCATCTATGAAGGAGAATACTTTGAACTTTGATGTGTTGTCAACCAACATGTCAATGTGTGGTAAAGGAAAGTCGTCCTTTGGACTTGCCTTGTTCAGATCTCTGTAATCAACACACATTCTGACCTTTCTGTCCTTTTTGGGAACGGGTACGATGTTGGCTAACCATTGAGGATATTCAGATGTAGCGAGGAAACCCGCGTTGATCTGTTTCTGTACCTCCTCTTTAATTTTGATGGCCATGTCCGGGTGAGTCCGTCTCAACCTTTGCTTTACTGGCGGACATTCCGATCTTAACGGTAAGTGATGTTCCACGATGCTGGTATCCAACCCTGGCATATCCTGATAAGACCAAGCGAATACATCAGGAAATTCTCTGAGAAGCTTTATCAAACTCTCTCTGGCAGTTGGACTGAGCCGTGCCCCAATCCTGATTTCTTTTCTCCCTTGCTCTGAACCCAAGTTTACCGTTTCCAAGGTTTCTTTGTGAGGTTCAATGGACCTTTCCTCTTGTCTGAGTAGTCGAGAGATCTCTTCTGGAATTTTGTTGTCATTTTCTCCTTCAGCCTCGAATACCGGGAACTCAAAGTTGGGAGAAGGCATCGAATCGTATGTTTCAACTGGGTTTAAAACAAGCAATCTGCATGATGTGATGATTCGTGTTTAGAAGAGGTAGAGAAAAATGCAATTGTGTGCAGTGTTTTATTTTACTGCTTGTTTTTTATAGTTTTGTTTTTTAGGATTACCATTTTCTTTGAAAAAGCAAAAAGAGAAAACAGCAATTAATGCGGAAATTACAGAACGACGTTATTTTATTAATGAACAAGTCGAATCTTGAAACTACAGCCCTATAAAACAAAACTCTGTCGCTTTGGGCAAAGCGAAGAGGGAAATTTATAGAAAGCGAGCCCTATCAAAACATCTGTTTCACCTGGGCAAGGTGAAAGGTTAAAGATGGCAATTACTTTGACTGATGAACGACCTTCGGAACCTCGACAGTAACCCATTGGCGGCGAACTCCTCGGTGACTCACAAAGTCTGGCACCTTCCTTGATTTGTCTTCAGAAATGACGTTGATTTCTGGCGGAGCGGGATCATTGGAATCTGTCTCCCAGGCAGAATTGTCGTAGGAGAATTCCTCTGTTGCATTTTGCATAGCATTTGTGCTCTCAGGTACATCTCCCCATCTAGTTGCCTGGATATCCTCGAGCCTGATACGAGAGCTTTCGGGAGCGGTGTACTTGACCATATAGTCAAATTTTCCACTTGGTTCTCCCAGAGTGTCCCAAACTTCTTTGGAACTGGAGGAGTCATCTCTCTCAATGACGTTGACCTCGGGAAAAGCATAGTTGATGAACTCAAGTCCTGTAAACGTTGCGAATTCATCTTCATGTTGAGTAGTTTCTGAATGACCTGAGTGTTGATCCCATGGCATGGTGGGGACACAGGTATTCTGTTCAATGACGGTCAGCTGATTTTCATTGTTCGGCTGACTTTCTTGCCCCAAGTTTCCTGGGTAAGGTTGCCACATTGGCAGACCATCCATTGGGCCATAGTAGGTGTAGTCAAAATTATCTTTCATCGGAATGTCTTCCTCTAATGAATTTGGCGGAGCGCGGCATCCTTCCGGATCACAATCCCCGTAGATCATTTCGACATCTGATCTTGGTATAAATCTCGGACTTTCTGTAGGAAAGCAAAAAGGCATAGGCACCTCTTCCTGAGACATATAACCGTCCTTGTTAAGGTAGGACTTCCATTCTTCATCTGTGTCAGAGGGATCTTCCTCATTGATAGCATGAACTGTCTGAGACAATGGGTGAAGAAAACCTCCATTGTGGAATAAGTTTTGAAGGGGATAAAGACTTTCATCGTTGGCAGCTGTCCGGGTACAGGTTGCAGAAAAACCAAGACCCTTCTTTGTTTTATTGTCAATGGGAATGACAAGCTGCCCCCATCCTGTCGTATCGGTACTCTCGACCGCTTTAATAGCATCTTTGTATGAGGAAATCGAGGTTCCTCCTCTGAACTGATTGTTCTCGCTTACCGACAGTGCTTGGAAATGAGTTCCAATAACCTCCTCGGGTTCTATTCCAGTAGATGATGACAAGTTACTCACAAGCAAGGTTTGTTCCCCACAAACCGTGATAAGTTGATCGTTCTTGACGAACTTTAGCTTTTGGTGGAGGGTCGAAGTGACCGCTCCAGCCTAATGTATCCAAGGTCTTCCTAATAAACAACTGTATGTTGCCCGGATGTCCATGACCAGGAAAGTGACTTAGAAAGTGTGAGGACCAATAGTTATGGGAAGATCAACTTCGCCGATAACTATTTTTCTGGATCCGTCGATGCTTTGACGACAACCTCGCTAACCCTCATCGGAGGTCCTTTAAATGATAACTGCATCAAAGTGGACTTCGGCATAACATTTAGGGCTGACCCTGTGTCTACCAGTACACTGGCTAAAGCATCGTCCTGGCAGTTAACTATGATATTGAGTGCCATGTTATGACGACGACCCTCTTCAGGTAATTCTTCATCACTAAATCCCAAATTGTTGCAGGAAGTGATGTTAGAGACAATGCTATCGAACCGTCTGATTGTTACATCCTGTTCCACAAAGGCTTGCTCCAAGACTTTCTGTAGAGCCTCCCTGTGGGCTTCTGAACTAAGTAACAGTGATAACACCGAGATCTTTGAAGGAGTTTGTAACAGCTGATCAACAATGTTATATTCATTTCTTTGGATGAGGTTCAGCATCTCATCATTATTTTTCGAAAGGTCGGGATTACTGGATTGACCGACTGGGGGATCGGGAGCTTCTGCCTAAAGTTCCTTTTCCTTGTTAAGTTCCCCATCCCCTCGGTTGAAGATTCTCCCACTCCGTGTTACTCGACTGATGTCTGCAATGTTCACAACGGAGGGTAATGGAATTTCCTTTCCATTTTCAATTATTGTTGCATCGTATTTGTAAGGGATCGCCTTAGCTAATTCATACGGTAGCGGTCCTGGTAGATAGATGACTACAGGAGCCTTCTGATTTTTTTGACCATCATAAGTAATCTCGATTCGTTCCCGGTTGGGAACTTTAGATTCGTCAAGTAGAGGGATAATGGCGAAAACATCCCTGGTCCTGTGATGACTAGAGATCGTGACAACCTCCTCAACTTGCTCAGCAAGGTAGTTCGGCGACCATTTGATGGGTCCAGAACCCGAATAGGGACGAATTTCTCCACGATCGACCTGACCCTGAAGAGCTGCTCTCACAAGGTAACACCCTTGGTTACTTTCCGAACAGACGCTACAACTGTCATAGTTGTGTGGTGGCACCTGGCCACGCCCACTTTGAATACAATGTAACCCACTAGATTAGCTTCCACTGATCGGACATCCTGACTTTGAATGCCATGTAGATTGGAATCCACCAATGATTTAACAAGTGCTGAAGTGCCTCCTGGACAAGGGTACAACCTCGATCGTTTTCGCAACCCGCTTTACAGCTTTGATAGTCACGTGATATTAAGAATCCGAGTCAGACCTGCTTAGCATGTAACTCTACCAGGTTGGTATTCATTACGCGAATATCGAAGATCTGAACCATGTTGATTTGATAGGAGTTCCTATCATGGTAGTCTTGGATCCATCCAAGATCCATCTGACGTTGGAGGGCCTCTTGTATGAAAGAGCATCCCTGTTTGTTTACCGAGCAAATCAGACAAGAACTGTAATCGTGTCGCGGCAGATTATGATACTGGCTTTACCTTGAGTGCATCACCACCAAGTTGACATTCATTGCACGGATGTTGTGGTTCTGAATGACATTAGAATTCGTGTAGACCATGTTAACTCCACGAACTCGGTGCTCCTAGATCCATCCGAGATCCATTTGTTCCTGTAGAGCTGCTTGCACTACCGAACATCCTTGATTGTCTTTAGAGCAGATATCACACTGATGATAATTATGAGGTGGCACATGGCCATATCCACTCTGTCTACAATGCATCTTGACCAGATTGGTTTTCAACAAGAGTACATCGTGAATTTGATAGACATCATTAGTCTCTCCTTCTATCAAATTGACTGCAGCCTTCTCGTGTTGAGGAAGCGGATTCGTGAGAACATTAGGATTTGTATCATTGAAGGATAAGACCCCACTCCTAACAAGTTTTTTCACGTCGGACTTGAAATTGAGACAAGTCTCTATGTTATGCCCTGGACTTCCTTGATGATAAGGGCAAGTTTGATCCACCTTAAACCAAAAAGGCGGATTTTCTGGTACTGTAAGAGGAGATTTAGTCTGAGTGTGCCCCTTAGCCAGTAGTAATGGAAACAGTTCTGCATACGTTACGGGTATAGGATCAAATCCTGGTGGCCGTGTTGTACGGTTGTTGTTATATGGAGGACAAGCCTACTAAAGAGGCTGTTGTGTCCTTTGTTGGTCAAGTTGGCTCTGCGCAACCTGAGGTTGATACGTAGGAATAGACACAGGGTTGATAGCAGGAGTCACAGCTGCTACCGGTTGATAACGTCGTCTTTGCTTTCCGAGAGAGATATTCCTAATATCTTGCTCTTTTTTCTTAGGGAGAGCACTACCGTATTTTTTAGTACCGCTCGTCGATCCAGTGTCTTTTACCAAACGTCCTTCTTGGACGGCTTCCTCAAGACGTACACCCATGCCGACCATTTCGGTGAAATCACTGGGCGCAATGGCAACCATTCGGTCATAGTAAAATGAGCTTAAGGTCTTTAAGAAGATCTTTGTCATCTCTTTTTCCTCAAGAGGTGGACAAATTTGAGCGGCAATTTCACGCCACCTTTGAGCATACTCCTTAAAGGTTTCCTTGTCCTTTTACGAGATCGATCTGAGTTGATCTCTGTCGGGTGCCATGTCCAAATTGTATTTGTATTGTTGGACGAAGGCGGTACCAAGATATCTGAATGTGCTAATCGTAGCACGGTTTAAACCCATGTACCATTTGAGTGCGGCACCGGTTAAACTATCCTGAAAGTAGTGAATCAGTAGGTCCTGATTCTCCGCCTGGGCTGACATCCGCCGAGCGTACATCACCAGATGGCTTTGAGGGCAAGAGTTACCCTTATATTTTTCAAAGTCGGGCACTTGGAACTTGTGCGGGACTTTTACATTTGGGACCAAGCAGAGATCTGCGGCGTCCTTTCCAAATAAATCCTGACCGCGAATGGCCTGCAGTTCCTTCTGCATTTCCAAGAACTGTTCCTGGAATTCATCCATTCTGTCAAACATAGTTTCCTTCTTACCAGAAGGTGTTGGTGGAATTTTTCCTTCCGGGATAGTGTGCACCACAGGGGGTGGTACCGTGACTACAGCAGTGAGTCTTGGCGTTTCCCGAAGTTTGTAACCTTCAGGAGTCTTCAACATGTCCCTGGCATCTTCGTTTTCCCGAAGTTTGTAACCTTCAGGCCCAGCGGCTTCTGTTGTGATTCCCTGATCCTCAGTGATCGGCAGAACATATCCTTCTAGGATATAGTTAACAGGCATGCCCCACGGACGATCTTTCGGTATCTGATACCTAGGATCATACCTCTCCACTACGGGCGTTGAGGTGATCTCTGAGATCACAGTTCTTTGTAGCTGAGCTTCTGCCATGGCTTGCATGTCGTTACGAAGCTTTCTCATATCCTCTCTCAGAGCGTCGATCTCTTCTTTCAACTCTCTATTTTCTTCCTCAAGATCATCCATCCTTTTCTGACGATTGGCCCGAGTATTATACGAATGAGACAGTTTGACTCTAGAATCGAGACACAAACATGATATTCGTAGGGAAGAAGAATACGCGATGTGAGAATGATGAATGCAATGATTTATATTAATTGTTTTTTTGGTTTAATCAAAATAAACTTCGACAATTAGATTGCAAATATCAAACAGTGGGGAAACCCCTTTTTTATCAAACAGTAGGGAAACCCCTTTTTTACAGAAATGGAAATACAGTAGATTACAAAGTGCAGAAACAGAAACCTAAACTAATGGGTCCTGAGTCCTCTCTGAAGAGAAATCAGGTGCTGATTCTGGTATCTTCCTTTTCTTTGACCGGGGCTCTTGGGCCGTTGTCGGGTTGTCATTCCTTTGCCAAGTGAAGGAGCGAGCGAATTCCTTTGGTCATCTTGATTATCTATAGCATGTTGCTCCAAAATTTCAATCAGAGCATCTTTTTCTTTGAGTAATTGTTGTATTTTGATGCACTCTATGTCGAGGGTGCAGTACTTGTTCTTCCAAGACCTTCTCTCCTTTTGAATTTTGTTGAGAGTAACCTGAAGCTTTTCAGTTTCCGTCATGAAGTACAAGTCAGATTCCCTCGGCGAAAGAATTCTGTAACGAGGATAAGGCATCTTTAGCTTGAGAGCTCTAGTTTGTACCCAATGGAGATAAGGCTCCACCGAGACACAGTCTGGTTTTCCCAGAGACTCTCGTCCTTTCTTATGAACATGCTTCCAAGCGTGCACTATTTCCATCTTTAGTGCTCTGTCGTTTTCTCCTTCTTTGAAGAAAAGACCTTCCAGATGAACACCCAGTGGGTGTGTCTCATCGGGTATCCAAATTGACGGCGAACCAATATCGGATGGTAGTTGATTCCTCCTTTAGTTCCTATAAGGGGTACGTTGGGGATGTTTCCACAACGGTCAATGATCCTGATTCCCTCATAAATCCTATTACACCAATTTATATCAGAGTTGGTAAGAGACATGATCTTCTGCGACCAACGTAAGGCACTCTTGCAATCCTAAAAAGCAGCAGACTTAGGCAAGTGAGAGATAAACCATTTATAAAGCAGAGGTACACAGCATGTGATCTCCCCTCCGCTGTACAAATTTCCTAAGTGTACAGAATGATACGCATCTGCGAGCAAAGTCGGCACAGGATTTCCAATGAGAAAAACCTTAATGGAGTTAATATCGACGAAGTTATTGATGTTAGGAAACAAAAATAACCCGTAGGTGAGCAAGACAAAGATGCTTTCAAAAGCAGTCACGTTTCCTATACTAGCGAAGTACAGGGCTTTCTTTGTCAAGAACTGGGCTGGCAAACCTTGGATGCCTCCCTTAGCGGTCATGTGAGCCCTGACCTCAGACTCGTCCAAATGAATTGCTCTTGCAATAGTCTGATTCTTTGGAATTTCTTCCAGTCCAGAAAATGGAGCTCGATCTGTAATGTGTAGATCGATCAGGTGAGAATACTCCTCCAGCGTTGGTGCAAGCTGGTAATCTGGGAATGTGAAACAGTGATAAACTGGATCATAAAACTGAATGAGCGTATCCATGATTCCCTCAATCACATGGACTCTTAATAGTGGTAGTAAACCTCCGTGCTTGGCTCTAAAAGCCTCTGGGTTAGTGATCATCCTCGCTAACCTTCTCAAATCCTCTAGTTTTGGAACCTTGAAGGTATACTGGTGAGTTCTCCTTCTACCGAAATCCATTAGTGCAATCCTTTTCTCTGATATTTGCAATCACAGTTTTAGTTTATTTTGAAAGAACAGAGAGACTAGAAGAGAAGATTTTTTGAATGTTTTAATGTTTTTTAAATGAATGCATGAATGCAGCACACAAAAACATAGAAAAAAACATGGGGTCAAAGGGTCGTTGTCATGAAGTCAAGGCTCTACCCATCCCCAAAGGTTTATACTAGGGTGATTTTTGTACCTGTACTAATTATCATTAGCTCCTCCCAGGAAAGCAAAACAACAAGCGGATAGTCAGCGAGTTGTAGAGCAATCTTAGAGTAAGTGCCATTCACCGAGAATAGATCACCAGCCTCGAATGAGGGTAGTATCGCGTAACAACTATTTCCGATAGTTTCCGCACTACGAAAGGGTTTGGCTCCTCAGCTTCTCAGACTTAACAACCGGCCCATTGTCTAGGTGAGAGAATGGGTTGCGTTGGTCAGCCTCCACTGAGGTTGATGGTCGACCCCGTCACCATCACTTATCTTAGGTGTATACTCATTCTTTCCACATACGGCATCACCCGCATTCCCATTAGCAGAAAAATAAACACGTATAGCAATTAGGAAAGGCAGTATATATATTTGTCCTAAACATCCTAGACCTTTAAAGCTATGAATCCTAAGTTCCTGACAGAAAATGGGTTCCCCGGCGGAAGCCACAATCTGTGGTATTCTCCCAAGAGATGAAAAGGAAAAAGGAAAACAGAGACGGGCCCCACGGTGGGCGCCATTTTTCTATAGCGAGCGATTTTGGACGCGGTTCTTAAGCGCAGGTCGCTCTGTGCGGTTGAGCTTAAAACTACAGGTCGATTCATTTTTTATCCTATTGTGAGCTGATGAAGGAAGGGAAATAGATGTCTCCAATTAACCCTGCTTTGCATACTGAGTTTAAACAGCGGTCTGTTACGTTACGAATGCTATCAATGTGGGGGGCCTTTGTACTGGTTATTTGTATTTTCGCCAATACTGTTTTCTTTCTTTTTATCTTGGCAGAAGGTTTCTGGCAGGGAACAAGGATTAGGATGTTAGGACTGATGCTTTTTGAATTACTGCTTTTGATATGGAATTTTGGGTTTTTGTTAAGTGTGCTCGCTAAGATTTTTCTTTCAACCTTATGCCTATGTATTCCCGTTTACCGAAACAGGAAAATCAGAGCGTTCGTAGTTCCTCCTATTCTATGGGAGGAAATGATTGTTTTTGGTGTCTTGTTCAAAGCCCAAGACGTGAAGCGAAAGGTGATTTGTATCTTGTTCAAAGCCCAAGATGTGAAGCTGAAAAGTCTATTTGTATCTTGTTCAAAGCCCAAGATGTGAAGCTGAAGGTCCCAACTTTAGAGAGAATTTGTCATCTCTAAAGAGGGGGTTGTATGTCACAATTGTTTATAAAGGAGAATTACTTTAACTGGGATGCGCGGATCCTAGAAATGCCATAATTTCCTTTATAGGGGGTTTTAACCTGAAGGGGAAGAATTTAACTCAGTGTAGAGCAATGTTATCTTTCCTTAGGAATTTCTCATGCTAAAAGAGGGACAGTGGCATGGATGTAGATGATCCAGAGGCTTGCCGCTTACAGCGATTAGATGAAGGGAGTTGTTTGATGTTTGTTTACTGTGAGGCACAGTTTTGATGCTAAAAGGTTAATTGGATTAACCAGTGATTTTCTTATACAAAGCCTAAGAGGAGGCTGATATGTGTCTCGTACAAAGCCCGAGAGAGAGGCTAAAAGGTTTTGACTCAACGATGGAATCTTTTGGTATCTCGTATAAAGCCCGAGATGGAGGCTATTTTTTATTTGGCTCAATAAGAACCTTTTTGTATCTCGTATAAAGCCCGAGATGGAGGCAAAAGGGGTAATTGACTTAGCAAAGGAGTCTCTTATGTGTCTCGTACAAAGCCCGAGAGAGAGGCTAAAAGTTCTGGAGAAGGATCATTATACAAAGCCTAAGAGGAGGCTATGGTGACTGTTTCAGTTAAGTGACAGGTCCAGTATACTAATTTTGAAAGAGAAAATCAGTTCTTATATGAGCAACACTGTACTCAAGGATTTGATTCAAGGATCCGGGTTATTCCTGTTCTTTAAGGAAGCGGGAAATTCGAAGGGTATTGAGACTGTCCGAGTCTGCGAGTTTCCTTCCTATTTAACGAAGGGGTCACTTGAGAATGTCTTTGAGACTCAAGGAGATTAGACTGTCCAAGTCTAAAGTTTCATCTTTTGTACTATGCTTTGAGAAACAGTAGTAGACTCTACGAAAGGACTGTTCTATGCAGATGATTAAGTTTTGTTCCTATACCTCTAGGAGGTCGTCGGGACAATTTGTACGAAGCCCAAGAGGAGGCTGGAAGCTTTCAAGAAGTCGACGGGTCCTTGTACTAAGTCCAAGAGGAGGCTATCATTCCCGGAGGAAGAGATCATTATACGAAGCCTAAGAGGAGGCTGTGAATACTTCTAAGAAGCCGTAGGGTCCTTGTACTAAGCCCAAGAGGAGGCGGGGTTGCTTTTAGGAAGCCTGTGGGTCCTTGTACGATGCCCAAGAGGAGGCCGATGCTTTTAAGAAGCCCGTGGGTCCCCAAACCCCGAGAAATTCAAGGCAATGCTATTCACCAAGAATAGATCAAAGTCAGGAAAATTCGAGAATTTGGAAGAAACTCAAAGATGCCATTCACGGAGAATACATTCATCTCGGGGAGTAGAGTTTCTTGATAATTCCTAATGAGGACAGCCTGAGAGAAGACTATATCTGGTGATCCTATTGGGGATCTAGTTGTCTATTTCTACGAATAAATGAAACGGCGTCACCTAGTTCTAGACGTAGTTGCCGGGGAAACTCTAAATATCTATACTATTATTACACAGTTGATATGAGTTTATGAAAGAAGACTTACAGTGAAACAGCCCCACAATACAGTTATATGTATATGAAAGCGGTAAATGAAAGCGATAACCACTTACTCGGTTGTAGAGCTTCCATGCTGTTTGGTTAGTTGTTCAACAAAGAAAGATTGAAAACGACAGTATATTCTAAATCAAAGGAGAAAGTGCTTTGAAAAAGAAAGATTTGGGGCTTACAGCTCAAGGAGAGGCCCAGGGTTTTATTAGTGAGCACACTGTTGAATTTGTACAGAGGGACTTATACAAGTGACTGAGGCCCAAAATGTTTTCTGTACAAAGGGATGGGTCTTACACTCTCTCAAGAGGCCCAAAAAGTTTTAAAGAAAAAGAGTGGGGCTTATAACACGAGGGTAGGCCCAGTTGACTTTTCGTTTAAAAAGTGGCGATTGTGCCGAGGTTTTCTTTTAACGCAGAGGGACTTATACAATAAGTGAGGCCCAAAAAGATTTTGGTTAAAAGGGGATTGGGTCTCACACTATAATAGAGGCCCAAAATGTTTTGAATGGGGCTTATAGCTCAAGGAGAGGCCCAATTGATTCTTTGAATAGGCGACGATCGCGCCGTTTATTTTTTACGGTATCGGGACATATACAATACACTGAGGCCCAAAATGTTTTGGTCAAGAAAGGATTGGGTCTTACACTCTATTAGAGGCCCAAAAAGTTTTGAAAATGATTTATGAGGGTTGAATTAATCCAAAAACCCTAATTTGTTTTCAAAAATGTATTTAATTGAATAAAAATTCAATTAAAATGATCAAAATTGTTTAACATGTGAAAAACAAATTGTGATTTTGGATTAATGCTTCAAAAATTAAGTATTGACCTACAAAATAATTAGAAAGCATTAAAAGTTGCAAAATCAATGTAGAAAAAATATTTAAAATGTCAAAAACAATTAAAATATTAATTCTTTGCAAAAATATCAATTATATGAAATAAATAATATTTTTGGTATTTTTTGATAAAATAAAATATTTTAACATTTTTGTGAATTATTAAAAAAAGAATCAACTCAAAATCATTAAAACTCAGAGAGAAATTAATTTTTGAATCAATTAAATAAAATCACAAAATTCAAATATTTGAATTATTCAAAAATGGCGCCAAGAACAAGCTGAAGAACACGCGCGTGTTCTGGGTTTCTCAGATTTGCATTTTCTATCCAAACTCCCTAAATACTTGATTATAACATACAATCCACATATCATTATGCTCGTCTCAACCTCACGATCATGTCTATAACACTTAATTTCATTTAAATTAAACATAAAACATGAAATCACGAAGAAACCTCAAGAACCCTAATTTCTGCATGAAGGCTAGGATTTTTGATACACGATTCAAACAATGCAATTAATTGAGGGAAAACATTCCATGCATGATTATGAACATATGGCCAAATTATTGTGCGAGGAAAGATGCATAGATTGAGAGATGACCAAGTATATGCTTACCTCTAAGTCGTGACAGCAAGTGCAATGTGATTTTTGATTTGGAGGTGTTACAGATGAGTGGTGATGATTTGAACATCTTCCCTTCCCCCTATGGAGTGTGTTTGAATGCTTGGACTTGATTGAAATTGGCTGGATCAATTCATGGCATCTCAGCTGCAACTTGATTGAAAATTTGAGCAACCAACTGGTGATTTTGTGAAATTGGTGTTTCAGAAGTGATCTAAGTGTTTGATCTGCTCATATGTGATGTATGTGAGGTGTGTGAGTGATTGGTTTGATTGGAATTGCTCTCAAACTCAAAACCCGATAGTGACTTACTTTAGAAGGCAAAATTGAAGTGAAAAAAGAGATTTTGAGGAAAGCATATGTTTGATGGCTTTGGTGTACTCAAACTTATCACAATTAAGCTCTATTTATAGTAGAGCAAGTTTGTTTTGCAAGGAATAGTGAATGGCAGCTGGTAAGTAGGTTTGGCCAATGTTGGCAAATGAAAATCCAAGTCTCCTCTAGCCATTGACTAGAGGTTAGGGCACAGAGCTTTGGTTCCCTTGGTCTTGGATAAGTCTTGAATGATTTCAGATGAGAATGGCTCAGTCCATGCCACCTTGATGCTTCCATTGAATGCTTCAATCTAAATTTGGAGTCTTGTCCCTATTTTGGCCATTCTAGGTTCAACATGCTATTTCTTGTTCCATGGACTTTGGAGGCTTGGCTCAGTGATTGTCCCCTTTAGATTTAATCCTCAGATGTGTCTAAGCGGATAGGAGCATTTGAATTTGGCTGATTTTGGCAAATCGAGCCAAAATGCAAAATCTGCCTTGCCTTTGACAGATTTCAGCAAGGCAACTTGACAATGTCATATCTCATGGGGTAAGTTGAATTTGGAAATGTTTTTGGCCATTTTGGAAAGCCCTTACATGATACAACAACTGTTTGAACAAGTTTGGTTTTGATCTCTTTTGATTCCAAGTGAAAAATCCCTCTACATTTGGCAAAAGGTGAAGCAAAATCTGACTTAGTGAAATTTTCACCAAGTGTTGGAACAAAGTGTGATTTCTTTATTTTGATCACTCCATAACTCAAAATCCTTAATGAATTGGACTTAGGTCTAGTTGAAGTTTTTGTAGAGGGTAATGAGGGCTACAAATCCATCTTTGGATGAAAAAAATTGGCCTAGTGGTTTAGGAGTGATGGTCCTCCAAAGTTGGTGTATTAGTGGTACTTTTTCCATAACTTAGAAAAATTTCTAAGTTTTATGGTTACCCCTTTTACAAGTTATCCCACTTTCTTTGATTTTTCTTGATGAATGATGATTCAAATCATACATTAACATCATTTTAGGGTTAAAAATCCATTTTGGTGAAAAATCTCAAAAAGTCAAAGTTGACTTTTGTGCACCGTTGACTTTTTATCAGATGAATTCCAAATTGTGCAATTCTTCAGGAAATCATGTCCTTGACCTAAATCAAACTTGATGGACATGTTCCAAGGGTGTCATAGGGGATAATGGGGCATGTCCTAGGGTTTGGGAGCATGTCCTGGTCAAAAGTCAAAGTTACAGTTGACTTTCCTCGCAAAACCCTAATTGTGGTGCAGATGAAAATGAGACTTGTTGCTCAAGCTTCTTTGATTAATCCATTGTTCCAAATGGATAAATATAGTTCATTAGAGACCCTCAAATCATGTCTTGAGGTCTTGGCTCTTTATTTGTCCCAAAAGTCAACTTAGGGGTGAATTAGGTCAAGAAACCCTAATTCCTGATTTTTGATGTATGCATCCCCTGAGGTCAAATTGACTTGATGCTTGGGTCCATGAGGTTCCATGGAGTACATTAGGTTGTGTTTTGGATCTTTGGCTTATGCCCAAATGAAACTTCCCATCTAGAGGCCCTGGTCGACCAAAACCCTAATTTGGTGATACTGGCGATCTAGAGACTTGTTCCACCTAGAAGGGAGCAACCTTGTGCTTAATCCTTGAAGTGGGAGTCCTTTTTAATCCATTGTGGATGTTTGAGAGGTTAGACAAGTTGAAGATCATGTCATTCCTTGATTGATCCTTTGTCTAAGGCTCTGAGAGGGCTTAAAACCCTAATTTATTGTAGTGAATGCTCAACAACCCTTGAGGCATTTGGTGAGGCATGATGGTTCATCCATATTGTGATGATGATTTGCACAATGATGGGAAATCTTAGTGGTCAAAATTTGGGTATGACACATTGATGATGTTGTAAATGATTATGTCAGTGTTGATGAGGGTTCTATCTCTAAGAACAATGAAGTTCATGATGGGTCTCATTCTGTTAATGAAGTTTTTACTAAAGATATTGGTGTTAGTAAAAGGTTTGACAAGAATTCAAAGAAAATAGTTGATGGCAAAAAGATTCCTATAAATATTTCTACAACTCCCTTAGACAACGTGTATTTCCATTATGAGGAAAGTGTGCTGAAGTGGAAGTATTTGTATCACAAAAGGATAGCCCTTGAAAGGAAGTTGTCAAAAGAAGCTTTAACATTTGAAGAGGTTGTTCAACTGTTTGAGGGTGTCATTCTAAAAGACAATGAGAATCTAATGATAGTTCACATTTATGTTGATGACGTGTCAGACAAGATGGTGGAACATTTTGTTCAACAAACGCATTCTAAAATTAAGTTGAGCATGGTAGGAGATGTTACCTATTTTATTGATTTTCAAGTGACGCAAATGAGAAACTACACCTTTTATTCCCAAAGTATATATGCTAGAAGTAGTTACACTCAGCTGTTATGGAAAAACCTGATGCTCAAATATTGTAATGAATATGTCAACCAGGATATGCCATACAACATGTATGACATGTTGGTGACTGAGTTTCCAACTCAAAGGAAGGATTTGCAAGTTTCCCTTATTAATTTTGAAGTGAATAGAAAACTTTTTCAATCAAGTCAATCTGAGAAAGATACTAAAGAAGATGTCCATGTCATGATGTCTATCATAAGAAGAAAGGTTGGTGGAAAGTGGACTCCTGTGAATGTTGTTGCCGCTCCTTGGATAATGTGTCATTCCATTATGAAAAAAGTGTTAAGAAAGGGAAATGTGCTTTTCTAAGAATGGTTACTTGGGAAAAAGAGCTTTGTACAAATGCTCTTAACTGTAAAGAGATTATAGATCTAACAAAAGTTGTTGGGCTAATGAAGAATGTTACTGATATTAGTCATTGTTATGAAAAGTTGATCAAGGATTTTATTGTAAAAAATTTTACTGAGTGTGTTGAAAGTAGCAAGGATTATAAAATGATGTATGATAGAGAAAATTCTGTGAAGCTTTCACCTTCAATCATTAATTAATTGGACAGAAGCAAGTCTCCCTCTATTGACAAGATTGACCAAAAAAAGGAAGGTGATGAGGAAAAGAAAACTGCAAGTGAGGATGAATAAGAACATTATGTTGAAACACTGAAGTATAATGAAATTATGGAGCTTTTTAGTGATACTCAGTTGTTGAAGACAATGCTGAATGTTAGAGATTGTTATCCTAAGTTGATGAAGGAATTTGTGGTTAAGAATGATGGTATTTCTCATAGGTTGTTGAGATTCAGTTATAAGATGGTTGTTGGGAAAGATATCTCAGACATTGTTTCCAACATCTGTACGCCTGATTGATGAAACTAATATGGTTTTTGATGAAGAAATATTGGAGCCTTTTCACCTCAACTTGCTATTCCTGCTATTGTTGTATTGGTGTTCATTTTTGTATGTGCTCTTGTGTTCTGATTATATGGTACTTGCTCCCAATATGAAGTTCTTTGGCTAGAGATTTATGATGGTACTCTAAATTTTGTTGTTTGCTTTGAGTTGGTTCTGTAATGGCTATTAAGTTTGGTATTTTTGCTACTACCTTGATGTGTTGCTGCACAATGACAATCCATATATGGTATTCAGATCCAGATATGCCTTGATGGTGTGTGGCATTTCTCTGGTTTTCATTTTCAAACATTTTCCAAATTATGGAAAAAAGTGGGCTTGTGATGTTGTGTCTGATGTGATGTTGTAAGCTCTTATTTCACTACTACAAATAATAAATGTCATGATGAATCTTTCATCTCAGCTATTGAAAAATCGAGGTCAAAATACCTGTAACGCGCCTTTTAAAAAAAAATTAATCTTTTACCTTGGTTATTCCAAAAACTGACATAACAAGTTGCTCAGGGTTTGAGTTTCGATTCTTTGCACTTGCAATTTTATGTTTTATTTAGAACTAAAATGGAACCTTTATTTTTTTTATAGATTTTAGGTAGAATATGTTCCCTGGTTTTTAAGAAAACTGAGATAACAACTCTTTAAACAATTTTTTATTCCATTTAATTTAATGTTAAGTCTCATTTACTTTTTGCGCCCTAGCGAACCAAACTGAAACACTGTTCTTCTTTGGCGAACGAAATTGAAACACCATTATTCTCCAAGGAGGAAGGAAGCTCGAACCTAAAACCAACACTTTTCTTTGAGCCTTTCATCACATTTCAGGTATGTACAAATTTTGCATTATTGTTTTTGTTGTTGTTTGTTGTTGTTGCTGTTGTTGTTGTTGTTTCCATTGTTGTTGTTGTTGTTGTTGGTATTGTGTCCGTCATTGATGTTGTTGTCGTCGTCATTGTTGTTGTTGTTATTATGGTTTTTGAGACTTATACGGTTCATTTTTATTAGTTGTATACTATTTTTATTTTATTTTCAGAAGTTGTATGTGATTATGGAATGTAGTTAGATGAAAGCCAATAGATTAGGCAAATAGTATGAGAATGGAGTGATTCACTTTCTTGAATTCGCGGGAAAAAAAAAACCTTCCTAACGATAAGGGGATTTTTTGGAGTCCATGTTAAATTTGCCAAAATATGCAAAAACATCCAGGTGTTGTTATATTCAATCATTTAAGTTATGATGGAATTATTCAAAATTATACAAAATGGGTTTGGCATGGTGAAGTGACAAAAAAAAGACATATGTCACATACAGTTGAAGAAGATGATGAATTTGTGAATGATACTCTAAAGGAAATGATTCATGATATTATAGTAGATGCTTTCAAGAAAGCTAATGTGGTAGATACTTTGCAAAGAGACATGGAAGAGTCATTGTATCTGGGATGCAAAAGTGTACGGATAAAGGATGGTGTACAGATAGGAGTTTCATTGAATTGCTTGAATTGTTGAAAGAAATGCTTCCATAAGGTAACACGTTGTCGAACTATAGTTATGAGGCCAATAAGATATTGTGTCCAATGGGTTTGAATTATGTCAAAATACACCCATGTCGTAATGATTGTATATTATATGGAAAGAGTGTGAAAACTTGAAGGAGTGTCTGAGATGTGGGGAGTCACACTACAAGCAGAAGGAAATGGTGTTGAAGACAGCGACGATGTAATTAGAAAGAGTGTTCCTTCCAAGGTGATGTGGTACATAAAGATAATTTAAAGGTTCAAGAGATTGTTTGCTAATGTAAATGACACAAGGAATACTAAATGGCATGTAGATGAAAGAGTGTGTGATGGAAAAATTCGCCATGTAGCTGATTCATTACAATGGAAGATAATTGATTCCTTATTTCCAGATTTTTCCCTTGAACCGAGGAACCTTAGGATTGGACTTGCCAGCAACGGAGTGAACTTTTCTGGTAATTTGAGTACTAACCATACGTCATTGCCTGTTCTTCTCATAATTTACAACCTATCTCCATGGATGTGCATGAAGTGAAAATATATGATGTTATCAATGATGATTTCGAGTCCAAAACGACTAGGGAACGACATAGATGTTTATTTAACGCTATTGATTAAAGATTTAAGACTTTTGTGGGAGGAAGGAGTTAATGTTGATGATATGTATACAAGTGATAACTTTAAGCTACATGCCATGTTGTTTGCATAATCAATGAGTTTCCAGTATACAATAATATGTCTGGGTGAACATCAAGGCACATAAAGTGTGTCCTATATGTTCATTTGGTATATGCCACAACAAATTACAAAATGGAGAAAAAGAGGTTGTTTATCTTGGGCATCAAAAAATTATTAGACCGAATCATCCATACAGTAGATTGCGGAAGGCTTTTAATGGAAAGCACGAGTTTGATATCGCTCTAAAGCCCTTGACCGAGAAGGAAGTTAATAAAAGACAATAATACATTAGTGTTGTCTTTGTAAAGAAACAAAAAGGGAATGTGGAGAAAACTATTTGGAAAAAGAGGCCAGTTTTCTTTGATCTTCCATATTGGTCTAGTCTTGATGTAACATATTCTCTTGATGTGATGCATGTGGAGAAAAATGTATGTGATAGTTTGATTGGAATACTTCTCAACATTAAAGGCAAGATAAAAGATACTAAAGAAATCCCGTGAAGATATGGTGGTGATGGGTATACGACAAGAGTTAGCCCCAAAAGAAATAGGAAATAGAACATATTTGCCCCAAGCTTGTCAAACACTGTCTTAAAAAGAAAAAAAAATTGTGAATGTTTGCGGGGTATCAAAGTTCCCCAAGGGTACTCATCAAATGTGAAGAAACTTGTGTCGATGAAAAATCTCAAAATAGTTGGTTTAAAATCTCATGATTGTCACGTATTGATGCAACAAAGTCTACCATTGGCTATCCGTGGAATTCTACCAAAAAATGTAAGGGTAACTATAACCAGATTATGCTTGTTCTTCAATGCTATATGTAGTAAAGTCATTGATCCTGGAAATTTAGACGAGTTGGAACATGAGGCTGAAATTATCTTGTGTCAATCAGAGATGTTTTTCCCTCCATCATTATTTGAAATTATGGTTCACTTAGTTGTTTATCTAGTAAGGGAGATTAGAATTTGTGGTCCAGTTTATTTATGGTGGATGTATCTAGTAGAGCGATACATGAAGATCTTTAAAGGGTGTTGATCAGTGGTTTTCACTTGTATGTTTTTGGGTCTTTTTGTGTCTATTTCAGTTATGTTTCGTTTGCATTTGAATTCATGTGGTTATTTTTACTTAGTGTTTATGTTCTTATTTAAGTTAGTCTAAGTTTCAATGTTATTTCTTTCATAGACCTTTTATGCTTTGATTTGGTAGTACTTTCTGTGCTTTTCGGGTATACATGAATAGCCAATGATCGGACGTACGTACGATGAAGTTTTGGAGCTTAAATATGACTTTTTGGCAGCATCACAGAAGCCTGACATGGGTGCCCGTGTCACAGGACACGGCCCGTGTCAGGGTCCCTGAAGAAGAACACACGAGACAGCAATAAAGCATGCCTGACACGGTCGCCCATGTCATGGGATACGACCCGTGTCAGGACTCTTGAAGAAGAAGCACGGGGGCAGCAAGAAAGCATGCCTGACACAGCCGCCAGTGTCAGGAGGCCTGGAGACCAAAAATTTGTGATTTTTCCTGTTTTGCTAAAACACTTATCTGAGGGGTATTTTGGGTATTTCCTGGAATGTAATGACAGATCAAAGTTATTTAAGTTAGGTCTAGAAGAGTGAAAAAACATCTAGGGTTTTACGAACAATTGTACGAGAAAAGTTCATGCTTGGGAGAAATCTGGGAGAACGGAGATCATCGATTCGCAGAAGCAATTGAGATCAAAGTAATCCTACACTCTTTGTAATGTCTTTCTTGTATCTTTCCCTTGTTTTTGTTTTAATTATGAACATGAGAGGCTAAACCCCCCAATGCTAGGGGGGTGTCCGTGATTTCCTTATGTAATGACAATTGAATCTTTTTAGTAGTAATTGTACTGTTTATTTTATTAATCTTGTTATACGATGTTCTTCATACAAATCTTTATTGGAAAATTGGATTTGATTTATGGTTGAATTTAGGTTGGAAAACCATTTTAATGCTTTCGTATAGCAATATCATATTCGATATCGCCGAGGAATTGGGATATCGTATTTTAACCATATTACTTTTGTTAAACAAAAAAAGCTTGGGATTCTCTATATACCACCAAGGAATTGGGGTATAGAGAGAATACCAAAGGGTTTTCTCTAAAGGAATTTTGGAAAACTAATCTAAAGAGGCGGTGATAATAAAATTTACAGTATTATTGCACACATAGGAAAAATTGTTATTATAAGGGATTTCATACACCTCTCCTAGCATTATTTTCATAATCGTCTAAAACCTTAATTATATTTACATTTCTTTTCGTTGTTAAAATTACTACTCATCAACTCTTACCAAGGAAACTTTTGTTTAATTGAAAATACATTTGGCATTATAAATTCTGACAGTCCTCAAGAGATCGACTTCGGGGAAAACCCCTTTTATTACTACACTGATAAATAGTGCACTTGCTTTTTACCGGTCAAGTTTTTGGCGCCGTTGCCAGGGACCGCCAAATTCATAGTGTCTAATTTATTTCAATTGAAATTTTGTCACTCTGTGACTAAAATTTTTAATTTTATTTTCCTGTTATTTTTATTATTACTATTATTTGTCTGACTTGTATATGCAAGGCAATCCCTCAGCAGAATTTTCTCTTGACGCAGAACCCGAAAGATCATTGCACGCCAGACGTCGGCAAGCTAAGCTAGAAAGGCTGGCAGCATCGAGTTCAGAACCAATTATCCTTGAGCCTGAGAAAGAAGAATCAGTTTCAGGTCACTCTCAGCACACAGATTCCGGTTCAGACTCCGAGTCGGAAACTAGTATCATGGCAGAAGATCCACCTACAGAAAGACTTCTCAGTGATTATGGTCGAGCAAACGCTTCAGTAGTACGGTTGACAATCGTTAATCAACCAGTTACTGTTGCACAGTTCCAGCTGCACCCATCTACCATCCGACAGCTTCAGAGTAGGCCGTTTTCAGGAAGAATCAATGAAGATGCCAACAAGCATCTACAAAGGTTCCTCACCATGAGTACGTCCTTAAAAATTGAGGGACACTCTAAAGAAGCAAAAAAGTTGGTAATGTTCCCGTTCACACTTTCTGATGAAGCTGAAGAGTGGTTTTACTCTTTACCTGCCAAGAGTATCACAACTTGGCAAGAGATGGAGACTACTTTCTTGAATGAATATTTTCCTGCATCTGTATACATTAGGAAGAGGTACGATATTGTTAACTTCAAGCAGAAGGAGGGAGAGTCTCTGGGTGATGCTTACAAGAGGTTTAAAAGGTGTTTGGTTGCATGTCCAACTCATAATATGGATGCAACTGAACAAATGCAAAATTTTGTTAATGGTCTCAAGATGAAGACAAAGCAACTGATTGATACAGCTGTCGGTGGCTCTATAAACTTTTCTACATCCACTGGCATTAAAAAGATAATTGAAGCGATAGCAGCAAATGAGCACCTTGAGTTGTATGATCGCAGTGTTAGTCAACCTGAGAAGATAATTGATTTGAAGCTAACAGAACAGGTTGTAAAAATGGAGGATCAAATTGTGGCCGAGGTTGAGAGAAGGTTAAAGAAAATGAGTCTTGAAACACAAACCGTAGCACAGGTTCAACCGGTTCAAGCGGTAAAGTGTGAGATTTGTAGTGGACCTCATTCTACTGCACATTGTGTTGCAACTCCGCAACAAATTGAAGAGATAAAATTCTTGAAGCAGAATAATCCCTACGCTCAAACTTATAATCCAGGGTGGAAGAATCATCCTAACTTCTCCTGGAAAGATCAGAATCAGCAACAATATCCTCAATAGCAGCAAGCTCCCCAAAAGGCACAATGGGAGATCGCCATTGAGAAGATGGCAGCTCATAACCTGCAATTTCAGGAAGAGACCCAGAATAGCTAAGGGAATACCACAGCCTCCATAAAAAATCTTGAAGTTCAGATGAGCCAGATAGCTCAACAACTAGCACATTCCCAAACACCAGGTGCCTTACCGAGTGTAACAGTGACAAACCCCAGAGATAACCAGAATGTGAATGCCATCATGGCTGGAAGTTGTGAGTCAAGTGAGAATTACGGAGAGAAAAGAAAAGAAGCGGTCAAACCTCATATCAAGTTATCGTACCCCTCAAGAGCGACAAAGAAGGAGACACAAGAGAAGGACTTTGAGAAGTTTGTTGCATTGTTTAAAAAGTTGGAGGTTCATATGCCATTCTTTGAGGCACTAGAGCAAATGCCAGTGTATTAGAAATGCATGAAAGAGATGATCACTAAAAAGAAACCTATGGAGGAAGAGCTGAAAAATGTAAATGAGAAGTGTAGTGAAGTACTCCAAAATAGGAGAATCCCTGCCAAGCAAAAGGATCCTGGATCTGTGGCAATACCGTGCACTATAAAAGCCAGGAATTTCAAAAAAGTTCTAATTGATTCAGGTGCTAGTGTTAGTCTCATGCCATTGTCCATTTATAAAAAGTTGGGAATTGGAAGGGTGAGCGATACGGGAACAAATTTAAAATTTGCAAACCACATAACTGAGAAATCTTATGGGGTAGCTGAGGATGTGTTAGTGAAGATCGGTGAATTGGTTTTTCCAGTTGACTTTGAGGTCATGGATATTCCAGAAGATGAAGACACCCCTGTCATCCTTGGTAGACCTTTCCTGCTCACTAGTCGGTGCAATCTAGATATTGACAAAGGCACGGTGACTTTTAAATCTTTTGATGAGGAAATCACTTTGAATGTTATGGATATCAAGAAGCAAAGTGAAGGTAAGGATAAGCAAACTTCAATTGGAATGATCGGAATGGTGGAAAGAAGCAGAAGTGCAAGATCACCTCCCGAAAAAGTCTCGGGCATAATCTCCAAAAATGCAGAGTCTCGGTCATCTATTGCACATGACAACAATACACCAAGGTTCACTCATGAAATCAAGAAAAGAAAGAAAAAGAAACTTAGAAGTAAGGATATGGAAGTGGGTGTTAACTTGAGGCAACAAGTAGCTCGTATCTCTCCATCAGGTCAGTTCTTGGTAGCGGAAAGGTCACGCAACAAGATGGGGAAGCTGAAGTATCCCCCATAACTATGGGGAGTGGACCGTCGAGCCATGCGACGTTAAACGAAGCGCTACGTGGGAGGCAACCCACGCTTTTTTTGATTAATTTCTTTCTTGTTGCTGTTTGTTTTGTTTTGGTTGCAGGAAATAATCTGGATCCTACATGTGCAAACGATGATGTAGCAGTGGTGTTGCACTACCGTCAGCATCCTGAGAAGGATCTCTGTGAGTGACCTCTCTCGCTCTTGTTCTAACACATTAGGGCCAATGTGTAGTTCAAGTTTGGGGGAGGATTTACTGTTTTTAGTTTTTCCCTTTTGTACGGGTCATGTATGTTTCGTGTGTTGAAAACCATTCTAAATTCTCCCCGAATTTGAACCGTTAAAAAAAAAATTATTGTGAATACTGTGGTTTTGAGGTGGTCAAGAAAGTATATAGAGTTTGAGGGAAGAGGAGTTAGAATTAGGGACATTGGGAAAGTTTGAAAACTTAGGAATGACTCGAACACCCTAGATTCCCTGGAGTAAGGAAACGAGTCCAACGTGTAGATTTGTGCCATAGTGCTTGGATTTGAGAAGTATTCCCCGATTTGTTCATAATGATAGTCCGGCATGACTAAAAAGAATTGCATGTACAGTGATTGAGAGAATGACCTAAGGCACCGAAAAAAATGAATAATGGCAATAAAGACAACTTGTCCTTCTAAGTTGGGTAACCCTCACCCGGTTACTTAGCCTAACGGCGGTTGAGTCTCAATTGTCGTCCCAAAGTGGACTAATAAAAGTCAATGAGCGAGAAAAAGAGATAATGGTGCCTAGAAAAACTTTCGATCAATTTTGTACATGTGAGGAAAAAAATGCCTTAATCTGATTATCCGATTGAAAGGGGTAGAGAATCGAAAAAAAGACTTAAGCCCAAAGCATAGTTGGAGAGGTAACCGAAAGAGGGATTTGGGTCCGTCGTTTTACTGCGGTATGTGTTTGTGTAATACCTTTGTTAACAGACGAGTACCAAGAGAACTAGTTTTAGCCGATCGGACCAAAGACTCACGTATAAGTATAGACATGTAACACCCCAATTCCCATCGCGAATAAATAATACATAAATAAAATCAGAGTAACTAAAAATTTATTTTTCCGACAGAAACAAGGATGTCACATTAAATAAACAAAACATCATCCCTGCTCATAAATTTGATACATAGCGTAAAATAGATTACCCTCAATTGGGAAACTTTTCCATATAAAGGTAATACCAAATATATTCAACAATTATATACATAAATAACATAATCATTTCCCCGACTCCCGTGCTACGTATCAGAGCAGACACCAAGACCGGCAACAGAACGGAGGGCTAGTCTCCACAAAAGACCTCCAGTAACTCTAATCTGCAATACCTCATAGAGCATTATAAAACAGCAGAAGGGTGAGAAATAACAACTAAATCAAGATTGTATAATAATATGCAAACACACATTCAAACACATGTATAAATCATCTCACCCATACCATCACATACTAGCACATATAGCATACCACAAATACAACATACCACACATAATAAATCAAATCATGATTTTCCACACATAACGCATCCATTCACAATTCTCACCACAATTCATCACAACTCACTCATATACATCACAATGTATATATGTACAAAACCAAGCATATTCATCATGCACACTTCCACAATTCTTATCACTCCACATAAACATACATATTTATGTTTATTCATCAATGCACAAATATAGAGATGATAAATGCAAATCATAGAGACCGACTCACGACTCTATGCAAATGCAATGCGGTACCGACTCAATCATCACTAGTTCACTCAGGAACTCTGCTGGAACCATCGCTCATTACCGAAGTAACTCCCCGTGGGGCCTACGATGTTCACCCATTGCTCACACCCCACATGGGCACACAATGTTTATGGATCGCTCACACCCCACATGGGCACACGACCCGATCGCTCACACCCCACACGGGCACACAATCCGATTGCTCACACCCCACATGGGCACACAATCATTTGTAATCATCGCTCACACCTCACATAGGCACACGACGTTACAACAGATTCTCATTAGAATCACACAACACAAGAATGTACATCATTATGCTTCACATACAAAATGACTCAAGACATTCTTATAATGCATACATGTATACAAACATTGTCATGCATTCATCTCTTACAATCACATACAATTCATCAATATGAATTATTTCACCATCTTTATTCATGCATTAGAAATCAATCCAACAATGCATTTTCTTGCCATACGGCCACCAATTAGCATACATTGAACTTCACGTAAGCAATTCATTTTCCCACATACATGTAATCATAAACATGCATATAAAACCAATTACAACATATCACATTCATTTACCTTTCGGCCACACTTTATCATCACAACATGTCATCACATGCACTATCATTACACAACATCATACAAGGCATACACATGAATATCAATGCCACATTGTATTTTATCCAACTAATATACACATCCTCATATTCATGCATTGAAAATAATTCAAACAATGCATTTCACCACCTACCACAACAATCATACAAATCACAATGACTTCCACAAGTGATTCACACCACAAAGGCTACCCACGACACATCATAACAACATACATTGATATTCAATCAAACAATGTATTTTTACCACACAACAACATCATTAATCACGCCTCGAAGTCTAATCCAAAACAATGCACATATTTGCCACAAAGCCACAAACCATCATCACAACATTTCATCATGTATATTCACATCATATAACGGTCTACAAGCTACACGTTACATGTCACAAGCATATATCATGCTAACACATCAATCGCACACATTATACGCGATAAAAACCCGACAACCCAACACTTTTCCAAAACCACGACCTAAATAATTCATCTACTTCCCTCCAAACCATTTTTAATAGAAATAGCTTTTCATTTGCTTTCCAACGCTTCAAACGGCGACCAAAACGGACTTACGGTTTGAAAATTACGACGAAAACAAAATTGGAAAATATCATGTTCGCTCCAGTATTCGCTAGGCGAACCCTAGCGAACCAAGGCAGTGGAAAACAATCATAAAGTTCGCTAGGCGAACCATCTAGCGAACGTTCGCCCATTCCTTCGCTGGGGTTCGCTAGGCGAACCCGCGAAACCCAGAATTCGCAGCAGCGTCAACCTAGGTCATATGGGACCAAAATACATCATTTTTATCACCCAAACCCTTCTAATTCATACCAGAACAACCAAAACATGTTTAGACATAATCAACGAGTATTCTACGCGGTTTATATCGAATTTCATCCGTGAAAACATCTATTTCTATCAGTTACTCCTAATTTTAATCGATAAGAAAAGTCGAGAAACAACCAAAACAATCACAACAAACAACACATATACATACACAAGCAAGATATAATTGAAACTTCTCACCCTTACCCGATTATTCGCGCTCGAAACGGGGTTCCCGCTATTTTCCTCTTTTCTCCTCTTTTCTCTCCTCTTCCTTTCCTTCCCTTCTCTTTCTTTCCTTTTTCTTTCCCTTCTCTCTTTTTCTTTCCACTTACTATTTATATAAAATATCTAAACCCCTAAAAGACTATTTTACCCCTCAAACTCAAATATCTCGCAAACGCTCTCAAAACGCGATAAAACTTAAACATCGGTGAAATATATTTCGGGAAATAAAAGTTGAAAAGAAATTATAATTTAATACAATTATTTTATCTATCAGAGAAATTAACCAATTAACTCAATTAGAAGGTAAAATACAATAAATTCACACATTCCACCAAATTCACATAAATGAAATAAATAAATGGAATTAAACAAATCGGGGTGTTACAATTCTCCCCCACTTAGACATTTTCGTCCTCGAAAATATACCGAGACGAACAACCCCGGACACGACTCTCGCATCCGACCCACAAACCAACATGCCAACAAAAGGCACACCACAAATAACACAACTGACAAACCACCTCGCTAACAACGACTACAACAACGCCACGACAACGGCAACAACCACAACGACCAAATGCAATGCCCATACAATGCACTTGACCACCAACTCACAACTCAAAGAAAACCAAGATACCAACACACAGGTTCACTCTAGAACCGAAACACAACAAGATCGTTACCCTACCCTAGGTAACACTCCCCTAATTTCCCACACAGGAATTAGCTACACACACTCGAACCATCACCATGGAAACGAGGCAACAACACAAACAAGAACATAAAGTTCCACGACACCACAAGGTCTCAACAACATCAACAAAACCAGAACACCAACAGCAATGCTACGATTCACCAATCGAACATGCAACCAAACATCCATCTACATAGTAGCCCATGGATAACATTTGACCTTTCACCTAACACTTCCATTCTAAAACATCAAATGGTCTCTTCACTCCTACATGTTCCCAATGTTCAACCTATGACCTCTTACAAGTCCCACACGCAAATACAAATTATGCCACACCACGCATCCGCTGCGCACTCTGATTACTCGTAACCATCAAAATTACTAATTTCACGTCCAAAGTCTAACTCTTTCTCATTTTCACCAAAAATCACTGTTCACTGTTAATATACCCAACCGCGCACTATCAGACGTCAATTCACACACCAACCCAAATCTCTAAATCCTCCCAAAAGTTCCCACTCTTTAACCATCAAAGGAGACATAAGTAAAACTTCTGACTTAACTCATCATGCACGACATGAACTTTACCAATAGGATAATTCGAGCCAAGTCATAACTAATCAGGAATTCCAATCATCCGACCGCGCCTCAATCCGAGTCACCAATCAAAAGTTAGAAAGGAAACAAAATTAGACAACCTGCCATGTTCGCTAGGCGAACCTTTTAGCGAACCCTCGCCTTGCCGTTCGCTCCGCGAACCCCTTGGCGAACCAAGTCAGAACCAAACAGAGCCAAAAACACCCAAAGTTCGCTAGGCGAACAACTCAGCGAACCTTCGCTGACCTTCGCCAACTGGTTCGCTAGGCGAACCCACGAAAACTCAGAATTACAACAGTCTTGTTACTCATCCAAAACCGTCCATTCCTCCATCCAAACACCTTGAACCTAAAACCCTTAAAATAATACCTCTCAATGTAGAACTGCATCTACTTCCGATGGATCCACAATCATACTCTCATCTGAAATAACATATCCAATAAACTAACCTTTTTCAACCCAAATTCTCACTCGAATAACTCAGCATAAAACTTCGTCTCTTTTTGACACTTGTAATTCAAATCCCAAACACTCTACCTGTTCTTCCTATGAGTTTATACAGATCTGAATATCCTCAATCAAAGCCATTACGAACTTATCCACATAAATATGGAAGATACGATTCCTCTACTCCACAAATATTACAGGCGCATTACTATCACCGAACAACATCACTGCACGTTGTAATGCCCAAACAAACCAAACCTCATTCAAACTTATCCAGACTCACATTAAATTAATCAAAGCCTCAACTCACACCATTCACCACTCTTATCAAACATTCCATCCAATTGCGATTTCACTCAAACTCAACCAAACCATTCCAGTTATCTATTCATGAAAGTGGACACTTATTCTCAATCGTTACCTTAATCAACTGTTAGTAATCCATACACAATTTCTCTTCTTAACAGTCCAAATTCCATAAATCCCCACGTGTAGCAACAACCATCCCAAAAAAACTCTCAAATAGTACATTCACACTTAAGGTTTTCTCAAAATTTCCATTAACGCTTTATAATTCCAAAGACTCCAAACCTCTCCAGAACTTTAAGTTTCGCTTTCCATAGTCTCAATACCAATACCATCATAATGCTTGTTATTCCATTCAATCATCTCTCCATTTTGTTACTACCCATACCGGGGCTCCCCAAGACGACACACTTGGCCTCACAATTCTCCTTTCCAGTAAATCTTCCAACTGCTCTATCAGTCCAGGTACTTCTAATACTAACATCCAATATTCCATCCGGGAATACATCTAAAAATTATGCACAACCGGTAGCTCATCACTGTGTCCTTTCTGCTAATTCCTAGAAAACTATCGTCACAAACATAATAACATCTTAGTTTCACGTCCTAAAAGTTCTTTTACTTACTTAGCAGATTCAACCTCAAATCCTTACCTTCGTCCAATTTGAGTTCACACTCTACTCTCTGAGAACAACCTTTAACAATACCCAATCGTTCTCTCCCAATGACTTCCCAACTTGACCAACATACCAAAAAAAACCTCTAATCCGTCTCATCTTCCAGTATAAGAGTCTTTATCAACTCATCAAAGCAATCCGTAATCATTTTCTCAATTCCAAATAATTCATGGCACACACTATCCAAGCTGGAAAGACCCGTCTATTCCATCCAACATAATTCCCGTCTACTATCAACAAGAGATTAAGGGTGATCAGTTCCTCAATTTGTTAATAGACAGCCGATAATCATGATGGGGCATAAACCGTCTTTACCAAACTATAATAGTCGTTCTTGCATCCTATACATAAAGCTACCTAAGGCACAAATCCTTAGTTGACATAAACCTTACCTCCGCATTCCCTCCGGAATCGGGAACAACACTGTCCTAACAACACTTACAATCTTGCAATCAATGGCACACTGAGCCCACGCTCCACAACCGAAGCAACTTGGAGAAGTACCAGCTTCTCCCCCACTTATCTCATTCTCAATCCTGAAGACAAAGGATTAGAAAAACCAGAAAGCACTGACAGTGTTTCCCACACATATCACGTACTAAGGGGCAAACAACAATGACAGTATTCAACTGTCACACCAACTGACTCAACAACTTGGCCGGACGGACCGACCTGCTCTGATACCACTAATGTAACACCCCAATTCCCATCGCGAATAAATAATACATAAATAAAATCAGAGTAACTAAAAATTTATTTTTCCGACAGAAACAAGGATGTCACATTAAATAAACAAAACATCATCCCTGCTCATAAATTTGATACATAGCGTAAAATAGATTACCCTCAATTGGGAAACTTTTCCATATAAAGGTAATACCAAATATATTCAACAATTATATACATAAATAACATAATTGTTACCCCGACTCCCGTGCTACGTATCAGAGCAGACACCAAGACCGACAACAGAACGGAGGGCTAGTCTCCACAAAAGACCTCCAGCAACTCTAATTTGCAATGCCTCATAGAGCATTATAAAACAGCAGAAGGGTGAGAAATAACAACTAAATCAAGATTGTATAATAATATGCAAACACACATTCAAACACATGTATAAATCATCTCACCCATACCATCACATACTAGCACATATAGCATACCACAAATACAACATACCACACATAATAAATCAAATCATGATTTTCCACACATAACGCATCCATTCACAATTCTCACCACAATTCATCACAACTCACTCATATACATCACAATGTATATATGTACAAAACCAAGCATATTCATCATGCACACTTCCACAATTCTTGTCACTCCACATAAACATACATATTTATGTTTATTCATCAATGCACAAATATAGAGATGATAAATGCAAATCATAGAGACCGACTCACGACTCTATGCAAATGCAATGCGGTACCGACTCAATCATCACTAGTTCACTCAGGAACTCTGCTGGAACCATCGCTCGTTACCGAAGTAACTCCCCGTGGGGCCTACGATGTTCACCCATTGCTCACACCCCACATGGGCACACAATGTTTATGGATCGCTCACACCCCACATGGGCACACGACCCGATCGCTCACACCCCACACGGGCACACGATCCGATTGCTCACACCCCACATGGGCACACAATCATTTGTAATCATCGCTCACACCTCACATAGGCACACGACGTTACAACGGATTCTCATTAGAATCGTACAACACTAGAATGTACATCATTATGCTTCACATACAAAATGACTCAAGACATTCTTATAATGCATACATGTATACAAACATTGTCATGCATTCATCTCTTACAATCACATACAATTCATCAATATGAATTATTTCACCATCTTTATTCATGCATTAGAAATCAATCCAACAATGCATTTTCTTGCCATACGGCCACCAATTAGCATACATTGAACTTCACGTAAGCAATTCATTTTCCCACATACATGTAATCATAAACATGCATATAAAACCAATTACAACATATCACATTCATTTACCTTTCGGCCACACTTTATCATCACAACATGTCATCACATGCACTATCATTACACAACATCATACAAGGCATACACATGAATATCAATGCCACATTGTATGTTACCCAACCAATATACACATCCTCATATTCATGCATTGAAAATAATTCAAACAATGCATTTCACCACCTACCACAACAATCATACAAATCACAATGACTTCCACAAGGGATTCACACCACAAAGGCTACCCACGACACATCATAACAACATACATTGATATTCAATCAAACAATGTATTTTTACCACACAACAACATCATTAATCACGCCTCGAAGTCTAATCCAAAACAATGCACATATTTGCCACAAAGCCACAAACCATCATCACAACATTTCATCATGTATATTCACATCATATAACGGTCTACAAGCTACACGTTACATGTCACAAGCATATATCATGCTAACACATCAATCGCACACATTATACGCGATAAAAACCCGACAACCCAACACTTTTCCAAAACCACGACCTAAATAATTCATCTACTGCCCTCCAAACCATATTTAATAGAAATAGCTTTTCATTAGCTTTCCAACGCTTCAAACGGCGACCAAAACGGACTTACGGTTTGAAAATTACGACGAAAACAAAATTGAAAAATATCATGTTCGCTCCAGTATTCGCTAGGCGAACCCTAGCGAACCAAGGCAGTGGAAAACAGTCATAAAGTTCGCTAGGCGAACCATCTAGTGAACGTTCGCCCGTTCCTTCGCTGGGGTTCGCTAGGCGAACCCGCGAAACCCAGAATTCGCAGCAGCGTCAACCTAGGTCATATGGGACCAAAATACATCATTTTTATCACCCAAACCCTT
This sequence comes from Lathyrus tuberosus, assembly GCA_022829125.1. NCBI lineage: Eukaryota > Viridiplantae > Streptophyta > Magnoliopsida > Fabales > Fabaceae > Lathyrus > Lathyrus tuberosus. The sequence goes on along the minus strand of JALAZF010000139.1, from coordinate 13,255,551 downwards.
CTAATTCATACCAGAACAACCAAAACATGTTTAGACATAATCAACGAGTATTCTACGCGGTTTATATCGAATTTCATCCGTGAAAACATCGATTTCTATCAATTACTCCTAATTTTAATCGATAAGAAAAGTCGAGAAACAACCAAAACAATCACAACAAACAACACATATACATACACAAGCAAGATATAATTGAAACTTCTCACCCTTACCCGATTATTCGCGCTCGAAACGGGGTTCCCGCGATTTTCCTCTTTTCTCCTCTTTTCTCTCTTCTTCCTTTCCTTCCCTTCTCTTTCTTTCCTTTTTCTTTCCCTTCTCTCTTTTTCTTTCCACTTACTATTTATATAAAATATCTAAACCCCTAAAAGACTATTTTACCCCTCAAACTCAAATATCTCGCAAACGCTCTCAAAACGCGATAAAACTTAAACATCGGTGAAATATATTTCGGGAAATAAAAGTTGAAAAGAAATTATAATTTAATACAATTATTTTATCTATCATAGAAATTAACCAATTAACTCAATTAGCAGGTAAAATACAATAAATTCACACATTCCACCAAATTCACATAAATGAAATAAATAAATGGAATTAAACAAATCGGGGCATTACACGACACACCTTACCTTTACAAGTCTTTCATTTGATATGTACCGTTTAATCTGAAAAATATTTATGCAAGCTTATTGCTTGAGGTCAAGCAAAAGTTTAAGTTTGGGGGAATTTGATCAGTGGTTTTCACTCGTATGTTTTTGGGTCTTTTTGTGTCTATTTCAGTTGTGTTTCGTTTGCATTTGAATTCATGTGGTTATTTTTACTTAGTGTTTATGTTCTTATTTAAGTTAGTCTAAGTTTCAATGTTATTTCTTTCATAGACCTTTTATGCTTTGATTTGGTAGTATTTTCTGTGCTTTTCAGGTATACATGAATAGCCAATGATCGGACGTACGCGCGATGAAGTTTCGGAGCTTAAAGATGACTTTTTGGCAGCATCACAGAAGCCTGACACGGGTGCCCGTGTCACAGGACACGGCCCGTGTCAGGGCCCCTGAAGAAGAACACATGGGACAGCAATAAAGCATGCCTGACACGACCGCCCGTGTCATGGGACACGGCCCGTGTCAGGACTCCTGAAGAAGAAGTACGGGGGCAGCAAGAAAGCATGCCTGACACGGGCGGCCGTGTCAGGAGGCCTGGAGACCAAAAATTTGTGATTTTTCCTGTTTTGCTAAAACACTTATCTGAGGGGTATTTTGGGTATTTCCTGGATTGTAATGACAGATCAAAGTTATTTAAGTTAGGTCTAGAAGAGTGAAAAAACATCTGGGGTTTTACGAACAATTGTACGAGAAAAGTTCATGCTTGGAAGAAATCTGGGAGAACGGAGATCATCGATTCGCGGAAGCAATTGAGGTCAAAGTAATCCTACACTCTTTGTAATGTCTTTCTTGTATCTTTCCCTTGTTTTTGTTTTAATTATGAACATGAGAGGCTAAACCCCCCAATGCTAGGGGGGTGTCCGTGATTTCCTTATGTAATGACAATTGAATCTTTTTAGTAGTAATTGTACTGTTTATTTTATTAATCTTGTTATACGATGTTCTTCATACAAATCTTTATTGGAAAATTGGATTTGATTTATGGTTGAATTTAGGTTGGAAAACCATTTTAATGCTTTCGTATAGCAATATCATATTCGATATCGCCGAGGAATTGGGATATCGTATTTTAACCGTATTACTTTTGTTAAACAAAAAAAGCTTGGGATTCTCTATATACCACCAAGGAATTGGGGTATAGAGAGAATACCAAAGGGTTTTCTCTAAAGAAATTTTGGAAAACTAATCTAAAGAGGCGGTGATAATAAAATTTACAGTATTATTGCACACATAGGAAAAATTGTTATTATAAGGGATTTCATACACCTCTCCTAGCATTATTTTCATAATCGTCTAAAACCTTAATTATATTTACATTTCTTTTCGTTGTTAAAATTACTACTCATCAACTCTTACCAAGGAAACTTTTGTTTAATTGAAAATACATTTGGCATTATAAATTCTGATAGTCCTCAAGAGATCGACTTCGGGGAAAACCCCTTTTATTACTACACTGATAAATAGTGCATTGCTATTTACCGGTCAGGTGTCAAAGAATCATCACCGTTAGGATACTTCGACTGTTGAACGGTACATCACAGAAGAAACAATTGAGTTTTGTATAAAATATTTGTCAGAAGCAAACTCTATAGGAATTTCTAAGTCTCGTCATGATGGAAGATATGATGGTAGAGGTACTCAAGGTTTTAATGTTAAGACTTTTGTCCTAGATGTAGTTCTTTAAGTACATTTGTATATATTGAATAACATGGATGAAGTAAAACCTTACCTGACCGCTTTCATAACTTGGTTTAATGAAAGTGTTTCTAAAGAGAGTAGTGCATCAGAGACAATTAAATAGTTGTCATGTATGCCCAAGTTTAATGTAATTACTTGGAGTGCATACGACATTAATAAATTTTCATTCTATACAAAATCAATGGATGAATGTAGTACCATGCAAAATAGTGGGGTTATGGTTGAAGTTGAATCAATGTATTTCTCTAGTTCCATAGATAACAGTCATGTGCTAACATCTAGAGTGTACTTTGGGGTCATTGAGTCAATTTTGGAGATTGATTATGTTGTTTTTAAGTGCCTTTATTTAAGTGCAAGTGGATTGACAGTAACACTGGTGTAGAAAGCGATGAATTAGGATTCACACGGGTTGATCTTCGAAGGGCAACTTATAAGAACGAACCATTGATCATGGCAACCCAAGCAAAACAAGTTTTTTATGTCACTGATCCTTCTAAAACTAGATGTTTAATTGTTCTTCATGGAAAATATCTTCCTAATAATACTGATGAAAATCAAGATTTTAACTATGAGCCCCCTTGTTTCGCAACACATGTACGTCATTCATCTGGAAAAAATGATTCAAATGATGTGCATGTTATTCGTTGTGATCATAAAGAGGGATTATGGAAAAACTAGTAAGTAAATGTTTTATATCACTTAGTAATTTATAATTATTCATTTTACTCATTTTATTCCTTTTACTGAAGATTTAATGTTGTTGTTGATTATCCTGATTGGTTTCAAATGTTGTTCAAATTATAGGTGCTAACGACCAGTGACAAATCTTAGCATAGAACTTTTAGACAGCCTACAAAGCTTTCCATTTTGGTTTTTTCTTTTGTTTGTTAATAATTTGATTTAGTTTTGTTGTAAAATTATAAGGTGTGTCCCAATTTTGGTTTGCATTTTGTGTAAACAATGAATATTTGTGGTACAATGTTTCTATTTGAGAAAATGGCAAAATGTACGAGTTTCTATTTCAAAAATATGCAAAATATGGTTCTATATTCTGTGATATGTTCTGTAATACAGGTACAAACAAAAATATAAAAAAGTATAATGTTATCCCCTTGGTTTTTACCTATAACTAAGGTAAAACTATTGTGTTATTACCTTGGTTTTACACAAAATCGAGATTTAATATTGGGCGCGCCATCCAGTTTTGAAAATAATAAAAAAGGCAGATGATGGGGATTGAAGCCATGTGCAGATAACTTTACCCCTCGATTATTTAGAAACCAAAGGGTAAAGTGGCCACTTTTCATGACACCCTTCGTTACATTGCTAATGTAGTCGAGGTTATATGAATTTCTTGTCCGAAGTTAAATGTGTTTTTTGTACTAGTGTTTGGTGTTTGATATAACACCATAATCCCCGAATCGACATTTAATAATATAGTTCAAATAAAATTTCACAATTAGAGTGTCACACATGCTTCGCCATAGCATAAAAACATCAAGGCAACATAGTCATTGAAAAATAAGCAACAGAAAACCATTTGACACATAAGTCTCAACATCAAAAGAATAACAAAACTCCAACACAAGTAAGGAATAAAACAAATAAAAAATGAACAACCCATCCCTAGTGCTACATATTAGAGCGACTCCTTTAAGACCCAATGATAAAAGATAAAGAGGCATCGATGTCATCCTTTAACTCAAGCGGCTACTCTTGTACCTGACTATCTGTACTCTAGAGGAGCACAAACACCACCACAATAAAAAAGGATGAGAATATACTTTACAAATGTTAATGGTGAAAATTAACAGTAGGATGGTAAACGAAATAACAACAAGTATAATATTCTTACAAAACACAATCACATTCCACTTTATAATGCAATGCTAATGCACCAATTTATGCATGTGGTACACAATTTTGGGGATCAGAGGTTTGTTACTGATAATCATCTGAATCTTGACATGCAAGGTTCGCTCATTCGTCCTTACCTTTTGTTGAACCCTTGTCTTTCATGTACCAAAAATGCTTAGCCAAGTGACCATACTTTTCACAGTTATAGCAATGTACACTTCTTTTCTCTACTTTGTCTTTCTGATAGGAATTTCCTTCTTCTCTTTTCGAGGATTCAGAAGTTCTATCATCGATCTTATTCTTGTGAAAATTCGACCAAGACTTCTTGCCCTGAGTCTTGTCGATTTTGCCTTTGAACTTGTTGAAACCACCATTCTTCTTCCACGATTGCACTTGTAGTGCTTGTATTGAGTCTTGAACTCCTTTCCTTTCGACAATCCTAATCTCATGCGCTTCCAACGAACCAACCAAATCTTCTAGTTTTAGGGTTTCAAGATTGTTGGATTCTTGAATAGCTACGATAATATGATCAAAGTGAGAGGTCAACGTACGCATTACCTTCTCAACTATCATCTTATCAGTTAGGGTTTCACCACAACCCTTCATGAGATGGATGAGTTTCTGCACCTTCTACACATAGCTTGCAATCTTTTCATCTTCTCCATTGACAACAATTGATATTGTCGTCACAACGTTTGGAACTTAACGACTTTAACTTTCTCGCCTCCTTCATATTACTTGACAAGAATATCCCACACCTCCTTCGCCGATTCAGCATGAGTGATTTTGTCAAAGTTATCTGCATCAACCACTGATTGGATGTAGAACGCCGCCTTGCAATCCTTCTTTTTGGCATCCTTGTGAGAGGTTCTCTGTGCTTTAGTTGCATCTTCACCAAGCGTATGAATGCCATTAGTAACCACTTATAGGGTTTCATGAAAGTCAAATAGGGATTGCATCTGTTTTCTCCATCGAAGCCAATTCTTGCCGTCAAGAGTTGGAAGGGAGTTTGGTAAATTTCTTTTACCATTCATCTTTGCAGCGATTGATCAACAATAACCTACGATCCCAGAAACACGATCTCTGACGTGTGATTCTTGAAAACACGATCAAGAATCTAACCAGAGCTCTAGATACCAAATTGTTAGTGCGTGAGGCACTTTTAGTGAAGAGAGATAGAATAAGAAAATAAGGATTTATTGAATGAATTGTTACAAATAATGATACATACTATGACTATTTATATACAACCCTAATTGGGTTTGGGTTAACACAACTTGGATTATATTTAAATATTAAATATAATCAAATTTAATCTAATATTTCAACAATTTGGAGCCACCCATCATTTTATTAAACATCATTATGTCCGATCTAAATGACATAATGATGTTTGGTGCAAAAGATGCAAGAAAGAGTTCTAAATGACATGTGTGTGAGAGGGGGATTTTTTTGTAATCTTTAAAAGTTATTTAAGAGAGAAAGATTTTTTAAAAATAAGGCTAAAATACAGTTTTGGTCCCCCTGTTTGTCAAAATTCACGGTTTTGGTCCCCCCATTTTGTTTTTTAACAGTTTTGGTCCCTCACCCCTCACTATTCATGTACGGACATGTACTGTTCATGTACGGACATATACTGTTCATGTACGGATCAGGTACTGTTCATCACTTTTTTGGGCCAAAATTGGAGTAGGGGACCAAAACTGTTAAAAAATAAAATGGGGGGACCAAAACCGTAAATTTTGACAAACAGGGGGACCAAAACTGTATTTTAGCCTAAAAATAATTTATTATGAAATTTAAATTAAAAAATAAAAACACTATAAAATAAATTTAAATCTTTAAATAAATTTCGCAAACGAATGTATATCCATGCATAAAAAATGTCAAAAAATAAATTAAATAAATTTTACTCTTACCGAATTAATTAGCTTAATTTTTTTAATGAATTGTTTATAAATTACTATAATCTATTCATTAACATTTAAATCTATATTTATTCAACCTATTAATTTTATCATCTAAGGTGCGTTTGATTTGTAAAATTATAAATACTTGACAAAAAAGTATTAGACAATGTAAAACAATACAAAATAATTCATTGTACTTTACTCTGTTTGACGATCGATGCATTGGACAATTTTTTTGATACACTTTGTTTAAGATGTTTATGCACTAAATAAAATAATGTAATTTTAACAATAATATTCTTGTGTGTGTGTGTGTGTACGCGCATGTGTGAATGCGTGTGTTCGTGCGTGTGTGTGTGTGTGAGAGAGAGTTACATAGGACACCTGGATTCTGGTGAGCATTAAGGCAACTACATATCACCCCAACAAAATAGAAATTAGTTACGCATACTTATCATATCTTTACAATTAAGACATGTAAAGAAGAAGTTGAATAACATCTATGACGATTCCTCTAACAACGCTTTCGTCCTCAATTTTCCCCTCATTTCCTCTCTTGTTGTGATTTTGGTATTGAGTGTATTTCTAAAAGAACTACCAAAAATCTACCACAAGTTCTCTATAATGGACTGATTGAAACCCTTATTTATAGGATTTGATATGCTCTTTATGCTTAGTGAGACTTGTATGTCTCTTATTGTGCTTACTTTCTTCTCCCCTAAGTTTTGCCAGCTCACTGGAAGTTGCCTTTGTTGCCTTTCATCCCTAAGCGTACCGCATAATCTTGCTTAGCAATCAAACCCTCCCTTGCCCATGAAGTAACTTAGCCTTAAGTCATGAACCGCCATACCTCGCTTAGCAAGTTTGATACTGCTCTTTTGTCGCTGTTACCCATTTAGCGAGACCCCGTTATTGGCTTAGGGAGCTTTGGTTATTAGAGTGTTCTTTTTTACTAATTTTTTATGTTTTCTTGGTTCTTTTTACCTATACTTAATGAATACACTGTTAAAAAGTTCATACATGCGTTTTATAGTGTTTAATTGATAAATTGAGGGTTTTTCATTGAATACTCGCATATTAAGTTAATAATGCTTATTTATTTTGCATATTTTTGACACTTATCACCAACCTCCTTTCCGTTCACCATCTCGGGTGTACACAGTAAGCCACCCCTTCTTAATCAGCTCTTCTTTCGCATCCTTCAGATGGATAAATTTATTTGTGTTCTTGACGTGACTCTTGTAGAAATGACAGTGTTTATACTTATTCATCTGAGACGATTCTATGACTGAGTAAGGATTCATGACCCCAATTTTCTTGAATTTAGTATTTTCACACTCTTTCTATATTTTCTCTCTTAAATTTTTTAAGGGAGTGTATGCGTTGAGCTTGGATCGGAGGCCGCGATCCCTGTCTTCTTTATGATGGTCATTATCTCTTTATAGTGCTCGGCTGTATCCGAACTTCCATGGTCTTCGAGCTCTCTCTCATTCTTCAACCATGAGCTCCTCTTCATAATGGATATATGGTTGATCCCTATTCAACTAATCACTCAAATTGCATGCTTCCTCGAGCCCTAACTTTTCTTGAAACATGGAATCTCATCTTAACCCCTTCTTGAACATCCATTGTTTTAGCCCATCGTCCGTGCCCCCGATACTATTGCCACTTTTGTGAAATTGTCAATGAACTCATGCAGGGTTTCTTTCTTATTCCCAGTGACCCCGCTGAGTACGACTATGGTTATGGGTTTCCACTTTCGGGTGGTAAACTAGGTAATGTAGGTTCAAATGTAGATGCCACAAGAACTGGACTATTTTCTAGCATAAGAGGCGGAGCTATGGCAGTTTCATCGGTTGTAGCAACATATTATTAATGAGGAAAAGAGTGACTTTGGATGTCACAATGCTTGAGGAATATGATGATAGATCTGTTGGAGGAGGAGGTTGAAACTTTAAGGAAGAAGATCGCTGAAGCTTCAAGAAAAGGATATCTGAATCTTTGGCGAAAATACAATGATTTTTCATGGAAATTAGCATGAACCATAATTCGATTTCCACATACAGTTCGGTTAGGAACTACAAATGATAGGTGGGGTAGTAAAGTTGTATCTTGTTGCGATGGATTTTTACTTCCGATGTAGCAGAAAGGGGGATGACATGTAAGGTTAGCACTTCAACGACCAACTTAATGAGAGAAATCAGAAATAGTGTGTGAGTGAGAATAAATTTAAATACCTAAAATAACACGTTTTTCTCTTATATACCAAAATGATACAAATTGTTTTCGTATGATGCAGTGTGCTCTACGAACAACTATTAGATTGAATCAGTCATTGATTGATGTGCTAGAGGACATAATTGCCTTCATCTAATTAAAACAAAAGTCTACCTACTATGCGTGTCTTTCAACATAAAATCCATTCTTTGAACATTTTCTATAAACTTTAGGAATAACATCGAAGAAATATACCTATACACTAATATAGTTAAAATTACTTTAAAATTAATTCTTACTCGAAACTAATATTTCAAGTCTTTGTTTTTGTTGTGAAAAACGATGACTTTAATCAAAGTATAAACTGGTTTCTTGAATTATCAAGAACCAATAACAAGGGTTAGGGTTTAATGGAAAAGAAAACAAGAAGAAGAAGAAGAAGAAGAAGGAAACAACAAGGATTGGGCAAATATAATTCTGTTTACTATTCACTTTCTCATTAACGTTTACAAATGATTACAAGTGAATATCACAATTTGCCACACTCAACAAACTGAGTGTACTAGCCTATTTATAGACTAACTAGGTAACTTGCAGCCCAAGAAACCTAAACAATTGGATCCTTAACACAAGGCCCAATTAAACAGAATATAAACATTTCGACAGAATACATATAAGAACAGACTTCGACTACTATATAAAACTAACAGACATCAGCATGTGAACAAGTTTCGACTGCATGCTTGCCTCCTGTCGAAATACATGAAAGCTCTCCTTCGACACAGATGAGTTCGACCCAAATCTCACAAATCTCCACCTTGGATCTAACTCAGTAACAAAGGGAAACAACTAGCTTTCATCATGCAGCTTTATCAACTGCATACAGTGGAAGAACTTGCAACTTGGCAACGTCTTGGTGATCATATCAGTAGCATTGTCTTCAGTCGAAACCTTCAGCACCTGGACTTCACCATGCTCAATTATCTCTCTGACGAAATGCATCCTTACATCGATATGCTTAGTTCGCTCATGATAGGCTGAATTCTTTGACAGGTGTATTGCACTTTGACTATCACATTTAACAGTGATACTTCGACCTTGAAGTTTCAGCTCCTTTGCAAAACCTTCAAGCCACAATGCTTCCTTCACAGCTTCAGTGAGGGCAATATATTCAGCTTCAGTGGTTGATAAGGCAACAACCTTCTGAAGCATCGCTTTCCAACTGATTGTCGTGCCAAACATTATGAAAACATATCCAGAAATAGACTTTTTGGAATCCATACAACCTGCATAATCAGAGTCAACAAATCCTTCGATTTCGACTATGTTATCACCATCACAGGCTCCACCATAAATTAAGACTCTTTTCAGAGACCCATTTATGTACCTGAGAATCCACTTTACAGCTTGCCAGTGCGCCTTTCCAGGATTGGCCATATACCTGCTCACAAGTCTCACTCCATATGCTATGTCTGGCCTCGTACAGACCATGGCATACATCAAAGAACCCACTACACTAGCATATGGAATGCTATTCATATAGATTCTTTCAGCTTCGGTACTCGGACTTTGAGTAGTACTAAGCTTAAACTGAGGATTTGTAGGTGTCACAACAGGCTTCGAATTCGACATACCAAACTTGTTGAGAAGCTTCCGTAGGTATGTCTCCTGAGATAAGCACAACTTCGACTGCTTTCTATCTCTCCAGATGTCAATCCCAAGAATCCTGGCTGCAGCTCCCAGATCCTTCATTTCGAACTCCTTACTGAGTTCAGCCTTCACCTTCGTTACATCCTCAACACTGTTGCTAGCTATGAGGATATCATCCACATACAGCAGCAACATAACAAATGAGTTTCCAGGTCGAAATCTGAAGTAAACACAGTGATCGAACTGACTTCTAGTGAAACCAATGTGTGCCATGAACTTGTCGAATCTCCTATTCCACTATCGAGGAGATTGTTTCAGGCCATACAAAGACCTATTCAGCTTGCACACATAATCTTCTTTACCATTTTCTGCATACCCTTCAGGTTGACGCATCAGGATCGTTTCATCTAGATCACCATACAGAAATGTTGTTTTCACATCCATTTGCTCAAGTTCCAAATCGAACTTTGCCACCATGGCCAACAACATTCGAATGGATCTATGCTTTACAACAGGTGAGAACACATCATTGAAATCGACTCCTTCTTTCTGAGTGAACCCCCTAGCAACCAGTCTCGCCTTAAAGAGCTTTGGCATCACTCATTCGATTCCTTCTTTGACCTTGAAAATCCACTTACAACTGACTAACCTTGCTCCTGCAAGTTTCTCAATCAGCTCCCAAGTGTTATTATCATGAAGAGATTTCATCTCGTCATCCATGGCTTTTTGCCATTCAGTCTTGTCTCGACTCCTTATAGCTTCCTTGTAATCTCTAGGCTCTTCGTCAAGTACCTCACTTGCAGAGATTAAGGCAAAAGCTATAAGATCTGCATAACCAAGTCTCTGAGGTGGCTTGATGACTCTTCTCGACCTATCTCTTGCCAGTAGGTAGTCATCGACAGTTTCTTCAACCTCATCAGCATCTTGCTCTTCGACTTCATCAGGGCTATGCACTTCAGCATCACTATGCTCTACCTCAACAGGCATCTCTACCTGTTCCAGCTCCTCTTCAGATATTTCTGCACTTCGACCAACATCACCAATTTTCTTGAACGCCATTTCGACTTCATTGAAAACTACATCACGGCTTGTGATACATCTTCTGTGACCTGGTTCTAGGCACCATAGCCTATAACCCTTGACTCCCTCAGGATATCCAAGAAACATGCATCTCAGAGCTCTAGGTTCGACCTTGTCTTGCCTAATGTGAGCATAGGCTAAACAGCCAAATATTCTCAGTTTGTCGAGATCTGGTGAATGACCCGACCAAACTTCTTCAGGTGTCTTCATTCCCAGCGCAGTCGAGGGACATCTATTTATCAGATAAGCTGTTGTCGAAACAGCCTCTGCCCAAAACACCTTCTTCAATCCAGCACTAACCAACATGCATCTAACCCTTTCTAGGATTGTTCGATTGAATCTCTCAGCTAAGCCATTTTGTTGAGGAGTACCTGCTACAGTCTTATGCCTTGCAATCCTAGACTCAACACAGTAACTGTCGAACACTTCGTTGCAGAATTCAAGGTCATTGTCAGTTCTCAATCTCTTAACCTTTCTGCCAGTTTGAGTTTCGACCAAAACCTTCCAACTTTTGAAATTCTCAAAAGTTTCATCCTTCGTCTTCTGAATGAATACCCATAGCTTTCTGGAATAGTCATCAACGATGGATAGAAAATACCTTGCACCTGAGTGTGAAGGATTCCTTGCAGGCCCCCAAAGATCAGCATGAATGTAATCAAGGGATCCATGTGTTCTTTGCTTGCCTTTGTTGAACTTCGCCCTACAGGATTTACCAAGTACACAAGATTTACAAAACTCCAGCTTTTAGACTTTGTCACCACCTAGCAGGTTCTGCTTCCCCAATTTGACCAGGCCTCTTTCGCTGACATGGCCCAATCTCATGTGCCATAAATCTGTCTTCGACACAGGTTTCGTGGATACAACATTTGTCGAACCACTTACAACCTCAGCCTCAAGGGTATACAAGTCTTGTTTCTTCACGCCTCTCAAGACTTCCTTCGACCCTTTCATGACTTTCAGGATACCTTGCTCTCCTTGGAAAACATATCCCTTTCTGTCAAATTCACCAAGAGAAATTAAATTCCTCTTAAGATCAGGTACATACCTAACCCCAGTCAATAGCTTTATTGACTCATCATGGAGCTTGAATCTAACAGATCCAATACCTGCAATCTTGCAAGCTTTATTGTTCCCCAGCAGCACTGATCCTCCATCTTGATCACATAATTCTTCAAACACATTCTTGTTTGGAGTCATATGCCAAGTACATCCATAATCCATAATCCACTCTTCGCAAGAGTTGCTGCTCGACACCACAAGGACATCAGATGATTCATAACCATCTTGCACAATAGTTGCATTCCCATTGTCCTTACCTCCATGATTATTCAGGCGCTCAGGGCACACCTTTCTTGTATGACCCTCCTTCTTACAGTGATAACATTTGATACCAGACATATCACCACCATAAGACTTCTGCTGAACCTTTCCTTTCTTCTTATCAAACCTACCATCTTTCTTCGACGATTTCCCTTTCACGGACAACCCTTCGCCAACTGATGAAGGTTTTTGCTCCTTTCTTTCGTTCAAATCCTTCGAATACAAGGCTGCTTGAACTTCTTCAAAGGTCAGGGACTCTCTTCCATACAAGAGAGTTTCTTTGAAGTGAGCATGCGATCTTGGCAAAGCACACAACAGCAACAATGCTTGATCTTCATCATCAATCCTCACATCAATGTTTTCAAGATCAAGAATCAGTTTGTTGAAAGAATCCAACTGCTCAGCCAAAGCCTTTTCTTCATTCATCTTGAACGAATACAAGGTTTGCTTCAGGTAAAGACGATTCACCGAGGATTTAGTCATATACAAACTTTCCAGCTTCGTCCATAATCCCACCGCTGTCGTCTCTTTTGATACCTGCCGGAGAACCTTATCACCAAGGCTCAACAATATTGCGTTGTGTGCTTTCTCGATCATTGCCGTCTTTTCTCTTTCCGTCAACGCAGCATCCATGGCTGCCATTCCCTTCAACGCTTCCAAACATCCCTGCTGCACCAGTAGGGCTTTCATCTTCAAGCGCCACAGACCGAAATCATTCACTCCGGTGAACTTTTCAATCTCATACTTTGTTGAAGCCATCTTCTCCACGCTCACCGCACCAATTTGTTGTGAAAAACGATGACTTTAATCAAAGTATAAACTGGTTTCTTAAATTATCAAGAACCAATAACAAGGGTTAAGGTTTAATGGAAAAGAAAACAAGAAGAAGAAGAAGAAGAAGAAGAAGGAAACAACAAGGATTGGGCAAATACAATTCTGTTTACTATTCACTTTCTCATTAACGTTTACAAATGATTACAAGTAGGGGTGGCAAAACGGGTCGTGGCCCGCCGGACCGGCCCGCCCATCTGCCAAAAAATGGTGGGTTGGGTTGGAATTTTGGGCCCGCCGCCCACCAACGCCCGCCCCGCTAAAGACCGCCACCCGCCAAAGCCCGCCCCGCCAAAACCCGCCGCCCGCAAAAGCCCGCCGCACCTTTTTTATTAACATGGTTGATATTTTATTTTCCAAATTATATACAGTATGAAATTTATATACAACCTTGCATCACATGAAAATTATATACTTTATGAAAATTATTTACTATGATAATCATTATGAAATTATTTACAGTATGAAAATTATTTACTAGCCTTGCATCACATGAAAATTATATACAGTATGAAAATTGATATACGGTATGAAAATTGATATACAGTATGAAAATTTGAAGATTCTCCAAATTATTAGTCTTGCTCATATTTTATTTGCCTTGTGCAAAAAATTGCTCAGTAAGCCAATTTGTGCATGCTTTTATAAAAACACATAGTTTGTTTAATTTGTGCATGCTTTTATAAAAACACATAGTTTATATACATTGCTCAGTAGGCCAATTTTTATACAAAATTTATAAAAACACATGTTTTGTGCATGCTTTTAACGGGACTGTTTGAGAAATTTCTAACCCAATTTGTTCTTATTGAAAGGTAAAAAAAAAGCCTTTTAATTTCTTAAAAAAATGGAAAAAATAAAAATAAAAAAGAAGGCGGGCAAGCCCGCTGCCCGCCAACCCGCAACCTTGGCGGGGCGGGCTTGATTTTCATGCCCATTTAAACTTGGCGGGCATGTCCGCCCCGCTCTTTTTTTGGCAGGCATTAAGCGAGGTAGGGCGGGGCGGGGCGGGCGGCCCGTTTTGACACCCCTAATTACAAGTGAATATCACAATTTGTCACACTCAACAAACTGAGTGTACTAGCCTATTTATAGACTAACTAGGTAACTTGCAGCCCAAGAAACCTAAACAATTGGATCCTTAACACAAGGCCAAATTAGACAGAATATAAACATTTCGACAGAATACATATAAGAACAGACTTCGACTACTATATGAAACTAACAGACATCAGCATGTGAACAAGCTTCGACTGTATGCTTGCCTCCTGTCGAAATACATGAAAGCTCTCCTTCGACACAGATGAGTTCGACCCAAATGTCACCGTTTTCATAAAAACTAATGCACACATATTCTTAAGGGTGTTTATTCTTTTGTTCACCCATAAAAGTCTACTAATTTTATTTTGCATTCTTTACCATTTTTGTTGTTGTATACATTAACTAGCTATAAGTCAAACGGGGTTTTATTTATTTTTTTGGAGTTAACCTTCATTTTATTCCACATCATTATGTCCTATCTATTCATTTACTTAAGATAAATGATGAGAAAAGATAATAAAACATGATTAATACTATGTATTTATGTTGCTTGAACGATGACTTAACTTAAGATAATTTGTTTTTATCAATATGTGGAATCATCCATCATTCAAGAAGAGACTAAAAGAACAAAAAAACACATGAGGTCAAAGAAAACGACAAGATTGTAGGACCTACCAACTACTGTCCCTCCAAGTGTGTAATGTAACATTTATTCTTTTTCTCTTATAATTTTTCACCTTTGCCATTCTCACGCGTGAGTCTATAATAACTTGCATTATTTCCTATTGTTAATAAGGAATCAAATTGAAGGACATTTATTTATCTTTTATTAAAATAGTTTATTACATATACTTCGAACACAACATCAACACTAATATATGACAATTAAAATAATAATTTAAAAAATAATAAATTATAAATATCAATGAAAGTGTCTGTTCCAATACTACATAAACATTTTATTTTTTGAAAATATCACGTACATTTTATTTTTCAAAAATATCAAATTACATAGCAGACAAGTAACTAAAAATAGAATACAGGTCTATATATGTTTGATTTTACTGTTTTTTAATTATTTTTTAAATATTCAAATTGGGATAAATTAGGTTGAGATATGTTTGATTTTACTGTTTTTTAATTACTTTTTAAATATTCAAATTGGGATAAATTAGAAGTGCAATTGTTTGAGAGTGATGTATGCTAATTCTGACATGAGGAATAAATTATCATCATTGGCATTTATTGAGGTAATGGAAATAAATTTTGGTGTCTTTCGGATAATAATTTATTTAAATAAAAAGACATATTTTCAACCAAAAGAAAGGACAAGAGTAGATGGATTTTTTTTCTCTCTCTATTTCTCCTCTTCCCGGAAGCAGAAGAGTTTAGATATTTTTTAATAAGACAATTTTATTTAAAAGAAAGAAAGAAATAAAGATAACAAAGAAAGGTTGGAGGCTTCACCTAACCCAACCAAAATCAACAAAATTTAATGGTATTTGTTTCAAATCTAAAAACTATATATTTGGAGATAAATGGTTAGGAAATAGTTATAGTCATCATGTTTGTTAGAAGGTTAAAAACTAATTATTCTCAAGTATAAAAGTTTTTAAGAATGAAATTAACATTTTTTTTTTATGTGAAAAGGTATGAATGTCAATTCCAAAAATATGTCATTTTTTTTAAATAATATAAATTATTGCTAGAACAAGGAACGATAAGAGTGGTGATTTCTAATATGGAGAGTGAGAGAATGAGATAGAGTGATTATTGATGGTAAAAAAATAGTGATTCATCGTTAATGAAATATCCAATATATATATAATTATATTATGTGAGGTATAAGTAACACATAACAAATTTGTAAATTCTATCGCTGTAACCGATTAAAGACAAAATGTAACCGATTACTGAACGATTATGTTTATAATGTAACCGCCTACAGATAAGGTATAACCAGTTATGTCAACATTCTAATTTTTTAAGGGGATATGCAACCAATTACAGACACGTGAATTACACTTTTTTACTTAACACACCACTTTAATTCATGTGCTACAAGTATTTCATGCCCATATGCTTCTTCAATCTCTTGAATCCAATCGACCATACTTTGGTCAGCAAATCACCCACTTGGTTTTTATTTCTACAATACTCCAACCTCAACCTTCCTTCACTAACAAGCTCTCTCAAGTAGTGAAACCTCATCTCAATATGTTTGCTTCTCTCCTATGCAATGGGGTTTTCTTAGCAAGATTTATAGCAAAAACGTTATCAACCATGAGCGTTACAACAACACCCTCTTTATTGCATAGCTCCCTCAACAAATTCATCAACAATACGGCTTGACATGCACACAATGAATCTGCAATATACTTGACCTCATAAGAAGGGAGTGCCACTACTAGTTTCTCTTTCGAACACCATGAGATTGGTGTTTCTCCGAACATAAAGATGTATTAAAATGTGGATTTTCTGTCGTCTTTATCTCCGCACTAGTTGGAACCGGTATATCCGAGTATATTGCATTTTACGCCCTTGTTCGTTGTGAAAAAAAATCCAAATCCAGTAGAACTTTTGACGTATCTTAGAATCATCTTGATTGCTTCCAGTGAGACATGTTCGATCTCCCCATGAATCTGCTCACAATTCTGACACTAAAGACAAAATTCAATCTCGTATTACATAAGTAACGTAAGGATCCAATCATCCTATGATACTGAGATGGATTAACATCATGTTCATTCTTCGACAGCTGCAACCTTGGTTTAGGATGAGTAATGACAATGTTATAATGTTCTATTTCAAATTTTTTCAAAATTTCAAGACCATACCTTCTTTGGTGCATGAATAGTCCCTTCTTGGACTTGTGAAACTTAATGTCATAGAAGTATGTCATGTGGCCAACGCCGGTCATCTCAAATTCCTTCATAAGCTCACTTTTAAATTAAAAATGCAGCCTTCATCGCTTCCCATAATCAATAAATCATCTACGTAGAGACAAAGAATTATCATCCCCATTTGCATCCTTCTTCACATATACACCATGTTCGCATACACAGTTGTTGAAGCCTATCTCTTTTAAGAAACCATATATCCTCTTGTTCTAAGCTCTCTGAACTTTGTTTAAATCATACAAAGCCTCTTTCAATCTATAGAACTTTGATTCTTGGTTTCTTACAAAAATACCTAGGGGTTGCTTCACATATACCTCCTCTTCCAATGGTCCGTTCAAAAATGAATATTTGACGTTCATTTGATAAATGGACCAATTGTTGTTGTTTGCAATCCCAGCAACCAATCAAATGGTCTCAATTCGTGCTACTGGTGCGCATACTTCCTTAAAGTCTATTACCTCATTTTGCAAAAATCCCCTAGCTACCAATCTAGCTTTGTGCTTCGCAACCTCTCCTTGGGGATTTGCCTTAACTTTGTACACACATCTCACACCTATAGGCCTTTTCCCTTGAGGCATATCAACTAGGTCCCAATTCTTGTTCTTCTCAATCGATTCAAGCTCATACTTCATAGCATAAATCCATTTTGAATCACTCAAATCCTCCTCTATTTTAACGAGTTTGGATTCAGCCATAAGTGCAAAATAGAAAAGTCACGATCGTCATTAACTTCGCTGTCCTGGAACAAATTACAATCTTGGAGTCTTGTAGGCAAACCTATTTGCCATGTTGATCTTCTCATGTTTTCTTCGATTCAGGCTTCAACGGGGGGCGTTTCTACATCTTCAAGCACTACAATAACCATTTTTTCCACTGCTATAACTGGTTACAACCTGTTGGTAACCAGTTACAAGTTGTTGCACTTCTTTTATCCCATCGAAAATGTCATCTCTACTGATCATGTTTCTCCTATTTTCTACATCATAAAACTTATGACCATCGGTAGAGTGATACCATACAAGTATCATTTACTCTCCCTTGTAATCAAACTTCTTTTTAAGTTGATTTGGAACTTGCCGATATACCACCGAATCAAATACTCTTAAGTGACTCATGTTCAATATAAATTCATACCAAGACTCTTCCGGTGTGACATTTTCTAGCTTCTTTATGGAGCATGTGTTCATTAAATAAATGGTTGTGGAGACAACTTTTTCCCAAAATTATTTCGGCAAGTTTTTTCCTTTTAGCACGCTCCTTACCATGTTCATGATAGAGAGATTCTTCCTCTCAGCAACACCGTTTTGCTGTGGTGTATAAGGCAACACTGCCTCATGTACGATACCTTTTTAATCACAAAATTTCACAAAATCATTTGAGACATATTCGGCTCCAACATTCGTTTGAGAACTTTGATTTTGTGACCGATTTGCCTTTCAACCATGGACTTGAAATCCTTGAACACCTATAGTACCTCATATTTTCTCTTGATTAGGTACGTCCATAGTTTTCTACTATGATCATCAATTAATGTGACAAAATATTTATTGTCACCAATAGGATGAACTTGCATTGGTCCATACACACCCGAATACACCACCTCAAGATGACACTTGATTCTATAACCTCTATCTCTGCTGAATTTTCCCTTATGTTGCTTCGCTTGCATGCATTTTCACAAATTTAAATCGGTATGTTGATCAATGGCAACTTCATTACCATCTTGTTCTTTTGTAAGGCGTTGAGATCTCGGAAATTAAGATGCCCAAGCCTATAGTCTCATACCCACTATTCTCTACTAGCCGTTGTAGCAAGACACCTATGTGCCATAACCTTCAATTCAACTTTGAAAGTTCTATTTGGATTCATATGAGCCTTTAGGACCAAAACTCTGTTTGCGTCCATAACACGTAGCACATTGTTCTCCATATGAATCTTGTAACTTTTCTCAAGTAATTTGCCAATAGTTAGAAGGTTCACTTGATTCTCGAAATATACAACCATCATTTATCATATAATATTTATCATCCTTTCTCTCAATAGATACGTCAGTGATCCCTTCCAACGCTAGAGTGGTATCATCCGCAAACTTTACCTTGTTCTTCATAGCACAACTAATTGTGACAAACCAATATTTTCTTTCTGTTATGTGCGTTGAACATTTGGAGTCCAAATACCATTGATCGCTGTATTGTACAACCTCTTTTGTATCACCATGGCATTTTCTTCTGCCTGTAACCGGTTATAGTATATAGATAACTAGTTACAACCTTCTCTACCTGCCTGGTGTAACATTTTACAATTGTCTTGTGATCTGCTACTGTTCCATTCTCCTTCAGTAATCACCATTAAGAGTCTGTTATCATCATCATACTCTTGTCTTGCAACTCTATATTCATCTTCTTGAGGTTCTTTCTTGTTGGAATTGTACTCTCTGGCAAAGTGACCATATATTTTTTACAATTAAAGCATTGCACACTACTTTTTTCTCCTTTTTTACTTCTTCATCTTCCTCTAATGTTTCCACCTCTAGAGTTGTATGATCCACCATCCTTATTTCCATTGCTTTCACCTTTTTAAAATGTTGAATTTTTGGAGTTTTGGGATTCTATTCAACGAAAATTCTTAATGTTCCCTCTACCTTTGTTCATAGGCCACTTTCCCTTCACCTTCTTGTCTTTTTCATTGAAACAGGATTGCAAAGCGATATCCGCCTTTACCTTATCAACATTCTTTTCCTCCATTCTCTGCTAATGAGCTTCAAGAGAGCTTTATAGCTTCTCCTTGCTCATTGTTGTGAGATCCTTCAATTCCTCAATTGCAACTACTACATTGTCAAATCTTAACGTCAAAAAACGCAAGATTTTGGCGATAACATATTGCTCTGAATTTTTATCCACACGTCTTTACATGGTTTGCCAATCTTGCAATTCTCATTGTAAATTCCATAATTGTTTCCTTCTCCTCCATTTGAATTAATTCAAGCTGCCTTTTTGAGTTTGTAATCTCACCACATTTTCCTTATCAGCTCATGTATAGTTTTTCTCCCAGATTTCTCAAGCTTTCATTGAGGATGTAGAATCACCAACCTTCTCAAAATTGTTGGCACCAACACATTGGTGAATGAGATACAATGCCCTGTATTCTTTTGTCTTCTCTTCCTTATGTGAGGTCCTTTTTGCAACCATTACACTTTCTACGAGTGGAGTAACACTATTCTTGATCACATTAATAAGATCTTAGTAACTAAACAACACCTTCATTTGCTTGCACCACTTGTCATAATTCTTCGCATTGAGAATTAAGAGATTCGTAGGGATACGTTCATTGGAGATTGAAAGCATTTTTGCAAATTAAGTGTTTGATGGATCGAACCAGGCTATTTATACCAAATATTAGAACAAGAAACCACAAGAGTGGTGATTTATAATGTGGAGAGAGAGAGAGAGAGAGAGAGAGAGAGAGAGAGAGAGAGATAGATTATTGAGGGTAAAAATAGTGATCCATCATTAATGGATAGAGAGAGAGAGAGAGAGAGAGAGAGAGAGAGATTATTGAGGGTGAAAATAGTGATTCATCATTAATGGAGAGAGAGAGAGAGAGAGAGAGAGAGAGAGAGATTTTATTAAGTGTGAAAAATAGTATTATTAAGTGTGAAAAATAGTTATCCATCATTAATGAGATATTCCAATGGTATATATACAATTACATTGAGTGAGGGATAAGTAACAAACAAAAAATCAGGAAATTCTACAGTTGTAACCAATTACATATATAGTGTAATCAATTACTAAACGATTTTGTTCATACTGTAACCTATTACAAATAAGGTGTAACCGGTTAGGCCAACATTCTGATTCTTTTTTAAAGGGGATGTAACGTGAAATACACTTTTTTCACTTAACAACTATTAATATTCCTAGGAACATTAAATTATATGTCATACACTTGAGCAGTACCTTTGTGCATCATATAAAACATCAGATACCCTTCTCCATTTCAACAACTCAGTTTGAATATGAAGGTTTACATCCCCTTCTATTTCTCCATCATTTTGTATTAAGGATCCAAGATATTTTAAATTGTGACATGAGGGATAATATGGTCTCCAACTTTTACCTTTAGGTTAGAAAAGTTTCTTCTTTAGTTGAACTTACATTCCATATACTTTGTCTTACTTCTACTTATGCAAAAATCATGTGTTTCTAAAGCTCCTCTTCAAGTTTCCAATCTCATTTAAATCCTCCTTCGACTCTCCAAGAAAGATTATTTTATCAGTAAAAAAAATATGCATCTCGGTGCTAGCTCTTGGATATGTTTCATGAGCACATCCAAAATTAAGGTAAAAAAGTAAGGGCTTTGGGTTAAACTTTGATGCAAACCAATTGTAATGAAAAAATTGTTTGTCTTTCCACCATTTGTTCGCACACTGGTCGATATCTCTTCATATATATATATATATATATATCTTAGATAGTTCGAATATTTCTTCTCTAAGGCTATCTTTTAATTTTAATTTTAAGTTAAATTATTTGTTAAACTATCTCTTTCTATTTCTCTATATCTCTATCTTTTAACGCATGTGTGCACTAACAAAAACAAACAAACTGGTTTAGACGCTAGTGTGACACAGTAAATTTCACATAAGTTTTTTCACTAGTAACACATCATATATAAGATAAACAAAATCTCGCCAAAAATATTGTGCTGCTTTATTTATTTATTTTTACTAATTTAGATGATTTGCTCAACTAGATAATTTAATTTGAAATTGAGGGAGTATTTCAGGCTAAAAATCAATTACTAAACAGAACTTGAGCTAAAAAGCTCTTGCTATAAAAAGGAGTGTTGGTAAAATGGCACAAAAGTGAGAGAAAAAACTATAGTCCTACAGAGTACGGGTTCCCTTTTGTTTCCTACATTCTCTTCCCTGTGCATTACTCACTTTTCACATTGGCTTTCTACAGTTATGTACTCTTACTTGTGTTGCCAATCTGCCACAGTGGAGTTTCTTTTGACAAAAACAGGTCCTGTGATGCTATGTTATTATTAAATGATCAATATTTTGAAATGAAGCATGACAGTAAAAATTCACTTGCATGGCTTTTTTCAGAAAAAAAAAATCAAATAATATGAACAATTGTTTTAACTATTAAATCAGAAATCTAGAAGAATAAAAACTCAACAAAGAACAATTTAATGCTTTTTCATAAGCTGGAAAAAATTTAAAGAGAACATAATTCCTTATTAAAAAGTTATCCAAGCATAACTGCAAGTTATTACTCACAAAAAACTACACTGCACATGACTTTATGGAAACCACAATTATGTGTGTATTTTTTTCCTTGAAACAAAATTGATGCTTGCTGCTTTGGATGGGCAATTGTTTATCTAACCGTAGAGCGAGCTGATCGGCTATCAGGATTTGTAGGATACCCCTTAAACAGGGCCTCCAAACTCCAGATGCATGAAGGAGTCAAAGCCTGTATATCATATAAGAAAATACATAACCATTATAATCAAGAGAAAAACTAATTCTACTCATAATGTAAAATTATCCTCATTAAAGCATGTAGATTAATTAGGTCTTTTCTAAATGATGAACGAATCATGGACTGTTACGCAGAAGAAATAACACTGGAATAGAACCGCCAAGCCCATTCAGGTGGTGATAGAAATTTAGAAAGATATAAAAATGATGTTTTTCATACCTTCCAACGCCTCTTTTGATCAAGATGATGGTTGATATTGTCTAACCTCTCTATTATTTTGTTAAATGTTGGTCTTCTGTAGGGTTCTTCATCCCAACATTCCTCAATTAGCCTATGAAAAGAAAAGAAAATTTCATGAATTTTGAAAACTTATTCTTTTAACCAATTTGGCGATGTATGTTTTGAAACGTAACATTCAATCAAATATGCAGCCAATAAAACATATTTAAGCAACTTACTCTTTTAATCCATTAGCATAACGCTTTGGTGATGCCCTAAACGGTGGCCGCTCATTTTCCACATATGCTTTAGGAACTTCATTATCTGGCTTTCTATAAAATGGTGGACAACCTTCAATCATCTAGAGTAGCAAAAAATCAATATGTTGCAGTTAATATTTCCGGTATCTCTATGAATAACAACCTACTGATGGTTGTCAACCTGTATATTCTATTCTATATATCTCCATTAAAAGTGGGCTCTAATCATTCCACAAATAAAATTATCCTAGCACAAACAGTATCAGCAAAAGTGTTAACATGAACACCGTCTTTACATTACAAAAATTAGAAAGGACAAAAGAACCGGGCAAACTTTGAATGTCACATCAACACTTAAAATTGATACATTATTTTGAAATCGTAAAATAAATTCTTTTGATGCTTAAAATTATAAATCACAGAAAGGAAAATGAAAATGTGCAAATTCACTGTTAAAAAAAGAGTAAATACAATTAATAGCTAATATGGGATACTCTAATTCCACGCTTCAGTTGAGTAAATAACAAGAGACTTGAATGTAGAAATATGGAATACTCTATTTCCATGCTTCAGAAGAGTAAATGCAATTAACTGCTTCCTAAAGGTTTTTGTGTCGAGCTAAAAAGGAATCATGAATGCTGTGGAATATTGAATTATCTTGTACTATGATTTTGTCAAATACCACAATAATCTTCATCTGAACCATGGATTCATCCAACAAATTTTCTATTTTTATTTTATTTTATTAGAAAGGTTTAGAAGTTTATAAGTTTTATTTTATCTAAACCATGAATTAGCATGAATTATGGTTTATGAGTTATATATCAAGACCACATTAGAAATGACCACTTATATATTATAGGTAAATAATCAGCCTGGAAGTGATTAGAAAGCTCCGGAATATTAAAATATGCATGCACATGTGAGCAGTAATAGTTTAGATTTTTACCTCTTGTAATATCAAAGCAAAAGAAAACACATCCACTTTGGTGTCATATTCCTCATTTCTGTAAACCTCAGGTGCAACATACCTCCCTGTTATACATTTGAATTTGAACTAATTCATCAATACGAACTACACCTAAACAAAACTAAGTACAAACAACATAATCAAAATTAAGCAAATTATATGCATAAGAAATAAGAAAATTCGGAATTAATTGATGAATCTAAGTTAGAAAAATTGAAGCCAGATGACAAACTGTCTTTAGTAGTCGCTAGGTTAAAACATGCCTTTTCTTCTACCTTAGGTAGAATGTGCAATGATCTCACAGATGACAGTTTCGTGGAATAATGGTTTGCAATATTGCCTTTTTGCAAAATAACATGACCAACAATGAATGTTACAAGACTACACAAAGCATGAAAAGAAAACTTACATGATGTATCCTGGCATGTCACAGGTTTATCTTCTTTGACCGTTTTAGTGATTTTGAGTGACTTGCTAACTCCAAAGTCTGCAACTTTCAGATGCCCAGAATCATCCCGGAGAATATTTCTGTTATCTTACTCGTTTACAATGAAGAAACTTTAAACAGTTTCTATCATCCAAAATTGGATGAATGATGCATGCTGCTAACAATCCATGATATTTCGTATGCATGAAGAATATTTAAATCAAATATATGAGGCAGGAAAGAAAAAACATACGAAGGCTCAAGATCTCGGTGTATTATGGGATCAGGTTTATGTTCATGCAAATAGTTCATTCCCCTGCAAAATATACATTAAAATATTTCAGATATATAACAGATATCAATTTCAATTTGTATATCTCAATAGAAAGGATCATTCTATTTAATAGTCAACTCATTAGATACAAAATAACTAGGGAACTTGTTTCTTCCCAAATTCAAAATATGAAAGCTCCTGACTGACCTAGCAATATCAAGTGCAAACTTCACAGCTGTAGATAGTTTTAATGCACCTTTCCGCTTTAAGTAGGCACGAAGATCCCCCTAAAAAGGTGATAATCCATTTCAATTTGTCAGGAATTACATTTGTGAAAGATAGAAGTAAGTAAAAACATCTCCCAAATTACTGGAGCAGGTGTGCAACTTGAAAACAAATGAAAAAAAAATGATTTTGAAAATCTAAGGTATTTTGGATAGTTGAGAAGTGGCTTAAAATTAGGGGAAATGCATATATAAAGAAATAGTCCACATTCTACATGTGTATCAATATTTAATTTTGTATCCACCCCAGTATATTCATACATACACATGTATCTATTTGTGGTATCCATATCATATGACTTCCCCTTTACTTTTATCATAAAACAGTGACGAAGCACAATGCTGAATAAAGAGATACAAAACTCCCATATTGACATCTAGTCCAATTTTGGGCAGATATTTCAAAAAAGCACTAGGCAACAAGTATCTGCCGACTGTCATCAATACTTAAAACTCGATTACAGATACGTGTGACGTGATAGAACATGACCACCTTTGATTGACCCATACAAATAACTAGAGCATCTCAACAATTATTCAAAGTCCAAGGAAAAAATCTCTGGTATTAAGTTTTTAATAGAACATGATCTCCTACCCAGTGCTGAATTTCTAATAGTCTTATTGAAATAACAGTTTTCACTATCTCTAAAGACTATATGCAGGCAGTAATGAATTCTGATAATATTTTATTCTGCAGACAACATTCTTCTCAATAGTATCAACTAAAATCAACTAACCACCATGACATGTTCATCAACACCATGAGCAACTACAAAATATCATAAAAATCTTCCGTATACCCAGTGTGGCATCAATACTAACCTGGGGTAGATATTCTGTGACAATCATCATTGGGGTGCTTTGTGTCACGGCGCCCAAAAATTGGACAACATTTGGATGCCTTGCTTTCTGAAGTAATGTAAGCTCGTCGTGAAATGCCTTTCTGAGAGACACGGGAATTGAATAATCCAATTAATATGAATAAAACAACAGATTGTATAAAAACTAATTAGATCAACTCACACTTTATCATCGTCAGTGAATACTTCCTCCCCAAGAGTTTTAACAGCTACTTGAATTCCACCCCATAATGCACTCCGGAAAGTTCCCTAAAATATCCGATATAAAATATGAAATGCAAAATGAGCAAGGGTGAAAGACAGATAGTAACTTGCAATAACATGTTAGGAAGCAGAACAAAAGAAGAAATCGAGGAATAAAACAACACATTGAAAAACGGTTAATAAGGGAACTTAAAAGTATACCTTTGTTATGCAAACACTATTTGTAAAATCAAGTTCAGATGAATCAATCTCATATTCAGGGACTTCACGGGCATTCTGGACATGCATAGGAGCCTCCTACAAACAGTGAGAGAAGAGATAGCTAAGTGATGTCACAAATTACAATTGTTGTCGAATAGCTCTAGTTGTTATGACACTCAGACAAAAGGACTCCTGCATGGGCAATAAATCGCCCAATTACCTGACACTACTCAAATTAATTTTTTTTAGGGAAACAGGAACACCTAGAAAGAGTTGGATATGCCTATTGCTTATCAAAGCTTATAGATGCTGATAGACAGGTTACGAAAGAGACTTCTGAAAAATTGATAAACAGAAGCTAATATCAACTTATATACATGTTGGCCTTTGAAAATCCAAGTTTATGCAAGATTCTTGTGAGAAGAGTGCTAGCAACACACAATCTCTCATTGGTTGAAATACAAAATAGCTCAAAATACAAAATAGCTCAGTGAAAGAAATAGAATAGTCAAAGTCAAAATGTAATTACCAATTACCATTATTGAATTATAGAAACATGAGGTTGAAGATGAAGCTCAAACAGAATTCTAGAGTACTTGATGACAGAGTTCAGTTTTGTTAGTTACACTAGGAGCTGATTCAACACAACAACTAAATCCACATAGAAATCAAACTGAATGAAACTAATTACATTTTGACTTTGACTATTATATTTAACTAATAAGTTCTACTATTTTGAAATCGTAGCCCACAAATTTACGTGTATCCCATGTGAATTTGGCAGAACTAATGTAAATTGAACCGTGTGTATTGCAAATAGGACCCAAGAGAGTTTTGTTTGTATGAACTGATATCTTTACATGCAACTGCATAGACTAATCATTTGAATTTGAACTGACAGGACCGCCAGCAAAACTAAACTGGAAGAGATCTTTGTCATCTCATTTTTTCATTGATATGGTCTTAAAGTTTACTACTCTAAAAAAGCTCAAATGTTAAAAGCATAACATGATAGGTAGCAATTTTTGAATAAACAACTTAAGAAAGAGCTTATTGTATAAGTGCTTATATAGCCATAATAAAATATAAAGTTCACACGAACTCTTGCAAACACTCTCACAAGGGTTTATAAGCTCAGAAAGTCAATTTCAACCGACTCAAAATTAAAATGAAGATACAAACCGGGGGTTTTGCACCATGTTCCTCCAAAAGTTTGACAACATCATGATTTTTGTAGTACAACGCATCAGCAAGAGGCTGTTAAACAAGCAAGCAAACAAACAAACCAGTAATCAATTAGCATCACCAATACGATACAGTAACAGTGACACCAAAAAGTAAGAATATAAGCGAAAACGATTGCATTGCATTGCATTACAGTGCTGCACCAACGATCTTGCGGATCAATTTCAGCACCTCTTTGAATCAACAATTGGACGACGTCGGTTCGGCCTTGACATGCGGCGATGTGGAGAGCGGTGCGGCCGTCAATGTCACTGAAATTGACGTCACAGCCGTCGTCTAAAAGCTCGTTGATTGCTTCCAAGTCACCTTCGTTAGCCAAATACATCAATCGAACCGTCGGATTCAACGCTACCGATTCCGGCACGTCAAATGCGCCGGAATCCTCACGCTCCGGTGCCCGAGAGGATTGTCTGACTAGAGAGAAGCGAGACTGAAGCTTATTGGTATCCATCGAAAACGCAAAGAATGAGAGAGATGCCTGATTGCGGTGAAGTGTGTTAGGATTTTACCTACTACTACTACTACTAATATTATAATAATAATAATAATATGCTAAAATAAAATAAAAAATTAATTTTAATATTTATGATATAATTTAATTTCCATGCTTTATCAAAAAAATTATTATAATATCAGTCACTTACAGCTATTTATGAAATCAATTCTAAAATTAAATATTGACAATTTTACGTCATAAAAAGAATATGTTTTTTAGTCAAACTTTTTTGAGACAAATTTACTTTTAATAACTTTTTTTCTAATTTTATTTTAAATAATAATTATATTTCAATTATCTACTTTAATTCAATATATTTTTGTTACGAATTTTTTCTTTTCTTTTTTTTACTTTCAACGTGTGCTATCCCGACTCACTCCTGGATCATGAAAAAAGTTTTGAAAGGTAGAGAAAGCGTTAGCATTGTTCAGCAAGTTTGAGATACAATTAAAAATATATAATAATACAAAAGATTAAACTCTTTAACCAATCAAAACAACTATAAACTTTAATTAATCAAAATAACCATTTGATTATAATTGTAAGCCATATAATTAAGAATATGTAATACAAGAGCGATCTAACACATATAGTGGTTTTTCTAGGTTAAGTGAATAAAATAAAGAGCTGAGAAAACAGGTAAAGATTCTGGTTTGTTTATTGAAGCAAGAGCATGAGATAAGAATAGAGATAGGAGAATGTTTTTTTTGGAAATTAAAAATTCCATCGGTGGAATGGATTATGGATGGTAATTGGATTCTACATTCTAGTTCGGTGTTGTGCTGTGTGTTAGTGTTAGGTACCGACTCTTGTTTTGTCTTCTCCTCAAGTGGCTTTTCCGGACACTACAAAATTTGCTTAGATTGTGGGTCATCATGATCATTTCATCAAAATTTAAAATATGACATTTTATTTTCCTTACATCATGCATTAAAATGTGAGCCGTTCCATTTTTTTTTATTGGATAGTTGGCATTATGCAGTGACACTAAATGTTCAGCTATATCAAAATTATTATTCTTAAATATATATTATGAAATAATATTGATGTTCGCGAGCCGATTTGTACCGATTTAATTCAGTTTTGAGAAAATTCGACTTTTAAATCAAGGCTAAATTACATTCAGGGTCCTTTAAGTTATTTAATTGTAACACTTTGATCCTTTATGTTTGTTTTGCTTCAAGTAGATTATTTAAGTTATTTTAAAATATCAAGTTAGTCTCTTAAGTTGTTTTTGTAACGCTTTGGTCCCTTTTTTAAAAATCTCCGTTAAAATAAATTGTAAACTCATATACATTTTGAATTGATTTTTCGTGCTGATCACGAATATGTAACTAGTTTTGCGTTTCATTGTGTATTTTGGTCGGTTCGATGATTTTTTTCATTATGTATTTCGTCCATTTTTAACTAATTCTCATGAATCGTAACTTATTTGATAAATTTGATTGCATATTCATGATCAGCGCGAAAAACCAGTTGAAATGATGTATGAGTTTGCAATTTATTTTAATGGAGATTTTTAAAAAAGGGACCAAAGCGTTACAAAAACAACTTAAGGGACTAACTTGATATTTTAAAATAACTTAAAGGACCTACTTGAAGCAAAACAAACATAAAGGATCAAAGTGTTACAATTAAATAACTTAAAGGACCCTGAATGTAATTTAGCCTTAAATCAATCAAAATTATATGAATTGATTTTGATTGGATTTATACATCTTTGTAATAAAGTCCAAACCAAAACAAATTAATAAACAACGAATTTATTAAGATTAAATTGATCAAATATATTAAAAACAAATCTGCAAAAATATTTTTAAAAAAAATATCTAATTTACATCAACTAATTTTCTAAAATAATATAAAATTCTTAATTTTTTTTATTTCCCAATGTTGGTTGTGAATATCACAAATGACGTTTCATTTTTTTCTTGAAGTTGAATACTTTATTCTAGTTTCCATGATAATGATGATATATATTATACTAATTAATTATGATTGATTTGGGTAGACGGGTTCGCGAGTAGAATTTTGGAAATCTGTTGCCCGAATCAATTAACATCGGGTTTCATGGGTTTGATTCGGTTTTTGCCCAAACTAAAAAATATTCAAATCAAATACTATTGTTTGGTTTAGATTCCGGTTTGGTTATGATTTGCTCGAATCAATGAACACCTCTAAATAAGTTTGAACCGTTTAGTAAAAAAAA
Source organism: Lathyrus tuberosus (assembly GCA_022829125.1). Taxonomy (NCBI): domain Eukaryota; kingdom Viridiplantae; phylum Streptophyta; class Magnoliopsida; order Fabales; family Fabaceae; genus Lathyrus; species Lathyrus tuberosus. Next base: position 13,225,238 of record JALAZF010000139.1, on the reverse strand, counting down.
GTTTGAACTGTCAATTTTAACACAAAGATCAAATGTGTCTTCTTTCATAATGCTTTCAAGAGTTAGTATATGACAGAAAGTAACAACGGGGACCAGAATAACTCAATATGGGCAATGACTCATAGTGGGCCCAATAACCACACAGGCCCAAGTGAATATAGATAATTAGAAGACACAAGCGAAAATGATATGGACAAGGATAGACCAATTGAGAATAACAAAAACCCAAAAACCATCCTAACAGTCACGAGAACTACTCCAAATGATATAGAAAAAAATAGGAAACGAGATTGATAAAGAAGCAAAGTCAGAAGCGGAAAGAAGGGTTGAAAGTCGGAGAGGGCAAAATCGAATCATAGGAGGAGGCAACAACAACAATGAAAATTTGATCCAAAAGGAAGCAGCAGTGGTGGCTTAGACTTACAAAGATTGGAGGAAGATGAGGATAACAATTTTGAAAGGAAAGAAGAAATCATGGAGAAAGGGAAAGAAGGTGATATCAAACTGCAGTTGTAGTCAAAGAAGTCATCGTCATAAACAAGTAAGGTATAAGTCAAAACTGATTTGATTGAAAATGAGGAAGATCGTAAAAATTGGGTGTTACTTCATGGGGATGCCAAAGAAATAGCTAGAGATGTGTGGGATTTGGGGAAAGAGTATGGTTTAGTTCATAAAGGAGAAGAAAATGAGATATTGCAAGAATTGGTATCAGGGATGAAAGATGCGGTAGGAATCCCTAAGTAGTAAAGGAAGGGAGAGAGTTTAAGGGAAAAACAAATTTGTTATTATGAAATTAATTAGTTACAATGTGAGGGGGTTGGGAGGCTTGGCGAAGAAAAAAGAAATTCTAAACCTAATTTAGATACAAAAGCCAACTGTGATTTGTATTCAAGAAACAAAGATGGAAATAATAGAAAGGAGTTTGTGTGTTTAGGTGTGGGGCTCCGATGAATGTGATTTTGAGTTTAGACCGGCTGTGGGAAGACAGGTGGTATATTAACAATTTGGGATAGAAATGAATTAGTGATAAGAAGGAGAATTAATCAAGATCACTTTATTGGGCTGGAAGGCGAATTGGAGGAAGAAAAGAAGAAAGTGAATATAGTGAATGTATATGCCCCATGTGACGTAAACAAAAAATAAAGGTTATGGTTCATATTAAAAGCATTGGTTATGGCTAAAGGTGAGGACATGTGATGTGTAGACGAGAATCTAATGCAGTCAAGGATTCATCAAAGACAATAGGGATAAACACTTGCAAAAGAAGGAATGAGATAGAAGAATTCAATGAGTTCATCGAATAAGCAGAATTAATTGATTTGCCACTACATGGTAAAAGATATACTTGGGCCAGACTTGGAGAGTTATCCATAAGCACAATCGACATGTTTTTAATCTTAGAAGCATGGGTCAAAGAATTATCAGATCACTACTCAATCATGTTATGTGAATCGAGGCATAATTGGGGGCCTTGACCTTTTCTTATGCTGTCATGTTAGAAGGACATTGAAGGATATCACTAGTTTGTGAAGGATCGGTGGAGAGATATAAAAGTGGAGGGGTGAAGTATGTTTGTCATTAAAGAGAAACTTAAAAGGATAAAAGAAAGGTTAAAATAGTGGCATAAATCGCACTCTCAAAACCTAGGGGAGAAAATCAAAGAAGCTAAAGAAGAATTGAATAGAATCGAAGCCAAATGTGAAAGTATAGGTCCCACAAACGAAAAAATCAACATGAAGAGGGAGACATATGAACAACTATACAAACTTTCTAAACTAAAATGCAACATACAATGGCAAAAATCAAGATCAAGGTGGCTCAAGGAAGGCGATGCAATCACCAAGTACTTTCATGGTTGCATAAACAAGAAAAGGCGGGAAAACAAAATCCTATCAGTAGAGGTAAATGTAAAAATGGTAACAGGGGTAGGGGATAGAAAGAATGTTATAGTAGAACACTTTGAGAATCACTTTGGAGCCAGAGGAAGTAGAGTGGTGCCGACCAATTTAAATTTTAAGATATTGAATGATGAGGAGAGCAATGAGCTAATACGATAATTCTCTGAAGAATAAATCCGAAAAACGATGTGGGATTATGATAATCAAAAAAGCCCAGAGCCAGACAGAGTAAATTTTGGTTTCACAAAAGAATTTTGGAATGAGATTAAAGAAGATTTTATAAGAGTCGTGGAAGATTTCCATAGAAATGGAAGGATGGTCAAAGGTGCTAACACTTCCTTCGTTCTACTGATCCCAAAGAAGAAGAATTCGGCCAAACTGAATGATTACAGACCAATATCTTTGATTGGATGCATTTACAAGGTTATAGCTAAGGTATTGGCTAACAGGTTACAGAAAGTGATTGGGAGAGTAATATCCTAATATAGTCCCAATAAATTGAACCATACACTTAATACACAAGATGAAAATGACATATATGAATAAATCAATCCAAAATATAGTCACAATAACAGAGTATTGTACTACTACAAACACTAATACAAATATTTCCTAATACAAATACTACACTACTGTGTATACCAGGCCCTTTTTCTATACGTTTCCCACAGTACTGGAATGTCTTCCATACCTTAGTAAGTATGACATTCACAATGTCCCTCCACTTAGAGCCTTCTAGAAAGACTCCTTTACCAATACTCGCATGTGCAGGATTCATGATACGTTGACATCTAAGAAATACATCAACATCTTGATCATCCCTAGCCTGCTCGTCCTCTAGTATCTCTTGATGAGCTAGCCTAGGTGGATCTCTTGGAGCATCTGGTATCATATAGGGATTTGACACCCCGAAATACCAGGCGACATAGCCATATGCAAACCTATAGTCGCTAGGAGCTAGGATACCTTGCGCATCATCTGATACTATATGATTAAGGTAATCATTGTACATGGCATATACAAGTATACAGGTCATATGAGGGGTAGAAATAGTGGGGGTTTTAGGAATAAACTACATGTAGCCAAACTGGCGCATGACACACTCAAGCTGATGTGGATACGTTAGATATGACCCATAAGTCAACCATCTAGAGTAAAAGGTTATGTCATCCAAGAGACGCGTCTGACAGTGATCTACGTATGCCTAAAAATGTATATCATCTTTTATCATGCAATCAAGATACACTATGAAGAGCTCCGTCACAGGATTCCCTTAGAGTGGGTTGAATGCACAAGCACATGACATATCATAAGTGTAGATTGGAACATATGACAAGGTGGATATGTGTGGGAAGTGTTGGAGGATCCAAGCCTAAAAATGATACATATGAATTATTAGCAATGACATAGCCCAAGTGTTATGAAAATGATACACAAACAGTAACGGTTACAAATATATTATTGTCAATATCGTGCATATAACTCTCATCTATTTCGTCTTCCACGTACAATCTTCAGCTAACTTATAGTACATGTAGACCAAACAAGCAACCCTCAGTTGTATTCGTGAATCCTGAAATTCTGGTAAGACAGATCCCAGATGTCCTACAGGATGTTGCGACATCTGGTCTGTTACAGAAAACATGGCAAGGTATAAACAATAACAGTACCAAAAAGCATAAACCACACACAGAATTTGTTCACCCAGTTCGGTCTAACAACCTACATCTGGGGGCATACCAAGCCAGGAAGGAAGTTCACTATTAGCAGTATCAAATTACAGATCACATAGCAACCACACCCGGTTACAATCCGCTCACTCAATAACTACCCAATGACCCTTCTACCTAAGTTCTCCCTAGGTAAGAGACTCCATCTCACTTCCAATCATCGCAATGATGTCTAGCAGTCAACACCTCAGCCACTGCATCAACAGCTTGATTTACAACAGCTCTTCAATCTAAAGAAAAATAGAAGACACACTTCAATAACGATACCTAGACATGACACACATGACTAAGAACAATACACAGAGTTGCTTAACAACTTCCTCCAAGAACAATACATCTCTCTTGCTTAAAAGCTTCGAGGAGTACAATGACCATCTCACAATCCGAGTGGTTCACACATACCAACTCTCCTAGAGAGTGGTTCACAAGAACGAAACCCTAATAATTTTACATCTTGGAATCATTGCCAAATCAGGTTACAAACACTCCTATTTATAACCTACATCCCAACTGGATTTGGGCTTCAAATCACAGCATATCAGCTGCTCCAAATCAGCAGAAACTTCTGCTATATAATAGGTCTTCAATCAAATATTTCCTAATATGTCTCCATATTTAGAAAGTAGTGAAAATCCGAAAACCAACACAAAATCTCAACTCAATTACTTTGGACGCCACATAGGATAACTAAATATTCACAAAATATTCAGTAACAAATAACAACTAACCGAATCTTCCTTTTAATCCAATAACAGACGCGATGTCCTATGATCTAGGATGGGACATCTTTATCCGACATGTTGAATGCAGTAAATTAGAACATCTTGATTAACCATCACATGACAGCAAAACAGCAACACCTTAAAACAACCATGCACTCATATCAGCTTAGTGCAACACAACATGTCAAGACATCACACTTGACATCTCCACAACCTGCAACTAATCTAATATGACAGATACACAAAACAGCATGTTAAAACAACTTTAGTGACATAAAGCTATCATATAGGTTTTAACAAAATTTAGCCAACACAAATACTGCATAGCTGCATAACTAACAAACTCCCCCTTTGGCAAATTTTGGCTAAAACCATCATATCATATCAAATATATCAGCAGCAGAAGATAGTCACACACATCAGTAGCAGATAAAACAATTATCAGCACTGCAACACCTACACAAGCAGATCAGCACTCAATCTTCATCTGCACACATACACAACCTCACACAGCAGCAACTCCACAACAACATTTACCAACTAGCTCACCACTCACACTAGCAATCACAAATAAATGTTAGAACATCATATGGGACATCAGATGTCAGCACATCATGCAATCACACACTCTCCCCCTTTTTAGCCATATTTGACAAAGCAATAGCACACCAGAGCAATATCCATACAACCTTTGAATAACACAACCAGCTCCCCCTCAAGGAAACAACCAAGGAACACTTACTTCTCCCCCTTTTTAGCCATAATATGCCAAACCAAACAACCATGCATTTAAGGGAAATCAACCAGAAGCAGGAAAAAAATAGTAGTATTACTCCCCCTGACGTGGATAACTAGTGCACCTGGATGGAAAACATAAGACGCATCTTCATGTCTTCAAGAGCTCACTCCCAGTCCAGCCACCTGTTGAAGCACATTCATTTTGGCACTACAATCTCTTCTGACAATAAACAACAGTCACTCACACATGAAGTTACAATTTGGCTATTCGTGAGGAACATAAGGATCACCATCCTCCTTCAAACAAACTGTTAGATAAAGATCAAGGTCACATAGATCCCCCAACTTTCCAAAGGCAGTCATTCCCTATCATACTCTTCATCTTCAGACTTCCAATCAATCAATACCTGATCTACTTCATTCTCCATCCAAGGCAGACCTTCTACTTCATCATTCTCCCGTATGACTACGTAGACGCTCCTTAGGCACCAAGCTCCTGAACCAGACCATAATCATCCTTCACCAAGGAAATCCAACCCAGATAATGTTCCAACACCAAGTTAGAACATCTGCCACACACCAAGACATCATCACCATGATTCTTGATATGCTCCACCAACTGGACTTACTATAGCATAGTAATCCAAAGAACTAGAGAAATAAACTCTCATCCACCTTCAAAAAGAATAATCTCCTTGAGTCTTCAACTCATCACCCTTCTGCCCAAGAGTAACTTGTTCCAAGACAATCCTCAATAATAACCAGCTGCCATACTCTGATTATCTTGATTCTTCGAATCCACTTCTGAGATCAACCAAATGCCACAGTTTGATCACCTCATTCATGAATCCTCATATGAAAATAACCAAATGCCACATTTTGATCTCTTTCACGTTTGTCATAACTCTCACAGAGATATTCTGATCCACCAAGGAAACTTGATCTTCAAGTCACATGTTCCAATTGCTCAATAGCAAACACACTTAGACTCCCTAAGCCATGGTCATGTAACATCTTCTCCTTCCTGCAGCTCCCACAAACTGCCAAGAGAACGATCTTTTGAAACATCCTATTGTTCATTCCTGTAGATCACCCTATCATAAGCTGATGTGCCACATCACCAACTGAGACTTCTGATGTTAAGCTAGATGTCAGAACATTATGACATCCAACTGTTGAATTCAGCTCTTCCTTCTGCCACTCAGAAGAACCTCCTCCCTTTGCAGAAACAGATTTCCATGCTCCCATAGACTTGATTCAATAATCAAGTTTGAGTAGACAACCTCCATCCTGCTCAGAAACTCCAAAGACTTCAAACCTACCACATATGAATCTTCAGAAGATAAGTAGTTCAAGACTACCCCATAGCTATACCAAAGAATGCCACTTCCCTTAGTAGAGCCGTCAGTAGAAAACCAGAGATAACAGCCACATATCCTCGACTTTCACAAAAAACCATGCTCCAAAGCACCTAGATCAGAAATAAACAGATCCAACCATCAAGATTATGATGTCTTCATAGTCTTCCATCTCCATCTTCAACAGCATAATTCAGGTCGTTACACACCAACACACCAAATAGAGAAAAGTAAATTCTCAACACTTCTGCAGTCCTGCACTTTTACATCAGACATATACATAGTCTCCCATCAATGTATTTTGTCATTAGTTGAAAGCACAGCATCTTAGATAAACGCTCAGCCCCCGTCAGAGTATTCACTATCGGTTAGATGCACATCCTTATAAAAAACAGACAAATACTCAACTCCTGTCAAGATATTTATCATATGTGATAAGGCAACCTTCTCACACAAGGTACGACATTCTTTTCCTAGACACTTGTGGCACTAGCTGATCCCTCTTTTATTAATCCACACCACTGATCACTTCAGATTAGGTAAGTGACTTGACCTGATACTCCACCATGTGCACAACAAACTTCCTTGGCTGAGGAAGCAATGAACTGAAATGATGTTTCAACATCAGTTCTGAAATCAGTCTAAATCACATTAACCATCTACTATGGCTTTGGAGACAACAACCACAGTAATCCACACACATATCTTGCAAGGGACACAAGAGGATCGACCATCAGCATCTGATCAACCTTCAAAACTAGACCATACACACAAGTAGGAACCTGCATACTCTACATCTCAAGAGTCTTCTTCTCAACCTTCTGATGTTCAGACCTTCTGTCTGTCTTTGAGATGTTGAATGTCATCCTTCTGCACCTAAAGAGGAGATTCCCTCTAACAGGTTTCTGGAGCAAAAAAAATATTGACTGGTCATCACAAACAGATTGTTAAATAAAATATGCTTCTTCCTACAAGGATGTTTTTCAATCCTTGCAAAAACATGTTCCATTATGTGAGGACACCACATAACTGAACTCCAGCTTAAGAAGAACCTTCTCATGCCAATACCAGGGAACCATAATATTTTGCTTCAAAAGAACACCAACTCCTCCTTGCTCCAAACACATTTGCAATGCAAAATCTTTATCCACTAGATTCTGCACACTCTGCTGGTTTGATGTCACAACAACTGGTAGAACATCATTCAAGAACAACACCATGGGATCCTTCAATTTAGACCTGTGGATGGTCTTTCAGAGAAGAGAGCAAAAATAAATTGCATCCTTCTGATCAACATACTTATTGAAAATGCCTTTATGAGTAGACTTGGGCCAAACCTCAAGTATCTTTGGTCACTTTAATAAGTCAGTCAATATTATCCTCAAGTATCACAACACCATGTGATACACCTTCAGAGGAGAACAGAGTGTTGCAGCCTCAACACACAAACCACCAGGAATTTTCCATCAAATATATATAAGCAGCGGAACACACACCAGAAAACTCCTCTATATCCCTTGCACAAACACGACACTCCATAGGTTTGAAATTAAATTAAATCACACAGCAACTCACCATCAAAGCTATAAGCCTGATAACAATAGACAAGTCCAATACACACTCTGTCATGAACAGTCCATCCTCCACTTCTAAGGACCATTCAAACAACAACATAAACTTCTCCAAGTTCAAGCAACTTTTCAGTAGGTACCACTTACCTTGCCCGTGACCAGAAAGTATCTTCCTTAGGATCTCACCCAGAAACAGAACAGGATGCCTGCTCTGATACCAATTGAAATTCTGGTAAGACAGATCCCAGATGTCCTACAGGATGTTGCGACATCTGGTCTGTTATAGAAAACATGGCAAGGTATAAACAATAACAGTACCAAAAAGCATAAACCACACACAGAATTTGTTCACCCAGTTTGGTCTAACAACCTACATCTGGGGGCATACCAAGCCAGGAAAGAAGTCCACTATTAGCAGTATCAAATTATAGATCACATAACAACCACACCCGGTTACAATCCGCTCACTCAATAACTACCCAATGACCCTTCTACCTAAGTTCTCCCTATGTAAGAGACTTCATCTCACTTCCAATCATCGCAATGATGTCTAGCAGTCAACACCTCAGCCACTGCATCAACAACTTGATTTACAACAGCTCTTCAATCTAAAGAAAAATAGAAGACACACTTCAATAACGATACCTAGACATGACACACATGACTAAGAACAATACACAGAGCTGCTTAACAGCTTCCTCCAAGAACAATACATCTCTCTTGCTTAAAAGCTTCGAGGAGTACAGTGACCATCTCACAATCTGAGTGGTTCACACATACCAACTCTCCTAGAGAGTGGTTCACAAGAACGAAAACCTAATCATTTTACATCTTGGAATCGTTGCCAAATCAGGTTACAAACACTCATATTTATAACCTACATCCCAACTGGATTTGGGCTTCAAATCACAGCATATCAGCTGCTCCAAATCAGCAGAAACTTCTGCTATATAATAGGTCTTCAATCAAATATTTCCTAATATGTCTCCATATTTAGAAAGTAGTGAAAATCCGAAATCCAACACAAAATCTCAACTCAATTACTTTGGACGCCACATAGGATAACTAAATATTCACAAAATATTCAGTAACAAATAACAACTAACCGAATCTTCCTTTTAATCCAATAACAGACGCGATGTCCTATGATCTAGGATGGGACATCTTTATCCGACATGTTGAATGCAGTAAATTAGAACATCTTGATTAACCATCACATGACAGCAAAACAGCAACACCTTAAAACAACCATGCACTCATATCAGCTTAGTGCAACACAACATGTCAAGACATCACACTTGACATCTCCACAACCTGCAACTAATCTAATATGACAGATACACAAAACAGCATGTTAAAACAACTTTAGTGACATAAAGCTATCATATAGGTTTTAACAAAATTTAGACAACACAAATACTGCATAGCTGCAGAACTAACAAATCTGCTCTAAGTGACATTCTTATCCATGAAAATGGAGGTCCCAACTAGGTACAATAGGTATGATCTCAATGCGTATGTTTTATCATGCATAACCTACTTATCATCACCAGTGGCCTACTCTTCTGCTGTCAGCTGTTGTGCATACAACCTCTCCAAGAATCAAAACCTAGCATGACATCTCCTTCAAGGCAAGCCCTGAGTCATCTCCTAGATATGCCACAATCATCTCTAGTAACTCATCTCTGATAATCCTGTTGGGGTCTAACAGTCTTCCCCTGATCAGAAGATGCAGCAGGCATGAGACATCGTCTAATGTGATAGATATTTTACCATGTAAATGATGAAAAGATGACGTCTCAGAAAGTCATCTCACAACGAACGCGGAGAGCATAAAATGGTTAATCGTAATATATCTGATTATGCATAAGTCTCGCAGTCCAAATGACTGCAGCACATCCTGAAACCACTGATCTTGAGGTTCCGACAGACGAGCAGTCTCCCGACCATGGTTGATGCATTTAAAAGCATCACAGTTCTGCAAAAAAAAATCATCATCAAAAACTTATAATGTTATAACAAATGTGTTTCAAAGAATAAATACAGGTGAATTTTACCTCTCAATCCCACACATGCTTAGCAACATGGTTAAACTATAGAGGCATCGACAATAAGTTGGATGGGTCTCCTCCAAACCCCTGGGGGTGCCTCAACATGTACTAGTGAGGCTTCCCGGACATCAGAAGGTGACATCTGCCTCCTCTAGGAAGATGAAGGCGGAGATGCATGAGCCATAGAAGTTGACGTCTCCACATCAATCGAACTAGAACTGACAGGTGCCTGAAAGGCTCAAGCTCTTACCCTCCGAACTGATGCAAGTTGTTCAACTATGTCGTGCCTCAATCTCGCTTGGTTGTCATCCATAATGCCAATAATTAAACCACACAAGCATTATACAAATGAAACACAATGAAAATAAAGTCAAACAATGCATACAAACTAAATACGAAAATGCATTTCCAAAATTTGGAAAATCAAAACGTTGAAAAAATCTAGAAGTGCATTTCCATAATGTTCTGCAACTTAGTGAATAAAAAAATGGATGAAATTCCTTTTAATTAAACATCCAAAAAAGATATTAATCATTTAAACCACCTATCAAACACATTACTTAGGTAAATAACATATTTAAATTACCTATTGCATGGCTTATTGCTCAATTTTTACAAATGTATAAAGAAATAAAAAATGTATAGAGAAATCAAAACCTTACCAAATTTGAGTTTGATGTTGAGAACTTTGATCGATTGGATGTTAATGGTAGAAACTTGGACGTGAGTTGAATGAGTTTGAGAGCTTGTGAGTTAAGAGAGTTTGGAAAGTTTATGAGTTGAGAGAGTGAAATAGAAATGAGGAAGGATAAGGGTCTGATGCATTTTTTATTAAAAATGTGTTTGGGGTGCTCTTTGTAAGGATTATGGAGATGCATTTCCATATTATTTTTTGACATAAAATTGGGGTTTGAGTAAAGAACGAATGGGTTGTGTGCGAATGAGGTATGTCCGGAAATGCATTTTCGAATTCTAGTGGCAGTTTTTGTGTTTTACCATAGTGGAAGAGCAATGCTTAAGTGGAAAAAGAAATCTCCTTATCATAAATCTCGTGATTCCTTTGGTCGCAATTTTTTTTGTTAATTAATTGTAATAAGAGGGAATACTAGGTGTATTCCAAACCCAACAGACATACAACAAAAATGGCCCCAACAAACTAGGGGCCGTGCAAAACTAAGACGTCACGCCTACAAAAAATCGCTGGGACATTTACATCACTCATAATAATTGCAAATAAATTGACGCTTAGATGAAACACCTATCCACAACTAAGAATATTGAACAATTCTATAGAAAATTTCTTCATGATCCCCAAACGCTTCATTAAACACAATTTGATTTCTCGCCCACCATAAACACCAACAAGTGCAGAACCAAATTGTAGCTGCCATTTTTTGCGAAGTGCTCCCCACCACCCTCACAAACCATTCAAGAAGGTGTTCACAACAGTTTGTTGCAACGAACCACTCAACATCAACTCATTCAAACACCACCTTCCAAACTAGACAAACTCGTGGGCAGGAGAGAAAAAGATGAAAAGAAGATTCAACAGAATTAAAGCAAAATGAACATACCAAGTCGTGAGAATTCGAATTTATTCCCCTGGCCGCCAGATTCAAACGAGTAGGAAGCCTGTCCAAACATAATCGCCAACCAAATAATTTAACCTTCTTAGGAATATTCGATTGCCATAATAAATCTAGAGCTACCTTGAGAATAATGTCTAATTCGCAATGACCACGAGCCCTTAGCAATCTATCATAGAATGTTTTTACCGAAAAATTGCGTGGAAAAGCACCTGGCCAGGCAAAACAGTCTTGGAAATCTGGTTTAGGATTCACCCCAACAAGAATATTTAAAAGTTCCAACCGCTTTGCATTTTCCACCTCTACTAACTGCTCCTCCCCCATGAATGTCCACTGTTAGACGCTTTCTTCCCAATGACCACAATCACACACTACAATACTTTTCCTATCTGACACAACATATAATGCAGGAAAGCACACTCTTAATGGCTGCATATCTAACCATTTCACATGCCAAAAGGAGACAAGATGTCCATTCCTTAGTTTGCAAGACAACTGGCCCAAAAACCCCGCAGGCTGAGTAGAATCATAAAACAGTAAAACATCCCTCCACCACAGTGAATGTAACCTAGCAGTCGATACCTCTGATTTTAACAGGGTCTTTTTCAGAATATATCCTTACCTGAATTGCAGCAACTTCTGCTAAATTGCACCAGGTTCTTGAATGATCCTCCACATCCATTTTGTCAACAAAGCAACATTAAATTCATGTAAACTTTTGATGGCAATACCACCCTAATCAATAGGTTTACACACTTTCGACCACCTTACCCAAGCCATCGAGTTCAAATCAGTATTACAAGCCCAAAGGAACCTTCGTTGAATAGCCACTAATTTTTTAATGACCTTATAAGGAGCTTTATAAAATGCAAGATAATGAACCGATAAATTAGTAGTGACATAATTGATCAACGTTACCCTCCCTCCCATAAAAATTAATTTGCCTTTCCAAGAAGAAAACCTTGCTTTGAATATATCTACAAGTGGTTTCCAAAACTTGACTCGTCTATGGTTCCCACCAACACAAATGCCAAGGATTTTAAAAGGAAACGTACCCAAATTGCACGCCAAAAACTGAGATGTAGCTTGTAAAAATGATTCCGGCACACAAATACCAAAAAGACGGCTTTTCACAAAATTTATTCTCAGTCCAGATACTAACTCAAATTCTCTCAAAATCGCTTTAATTCCCCATAAGTTACTCCAATTATCTTCACAAATCAGAATGGTATCATCCGCAAATTGAACAAGGTTAATCTCATCTTCCCCATTAAGCTTAAACCCCTTGAACAAATGCTTTTAAACGACTCTCCCAACCAGCACTGCAAGAGCCTCAGCAACAATACAATGCAAAAAAGGGGACAAGGGGTCCCCTTGTCTAAGACCCTTATTAGCCATGAAATCTTTGGATGCACTACCATTCACTAAAACAGACAGATGAATATCCATAACTCCACCCTTGATCCATCGTATCCATTTATCACCAAAATTCATAGTTTTCAATAGCTTCACCAAGAAATTCCACTCAACACAATCATTGGCCTGTGCAAAGTCTACCTTAAACAAGATACACCATCTCTTGCTTCTCTTGGCAAGGTCAATAAGCTCGTTAACGACAAGAACTCCATCAAGTATTTGCCGTCCAGGAATGAAGGTTGTTTGGGTGTTCGAGATTAGTCTACCTGTAACACCCTTCTAAACCCCGTGGAATATATATAAATAATCAGAGTAAATTATGATGCATCTCAAAATAAGGGTGTCATATATAATTCAAAACATCACACATATATTTGTCATACTCAATAACATTTAAAATAAATTCATGTTTTTCATATACTTTCACATTAGCATGTAGCAGCGGATTTACTTCAGTCATAAATAAACATAATGAAAGTCTCATACTCATCTCATTCATAATCATCAATTAGGCATAAGAGCTGATACTCCACATAATTCAAATAAAAATAACAACATAAAGTAGAGTACATAAAGTATCTCTCAAGACATGAATCGAAGCGTTCCTAGTGTTACATGATTAGAGCACGACTCGACCCAAAATAAATAAAGACACTAGGAAAAGCTACTCCAACGGCTACCTCGCGTTAGAAGCAACTATACTCCTCGATACCTGAGCGATGTCGTACAAAACATCATTCCAACAGAAGGGTGAGAATTCATATAACTATCGAAATCATAAGATAATATATAATTTAAGGCATACAACCATAATCACAATTATTCTCACACTTCAAAAGTTTCATCAACTCAAGTAACCACATAATTCACAAGTACATACTTACAAGCCACAATTTCACCAATCCAACAATTCACATAATACACATGATCTCATATTGCAACCACAATGCAATAACAATGCAACACAATGCAACTGGCCATTTGGTTCATATAAAACCTATCCATTCTCATCAATTCCCATTCGAAATTATGGATACACCGCTTATACTCCACTAGGAACGACATCCCAGTCATTCTACCCCAGTGAGTACGACTCTTGTCCATGTCTTATGAAATGCAAACCATGATATCTGACTCATGACAAACATATGCATACACACGTAATTCAACACAATGAATTACTCACCACATACATTGATATTCATTTATACAATGTTTTCACGCTACAAAGGCCATCATCAATAATCACATTTTATCACATGCTTCAACATCATACAAACAACATAAAAGCTCCACATTTATATGTCAATAGCATATCTTACAATAAAATACCGATCGTACACATTTTAAGCTACAAAACACACGACAACATGACATTTTACACAATAACGCAGTAATTAAATCATCTACTGCCCTCCAAACCATCAATTACACAAAACACACATTACTGATTAAATATTGAATAATTAATCCTTCATCAATAATTTAATCCAATATTCATATAATAACTAAAAATAAAATATTAATAATTATTATTTGTCATAGCACATATAATTTTTGTGTTATAGATACATTATCTATATAGATGCAATAGCTACTTTTGGTATTAATTTAATATTTTACAAGAATAAATTGTGAAATCAATATCACAATACATTACTGTTAGTTCTTGGATTGGCTGGAATTTTGGTAAAACAAAGTATGTTCAATGTTGATGTCAAGGTGGTGATGGTGCAACATTGAGTCTTAACACTGGGTTGTGTTAAGTGTTTAAATTGCTGAAGTTTGGATGTCTGATGTCACATGCGATGTTGTGACATTAGATCTGCAGAATTAATAACATCAGGTTTTGTGATGTTGTTAGGGTTTGCGTGTTAGCTGGAATTGTGGAGAGCAGCTGTCTCATTGGATGCGAATATCTTGGGTTAGATATTCTTCGCTGCATAGGAGATCTGGTGCAGATTTGTAGGAGATTTAAAAGGTTGAAGATTTGAAAAGATTTTAGGAGAAAATCTGTTTTGGATATTCAGTTTTAAATAACAAATCAAGTCAAATATTGTAGCAGTCCAAGCCCAATTCAAGTGGCTATATAAAGCGCACAAGACCAAAGGAAAAGGTACAGAATACAGAGAGAAGATCAAGAGCATAGGCTGAGTGTCTTGAGTATTTTGTACGAGTTTTGTATACACCATTCTATGTTGAATCGGTGAGTCGTTTTCTGTCCCCTCTTAGAAGCTGTGAAGTAATAGAGAGTTATTACTTGATCAAAGCTGTGAAGTAAGATCAAGGTTGCTCAAAGAGGGTGTTCCTTTAGCATTGTTTTTAGGGATTGAGTAGCATTCTCATATCTAAGTGGGTTCTTAGGTAGAAAGTCACTAGTAGGAATTAAGTTTAGGAGATTGTCAACTGGGTTGTTGAGTCTATAAATTAATTCTACAAGTAGTGAATTTCATCCCTGGCTTGGTAGCCCCCAGACGTAGGTAGTTAGACCGAACTGGGTGAACAATTTGGTGTGTTATTTTGCTGTTTATTTTGTCCATTGTGCAGAGTGTGTTGTTGTGACATCGCACCTTAACATCACACGTCTGATACCAGAATTTCAATTGGTATCAGAGCAGGCATCCTGTCTGTCTCTGGGTGAGATCTAGGGAAGTTACTTTCTAGTGTAAAGATGGACAAAGAAGTTGGAGGATTCGTCAACAGACCCCCTATTTTGGATGGATCCAATTATGACTATTGGAAGCCAAGGATGACTGCTTTCTTAAAATCCTTGGACAGCAGGTCATGGAAGGCTATTATTAAAGAGTGGAAAGCACCTGTTGTGTGTGAGAAAGATGATGCTGGCAAAGATAAAGAAGGCACCTCAAAGCCAAAGCCTAAAGAAGAATGGACCAAGGAAGAAGATGAGCTCGCCCTTGGTAATTCCAAAGCTCTAAATGCAATCTTCAATGGAGTGGATAAGAATATTTTCAGGTTAATCAATACCTGTGAAGTTGCTAAGGAAGCGTGGGATATTTTGAAGGCCACTCATGAAGGTACATCTAGAGTTAAAATGTCAAGACTTCAGATTCTAACATCAAAATTTGAAAGCCTGAAGATGGAGGAAGATGAGACTATTCATGACTTCCACATGAATGTTCTGGAGCTGGCTAATGCATCCAGTGCTCTTGGTGAAAAAATGTCAGATGAAAAGCTTGTAAGGAAGATCCTTAGGTCACTTCCTAAGAAGTATAAGATGAAGGTAACTGCCATTGAAGAATCACAAGACATCAGTAAGATGAGAGTTGATGAGCTCATTGGATCTCTTCAAACTTTTGAGCTTGGGTTGGATGAGGAAAAACCAGAAAAGAAGCCAAAGAGTATAGCCTTGGTGTCAAATAATCAAGAAGAAAAAGGAAATAGTTCTGAATCCCAGGAGGATATATCTCAGGCCATAGTTATGCTGGGAAGACAGTTCAACAAAGTGTTCAAGAGGATGAACAATAACTCCAGGCCTAGTGTGAAGAACATCTCTTCTGACATCAGCAAGCCAAAAGAGAAAGATGAAGAGAAGACTGCCCAGGATAAAGGTGTTCAGTTCTTTGAATGTGAAGGGTATGGACATGTCAAGAAAGAATGTCCCACATTCTTGAAGAAGCAGAAGAAGGGCAATGTCAGTTTCCTGGTCTGAATTTGATAGTGAAAGTGAAGGTGAGTCAGCAAGGCATGTTAGAGCCTTAACAGGAACTGTTGGGTCTGATGATGATAGTGATGGAGAAATAAATTATGAGGAGTTAGCATCCACTTATCAAGAGCTGTGTTTAAAAAGTGCTGAGATTTGTCAAGAAAACGAGTGTCACAAGCAACAGACAGCTCAGCTTGAAAATGAAAAAGCTGATCTAGAAAATGAAGTTGTACTAGTTAAGTCTCAACTGGATCAGATGACAAATTTCGTTAGGATGATGAACAGTGGTACAACTACTCTTGATAAGATTCTTCAGTCAGAGAAAGCTGCTGGAGATAAATCAGGTATAGGATATGTGGCAAGCACTTCAGGAACAAAGAAGGAGGTGTCTCAACCATTGTCTCAACATCAAACTAAGAGACAGGGTCCTACCCCTAAGAAGATTGTTCAGCCTCAGAATATTGAGAAAAAGAATGGTCCCCATCAGAGGAAGATGCAGCTTCGAGGAGCTAGTCAGTACATGCCTCCCCAATATCACAAGAGCATGCAAGCTGCAAGGTTCAAACAGAACATGTCTCATCAGATGTCTCAACATCAGGAAAACTGGTATGGATATGGATACAACAATGTTGTGCCTCATCACTATGGAAGAAGGAAGCCTCATCACCATATGAGACAGCCTAGGAGACATCATCCTCAGTACAGAAGAAGACAATCCAACTACGGAAGAAGGAGACAACATTATGGGTGGTAGCCACAACATTATCATCAAAGTGGCAAAAGATTTAACCACTTTAGAGATGACAGAGTAAGATGCTTCTATTGTGGCAGGGTTGGACATATGCAGTCCTCATGCTTCAAGCTCCATGGTTATCCAAATTCTGCTCCTCAAACCAGACAGAAGGAGGTCACACCCAAAGTTGCTAAACAATGGGTTCCTAAAGCTCAGGTCACGTGTCTATTGGCTCATACCTCAGATGGACATGTTGCCATGGATGCATGGTACTTTGACAGTGGATGTTCAATGCACATGACTGGATCAAAGGAGCAGTTGGTGGAGTTTAATCCTTGCCATACAAATAAGGTTGTGTTTGACAATGGAGAAAAATGAGTAGTAGAAGGAAGTGAAAGAGTGAAGAATCTTGATGGTTTTACTCTTGATAGTGTGATCCTTGTCCAAGGTTTGAAGGCTAATCTAATTAGCATAAGTCAGTTGTGTGATGAAGGTTACAAAGTTAACTACACCAAAGATGAGTGTGTGGTATCTGGTGAGCATAATCAAGTTGTTATGAAGGGTGCTAGAACCAAAGATAACTGCTATCAGTGGATTTCCCTTGAAGTTAATTCAACTAATGATGTTCAAGTTGATGTTATAACATCAGACTATGACATTAGGATGCTGAAAGGTCACTCAAAGTTAATGAGTTCTGATGTGAATTCTTTTAAATTTTTAAAAGGAAAGTCTTTATGGAGGGAGAAAATTAGTGATTGGTCTTTAAGAGGTACTCAAAATCAGGCGCCTTACCATATTGATTTTATATCAAGATTCATCAAAGCGTTCTCGTCTCAACGGTTCATCTCCATTAATCTCAACAGAATAGAAAAATCTTCTCTAAACAGAGTCTGTTACAAAGGAACGATGTCTTCCCCATCCAAGAACTCTGATTCTCAAAGACCTGCGCATGTACGATCTAGGGTTTCTTCGGAAAAAGAACTTGTCGACAAAGAACACATTCCTATGGCACTTCCAGATTCGGGTAACTCTAAACCTTCAACCAAGTTGAATAAAACTGAAACTAGGTCATCATCCTCTCAAGCTGTTGAGGAGAAGTATGATGTGGACATACATTTGGAGCAGATTGCCACCAAAATTCTTGAGAAGGGAATACGTGTGAAAGGGATTTCTGTCCCTTTAAGGCAAATGCCTGCTGAACAGGTGGACTCTCAAAGTGAGGACACAAATCTTCAAAGACTGGCTGTGTCTGTGATTCAAGACGCTGAAGGTGGTAGTAAAGAAGAAGATCATGAAGATACTGATGTCATCTCTGATGTCAGAACATCGTCCCCTAGGAATGAAAGTCACAGGAGTAAAGAGAAGGATCAGGTTGAGGTTATAGATGTTGAGGACTCATCTGATAGTGATATCATTGGTAATGCAAGAAGAAGGGAGGATAGGAAAGGGAAAGGAGTAGAGTCACTTCCTAATGAAAATGTGGTCAAGAAAAGGACTTCAGTTGCAGACTCTCCCAAGTCGTGGAGTAAAGTTGCCAGGTCTGGCAAGAAGAGGAGAATCAGGGAAGAATCAGATTCAGAGTGTGATGTTCAAGACATCAACCCTGTGATGAACAGAGCTCCTGATCAAGTGCCTGATAACATCTCATTTCACTGTGCCAGAAGTGCATCCATGTGGAATTGTGTGAGCCAAAGGAGGATAGCTCTAGAAAGAGAGCTAGTAGCAAATGACTTAGAGTCTACTGGAATTGTAGATCTAATTACCTTTGCTGGTCTCATAAGAACTGTGTCAGGATTGACTAGTTGCTATGATAGACTGGTTAGAGAATTTATAGTGAATATCCCTGAGTCTATTAATGACAGCAAAAGTCTAACCTTCAGAAGAGTTACCGTCAAGGGTAAGTGTGTCTGGTTCTCTCCTAAGGTGATCAATGCCTACTTAGGAAGAAGTGAGGAAGATTATGGAGAATTAGGAGTTTCTAATAATGTTATCTGCAAAGAAATCACAGCTGGTCAGGTAGAAGTTTGGCCTTCAAAAGGAAAGTTATCAGCAAGTTTATTAAGTGTGAAATATGCTCTTCTTCATAGAATAGGTGCGGTTAACTGGGTTCCTACTAACCACAAGACCTCTGTTTCTGCTGGGTTGGGCAAATTAGTTTATGCCATTGGAACAAAGAGACTAATTGATTATGGCTCGTACATCTATAATCAGACTATCAAGCACGCTGCAACAAGAGCTGTGAAATTGCCTATTGCATTTCCATCCCTCATTTGTGGGATAATACTGTCTCAACATCCTGGGATTCTTCACCAGGATGATAATGTGTGTAGAAGGAAGCCTGAATTGTCTTTTCATCAGAAGCTGTTTAAAGGAAAACATGTTGCTGATAATGTCAAGGCATCTGCCTCAACATCTACTAATCATACTCATGTCAAGACTGATATGATTTCTGAACTGGAGGAAGCCTGTAAAGAACTAGATGAAGTCATCAGAGTAAACATTGAAAGGAATGACAAGTTTAAAAAATTACTTATAACTCTGAAGATGAAAGAAAAAGAAAGTGAGAAAGTAGTTGCTGATAAGAAAGATGAGTCTAATAATGACAGTCCAAAAGAAGATGAAGATGATGATGATCTCAGCTCAAATGATTAAAGCTCTTAATGTTTCTCTTAATTAGTAGTTTTAGTTTTATTTTCTGTCTTTGTTTCGGCACTTAATGTGATTGGTTATGTAATTTGAATTTTGTGCTATTATATGCACCTTTTATGTTTTTCTATTCTATGATTTGTTTTGCCTGGTCACTAACTGTGAGGCTAACAATGAGAGCTAGGGTGTACTAATTGTAGTTAATAGGGCCTCTGATTGAAGATTGTCTAATTATGGCTAAAAAGGGGGAGAGTTAGCCTAGGTATGTGAAGTGCAGACCAAAAAGTGTTGTGATACAGAGAAGTGCAGAAATTAAGGGGGAGTAATTGCTGCTATGCTGGTTATTACATTGAGGGGGAGTGCTCACTGCTGCTAATAATGAAATATGTGTAACTGTTTGATTGTTTGAAGAGTGTAGCTGTTTTGTTGCTGCAGCAGAGTTTTGTGAAGTGAATTGAAGATGCTGCTGCTGCTTGGAGTTTCAAAATCATTGAAGTTTTTCCGCTGCTGAAGTCTCTGAAGGTGCAGAGATTTCATTGAAGTTTTTCCGCTGCTGAAGTCTCTGAAGGTGCAGAGATTGTTTTAACCAAAATTAGCCAAAGGGGGAGATTATTAGTTCTTGGATTGGCTGGAATTTTGGTAAAACAAAGTATGTTCAATGTTGATGTCAAGGTGGTGATGGTGCAACATTGAGTCTTAACACTGGGCTGTGTTAAGTGTTTAAATTGCTGAAGTTTGGATGTCTGATGTCACATGCGATGTTGTGACATTAGATCTGCAGAATTAATAACATCAGGTTTTGTGATGTTGTTAGGGTTTGCGTGTTAGCTGGAATTGTGGAGAGCAGCTGTCTCATTGGATGCAAATATCTTGGGTTAGATATTCTTCGCTGCATAGGAGATCTGGTGCAGATTTGTTGGAGATTTAAAAGGTTGAAGATTTGAAAAGATTTTAGGAGAAAATCTGTTTTGGATATTCAGTTTTAAATAACAAATCAAGTCAGATATTGTAGCAGTCCAAGCCTAATTCAAGTGGCTATATAAAGCGCACAAGACCAAAGGAAAAGGTACAGAATACAGAGAGAAGATCAAGAGCATAGGCTGAGTATCTTGAGTATTTTGTACGAGTTTTGTATACACCATTCTAGGTTGAATCGGTGAGTCATTTTCTGTCCTCTCTTAGAAGCTGTGAAGTAATAGAGAGTTATTACTTGATCAAAGCTGTGAAGTAAGATCAAGGTTGCTCAAAGAGGGTGTTCCTTGAGCATTGTTTTTAGGGATTGAGTAGCGTTCTCATATCTAAGTGGGTTCTTAGGTAGAAAGTCACTAGTAGGAATTAAGTTTAGGAGATTTTCAACTGGGTTGTTGAGTCTGTAAATTAATTCTACAAGTAGTGAATTTCATCCCTGGCTTAGTAGCCCCCAGACGTAGGTAGTTAAACCGAACTGGGTGAACAATTTGGTGTGTTATTCTACTGTTTATTTTGTCCATTGTGCAGAGTGTGTTGTTGTGACATCGCACCTTAACATCACACGTCTGATACCAGAATTTCAATTACTTTTATAATTCCTTTGTTTCGATATATGGCTGAAGTATAGAGGATAAATACTACCGGTATCCTAATTCATAAAATATATCACATTTTACTTGTTTCATGGGCTACTTTTACTATTGTAATCCAATGATCATGTTTTCATTAGTTCAAGTAGATAAGCTACAATAATTAATTTCTAGGGAACACATCATGTTTTGTTTTCAAGGTAACTATTATTCCAGTTTTTCGTTTGGCTATCATTCCTGGTATATGCTATATCCCATTCTAGTAAATTCAACTAGTATATCACATGCTATTAAATTCAACTAGTAAATAAAAAATATATCATGATTTTGTTGAGCTACAATGTTAGAGGATTGGGTGGAGCATCGAAAAAAATGGAAATAAAAAATCTTGTTTTGAAGGAGAAGGTAGAAATGATGTGCATTCAAGAAACAAAATTGGAAGAGGTGGATAGGAATCAATGTATCTCCATGTGGGGGTCTACAGAATTTGAATTTGCATTCAGGGCATCAGAAGGAAGATCGGGTGGTCTGTTAACGATATGGGATATCAGTGCATTCACGGTTCGGAGAAGGATGAGCAGAGAACACATGCTAATTGTGGAAGGAGAATGGGGAAAAGAGAAATATCGAGTTATTATTGTTAATGTCTATGCTCCATGTGAGGTAAGGCAAAAGAAAAAGTTGTGGGACGATATAACAGAAATGATCGAAGCTAGAAGTGAGGCCAGATGGTGCATTGTGGGAGATTTTAACGCTGTTCGGTCGGAAGCAGAACGAAGAGAAGTAAATAGTGGAAATAGGCAGGATGAAATGGAAGCTTTTGGAGAATTTATAGTAGAAACTGAGTTAATAGACTTACCGCTCCATGGCAAGAAATTCACGTGGTCAAGAATTAATGGCTCAGCAATGAGCAGGTTAGACAGAATCCTCGTTTCTGAAGAATGGTTTAAGACGTGGCCGGATTGCAAGCAGTGGGGGTTGGATAAAGGCCTCTCCGACCACTGCCCGATCATATTAAAAGGAGAAAAAGTAAATTAGGGTCCGAAACCGTTTCGTATGTTGAGGTGCTGGAAAGATACAAAAGGTTACCATCAATCCGTCGAAGAGCAATGGCGGAATATGAAGATTGACGGTTGGGGAATGTACGTCCTTAAAGAAAAGCTCAAACTAATTAAAAGAGACCTTAAGGAGTGGCATAGGAAAAACACGCAGAATCTAGACGAAAAGATAAAAGAGGCGAAAGGTGTGATTAATATGCTGGAAGAAAGAGGAACAGAGAAATCATTGACAGAAGATGAAATTCAAACAAAGAGGGAGACCTTGGATAGACTCCACTAATTGTCAAGAATGCATTGTAATATACAAATACAAAGATCTAGATCCAGATGGTTAAAAGAGGGGGACGCGAATTCAAAATATTTTCATGGGTGTATTAATAAAAGAAGGAGGGGAAACGAAATCCTAAGCCTTGAGAAGGATTGCGGTCGAGTAACAGGAGTAACCGAGATTAAAAAGGCAGTGGAAGAGCATTTTCAAAATCTGTTTGCATCCAAAGGACCGAGACCGGTTCCGGAGAATTTGAACTTTAAAACTATTGATGATAACGACAATGCCAGATTAATAAAGGAGTTTACTGAAGAGGAGGTGAAGTTAGCCGTTTGGGAATGCGATAGCGATAAGAGCCCGGGCCCGGACGGAGTTAACTTCGGAATCGTGAAGGAATTTTGGAATGTGATCAAGGCTGATTTCATGAGAATGATAGTTGAATTCCATCAAAACGGAAAAATAGTAAAAGGAGCAAATAGTTCGTTTATGGTGCTGATACCAAAGAAACCAAATCCCTCAAAGATTACAGAGTTTAGGCCCATATCTCTTATTGGATGTATTTATAAGGTTGTGGCGAAGGTGCTAGCAAATAGACTCAAAGGAATAATTGGCAAAGTCATATCAGAAACTCAGTCTGCATTTGTCTCTGGTAGACAAATCGTGGACGGGATATTGGTAGCTAATGAGATAGTAGATGAAGCGAGGAAAAGAAAGAAGGAAGTGGTTCTATTCAAGGTGGATTTTGAAAAGGCCTACGATTCGGTGAACTGGAATTTCTTAGACTTCGTAATGGGGAAAATGGGGTTTCATGATAATGGAGGAAGTGGATTGCGGAATGTCTAAGGACTACTGTAATATCAGTTTTAATAAATGGTAGCCCTACGAAAGAAGTCGAGATGAAGAGGGGTATAAGACAGGGAGATCCCTTATCTCCCTTTCTTTTCCTTATCGTGGCAGAAAGTTTTAACGTGCTGATGGAAAAAGCAATCAAAGCTGGAAGATTCAGAGGGTACAAGTTCAATGGAGAAGGAGAAGAATTTACTCATTTACAGTATGCAGACGACACATTATTAATAGGAGAAAGGAGATGGTTGAATATCAGAACTATCAAATCAATACTGATGTTGTTCGAAATCATGTCGGGCCTCAAGGTAAAGTTCCAGAAAAGCGTGTTGATGGGTATAAATATATGTCAGAATTGGTTATGGACAGCAGCAGGCTTCCTGAAATGCAAGACCAGCGAGGTACCCTTCAAATACCTTGGGATACCAATTGGTGTCAACTCAAATAGAAAAGTGATGTGGCAATCGGTGATAGAAACAGTGAGAAATAGATTATCAAGGTGGAAGAATAAACAACTTTCAGTCGGAGGAAGAGTTGTAAACATCAAATCAGTACTGTCGGCATTACCGGTCTATTTCCTATCCTTTTTCAAGGCTTCCGCAGGTATTATCTCCAAGTTAGAATCTATTTTTAAACAATTTTTTTGGGGAAGGAGAGAGGAAGAGAGAAAAATCAACTGGGTAAAATGGGAAGTAATTTGTAGACCTATTGAGGAGGGGGGTTTGGGTATTAAAAATCTCAGGATATTTAACCTTGCACTATTGGGAAAATGGAAATGGAAATTAAAAAATGAGAGGTGCGGTCTCTGGTTTAGGGCACTGGTCAATAGATATGGGGATAGAGTAGGGTATGATACAGACAGCCAACGTTTTCAGTCCAGATGGTGGCAGGAGATTAATCAAGTTGCCATAGGAAATTACATAGAGGCTGACATTTATTTTGTTAGGGAAGTTTATAAGAGTCTCTCGGATGAAAACCGAGTTATAGAAATCCGTAAATGGGAGAAGATATGGAGCCAAACAATTCCAACTAAGGTATCGTGTCTAGTATGGAGAATGTTACAAAATAGGTTAGCAAGTAAGGAAAACTTACTTAAGAGGGGGATCCTTACATTAGACCAGATTCAGTGCAGTGGTGAGTGTGGGTCTGGGGAGTCAGTAAATCACATCTTTTTCGAGTGCCCATTATTTGCAGGTACCTGGAGCGAAATATGTAGATGGTTGGGTGTAGAGGCTGCCTTTCACAATGAAGGCTGGCAGCATATGTTTCAATTTGAAAACCTACTTGGAGGCGGCATAAAGATAAGCAAAAAACTGTTTGCAGTATGGTGTGCAGGTATCTGGAGGATCTGGAAGAGTCGTAACGACAACATTTTTCGAAACAAGGATTTTGACATTGATAGAATCGTAGAAGAGGTGAAGATCTTATCCTGGAGGTGGCTGAGATTGAAATCTAAATCGATTGAATGTGATCTAGCAATGTGGTGTATGAATCCTTTGGCAAGCATAGGGATACATAATCAATAGGTAAGAGAAGCTGAGACAAATGGCAGGCTTCTGTTTGGAGGAAGGTGGATGGAAATTTCAAACCAATCTTGCTGGGAGTCAGGTTTTGGCTTGGGGTGGGATATATCCCATAATCAGAGCAGAGGTAGTGC
This sequence comes from Lathyrus tuberosus, assembly GCA_022829125.1. Lineage (NCBI taxonomy): Eukaryota > Viridiplantae > Streptophyta > Magnoliopsida > Fabales > Fabaceae > Lathyrus > Lathyrus tuberosus. The sequence continues at coordinate 13,199,740 of JALAZF010000139.1, read as the reverse complement.
TGCTATCAGTGGACCTCAAAATTGTGTGTTGTTGTGCTTGCAACTTGCAAATGGTGGTCCATGGAAGGTTTAACCTAGCTCTGATGTAGAAAGGTTAATGGGAGGATATCGCTTGCTGTGGTATAGTTGGATCTTCTGCTTTCGAAGAGGTAAGTAGGTAGCCCCGTGTTTTGGCTGGAGCTGATGGCAAAATTAGTATTGTAAATTATCTGGTAATGTTGCATTGAGGCCTGCGGCAGATGCGCATTTCTGGTTTGAATGTTTGATTTTGTAAATTACTGACAGAATGGTGAGGGACATGGTGGTCCCCTACTCTTAGGAGTAAGATAATTAGCTGGATGCTTGAGTTGTTAGTTGGCGCAGGAGGTGGTTTTGAGGGCAATTATTTGAACAAGCCCCCCTCACAGGAAGTATTTGATGGTTTCTTGGTTCCTAGAGAAATGTGGTGGTGTGGATCTGTGGTGAGGTTATATACAACGATTTTTCTGAGTTGAAGGGATGTCGAGGGTGTTCAAATGCTCCTAACAGGTTAAATACAGTTTATTTCGTGTGATTTAGAACGGAGATATATCATAGTGGACTTGTTCATTTTGGAGAGGTGATTAAAGTTTGTGCCCTCCTGGTATAGCAGCCTTTGCAACGAAGGTTTAATTTCGCACTCTGCAGTAGCTTTGAAGCAGACAGGGGTGTGGAACAAGCTGAGGTGTTTCCTTTCGTTGCCATTATATACATTACTAGCTCTGATCAGGGGTGGTATCTGTTTTAGAATGATGTATCTATGTTTCATTTCAAGTGGTGTAGCCTGGGTTGACAGTATATATCTCATGGACTGTATTTCTGGTGGAACTGGTTGTATATGTGTGGCATTTCTTATGCCTATTCTTTTTATAAAATCCTTTTTCTTTTTCAAAAAAAAATTATTAACTTCTCACATGTTTCGACCCGACCACTAATTAATACATGTTTTACTTAGCTACCACTTGTGTTACAGCGACCAAGTAAATTAAGTATCACATGGTTTATTGATATTGCGCTACAAGGGTATGCCAAGAAGTCATTACATTGAATTTTACTACTTGTTTTCACTTTAATTCCAAGTGACCTCGCTACAATATGCACTCTATTTACAAATCCATGGCAATAGATCACCTGCGCTACTGATCATTAAATGAAGGGATCACTTTTCATTAGTTTCAAGTGGGCACTACAGTAACTAATATATATACCAATTGCTCTCTCAATTTCACCAATTTATATATCAATTCCAACCACATTTAATAATCACTTATCATGTATTACCATTAAAACCTAACAATCTCAAAATCATGAAATTTGGGAGTTTTATCCTAAACATATTTCTTCCCATTATACATGTTAGTTCTGAATTGGCAGCAATTTTGGTAAAACAATGTGGTACATCAAGATGTCTTGCTTGATGTCTTGACATGTGATTCTAACATTTTACAATATGGTGTGTTGTTAGTATTGCAGGATTTGTGCATGATGTCAAACGTGATGCTCTGACATCAGTAGACAGAACTTCCAGTTCAGATGTTTAGGCTAAAACAAGGTTGCATCAGGATGTTGGGTAAGATGTCCTGGCATGGTAAATCAGACATCAATACAGATATATCAGTATTACTATTATGAAGAATGTCTTGACATAAGAGTAAAACATCACTGCAGGATGTGTCAATGTCAGGACAGATAGCAAGTGGTACACGATGTCAGATTAGAAGTCCTGACATGGTTGCTCAGACATCACTACAGATGCTGAACCCAATGTTGAAATATCTTCAACTGTCATGACAGTATTGCTGTCATGTGTTACAACAGATGTCATGACATCTGGGTCCAGTAGTTGCAGGTTGTGGAAATGTCAAGTGTGATGTCTTGACATGTTGTGCTGCACTAAGCTAGTATGAGTGCATGGTTATGTCATGACAGATTCAGACAGATTGGACTTCACTAAACTTGAAGGTTAAGGTTCTGTGATGTGATGTCGAAGATAGATGTCATAACATCTTAGTCTGGTATAGCAGGTGTTGCTGTTTTGCTGTCATATGATTTTTAATCAAGATGTCATATGTCTGATGTCTTAACATGAGTTCTTAACATTGAGCTGATGTTAAGTTCAGAAGGGTTGCAGTTTTGTATGCTGATGTTAAACCTGATGTCTTGACATCAGTTGACAGAACATCAGAACATCAGTCTGATGTGTTTTCTAGGGCTGCATTTGTTTAAGTGTGTTTTGAGAAGATCTGGTGGAGAGATTGCAGGCGAATATCATGGGACAAATATATTCTGTTGCAATCTTATATTGAGCAGATATTGTTACTATTTTCATGCAAAAAGATATGGAGAATAATTAGATTTAATTGAAGATTTAATTGAAGATCTATTTAGTAGCAGAATCTTTTGCAGATTTGTAGCAGAAGATTTGTGGTGATTTGAAGGCCCAAATCCAGTTGGGAAATAGGTTATAAATAGAAGCATTGTAACCTAGTTTTAGTAAGCCAGCCATCATGTAAATTATAAGGGTTGTGTTGGTTGATGAACCACCCAGTTTGTGGGATGGTCATCATGTTTATCTCGAAGCCTGTAGGTAAGAGATGTATTATTCTTAGAGGAAGCTGTTAAGCAACTCTAAGTATTGTTCTTAGTCATGTGTGTCATGTCTAGGTATTGTCATGGAAGTGTGTCTTCTACTTTTCTGTGATTGAAGAGTTGTTGGAAATCAAGTTATTGATGCAGTGGCTGAGATGTTGACTGTTAGACATCATTGCGATGATTGGAAGTGAGATGGAGTCTCTTATCTAGGGTGGACTTAGGTAGAAGGGTCATTGGGTAGTGATTAGATTAGGAGATTGTCAACTGGGATTGTTGAGTCTGTAATTTGATACTACTAATAGTGGACTTCCTTCCTGGCTTGGTATGCCCCCAGATGTAGGTTATTAGACCGAACTGGGTGAACAATCCTTGTGTTATTTACTGTTGCTTATTGCCTTGTTCATATTAGTAGAGTGTGTTGTTGTGACATCGCACTTAACATCACACATCTGATACCAGAATTTCAATTGGTATCAGAGCAGCCAGCAGGCATCCTGTCTGTTTATGGATGAGATCTAGGGAAGATACTTTCTGGTTCATGAGCAAGGAAGATAGTTTTGCTGAGATGGTGTATGGACTTGGTCAGTTCATAGAGATTTTTGTATGATCCCTTGAAGTGGAGGATGAACTGTTCATGACAGGGTGTGTATTAGACCTGTCTATTGTTATCAGGCTTGTAGCTTTGGTGGTGAGCTGCTATGTGGTTTGACTTATTTTCAAACCTATGTTGACCTAGTGCACATGGAGTGTCATGTTTGTGCAAGGGTTATAATGTTTTTCCTGAAGGTTGTAGAGGAGTTTTCTGGTGTGTGTTCCGCTGCATATATATATATATCTGATGGAAAATTTCTAGTGGTTTTGTGTTAAGGCTGCAACATTCTGTTCTCATGGTGTGGTGATACTTGAGGATATCTTTAACTAGCTTGTTAGAGTTGCCAAAGATACTTGTTGTTCATCCCAAGTCCACTCATAAAGGAACTCTTATAGGAGCTTGTTGAAAAGAGATCTGAAGAAAGTTAGAAGCAATTTATTCTTGCCTCCAACCCTACAAGGTCAATCTCTGGGCTGTGTTAAAGGATCTTTTGGTGTGTTTCTTGTGAAGAGAACTTATGTCCTACCAGATGTTGGAACATAAAACTAGAAGATTGTGTAGAAGCTTGTTGGATAAAGGTATGGCATAATAGATGCTTGGGGGCTAAACAAATGTGTATTGATCACATCTGTTTGGAACCTACTCCTGGCTTAGAAGAGGAGGCATCTGGGTTGTGTGTCTAAGAAGTTTCCTTCAAGAAACATGTCTTAGATATGTATGTTGGTCAAGAGATGATCAATATAGTGTCACTCATTGGATTAGTGTATTTCTGATCCAAGTGAGTATGTGTTCAAAGGCTGTTTGTTTTTGTGGAGGTCAAATGTCAAGGACATTTTCTCTGATATCTGAAAGTTCCTTCTTATCAACAGTTGTTTGCAATCTTGTTTATGGCCATGGAGCAGATTCTGTTTGGAAGGAGTTATATGTGTGTACCTACCATAGGATGAGCATTTGTGCAAGGAGAAGTTAGTGTTTTTTTTACCAAAGGATTATGGTTCCCTGGTATCTGCATGAGAAGTTTCCTCTTAAGCTGGAGTTCAGTTATCTGGTGTCCTCACATAATGGAACATTGTTTTGGTAAGGATTGAAGGGCATCCTTGTAGGTTGAAGTGTTGGGAGAAGCATATTTTTTGAGATGACCAGTCATTGTTCTTTTTCAAAAACTTGTTAGAGGGAATCTCCCCTTTTAGGAGCAGAAGGATGGCATTCAACATCTCAAAGACAGACAGAAGGTTTGAACATTAGAAGTTTGAGAAGAAGATTCTTGAGATGTAGAGTATGCAGGTTCCTGCTTGTGTGTATGGTTTTGAAGGTTGTGCATTCAACTAATGACAAAATACATTGACGGGAGACTATGTATATGTCTGATGTAAAAGTGTAGGACTGTTGAAGTGTTGAGAATATACTTTTCTCTATGTGGCAAAACACAGCCCTTATAATCTACTTATTTTTTGAAGATTCAGAAGTGGTAGGTTTGAAGTCTTTGGAGTTTCTGAGCAGGATGGAGGTTATCTACTCAAACTTGATTGTTGAATCAAGTCTATGAGAGCATGGAAATCTGTTTCTTCAAAGGGAGGAGGTTCTTCTAAGTGGCAGAAGGAAGAGCTGAATTCAACAGTTGGATATCATAATTTTTTAACATCTAGCTTAACATCAGAAGTCTTAGCTGGTGATGTGGCACACCAGCTTAAGATAGAGGTGATCTATAGTAATGGATGTTATGGATGCTTCAAAAAAATCGTTCTCATGGCAGTTTGCGGGAGCTGCATGAAGGAGAAGATGTTACATGACCATGGCTTAGGGTGTCTAAGTGTGTTTGCTATTGAGTAATTGGAACATGTGACTTGAAGATCAAGTTTCCTTGGTGGATCAGGATATCTTTATGAGAGTTCTGACAAACGTGAAAAAGGTCAAAATGTGGCATTTGGTTGTTTTCATATGAGGATTCATGAATGAGGTGATCAAACTGTGGCATTTGGTTAATCTCAGAAGTGGATTTGAAGAATCAAGATAATCAGAGTGTGACAGCTGGTTATTATTGAGGATTGTCTTGGAACAAGTTACTCTTGGGCAGAAGGGTGATGAGTTGAAGACTCAAGGAGATTATTCTTCTTGAAGGTGGATGAAGGTTTATTTCTCTAGTTCTTGGGATTACTATGCTATAGTAAGTCCAGTTGGTGGAGCATATCAAGAATCATGGTGATGATGTCTTGGTGTGTGGCAGATGTTCTAACTTGTGTTGGGACATTATCTGGTTGAATATCCTTGGTGAAGGATGATTATGCTCTGGTTCAGGAGCTTGGTGCCTACATTATGCCTAAGGAGCGTCTATATAGTCATACGGGAGAATGATGAAGTAGAAGGTCTGCCTTGGATGGAGAATGTAGAGAAGACTGAAGTAGATCAGGTATTGATTGATTGGAAGTCTGAAGATGAAGAGTATGATAGGGAATGACTGCCTTTGGAGAGTTGGGGGATCTATGTGACTTTGATCTTTATCTAACAGTTTGTTTGAAGGAGGATGGTGATCCTTATGTTCCTCACGAATAGCCTAATTGTGACTTCATGTGTGAGTGACTGGTGTTTATTGTCAGAAGGGATAGTGGTACCAAAATGAATGTGCTTCAACAGGTGGCTGGTCTGGGAGTGAGCTCCTGAAGACATGAAGATGCGTCTTATTTTTTTCATTCAGTTTGGGTGTTCTTCTTGCAAAGGAGCACAGGTTATCCACGTCAGGGGGAGTAATGCTACTGATTTTCCTGCTTCTGGTTGATTTCCCTTAAATACATAGTTGCTTGGTTTGGCATATTATGGCTAAAAAGGGGAGAAGTAAGTAGTAGAAGAAGTAGTAGTAGTGTTCCTTGGTTATTTCCTTGAGGGGGAGCTGGTTGTGTTATCCAAAGGGTGTATGGATATTGCTCTGGTGTGCTATTGCTTTGTCAAATGTGGCTAAAAAGGGGGTGAGTATTGTAGTAGTTTTTTTGCTGGTTTGCAGATGGTTTTGTAGATGGTTTTCTAGTGTGTAGGGATCTCTGATATGGAGTTATTTTAGCCAAAATTTGCCAAAGGGGGAGATTGTTAGTTCTGAATTGGCAGCAATTTTGGTAAAATAATGTGGTACATCAAGATGTCTTGCTTGATGTCTTGGCATGTGATTCTAACATTCTACAGTATGGTGTATTGTTAGTATTGCAGGATTTGTGCATGATGTCAAACGTGATGTTCTGACATCAGTAGACAGAACTTCCAGTTCAGATGTTTAGGCTAAAACAAGGTTGCATCAGGATGTTGGGTAAGATGTCCTGACATGGTAAATCAGACATCAGTACAGATATAGCAGTATTACTGTTATGAAGAATGTCTTGACATAAGAGTAGAACATCACTGTAGGATGTGTCAATGTCAGAACAGATAGCAAGTGGTACACGATGTCAGATCAGAAGTCCTGACATGGTTGCTCAGACATCACTACAGATGTTGAACCTGATGTTGAAACATCTTCAACAGTCATGACAGTATTGCTGTCATGTGTTACAACAGATGTCATGACATCTGGGTCCAGTAGTTGCAGGTTGTGGAAATGTCAAGTGTGATGTCTTGACATGTTGTGCTGCACTAAGCTAGTATGAGGGCATGGTTATGTCATGACAGATTCAGACAGATTGGACTTCACTGAACCTGAAGGTTAAGGTTCTGTGATGTGATGTCGAAGATAGATGTCATAATATCTTAGTCTGGTATAGCAGGTGTTGTTGTTTTGTTGTCATGTGATTTTTAATCAATATGTCATTTGTCTGATGTCTTAACATGAGTTCTTAACATTGAGCTGATGTTAAGTTCAGAAGGGTTGTAGTTTTGTATGCTGATGTTAAACCTGATGTCTTGACATCAGTTGACAGAACATCAGAACATCAGTCTGATGTGTTTTCTAGGGCTGCATTTGTTTAAGTGTGTTTTGAGAAGATCTGGTGGAGAGATTGCAGGCGAATATTATGGGACAAATATATTCTGTTGCAATCTTATATTGAGTAGATATTGTTACTATTTTCATGCAAAAAGATATGGAGAATAATTAGATTTAATTGAAGATTTAAATGAAGATTTAATTGAATATCTATTTAGTAGCAGAATCTTTTGCAGATTTGTAGCAGAAGATTTGTGGTGATTTGAAGGCCCAAATCCAGTTGGGAAATAGGTTATAAATAGAAGCATTTTAACCTAGTTTTAGTAAGCCAGCCATCATGTAAATTATAAGGGCTGTGTTGGTTGATGAACCACCCGGTTTGTGGGATGGTCATCATGGTTATCTCGAAGCCTGTAGGTAAGAGATGTATTATTCTTAGAGGAAGCTGTTAAGCAACTCTAAGTATTGTTCTTAGTCATGTGTGTCATGTCTAGGTATTGTCATGGAAGTGTGTCTTCTACTTTTCTGTGATTGAAGAGTTGTTGAAAATCAAGCTGTTGATGCAGTGGATGAGATGTTGACTGCTAGACATCATTGCGATGATTGGAAGTGAGATGGAGTCTCTTATCTAGGGTGGACTTAGGTAGAAGGGTCATTGGGTAGTGATTAGATTAGGAGATTGTCAATTGGGATTGTTGAGTCTGTAATTTGATACTACTAATAGTGGACTTCCTTCCTGGCTTGGTATGCCCCTAGATGTAGGTTGTTAGACCGAACTGGGTGAACAATCCTTGTGTTATTTACTGTTGCTTATTGCCTTGTTCATATTAGCAGAGTGTGTTGTTGTGACATCGCACTTAACATCACACATCTGATACCAGAATTTCAATACACTATCAAATAACCTCAATAATCATATAAAAACCTAGCCTTACCTTGATTTTTGATGAACTCTTGTTCTTGATTTCTCCTCTTCTCCTCTTCTCTCTTCTAGCCTCTTTTTCCCTTTTCCAACTTCTAACCCTATACTATCTCATTCCCTTCTTTTGTTAACTCTCACAATTTTCTCATTGGGCTTACTAACCCACTCTCACATTTTCTAATCACACACCCACTTAGGCCCAATTAATTATTTTCTACCAAATCTATTTTATTCCACCAAATAAAATAAATCAATTAAATCAAATAAACCAAATAAATCAATTAATTCAAATAATTATATTAAATCAAATAATTAAATTAAATTAATTAATTCAAATAAATCCAATAAATCAATTAATTCAAATAAATCACATAATTCAATTAAATCAATTAAATCAATTAGGCACAAAATCACATAATTAAGTAATTAATATAATAAATAAATAATTACTAAAATTGGGATGTTACACTACCAATTAACATAGCCTTCCACTGAGGATCTTCGAAATCACTTTGTAAATACAGCCCACAAGGCTGATTGGCCGGAACTCATCCATTCATTGTTGATTCTCTTTTTTAGGTACCAGTGCTATGAATGACGAACTGAACGCTTTTGGAAGACCAGCTGTAGAATAAAACTCGTGAATTCATTTCGTCACATCTTCCCCCACAACATCCCAACAACGATTGAGAAACTCAAGGCTAAATCCATCTGAACCCGGGCTCTTATTGCCATCACCATCTCTAATAGCCTCCACAATAAACGGCCTTTGCAGCAACTCTACCTCTACTACAGATAACTTTGGTAGATAAAAAAGATTCATATCAGTAATAGATACACAAGGTTTCACAAATCTTGATTTAAAGGCCACTTTGACAGCTTATTTAACTCTCTCAACATCATCATCCAAGCCATCTCTAACCATTGCTGACGAAATCATATTACGCTAAAATATATTCATCATCATTGAATGAAAGTAACTAGAATTAATATCCCCCTCTTTCACCCATTCCGCTCTTGAGTTTTGTTTGAGCATACTCTCCTTGAAGAGTAAACCTTGCCAAATTTCATCTTGAATTTGACCCCTATGAACCAAATCCACCTCTGATACTTCCCAATTAGTGGCAGCCATGCTTGCTTCAATACCATTAAGTGTCTCCACCCCTTTATCAATCTTCAAATCCAATCACCCAAATATATTAAGATTCCACCATCTAAGCCTCTCCCTTAAGTATCTAAATTTAGCCATTAAGATGTTGCCTTGACAATCCGATTCTAGGTTAGAATTCCACACCCCTCTTATAAAATCCATAAAATCTGGATGATCGTACCAACACCTAAACACTTTGAACGGTTTAGATCCCCAATTAGAATTAGAGCTTTTCACCCAAATATGCCTATGGTCCGATATATCTCTGTCACCAAAATGTTGCACTTCAAGTTTCCATTCTTTGATCAACCCTTCCGTGATTAAGAATCTATCTAGTCTACTCTTACACCTGTCATTAGAACTGAACCAAGTGAATCTGTTACCAACAACCTGCAAATCTAATAGCTCCATAACCTGAATAAAGGTTGAAAAATCCTCCATTTGAGATGCACACATCTTTCCTTTCCCTTTATTCTCATTCGCTGCTTTTTATTGCAGTGAAGTCCCCACATACAACTCATTCACCTACAGGAAGCTTACCTTTCCAATCAATGAGGTTCTTCCAAAGTTTTCATATTGAAACGGTATCATAAAGAGAGTAAACATTCACCAACTAACAATTAACCCCATTCCAGCTACAATTGAGCCCTAAGAAACCTTCATCTCTAAAACTAAAAGTTGGACAACAAGTATCCTTATTCTAGATTGTGATTATGCCTCCACATCTTCTAACAACCAATTTGACAGACCATTCACAAGGAACCTCACCCTAAATGCTATTAATCTCACTTACCTCCATATTATGAATCCTGGACTCTTGGATGAAACAGACGTCCGCTTTCTTATCAGCTAGTAATTGGTGGATCCTACTTCTCTTGATTGAGGATCCACACCCTCTTGAATTAAAAGATACCAAATTTATGGCAGCCTAGTAGCTACTCCCTCTTTCCATCATGATGTTTTATGTCCCAAGCTTCCATCTCTCTAATTATACCCTCAAAAAATTCGTCTTCATCCCCTTCAACCCCTAACTCCTTAATAATGTTCCAGACTTTAGCTGGGACCACTTCTAATATTTTTTTAGAGTGTTACCTTGATTCACATTAGCATCACTGATTGAATCGCAACAAAGTACCAAACCCCCAGAATATCTAGAGGCTGAAGAAGATAAAGAATCCCTGGTCTTCAGAATTCTACTCTCAGAGGACTCACACTTCACCTCAGGTAATCTCATATTATTCGCATAATGAAGTAATGAAGAATAGTAAGCTGGGGAAAAAGGAATTTGGATATTCTCGTAAATCTCCTTCAACAATTTTGTTTTCTTCATACTGGATCTGTTACTAAGACCAATAGGCCTAAAAGGCGAGACAAGATGGTTATTAGGTGGATCCGAATCCAAGCCCACCAGGTCCAAAAGTTTAGAGGATAGGCCCACACCCCTAGAATCCAACTTAGAATTTGAATTTTTATCCAAACGTCCATTCAGCGTCCCATTCTGTGTACCCTTTTGCACAACAGAATGTCCAAGAAATAACTTTATGCATTTTGAGTTAGCTCCTTCTAGACGTGCCACATTGCGCCCTACTTTCTGATCAGTCAGATTCTCAACAAGCCTATTATCCTTTTCCACCGAACATGCCGTGTTCTTAAACCTAGGGCTACAATCATCAATATCCTCAATGTCCTCACGTGATCTCACCTCCCTTCTTCCCTTGTCATCTTCTTCCTCAGACGTTTTTGAGACTTCTTCATCGTCATCAGTAGCATCATCTTCGCACTCTAAACCTTCCTCAAAACTACCCTCAACATCCATTTTTCTTACAGAAATACATTTTGGGTCGTGATAGACCTCAACCAATTTGATCTTGTAGATCTTACTATTGATCCACAAATTGAAAGTTTCATTGAGATTCATTGAGTATTTTGTTTTTATAAAAAATCTAGCTACATCAAGATATTTATGATTTTTTATATCCAAATCACTTTTAACATATTCACCCACACATCCAGAAATGAGCTTAAATAGCTGTGGAGTTCAAGCATGGCAAGGAAGTCCATAACATTTCATCCATGTTAATCTTTTGTTATCCATATCTTTTGGATTCCATGGATGAATTTCATTGAACCAAAGTCACACCCAATCTTCATACTCTTTGGCCATAGTATTTACCCCACCTTCCGATGATTCTTCCAACAAGCATAAATTCTCCCCAAGTGACGTAGCTTTGATCATAAAGTATCCCTCCGCGTTTAGTGCATCTTGGATAATGAATGTCGAATCTGATTTTTTCACAACTCCCACAAATGCTTCGTTGAACCTTATCATATCCTCATCCCCAATGTTGAACTGTAAATGTGCAAAACATGGCTTTGGCTCCACCAAATTCTTCACATAAGCATCATTTGGACCATTTCCTACTACTTGTGCAAAGGTTCTATTGTGAACACTAATGTTCCGATTTGAGAACTACTGTCTCCCACCTACATGATGACCCATAGCCCCTGCCTTTTGGAGGATATGTTGCACTTTCTCAATCCCACGATTGACCTTGGGGATGTTAGCGTATAACTTTTTTCTAAGAATATGAATACTATCCAGTTTAGCAGCCAGGATCCTCACATCCTTCACTTTTCTGAATCTTACAAACCCATATCTCTTACCTCTTTTATCCATCTTGGTTGGGATATACACCTCCATAACCAGACCAAATTCTTTAAAAACATCAAACATGTCTTTGGCCCTATAAGCATTTGAAAATTCAGTGAAGAAAAAGGAGTGTACAACTTCATCACTTTCCACCACTTTACCTCATCTATCAATCCAAACGGATCCCTTAGAGACCGCAGCCTCATGCTTCTTATTTCTCTATTCTTCCCACTTTTGAGCTTTTTTTCGCCATAGTGGAGACCTTAAAATTATGTAGTTACTTGAGTTGTGAAAGTTGAATCATTATGAAAATTTATGGTGTTTAGATTTATTATATGATGGAAATGATTATAAATTTTTTTAGAATAAATGATTTATTTGTAAATATTAAAATAACGTAAATCGAGCTATATTTAATATTTATGATTAGTTTTTAAAAGAATATTGACAGCAATATTTTTGTAGATATGCCCTTTATTAATGAGATCAAGAATTGCCAAATTGAACAACCAAACCGTTTTAATCGGCTAAACGCCTAAACCTAACTCGGTCAAACCACTTCATAATTCAGTCAAAAATATATGACTTAGGCCCAAATGATTCAAAAAGATATTGCCAGAGATCTTTATTTATTTAGTGAATAAAAACAAAGCTAAAAGCAATAGAAACCCTAAGCAACAAGTTGCATCTGTCTCTTTTTCAACTTTTCGTAATCGCAATCTTTTCAATCTTTCTGATCTTCTTACCTTGATGTCAATGGAAGACAATCATGATGAAACTTCCCACACCATTCCCTCTTGCCAACACGCTTTCCCAACCCAACCAAACTCACCAGACATCTGCGTTAAATGCATGCAATCAAAAACCGATATCGCATTAGGGTTACCCAACAGAATCAAACTAGTACGTTGCCCCCAATGCAATTTCTACTTACACCTCCCTAAAGTATGGGTCAAACTACCATCACAACCATCTTTGCTTCTACACTTTTTCTTTGATAAGTTTAAAACCAATATCCATTCCAATAAACTGAGGTTTCACTTTCACCATGCTAAATTCATTCCATCTGAACCCAATTCAAAGACTACCAAAATTATGTTTTATGTTCAGAAAGAGGTTATCAATGGACAAATCCTTCAACAGTCTTATCTTGTTGAGTTTCTTCAAGACAACCGCATCTGTGAACCTTGTAGTAGGGTTCAGGCAAATCCTAATCAATGGTTTTATACTGTGCAATTAAGAAAACATGGTTCTCATGCGCGTAATTTTTTGTATTTGGAACGTATTATTTTGAAGTATGGTTTTGCTGCTAATGCTGTGAGAATCAATAAGATGAAACACGGTACTGATTTCGCTTTCGCTAAAGAAGATTGTGCTAGGAATTTAGCTGAGTTTATCAAGGAAATGCATCCTGTGAGCATTTGTGAGAGTAAGGGAATTGTTTCTCATGATAATATTAATAACTACACTTTTTTAGTTCAAGTTTGTTCGATTCGACGTGATGATTTGATTTTTCTGCCTCCTTATGTTGCTTCGCGTTTGAGAAATATCGGTCCTGTTATGATTTGTAGCGAACTTACTGACATGATTGGTTTGTTTGATCCGTTAACCTTGAAGCGGTTTTGTTTAAAGGGTGATATGTATTGGAGGGAACCCTTCATGTCTTTGCTCACTAGGAAAGATTTAGTGGAATATGTTGTACTCAATGTCGATGAGGTTACTGATAATGGTAACAAACTCGGCTTAGTTAATGCTGAGGTTGCTCGTGTGAAAGATTTGGGAAAGAATGAGACGAGATTTAAGATCAAGACTCATCTGGGTCATGTTTTGGAAAGGGGTGACCGTGCTCTTGGTTATGACTTGTTTGAGGCTAACTCTAGTTGTAGTGATAGTGATACTAAATTGAAGGAGCACAGAGGAGGTGGCGTGGTTTTAATCAAGAAGAGATCTGAAGAGGAACTTTGCCAGAAGAGACGCGCAGAGCATCGGTCGCACTTAAAAGATTTAGAAAAAATCACTAATGAGGTGCATAGCATGTCACTAGGCAGTGAAGAACCAACTTTGGAAGAGATGCTGGGTGATCTTAATATGAGTGGTGGGGAATATAAGGAGAAGAAGCCAAGGAGGATGGCATGATGGAGTACACAATACTATTGGCATGGTTTTAAATTGCGGTTGCGGCTGCGGATGCGGTTGCGGTTGCGGATGTTGCGGTTGCGGCCAATGCGGTCACTGCGTTGCGCATTGCGGCCGTTGCGGCGTGAAATTATTTTATACGCACATTATATATCGGTTCTGATGCGGTAGATTTTGTGTAAGAAATTCACGTGTTGCAGCCCGTTGCGGTAGAAATGCGGTTCTGATCCGGTAAATACCGTTACGTTGCGGTTGTGTTGCGGCAATGATGCGGTTGTTGCATGTGATTTCCATTCACACCGCAATTGCGGTCCGTTGCCGATGCGTTGCACGCCGCAACCGCAATATTGCGGCCGCATCAAGTGATGCGGACCGCAATTTCAAACCCTGACTATTGGTGTTCTTTTTCTCTTCCAGTACATGTGGTTTTTGGCCTAATAGTAGCTCCTCTAGTTAGAGAAGTTTAAAGCACTAGTTTTAAAGACAGAGGTGTTGGATTTTGTTTTTGTGTTTTGCATAACTTTTTATATCCGTTACTCTTGATACTCGTTGAAAGTTTAGGAAATTTGTTTCTTCTATGCTTTCTTCACACTCATTGAAAGCTACTAATCCTATAAGTCTTATTTTCTATATTTACTGTTTCATTCTTGTAGCATCATTGTTCTTGTTTTTTTGTATGAAATGTTTCTTCTTTATGTTACTATCATCTAAATTGCAACTACTGTTGTCACAGGCTTAAGTATTGTGTAGGACACTTGTCTTATAAAAGTTGTTCATTCAACACTTAGTTGTATCTCATCTTACTATATAGGACTTGCACTCTAATTTTTCTTCTTTCTTTTCTCTTCCCATCACCCACCCAACTACTTTGAGTTTTCAAATCAATGCAGATTTCAAAAGCATCTTTGTTTGAAAAACTGAATGCGGAATTTTTTTAATATAACTTGTATTTTAAAAAAAAAAACTAAAAAAACTAGTTTTTTAAAAAATTTTCTAAAATGGCTTGGTTTGGTTGGAACCCATAAGGGTGGCGCCATATGGAATGACGCCTCAGTTAGAGGCCAGGAGCCATCTCATATGGCGCCTCAAGTGTAAAAAAATTTGGAAAAAAACCAACTGAGAATCGTCATCTCAGATGGCGTCTCAGTTCAAACTCTTTTTGTTTTTTTTTTCCTTTTTTTTTTTAAATTTTAAAACGTTAACTATTTTTTTTTTTAATTTTAAAACGTTTACTATTCATTCACATGCCAGTTTCAGGTGGGCAGTTTCTAACTACATTTTCAGGTGGGCAGTTCCGAAAATGAGCTACGATAGAAACCCCTGGAACGCCATAACAGTCTACCGCAACCTGCTAGACCACATTGGCCCTGACGACGTATATTTTTCTACAACTTTTGTAACATTTCATCCATAGATATTTCTAACATTTTGTATACTTACTCATTAAACAATTTTTTCTTGTAGTTTGTCTGGAGGCCTTACGACGATCTCGACCACCAGCCCAACGCAAATGATGTTGCTGTGTGGACTTCGAAAACACCAATAATTCGGTTCACAACTGTTGAGATGCACCAAAGCGACCGAGTGAAACTACAATTCGGTATGCATCAGGACATTCTGGTGGATCCTACCAACTTGGGAAAGTGGCACCTGCGCAGAGTCGACACGCAGTGGAAGGATGGTGTGTGGACCAACTTTGCAGCAGCGTTGTGTCACCAGTGGGAGATGCGACACCAGCTCGTCTTAACAGACCCCGTTGTACAACCTGCTCGGCCAACGGAACTATATATGAGCTGGTTTAGGTCTGTTACCACACCACAACCTTTCCTCTCTCAGCCGACGTATCTAGTTGACCCCCACCAACGTGCGTCTTCCTCCCAGCAATATGCCCAACATCATTCACCAACCTCTCCACCACAACAACAAAACCCTTACTATAGCCCTGACGAGTCATTCGAACCTACCGAAGCACCCCAAAGCCCCCAACAAATGAACCCCCAACAAATGATGACCCCGTCTTCCTACCACTCAGAACCACAATCATCATACACACAACAAACCCCCCATCTTTTTAACTATCAAACCCCACATCAACCACTGCATCAATACCAACACCCATCAATGCATCATTTTGGCCAACCATACCGTATGAAACCAACCCAACCCCCTCATACAAATTACATGAACATGGGCATGCACCTGGATTATGGAAGTGTTGTCGGCGGCAACCCCCCCGGCTATTGGGGACAGATGCTGCAGAATTTGTCTCATGCTCCAGGGCCATCGTCTGATGCGCCGGGGCCATCTGAACAAACACAGAGACCAGCCACGCCTCAACAATCTCGTGGTGCTAGACATAGACGTCAAACAAGAGCCCCTGATTGTGGGACCGATGGTCGATTAAATAGGCACAATCATTGATTTTCTTTTAGTATCCAACTATTGTACTATTGTACTAAATATTAAAAAAAAATTAATGTTGTTTTTTTTATTTTCCATTCTTAAAATAAAATAACTTAAAAAAAAGGAGAAGCAACTAAGGCGCCATCTGGAATGGCGCCACCCTTAAAAAATGCTGAAAAAAATTAGGCCATTTTTGAATGGCCTGAGGCGCCGTATGAGATGGCTCCTGGCCTCAAATTGAGGCGCCATTCCATATGGCGCCACCCTTATTGGTCCCTACCAAACCTTACCATTTTGAAATTTTTTTTGAAAAACTGATTTTTTTAGTATTTTTTTTTAATAAACAAGTTATATTAAAAAAAATTCACTGAATGCAAATAGTTTTTAAAATCAATCAATAAGATCATCGATAATCGACAAAATGCTTGTAAAGTGAATTTTATTTAGGGGCCAACTTTATTACCCAACAATAAAAGTTGGGTAATTTTACCCAACTTAGTTTACTAAATTAGACTCGTTCAAAGATATGCCACATGTCATATCATTAACAAGTTATAATTTATGTTTGTAACATTATAATTATAAATATTTATAAATTAACCTTTTGTTTTATTATATTTAAAAAAAAAGTGTATATTCCGAATGCCATTTATTTTGAGAGTATGTTTTCAATATTAGCAATAACCGTTCATTTCTTTGGTTGAAAAATATTTATTAGCATACGAAATTCTATAAAGAATACGATTTGATAGAAAAAAATAAAAAATTCATAATAATAGTATATCATACAATTTTCTATAGCTTTATTCATCTCTGATGATCTTTTAGTTGCATAACTATTTAATTTATCTATTTTTTTTTATTTTTTATTTCACAAGATATAAATTTTTTTAAAACTAATATATATATATATATATATATATATATATATATATATATATATATGTATGTATGTGTGTGTGTTTTTTTTTCAATAATAATATATTGAATTTTAAAATAACCTTAAAATAATATTTTTAATTAATAACTCACATTTTATAATAAATTTCATTAATCTTATAATTAATTACTGTTATAATATATTAATAAGACATCTCATTTATAAGGTCGTCAAGACAATAATCATCGCATGACATAGAAAAATATTAAAAATTTATTTAATAAAAAATATTATACTTTACTATTTTAAAAATTAAAAGTAATTTTTTTTATTTAAACTAAAATTTCCTAAAAAAAATTAAATTATAACTTCATCATAATTTTAAAAAGTAACATTAAATTAAATTAAATTAAATTTTTTTAGAAAATATTATTATGGATTTTAAAAGATTTTGTCTTCAAATTGACTTATGAAATGAATTGAAAAAGTAATTTACAAGAACATTTGAGTTAAGAAAAATTCTTCTAGATTTTAAAATATTCTTATAAATATAAGAATTTTAAAATATTACCAAGATTTTAAAGTAATATTTTAATAGAGAAGACATAACAATTCTCTAGATCTAAAGATCGACACCCAAGAGATCTATATAAATACCTTATTATTAGGATTGAGGGGATCTAAGAATTTACCTAGAAAATACATATACACAAATTTTCACCGGTCTGGTTAACCTAGTTCTAAACATAATCAACAACCCGAAACACCACAGACAACCCTCCACTTACAACACTACCCTTATTTTACGATTTTATTAGGTTATATATATATATATATATATATATATATATATATATATATATATATATATTATTAGGACATCGTGTCTGTTACTAACAGCAGGATGTCTGCAGATCAGTTGTAAGATTTAAAGAGCAATCTAAACGTAGATCAAGGGGTAAACGTGGGTGTTTACTGTAAACCTGAGGTTGTATACATAAAACTATACTACTGTTAGTGGATTCTTCTTCCTGGATTGATATCCCCCAGATGTAGGTGATTTGCACCGAACTGTTTACCGTCGAAAATAGTAAACAACCGCTAGTCTTCCAAAGTTACTAAGTCTTTGGTTACTTACAGGATCAACTCCCAGCCGCCTGCAGTTGCTAGGCTTATCTCAAGAGAACAATGAAACCTTCAGAGGATATGCTCATAGGTGGAGAGAAATAGTTGGTCGCGCCCAACTACCACTCTTAGACATAGAATTAGTTTACTAGTTCGTGGATACCTTGCAAGGCCCGTACCAAGAAAAACTGTTTAGCGTTGTGACATCAAACTTCTCTGACTTGGTAATAGCTGGAGAGCGTATCGAGAACGGTCTCAAGAGCGAAAAAATCGGAGGCGTCTCGAACATCCTAGCTAGTGAAAGTGAATCAGTTGTCAGTTCTCAAGAAGAATTGGAGGAAGAAAGTAATTCCATCTGGGAATCTCTGATACCTCAACACTCATGCATCTCAGCCGATCAGAATCAGCAATCGTTTGGGTCTCCGCGTCAGATACCTTTCCCTCCACAGGGGCAATATTCTGCTCCAAATCGAAGACCTCATCAGTATCAACAATCATATCACCGTCAGCCGCGTCAGCACGCCCGGCAAAGGCCAAGGAAGCCAAAGAGGCATTTCACTCCGCTGCCATTGTCATACAGTCAGATATTGCCATATTTGATCAAGGGTGGATTGATAGTGTCAAAGAAGATAGATCCAGTGATCCTTCCATACCCACCAGGCTTTGACGTCAACGCCCGATGTGACTACCATGATGGGGCACAGGGCATTCAACTGAAGACTGTAAGGTGCTCAATAAACTCAAAATTGAACCGTCTATAACGTGTAAAACGGACTAACAAACATATAAATTCAAAATTTTCAACTATCGAACTCCTGGAGGTCCACCATCACCTTTCCAGATTAAAATTCACAAGCTTCACACTAGAAAGAATCTTTCTTAATTAATAATATTTTATGATTTCTATATAAAATAAATCAATTGATAATTTCTTTTAATATTTTTTAAAATAATTTTAATAATATTAAAATAAAATAAAACTTATGATTTTTATAATAGGTGATAGTGATACTTTATTTTTTAAAGATTGTAAATCTATTATTGTATTTTAGAAAAATACGAATTCAAAAGTATTTATTTTTTTTGAGATCAATTTACAATATTTACTTGATTAAATTTGGGCTTTGTAACTTCAGAATATATTGTTAATATTTAACTATGAACAGTTATAAAATAGTCATTAATTTTACTATTATTAATAATACAATTTATTTATTTATTTATTGTTAATTAAAATTAGAGTTTCATATTAAAACTCAACTTGATTAAATATTTGAATTAATATGAGTATGAAATCGACTTATGATCTTTAACTAATTAAAAATTTAGGTCAACTCAGATCATAAATTTAGTTTCAATTAAATTAATTTTTTAATAAAAAACAATAAATTTAAATATAATGTAATTTTAAAATAAAATATTTTTATAATATTAATTTATTTTTAAATATAATAAATATATTAAAGTTTATTTTAATATATTTTATATACATTTAAAATATCAAAAATTAAATCTTTATAAATTTGATATAAAAGGAAAAAGATGGTGGCATTTATATATTAATTTGATATATGCCTACATAAGTTTGAACATTAGGTGAAACGTGAAAGAGTGAAAATAAGCTTAACTTGGAAATTATATAAATTGTGGAAGAGTGAACAGCCATTGAATTGGAAATGATAATTTACATTTAATGTATTTGGGACAAACTTATAATTATAAAATAGTAGCACCTATTGCTAATAATATAATAAAATGGACACATGGACCATTCAAAATTTGATAACTAAGTTGGGTAAAGTTACCCAACTTTTTAAGGTGGGTAGATAAGAATTTGCCTTTTATTTAACATAATGACAAAT
The DNA here is from genome assembly GCA_022829125.1 of Lathyrus tuberosus. NCBI lineage: Eukaryota > Viridiplantae > Streptophyta > Magnoliopsida > Fabales > Fabaceae > Lathyrus > Lathyrus tuberosus. The sequence continues at coordinate 13,179,506 of JALAZF010000139.1, read as the reverse complement.
GGTATAATCTTGACGGATGATAGTTAAGTGGAGGAAAAAAAACACAAAAAGAACTCTTTTTAGGTTGACAAAATAATGACATTTTACTCGGTTGCTCCACCAATTTAAAATCATTCATCGAAAGGGAAATTAAAAGAGGTTAAAAAATATTCCATTTGTAAAGCCCATATATATATATATATATATATATATATATATATATATATATATACATGCATCAGATCATATATCATACATGAATTCCACGTTTGGTACTGAAATATACAATAAGTTCCTAGTAAACACATTATACATATACATGCCCAAAATCCTAATACCAAAAAAACTACGGCATAGTATATCTACAAGATGTTCCAAAGCCAAATACTAAGAACTAGATCACTAATGATCTCAAAACTCCACAACGGAAGCAAAGCCATCAGATAAGTAAGGATAATCACACGGCCTTATCCTTACCCTTCGCGGAACCTGCAGTACCTGTGATGTAAACAACAACAGTGGGGTGAGATACATCAAATCTCAGTGAGTTCCCTATCTTAAAGTCTTCTCGGCTCTACCAGGTTCTAATAGACCTAACTCAAGTCAAAAGGAAAGGGAAGTAACTTTGAGTACACACACATTATATGGAAACATGTCATGAGTTCATCAACTCACAATATCACTAATCGGTAACCACACCAAGGCATCCCCTTTTCCCGTCCGCTTCTACGTCTAGAAGTCGACCCGAGTCATGGATCCTGGTAACCTACTTGACATACGAATGGGTTCGGGTTCTACGGGCCATTAACCGTTATGAACCGTCACTTCACACAGGCCATTAACCGTCACAAGCATACGCTCTCAGAGCGCCATTCGCACTGCACGCGGGAATCAAACCTGCAAAGTAGTTGTGCACATATTTCAGAGGAGCTCGAGACCCATGAAACGCACTCGCAAAAATAACCAGTTACGATTACGTGATCACACACAGACGTGATTGTATTCGACAATCACAAGGCCATTATGCCTTATCACAACCAAATGGTTAACACACATGTTCCATACTAGTGTTTATTCATTCTATATTTTTTCTGACATTGCTTATGGTAATGTTCCTTACTCTACCTATTCCGTATTTTAACATGCATACATATTCAACAACGATTACACACCATTAAAACGATAAAAGTCGACAAAACGACACAATTCCAAAAATCCCGACATAATTAAATTGGCCAACAATCTTAAAACCATTTTAATAAGAAAATACATTTTGTTAGCTTTCCAACGATATCAAGAATGTTAAATATGGATAACCGAGTCAAAAGTTATGGACATAACGAGAAATAGTATCGCGAGAAAACACAATTCTACATTCTCCTGACCGTACGCGTATTGCCCTAGACCATACGCGTATTGCCCAAGGTGATACGCGTATGGGCAGAGGCTGATTTCCCTTCAAAATTTCATTTACTCCTCCAATACGCGTAGTACCTCAACCATGCGCGTAACGCCTAAAATGCTTCGTTGCCATACGCGTATTGCCTCCTCTCATACGCGTAACGCCCAAAATCCTTCATTTCCATACGCGTATTGACTACCCCAATACGCGTATTGCCTTGCGTGATACGCGTATGGGCAGTGGAAACCCAGAATTTTCCTGCAGAAAAGTTCTGCTACGGGGTGGTCCAAAACAACCCCAAAATCCCATTTTTTTTTCTCAGTCAAATACACCAAAACATGTTATAATCATCACAACCAGTATACCACACAATCAATTATCGAATTTCAGCAGTTAGATTATGATTCTATTGTAAAATTTGACATTTTCTAATAATATCAAACTAACTCTAAAACTCAATAAAATGCTATTCTAAAGTGTCAAACTAGAACCCACCTGGATTACAAGATGAGGAGGTTGAAGCTGAGATGAAAAGATGAAGATTGGTTGATGTTTCTTGCTCTTGAGCTCTTGGAGAATTCCCTCTTCTTTTCCTTCCTTTTTCCTTCTCCTTTCTTTCTTTCTCTAATGTTTCTATCTTTTTTCCAAATAAGGCAAAGGAAAAGAAAATATACAAAGGAAATATTAATTGGTAATACTACTAATTATCCAAATTATCTCAAATACACCAATTAATAAAACTCCAAGTTAAATAATATTAATCTAATCAAATTTCTGAGTTCGTCGGTTTACTCTAATTACTTTATCCAATAATTGCTCAGAGTACCCCGGAACCCAGTTGATCATAATAATATTATTCAAAATGTTCACAAAAATTACGGGGTATTACATCCTCCCCCCCTTAAATAGAAATTCGCCCTCGAATTAAAAGGTTACCTGAATAGATGAGGGTAGGCCTCCTGCATTTCCGATTCCAATTCCCAAGTTGCATCGCCCGGATGCGTCTCGTCCCACTGGACCTTAACAAGGGAAATCTCTTTATTTCTCAACACTTTAGTTTCTCTTCCAGTGATACGACTCGGTTGAGGCTCAAATGTCAAATCAGCTTCTATTTCAATTGTATCTGGTAAAACTGGTTGAAGAGGATCTGGGACAAATTTCCGAAGTTGAGACACATGAAAAACGTCGTGCATCTCTGACAGAGAAGGCGGTAAGGCTAATCTGTAAGCTACTTCTCCAATTCTTTCTAATATTTGACACGGTCCTACGTATCTTGGACTCAACTTCCGCGATTTAAATGGTCCTTTCAATCTCAATCTCGGAGTAACCTTCAAGAATACATGATCACCCTCATCAAACTCTAACGGTCTCCTACGTTGTCCGCATAGCTTTTCTGACGATCTTGGGCTTGTTTAACTTTTCCACGAATCATTCTAATCTTTTCTGTGGTCTCGTGAATAATCTCGGGTCCTAAAATTCTATCGTCGCCAACCTCCGCCCAACACAACGGCGTTCTACACTTCTTACCATATAACGCCTCATAAGGTGCCATACCAATACTTGCATGATAACTGTTATTATAAGAGAATTCTATCAACGGCAAAAGTTCTATCTAATTTCCTCCACTTTCAAGCACACAAGCTCTTAACATGTCCTCCATAGTTTGTATTGTCCGTTCCGTATGACCGTCCGTTTGCGGATGATTCGACGTACTCAAACATAACCTCGTCCCCATGGCTTGTTGAAAAGCTCTCCAAAATCTGGAAGTAAACTTTGGATCTCTATCCGAAACGATACTAGTAGGAATACCATGCAATCTCACTATTTCTGAAATGAACAACCTTGTGAGATGACTCGCCTTATAGGTAGTCTTCACAGCTAAGAATTGCGCAGATTTCGTTAATAGATCCACAATTACCCAAATCGAATCATAACCACCCTGCGCATGGGGTAATCCCACTGCGAAGTCCATCGAAATACTATCCCATTTCCACGTCAGAATTTCTAAAGGTTGCAACAAGCCACCCGGCCGTTGGTGTTCAATCTTCACTTGTTGGCACACCGCACATTCCGACACATACACCACAATATCTCTTTTCATCCCAGACCACCAATAGTCCCTCTTTAAATCTTGATACATCTTTGAAGACCCCGGATGTATAGTAAAAGCATCCTTATGCGCTTCTTCCAAAATCCTTCGTTTTAACTCCGTGCTATCCGGAACACAAACCCTTTGGTTAAACAAAATAGTTCTGTCGGTAGCTCGCACAAAACTCGATTGTAGTAACACTTCCTGTAACTTCTCGTCTAACCCTTGCTCTTGCTGGATTTCTTCCCTAAGAGTAGAAGAGACATTCAAATTCCCCATGACTATACAATTTGGAGTCCAGTTAAATTGAATATTTAGATCTCTAAACTTTTCCATTAAGGTATACTCTAGCATCATTAACTCGGCACTATGCAACACCTTTCTACTCAATGCATCCGCCACCTTATTTGCTTTACCCGGATGGTATTTTAACTCCAAGTCATAATCCTTCAAATATTCCATCCATCTCCTCTGACGCATGTTCAACTCTTTCTGATCAAATAAGTACTTTAAGCTTTTGTGGTCGCTAAACATTTCAAAACGTACACCATACAAATAGTGACGCCACACTTTCAAAGTAAATACAACTGCCGCCAATTCTAAATCATGCGTTGGGTAATTCTCTTCATGGACTTTCAACTGTCGTGAAGCATAAGCCACTACATGTCCATCTTGCATTAACACCCCGCCTAATCCCTTTTTCGATGCATCACAATATACCTCATACGACTTGCTAGGATCAAGAATAACCAAAACAGGAGCGGTTGTCAATCTCTCCTTCAAACTCCTAAAACTTCTTTCACAAGCCGAATCCCACTCATACGAATAATCCTTCAGAGTAAGTCTTGTTAATGGTAAAGCCAACTGCGAAAAACCCTTGATAAACCTTCTGTAGTACCCTGCCAATCCCAAGAAACTTCTAACCTCAGAAGCATTCTTCGGTCTCTCCCAATTAATCACCGCTTCAACTTTTGATTGATCGACTGCTACACCTTCCTGGGATATGACATGACCAAGGAAATTAACCTCATACATCCAAAACTCACACTTACTTAACTTTGCAAAAAGTTGCTTCTCTCGTAAGATGGATAAAACAATTCTTAGGTGTTCTCCGTGCTCTTGAGGTTCACGAGAATAAATAAGAATGTCATCAATGAAAATCACCATAAATTGGTCCAAGTAAGGTTGAAATATCCGATTCATATAATCCATGAAAACAGCCGGAGCATTCGTCACACCGAAAGGCATTACCAAAAATTCATAATGACCATAACGGGTTCTGAACGTAGTCTTTGGTACATCTGAACTCTTCACACGAATCTGATGATAACCCGACCGTAAATCAATCTTCGAGAACACACATGCTCCTTTCAATTGATCTAACAGATCGTCTATCCTTGGTAATGGGTATTTATTCTTGATGGTGACTTTATTCAATTGACAGTAATCTATACACAACCGCATTCCACCATCCTTCTTCTTTACCAATAAAACTGGAGCTCCCCATGGTGAAACACTTGGGCGAACAAAATGCTTAGCCAACAATTCTTCCAATTGATCCTTTAATTCTCTTAATTCAAGGGGTGTCATCCGATACGGAGAAACGAATATTGGAGCCGTTCCCGGTATCAGGTCAATAGAGAATTCCACTTCCCGCTCCGGAGGAAGAGAAGTGATATCCTCGGGGAAAACTTCGGAAAAGTCACAAACCACCAGAATACTCAAAACTGGGATGTTACTACTCTCCTCCTTAGTAAGAATCAAAAGAACAGACTTTTCTTCCTCAAACAAGAAATTAATCATTCCAACCGTACCTTCTAAAATAGTAGTTAACACATCCTTCGAAGTGGTCTCGGCAGATGGGATAATGATCAGTTTTTCCTCACACCCAATAAACACCGAATTAGCGGAAAGCCAATCCATTCCCAGAACAACATCCACTTTCTTAAGCGGCAAACAAATAAGATCAATCTGGAAAACTCTTTCATTCACCGATAATACACAATTTTCACACATCAACGGTGTCTCTACAATCTCATCCATGGCAGTAGTAACCACCATAGGAGGAAACAAAGGAACAGCTTGCAACCCAAGTCGCTTCACGCAACGCGTGGACACAAAAGAATGCGTTGCCCCACAATCAAATAAAACAAAACAAGGATGTCCATTTACAAAACACGTACCAGCGATCAAGGAATTGTCACCCTTTGCTTTCCTTGCATCCATCGTGTAAACTCGCCCGGTAGTCCTCCCTTGTGCTTGATTCCTACTCTGAGGACAATCCCTCGCCAAGTGGCCCACTTTCTGGCACTGATAACACCTCACACCTTCGATACCACACCATCCGTAATGATTCCGACGACAAGTACGATACACCGAAGGTGCGCTGGTCCTAGAATTCTGAACATGTTTTCGCTTAAAAGTTTGTTGCCTTTGCCTAAACTGTTGATTCGATCTTCCACGGTCGCTTTGAGTTACCCTGCTCAAATCTCCTTCCATTTGTACCTTTTTCAAACTATGTTTCGCCACATAACACTGTCGTAACAATTCAGCATAGCTAGTAAATTCTCTCTGAGACACACTATGTGAAATTTCAACCCTTAAACCAAACAGAAACTGATTAATCTTCCACCTCTCATCAGGAGCATACATGGCTTGTCTAGAATAAGCAGCCATAATCTCAAACTTTTCAGCATAAGAAGCCACAGTTAAGTTGCCTTGTCTCAATTGTTGAAACTCGAATTCCTTCTGAGACCTCAAGGAACTTGGAAAATATTTCTCCATAAAAGTTATCTTAAACTGCTCCCATACCTTTGGTACCTCTTGAATTGTCATTAAGGCTGAAGCGCTTTCCCACCACCTCATGGCAGAACCCTTCAACAAGTGAGAAGCGAAGACTACCTTGTTTTCTTCACTGCACTGAACTATTAGGAAAATCCGTTCCATACCTGAGATCCATTCATGAGCCTTTACTGGATCTAACCCTCCCTGAAATTCTGGAGGATTCATACGGATGAAATCCCTAAAGGGTCCCCCTGCAGCTTCTGGTACCACCACTGGAGGATGCACACCACCAGCCATTTGCTGTACCATCTGTTGCACAAACTGATTCTGTTGTTGCTGCATCTATTGCATAAATTGGAATAAAGGAGCATTTCCCTCGTCACCCGGCGGATTTGTCCCTGCTGGAGTGGTTCTTGGTCTACCACGGTTATTTCTACGCCTGTCAGCCATGTTCCTGAATTTCATACAGATAGGATTAAGTTGATCAGACTCAATACCATAAATATAACAGACAAGACCAATGGCGACACGCCGCATATGAAACAGAAAGAAAACTTATTCTATTTCATGGCTAGGTCGAGGATACGACCTGCTCTGATACCAACTGTAAAGCCCATATATACATGCATCAAATCATATATCATACATGAATTCCACGTTTGGTACTGAAATATACAATAAGTTCCTAGTAAACACATTATACATATATATGCCCAAAATCCTAATACCAAAAAAACTATGGCATAGTATATCTACAAGATGTTCCAAAGCCAAACACTAAGAACTATATCACTAATGATCTCAAAACTCCACAGCGGAAGCAAAGCCATCAGATAAGTAAGGATAATCACACGGCCTTATCCTTACCCTTCGCGGAACCTGCAGTACCTGTGATGTAAACAACAACAGTGGGGTGAGATACATCAAATCTCAGTGAGTTCCCTATCTTAAAGTCCTCTCGGCTCTACCAGGTTCTAATAGACCTAACTCAAGTCAAAAGGGAAGGGAAGTGACTTTGAGTACACACAAATTATATGGAAACATGTCATGAGTTCATCAACTCACAATATCACTAATCGGTAACCACACCAAGGCATCCCCTTTTCCCGTCCGCTTCTACGTCTAGAAGTCGACCCGAGTCATGGATCCTGGTAACCTACTTGACATACGAATGGATTCGGGTTCTACGGGCCATTAACCGTTATGAACCGTCACTTCACACGGGCCATTAACTGTCACAAGCATACGCTCTCAGAGCGCCATTCGTACTGCACGCGGGAATCAAACCTGCCAAGTAGTTGTGCACATGTTTCAGAGGAGCTCGAGACCCATGAAACACACTCGCAAAAATAACCGGTTATGATTACGTGATCACACACAGACGTAATTGTATTCGACAATCACAAGGCCATTATGCCTTATCACAACCAAATGGTTAACACACATGTTCCATACTAGTGTTTATTCATTCTATATTTTTCTGAAATTGCTTATGGTAATGTTCCTTATTCTACCTATTCCGTATTTTAACATGCATACATATTCAACAACGATTACACACCATTAAAACGATAAAAGTCGACAAAATGACACTATTCCAAAAATCCCGACATAATTAAATCGGCCAACAATCTTGAAACCATTTTAATAAGAAAATACATTTTGTTAGCTTTCCAACGATATCAAGAATGTTAAAAATGGATAACCGAGTCAAAAGTTATGGACATAACGAGAAATAGTATCGCGAGAAAACACAATTCTACATTTTCCTGACCGTACGCGTATTGCCCTAGGCCATACGCGTATTGCCCAAGGTGATACGCGTATGGGAAGAGGCTGATTTCCCTTCAAAATTTCATTTACTCCTCCAATACGGGTAGTACCTCAACCATACGCGTAACGCCTAAAATGCTTCATTGCCATACGCGTATTGCCTCCTCCCATACGCGTAACGCTCAAAATCCTTCATTGCCATACGCGTATTGACTACCCCAATACACGTATTGCCTTGCGTGATACGCGTATGGGCAGTGGAAACCCAGAATTTTCCTGCAGAAAAGTTCTGCTACGGGGTGGTCCAAAACAACCCCAAAATCCCATTTTTTTCTCAGTCAAATACACCAAAACATGTTATAATCATCACAACCAGTATACCACACAATCAATTATTGAATTTCAGCAGTTAGATTATGATTCTATTGTAAAATTTCAAATTTTCTAACAATATCAAACTAACTCTAAAACTCAATAAAATGTTATTCTAAAGTGTCTAACTAGAACCCACCTGGATTACAAGATGAGGAGGTTGAAGCTGAGATGAAAAGATGAAGATTGGTTGATGTTTCTTGCTCTTGAGCTCTTGGAGAATTCCCTCTTCTTTTCCTTCCTTTTTCCTTCTCCTTTCTTTCTTTCTCTAATGTTTTTATCTTTTTTCCAAATAAGGCAAAGGAAAAGAAAATATACAAAGAAAATATTAATTGGTAATACTACTAATTATCCAAATTATCTCAAATACACCAATTAATAAAACTCCAAGTTAAATAATATTAATCTAATCAAATTTCTGAGTTCGTCGGTTTACTCTAATTACTTTATCCAATAATTACTCAGAGTACCCCGGAACCCAGTTGATCATAATAATATTATTCAAAATGTTCACAAAAATTACGGGGTATTACACCATCCCTTATCTTAAACTCGAGAACTAATTTGATCCCTAAACTTTTAAAATGATTGTTTTAGTCACTCAACTTTTTAGAACGTGTCATTTTCATCTAAATGTCAATAACGACGTCAATTTTCATTGACGTGGTGAACAATATGTAACTTTGAACATATGTGATCAATTTAGCGACGAAAAAATCAGTCACAACAAGAAAATTTCTAAATTTACCAAACATGTTAAGGTTTATTCTTTACCTTCTTCCTTAAAATCAAGAACACCAAAATTATGATCAAACCCCGCCACCTATTCTAAAATTCAGAATCACTAATTGGTTTTGATAAAAAAAATCAACAAACTTATTTTCTATATTCTTTTCATACAAAATGATAATAAAACAATCTTATTGAAGGGATGAAAATAGTACAGTTAGTTTAAAATCACACTTCATTTTCTTTTCATTTGTTTTACTAATCCTTTCAATAGTTGAAATGATTAATGATTGAATCGATTGTGACCGATCTCTGTGTTGGCTTATGAACGTTCTTGATTTTGTGACTTAAAGAGGTTATGAACTAGTGAATCAGAGATTGGATCTAAAATTTTGGATATCGTAGGAATCAGGAATCGATTTCTACAGACTGCGCCATTGTTCCATTCGAGAACCTGAAATGGATGCAGTTGGAGAATAGATGACCTTGAAACGGTGATACTGATCTCCATCAAAGTGGCACAAAGTGGCCCAAGTTAGTTCAAGGTTCAAGATGAGTGTAGTGAAAAGTGGTGATCAGAGAGTGTATCATGCTTTTGTGTGTGAACTCATTTTATACATTGGGTCATGTGAAGTGGATTTGAGAAGAACTAGGCATTTGCTATTTGGTCAGTTGGGTGACCAAGAACAGTTGCCCCCAAGCATCATGATATGCATTCTTGTGATGTCGTGTGCCCTAGTGGGTGTGAGCGACGAAATGGTTCCAGAGGGAATCCGCTATAACATCGTGAGCCTTATACCGAGAGGACCTAAAGCGATGATTATAGACGATCGTGAGCCTTATACAAAGAGGACCTAAAGCGATCGGATCGTGAGCCTTATACTGAGAGGACCTAAAGCGAGCCATAAACATCGTGAGCCTTATACCAAGAGGACCTAAGGCGACGGGGAACATCGTTTGCCCGATGGGGAGTTACACTAAGTAACAAGCGATGATTCCAATAGTTCCTGAGTGAACTAATGATGAGAATGATGGATGGAACGGTACCGCATTGCATTGCATAGAGTCGTTGTGTCGGTCTCTTTGCATTTGCATAAATCATGAATGAATTGATTTTGTGTGGAATTGTGAATGGAATTGATGAGTTGAGATATATGCATATGTTGGTGATAAATGTATTGTGCATAATTGATGTGCCTTTGTAATGGATGTGTGAGATATGATTTGTGTTGGTTTGTATTTGAATTATGGTGTAAGTTGTGGTGAGAATGTTTTATATGCGTATTTTGGGTTATTATATAATTGTATGCAATTATATTATGATTGTGTTTCTCACCCTTCTGCTGTTTTAAATGCTCTATGAGGCATTACAGATTAGATGCTGGAGGTCTTTTTGTGAAGCTTAGGTCTTCATTCTTTTGTCGGTCGACTCTGATATGTATCACCGGGTAGTCGGGGAGATCATTTGTGATTATGTGTATATGTATATGTTCTTTTTGGATTGTATATGTATGGCTCTGTATATGACAGACAAACTTTTATGTTATATATATATATATATATATATATATATATATATATATATATGAGATTTCAGTTGCAGATTTTCCGCTTTTATTCTGTATCTGAATTGTGGGTGTTAGGAACTGAGTTCCTCTGTTATGTGCTACCTGATTGTTGCATATCTATATGAGCAGGTTGTTGTATTTTGTTTCAATTGATGTGACGCCTCCGTCTATGCCATGAATGTTTTAATTACACTCTGATTATTTGTTATCGCTTTAATTCCTCGGGGTATAGATTGGGGGTTGTAGCGAGCGATTTTGGACGCGGTTCTTAGGCGCTGGTCGCTCTCTGCGGTTGAGCTTAAAACTACAGGTCGATTCATTTTATATCCTATTGTGAGCTGATGAAGGAAGGGAAATAGATGTCTCCAATTAACCCCGCTTTGCATACCGAGTTTAAACAGCGGTCTGTTAGGTTACGAATGCTATCAATGTGGGGGGCCTTTGTACTGGTTATTTGTATTTTCGCCAATACTGTTTTTTATCTAGACAGAAGGTTTCTGGCGGGGAACAAGGATTAGGATGTTAGGGCTGATGCTTTTTGAATTATTGCTTTTGATATGGGAGTATGGGATTTGGGTTTTTTGTTTAGTGTGCTCGCTAAGATTTTTCTTTCAATCTTATGCCTACGTATTCCCGTTTACCGAAACAGGGAAATCAGAGCGTTCGTAGTTCCTCCTATTCTATGGGAGGAAATGATTGTTTTGGTGTCTTGTTCAAAGCCCAAGACGTGAAGCAAAAGGTAGTTTGTATCTTGTTCAAAGCCCAATATGTGAAGCTGAAAAGTCTATTTGTGTCTTGTTCAAAGCCCAAGACGTGAAGCTAAAAGGTCTCAACTTTAGAGAGAACTTGTCATCTCTAAAGAGGGGGTTGTATGTCACAACTGTTTATAAAGGAGAATTACTTTAACCGGGATACGTGGATCCTAGTAATGCCATAATTTCCTTTATAGGGGGTTTTAACCTAAAGGAGAAGACTTTAACTCAGTGTAGAGCAATGCTATCTTTCCTTAGGAATTTCTCATGCTAAAAGAGGGACAGTGGCATGGATGTAGATGATCCAGAGGCTTGCCGCTTACAGCGATTAGATGAAGGGAGTTGTTTGATGTTTGTTTATTGTGAACGAGGCACAGTTTTGATGCTAAAAGGTTAATTGGATTAACCAGTGATTTTCTTATACAAAGCCTAAGAGGAGGCTGATATGTGTCTCGTACAAAGCCCGAGAGAGAGGCTAAAAGGGTTTTGACTCAACGATGGAATCTTTTGGTATCTCGTATAAAGCCCGAGATGGAGGCTAAAGGGGTGATTGACTCAACGAGGGAGTCTCTTATGTGTCTCGTACAAAGCCCGAGAGAGAGGCTAAACATTGTTTGACTCCGCTGGGGAGAATCATTGTACAAAGCCCAAGAGGAGGCTATGGTAACTGTTTCAGTTGAGTGACAGATCCAATATACTGATTTTAAAGAGAAAATTAGTTCTTATATGAGCAATATTGTACTCAGGGATTTGACTCAGGGATCCGGGTTATTCCTGTTCTTTAAGGAAGCGGGAAATCCGAAGGGTATTGAGACTGTCCGAGTCTGCAGGTTTCCTTCCTATTTTTGAAGGGGTCACTTGAGAATGTCTTTGAGACTCAAGGAGATTAGACTGTCCATGTCTAGAGTTTCATCTTTTGTACTATGCTTTGAGAAACAGTAGTAGGCTCTACGAAAGGACTGTTCTATGAAGATGACTAGGTTTTGTTCCTATACCTCTAGGAGGTCGTCGGGACAATTTGTATGAAGCCCAAGAGGAGGTTGGAAACTTTTTAAGAAGCCGACGGGTCCTTGTTCTAAGCCCAAGAGGAGGCTATCATTCCCGGAGGAAGAGATCATTATACGAAGCCTAAGAGGAGGCTGTGAATACTTCTAAGAAGCCGTAGGGTCCTTGTACTAAGCCCAAGAGGAGGCCGATGCTTTTAAGAAGCCCGTGGGTCCCCAAACCCCGAGAAATTCAAGGCAATGCTATTCACCGAGAATAGATCAAAGTCATGAAAATTCGAGAATTTGGAAGAAACTCAAAGATGCCATTCACGGAGAATACATTCATCTCTGGGAGTAGAGTTTCTTGACAATTCCTAATGAGGACAGCCTGAGAGAAGACTGTATCTGGTGATCCTATTGGGGGATCTAGTTGTCTATTTCTACGAATAAACGAAACGGCGTCACCTAGTTCTAGACGTAGTTGCCAGGGAAACTCTAAATATCTATACTATTATTACACAGTCGATATGAGTTTATGAAAGAAGACTTACAGTGAAACAGCCCCACAATACAGTTATATGTATATGAAAGTGGTAAATGAAAGCAATAACCACTTACTCGGTTGTAGAGCTTCCATGCTGTTTGGTTAGTTGTTCAACAAAGAAAGATTGAAAACAACAGTATATTCAAAATCAAAGGAGAAAGTGCTTTGAAAAAGAAAGATTTGGGGCTTACAGCTCAAGGAGAGGCCCAGGGTTTTATCAGTGAGCGCACTGTTTGAATTTGTACAGAGGGACTTATACAAGTGACTGAGGCCCAAAAAAAGGTTTTCTGTACAAAGGGATGGGTCTTACACTCTCTCAAGAGGCCCAAGTGAGTTTTAAAAAAAGAGAGGGGCTTATAACACGAGGGTAGGCCCAGATGATTTTTCCGTTTGAAATGGCGATCGCGCCGAGATTTTCTTTTAACGCAGAGGGACTTATACAATAAGTGAGGCCCAAATGATTTTGGTTAAAAGGGGGTTGGGTCTTACACTCTATTAGAGGCCCAAAGTTATTTTTCAAAAGGTGATGATCGCGCCGTTTGTTTTTGACGGTATCGGGGCTTATACAATACACTGAGGCCCAAAAATGGTTTGGTCAAAAAAGGATTGGGTCTTACACTCTATTAGAGGCCCAAGGTGTTTTGAAAATGATTTATGAGGGTTGAATTAATCCAAAAACCCTAATTTGTTTTCAAAAATGTATTTAATTGAATAAAAATTCAATTAAAATGATCAAAATTGTTTAACATGTGAAAAACAAATTGTGATTTTGGATTAATGCTTCAAAAATTAAGTATTGACCTACAAAATAATTAGAAAGCATTAAAAGTTGCAAAATCAATGTAGAAAAAAAATATTTAAAATGTCAAAAACAATTAAAATATTAATTCTTTGCAAAAATATCAATTATATGAAATAAATAATATTTTTGGGATTTTTTGATAAAATAAAATATTTTAACATTTTTGTGAATTATTAAAAAAAGAATCAACTCAAAATCATTAAAACTCAGAGAGAAATTAATTTTTGAATCAATTAAACAAAATCACAAAATTCAAATATTTGAATTATTCAAAAATGGCGCCAAGAACACACCAAGAACACGCGCGTGTTCTGGGTTTGGCTGATTTGCATTTTCTCCTCAATCTCACTGAATACTTGATTATATCATGCAATCCACATATCATTATGCTCGTCTCAACCTCACGATCATGTCTATAACACTTAATTTCATTTAAATTAAACATAAAACATGAAATCACGAAGAAACCTCAAGAACCCTAATTTCTGCATGAAGGCTAGGATTTTTGATACACGATTCAAACAATGCAATTAATTGAGGGGAAACATTCCATGCATGATTATGAACATATGGCCAAATTATTGTGCGAGGAAATATGCATAGATTGAGAGATGACCAAGTATATGCTTACCTCTAAGCCGTGACAGCAAGTGCAATGTGATTTTTGATTTGGAGGTGTTACAGATGAGTTTTGATGATCTGAACAGCTTCCCTACACCCTATGGAGTGTGTTTGAATGCTTGGACCTGATTGAAAATGGCTGGATCAATTTGTGGTACCTCAACTGCACTTTGGTTAAAACCTTGAGCAACCAGCTGGTGATTTTGTGAAATTGGTGTTTCAGAAGTGATCTAAGTGTTTGATCAGCTCATATGTGATGTATGTGAGGTGTGTGAGTGATTGGTTTGATTGGAATTGCTCTCAAACTCAAAACCCGATAGTGACTTGCCTTAGAAGGCAAAATTGGAGTGAAAGAAGAGATTTTGAGGAAAGCATCTGTTTGATGGCTTTGGTGTACTCAAACTGATCACAATTGAGCTCTATTTATAGTAGAGCAAGTTTGTTTTGCAAGGAATAGTGAATGGCAGCTGGTAAGTAGGTTTGGCCAATGTTGGCAAATGAAAATCCAAGTCTCCTCTAGCCATTGACTAGAGGTTAGGGCACAGAGCTTTGGTTCCCTTGGTCTTGGATAAGTCTTGACTGATTTCAGATGAGAATGGCTCAGTCCATGCCACCTTGATGCTTCCATTGAATGCTCCAATCCAAATTTGGAGTCTTGTCCCTATTTTGGTCATTCTAGGTTCAACATGATATTTCTTGTTTCATGGACTTTGGAGGCTTGGCTCAGTGATTGTCCCCTTTAGATTCAATCCTCAGATGTGTCCAAGTGGATAGGAGCATTTGAATTTGGATGATTTTGGCAAATCGAGCTAAAATGCAAAATCTGCTTGCCTTTGACAGATTTCAGCAAGGCAACTTGACAATGTCATATCTCATGGGGTAAGTTGAATTTGGCAATGTTCTTGGCCATATTGGAAAGCCCTTACATGATACAACAACTGTTTGAACAAGTTTGGTTTTGATCTCTTTTGATTCCAAGTGAAAAATCCCTCTAAATTTGGCAAACGTGAAGCAAAATCTGACTTAGTGAAATTTTCACTAAGTGTTGGAACAAAGTGTGATTTCTTGATTTTGATCACTCCATAACTCAAAATCCTTAATGAATTGGACTTAGGTCTAGTTGAAGTTTTTGTAGAGGGTAATGAGGGATACAAATCCATCTTTGGATGAGAAAAAATGACCATGTGGTTTAGGAGTTATGATCCTCCAAAGTTAGTGTATTAGTGGTACTTTTTCCATAACTTAGAAAAATTTCTAAGTTTTATGGTTACCCCTTTTACAAGTTATCCCACATTCTTTGATTTTTCTTGATGAATGATGATTCAAATCATACATTAACATCATTTTAGGGTTAAAAATCCATTTTGGTGAAAAATCTCAAAAAGTCAAAGTTGACTTTTGTGCACAGTTGACTTTTTATCAGATGAATTCCAAATTGAGCAATTCTTTAGGAAATCATGTCCTTGACCTAAATCAAACTTGATGGACATGTTCCATGGGTGTCATAGGGTATATTGGGGCATATCCTAGGGTTTGGGAGCATGTCCTGGTCAAAAGTCAAAGTTACAGTTGACTTTCCTCGCGAAACCCTAATTGTGGCGCAGATGAAAATGAGACTTGTTGCTCAAGCTTCTTGGATTAATCCATTGTTCGAAATGGATCAATATAGTTCATTAGAGACCCTCAAATCATGTCTTGAGGTCTTGGTTCTTGATTTGTCCCAAAAGTCAACTTAGGGGTGAATTAGGTCAAGAAACCCTAATTCCTGATTTTTGATGTATGCATCCCCTGAGGTCAAATTGACTTGATGCTTGGGTCCATGAGGTTGCATGAAGTACATTAGGTTGTGTTTTGGATCTTTGGCTTGTGTCCAGATGAAATTTTTCATCTGGAAGCCCTGATCGACCAAAACCCTAATTTGGTGATACTGGCGATCTTGAGACTTGATCCACCTAGAAGGGAGCAGCCTTGTGCTTAATCCTTGAAGTGGGAGTACTTTTGATCCATTGTGGATGTTTGAGAGGTTAGACAAGTTGAAGATCATGTCATTCCTTGATTGATCCTTTGTCTAAGGCTCTGAGAGGGCTTAAAACCCTAATTTTGATTGTAGTGAATGCTCAACAACCCTTGAGGCATTTGGTGAGGCATTTGGTGAGGCATGATGGTTCATCCCTATTGTGATGACGATTTGCACAATGACGGGAAATCTTAGTGGTCAAAATTTGGGGTATGACAGATGCCCCTATTTAATCTTCTTGGACCCGAAGGTGTGAATGACGAAGGTATTCGGGCATTCGGGGTGCAAGAGGATTAAATATCGGAATACCCGAAATTTTGATGGTTATGAATGACGGATCACATCCATCTTCTTTTGCTGAGAAATGATGCTTAGAAAAGGTAAACTTCCCCTCGATCCTGGTCTTCAGCCAAGGAACTGGTCTTAGTTTCTGATTTAAACTACCCCTTGATCCTGGTTTCCTACCAAGGAACTGGTCTTAGTTTCTGATTTAAACTTCCCCTCGATCCTGGTTTCCTACCAAGGAACTGGTCTTAGTTTCTTTTGTCAATAAACTTAATTGACAAGGGACGCTATTCGTAGTGGATTTCCTTCAAACTTCTCGCCGAATTTTCCTGGGGAGACGCCATTTGACGGAAAAAGTTTTGATGTCAGACTTGCTGGGGAACCCAGTCGTCTGAGTTGTTGAGGTGCACAAACTTCTCTGTTGGAGATGCCATTTGTCGATTCTACTGGGAAAACGAGTCTCTTGAGAGACTGCTTTCGCTTGGGGATATTGCATCATACTTTTCTCGGGATCTTCCCAGAGAAATGCCATATGATGGGGTCCAATTTTGAGGTGTCGATGACCTTTTCATCAGCAGATTTTCAGAGAAATACTGACGTACTGCCGAACCTTTGCTTAAGAGGCTTTCTTTGGGGATTTTCTTTAATCCAGGAAAGCAAGGATATCATCTTCAATGGCGAAGAGTGACATCTGTTGGAGGTTCTCTGGCTCTTCAGAGGTTCAAGTTATCAAAGTGGTCTAGTGCCGACTCTGATCTAAAGATACACTGGTGGCGAGATTGTTCAGACACAACGTTTCCTGACGAGGAAAGAACTGACAACTCGATTGAGAGAACTCCTATCACTAAGGGACAAGACCGGCTAGAGTGATAGCGATGCAATATGAAATGTAAATGCAAATCAATAATGCATGATGCATGTATGTATATGCGGACAAAACTGACGCAACACACAAACTAAAAGATGAACATGACAGGATACTCGGCCATCGCGAGGCGTGTAGAGATATCGCTGGTTCAAGATAGCAATTCCACCTTGCTTAGGAGAGATAATCCCTGCGGGGAATACCGTTGATCGGGCTTAGGAGATGAGAACTCTGCCGTGGCGTGTCAGACGAGACAAGGTTTCTGACACAGTTGATTCCTTTATTCAGGCGTACTGGGTTAGAAGGAGTACTTTGATTCTACACTTAGAGGTTTGCTCACTTCTGGAGAAGCGATTGATGTTCTTTCGATGTTTAACAGTCAAAAGAAATTGCCATCTTTATTTTAAAAGCAGAAAAAGTTTTAACAAGTAAATTCATTTTTGTTTTATTTCAAGAATCGTTAATCATGTTAACAACGTCGTTCTGTAAAGCTAAAACAAGCAAGAATTACAAACAAAAGCACAAGGCTCAAATTTTATTGATAAGATGGAGATCAGCCAAACGCGCGATTCCATTGAGTATTTACAAAGTTTAAAAATGGTAATTTACAGGGAAAAGGGCTACGTTGAAACATAACGACCACTATCCTTCTACCAACTTTGAATTCAGGGCATCCTGAGCTTCTGTCGAAGATGACCTCAACTGGAGTTTTCTTCCGATGATGTAACTGCTGCTGCTGAGGGACTTGCCTCTGTTGAACATAGTTACTTGCCATTATCCTTAATTTTTGCCTGGATTGTACTATGATGTTTCCAATCCACCGGGATGATTTTTTTTCATGTCTCTAATTTTTTCCTGGACCGCCCTTTCGGGTTTTCAATCCACCGAGACATTTTTTTTTAGTTTAGGCGAAGTATTTCTTGACTACATCAACATTCGTGGGGTAGGCAAATTCCTCTCCGTCTATGGTTGCAAGTTTCAAGGCGCCGCCTGAGAAAGCTTTCGTGACCACATAGGGGCCATCATAATTCGGAGTCCACTTGCCTCGGGAGTCAGTGAGAAATGATTGTATCTTCTTGAGCACGAGGTCTCCTTTTCTAAAGACACGAGGTCAGACCTTTTTGTCGAACGCCTTCTTCATTTTCTGTTGATACAACTGACCGTGGCATAGCGCCGTTATTCTCTTTTCTTCGATCAAATTCAGTTCGTCATGTCGACTTTGACACCATTCAGCTTCGGTGAGCTTAGCTTCCATCAATACCCTGATTGACGGGATCTCTACTTCTATGGGGAGCACTGCTTCCAAGCCATACACTAGAGAGAAAGGGGTTGCCCCTGTTGAAGTGCGGACAGATGTGCGATAACCGTGAAGAGCAAAGGGTAGCATTTCGTGCCAGTCTTTGTAGGTTACAACCATCTTTTGGACGATCCTCTTGATGTTCTTGTTATCCGCTTCTACCGCCCCGTTCATCTTGGGTCGGTAGGGAGATGAGTTATGGTGTTCGATCTTGAACTCAGCGCACAACTCCTTCATCATCTTATTGTTCAAGTTAGATCCATTGTCAGTAATGATCTCGCTTGGAACACCATAACGGCAGATGATATTATTTTTGATAAATCGGACCACCACTTGTCGGGTTACATTAGCGTACGACGCTGCTTCGACCCACTTGGTGAAATAATCAATGGCTACAAGGATGAACCGATGTCCGTTCGAAGCCTTGGGCTCGATCAAGCCAATCATGTCGATTCCCCATATAGAAAAAGGCCACGGGGAAGAAAGAATTTTGAGATGTGATGGCGGTACATGAATTTTGTCGGAGTATATCTGACACTTGTGACACCTCCTCATGTACTTGTAGCAGTCGGATTCCATGGTCAACCAATAGTACCCTGCTCTTAGAATTTTTCTCGCCATGGTGTGTCCGTTGGCATGAGTGCCAAAGGATCCTTCATGAATTTCTTTCATAAGCATGTCTGCTTCTGGTCTATCTACGCATCGGAGCAAGACCATGTCGGAATTTCTCTTATAGAGAGTGTCACCGCTCAGGAAGAAGTTTCTAGCCAATCTTCTGAGGGTTTTCCTGTCTTTTCTGAGTGCCCCAGATGGGTACTCTTGTTTCTGAAGGAAGCATTTGATATCGTGGTACCAAGGTTTGTCATCTATGACTGCTTCAATCGTGAAGACGTAAGCGGGCCGTTCAAGGCGCATTATGTCAATCTTAGGTATGTCATTCCACTGACCTACACTAATCATGGAAGAGATAGTGGCTAATGCATCAGCCATGTGATTCTCATCATGAGGGATGTGATGAAACTCAACTCTGTTGAAGAAAGGTAACAACCTTCTTGCATAGTCTTTGTAAGGAATCAATTCTGATTGGTATGTGTTCCAATCTCCTTTTATCTGATTGATAACTAAGGCTGAGTCGCCGTATACGTCCAAGTTCTTGATCCTTAAATCAATTGCTTCTTCGAGACCCATGATACAAGCTTCGTATTCGGCCTCGTTGTTCGTACATTTGAACGTAAGTCTAGCAGTGAAAGGAATGTGGGTGCCCTGAGGGGTAACAATGATTGCCCCAATTCCGTTTCCTTAATGATTAATTGCTCCGTCAAAGATAAGTCCCCATTGGGAACCTAGTTCTGGCCCTTCACTGGGTAGCGGTTCATCGCAGTCTTTCATTTTTAAATACATGACATCTTCGTCTGGGAAGTCAAACCCGATTGATTCTTGATCGTCAATCGGTTGATGAGCCAAATGATCGGCTAAAACACTTCCCTTAACGGCTTTCTGAGCGTGGTACTCTATGTCATATTCTGATAACAGCATCTGCCAACGGGCAATTCTTCCCGTAAGAGCAGGTTTTTCAAATACGTACTTGATTGGATCCATTTCTGAGATTAACCAAGTAGTATGATGAATCATGTATTGGCGAAGACGTTTGGCTGCCCATGCCAAAGCGCAACAAGTTTTCTCAAGCGTCGTGTACCGAGTCTCGCAGTCGGTGAATTTCTTGCTCAAATAGTAGATGGCAGACTCTTTTCTTTTAGTTTCGTCTTGTTGGCCAAGTACACATCCCATTGAGTCCTCTAGGACTATGAGGTAAATGATCAGTGGTCTTCCTTCCACTGGAGGTGATAGAATCGGAGGATTCAACAGATATTCCTTGATACTATCGAAGGCAGTTTGGCAATCTTCTGTCCAAACGCAGTCCTGGTTCTTTTTAAGTAATTTGAAAATCGGCGCACATGTGGCGGTCATAAGGAATATGAATCTGGAGATGTAGTTTAAACGTCCCAAGAATCCTCTGACTTGTTTTTCAGTTTTCGGAGAAGGCATTTCTTGAATGGCCTTGACCTTGTCAGGATCAACCTCAATTCCTTTCTGGCTGACGATGAACCCTAGTAGTTTCCCTGAACGGACACCAAAGGTGCACTTGTTGGGATTCAAGCGGAGCTTGAATTTTCTCAAACGTTCGAACAATTTCGACAGATGTTCAACGTGCTCACCCTCTATTTTTGATTTCGCAATCATATCATCGACATATACCTCGATTTCCTTATGTATCATGTCATGAAACAGAGTAGTCATGGCCCTTTGATAGGTTGCCCTGGCGTTCTTCAAACCGAACGGCATTACCTTGTAACAAAAGGTACCCCATGGGGTAATGAACGAAGTTTTCTCCATGTCTTTCGGCGCCATTTTGATCTGGTTATAGCCCGAGAATCCATCCATGAAGGAGAATACTTTGAACTTCGATGTGCTATCAACCAACATGTCAATGTGTGGTAAAGGAAAGTCGTCCTTTGGACTTGCCTTGTTCAGATCTCTGTAATCAACACACATTCTGACCTTTCCGTCCTTTTTGGGAACGGGTACGATGTTGGCTAACCATTGAGGATATTCAGCTGTAGCGAGGAAACTCGCGTCAATCTGTTTCTGTACCTCCTCTTTGATTTTGATGGCCATGTCCGGGTGAGTGCGTCCCAACCTTTGCTTTACTGGCGGACATTCCGATCTTAACGGTAAATGATGTTCCACGATGCTGGTATCCAACCCTGGCATATCCTGATAAGACCAAGCGAATACATCGGGAAATTCTCCGAGAAGCTTTATCAAACTCTCTCTGGCCGTTGGACTGAGCAGTGCTCCGATCCTGATTTCTTTTCTCTGTTGCTCTGAACCCAAGTTTACCGTTTCCAACGGTTCTTTGTGAGGTTCAATGGACCTTTCCTCTTGTCTGAGTAATCGAGAGATCTCTTCTGGAGTTTTGTCGTCATTTTCTTCTTCAGCCTCGAATACCGGGAACTCAAAGTTGGGAGAAGGCATCGGATCGTATGTTTCAACGGGGTTTAAAACAAGCAATCTGCATGACGTGATGATTCGTGTTTAGAAGAGATAGAGAAAATGCAAGTGTGTGCAGTGTATTTACTTTATTACTGCTTGTTTTTATTTGAATTGTTTTTTAGGATTACCATTTTCTGAAAAAGCAAAAAGAGAAAACAACAATTAATGCGGAAATTACAGAACGACGTTATTTTATTAATGAACAAGTCGAATCTTGAAACTACAGCCCTATAAAACAAAACTCTGTCGCTTTGGGCAAAGCGAAGAGTGAAATTTACAGAAAGCGAGCCCTATCAAAACATCCATTTCACCTGGGCAGGGTGAAAGGTTAAAGATGGCAATTACTTTGACTGATGAACGACCTCCGGAACCTCGACAGCAACCCATTGGCGGCGAACTCCTCGGTGAATCACAAAGTCTGGCACCTTCCTTGATTTGTCTTCAGAAATGACGCTGATTTCTGGTGGAGCGGGATCATTGGAATCTGTCTCCCAGGCAGAATTGTCGCAGGAGAATTCCTCCGTTGCATTTTGCATAGCATTTGTGCTCTCAGGTACATCTCCCCATCCAGTTGGCTGGATATCTTCGAGCCTGACACGAGAGCTTTCGGGAGCGGTGTACCTAACCATATAGTCGAATTTTCCACTTGGTTCTCCCAGAGTGTCCCAAACTTCTTTAGAACTGGAGGAGTCATCTCTCTCAATGACGTTGACCTCGGGAAAAGCATAGTTGATGAATTCAAGTCCTGCAAACATTGCGAATTCATCTTCATGTTGAGTAGTTTCTGAATGACCTGAGTGTTGATCCCATGACATGGTGGGGACACATGTATTCTGTTCAATGATGCTCAGCTGATTTTCATTGCTCGGCTGACTCTCTTGCCCCAAGTTTCCTGGATAAGATTGCCACATTGGCAGACCATCCATTGGGCCATAGTAATTGTGGTCAAAGTTGTCTTTCATCAGTGTGTCTTCCTCTAATGAATTTGGTGGAGCACGTCACCCTTCCGGATCACAATCCCCGTATATCATTTCGATATCTGACCTGGGTATAAATCTCGGACTCTGTGCGGGATAGCAAAATGGTGTAGGCACCTCTTCTTGAGACATATAACCGTCCTCATTAAGATAGGATTTCCATTCTTCATCTGGGTTAGAGGGATCTTCCGCATTGATAGCATGTACTGCTTGGGACACTGGGTGAAGGAAACCTCCACTGTGGAAGAAATTTTGAATGGGATGAAAACTTTCACCGTTAGCGGCAGTCTGGGTACAGGTTGAAGAAAACCCGAGACCCTTCTTTGTTTTATTGTCAATAGGAATGACAAGCTGTCCTTATCCCATTGTATTGGCACTCTCAACCGCTTTGATAGCATCTTTGTACGAGGAAATCGAAGTTCCCCCCTCGGATTGATTCTCCTTGTGTAGCGAAAGCGCTTGGAACTGAGTTCCGATTACCCCTTCTGGCTTTACATAAGTGGATGATGATAAATTGCTTATGAGCAGGGCCTGTTCTCCACAGATTGTGATGAGTTGGTCATTCTGGACGAACTTTAGATTTTGGTGGAGGGTCGAGGTGACATCCCCAGCTTGATGTATCCAAGGTCTTCCTAATAAACAACTGTATGTTGCCCGGATGTCCATGACCTGGAAAGTGACTTGGAAAGTGTGAGGACCAATAGTTATGGGAAGGTCAACTTCGCCGATAACTGCTTTTCTGGATCCGTAAAATGCTTTGACGACGACCTCCCTGGTTCTCATGGAGGTCCTTTGAATGATAATTGCATCAAAGTGGACTTCGGCATAACATTCAGGGCTGACCCTGTGTCTACCAGTACGCTGGCTAAAGCATCGTGCTGGTAGTGGACTGTGATATTGAACGCCATGTTGTGACGGCGACCCTCCTCAGGTAATTCTTCATTACTAAATCCCAAGTTATTGTAGGAAGTGATGTTAGAGACAATGTTATCGAACTGTCTGATTGTTACATCCTGTTCCACAAAGGCCTGCTCTAAGACTTTCTGTAGAGCCTCTCTGTGTGCTTCTGAACTGAGTAACAATGATAATACCGAGATCTTTGAAGGAGTCTGCAACAGCTGATCAATAATGTTGTATTCACTCCTTTGGACGAGCTTCAGCATCTCATCATTGTTCTTCGAAAGGTCGGTGTTGCTGGATTGACCGACTGGGGGATCGGGAGCTTCTGTCTGAAGTTCCTTTTCCTTGTTAAGTTCCCCAACCCCTCGGTTGAAGATTCTACCACTCCGTGTTACTCGACTGATGTCTGCAATGTTCACAACGGAGGGTAATGGAATTTCCTTTCCATTGTCAATTATTGTTGAACCGTATTTGTAAGGGATCGCCTTAGCTGATTCATACGGTAGCGGTCCTGGTAGATAGATGACTACAGGAGCCTTCTGATTTTTCTGACCATCATAAGTAATCTCGATCCGTTCCCGGTTGGGAACTTTAGATTCGGTAAGTAGAGGAATAATGGCGAAAATATCCCTGGTCCTGTGATGACCAGAGATCGTAACAACATCCTCAACTTGCTCGGCAAGGTAGTTCGGCGACCAGTTGATGGGTCCAGAACCCGAATAGGGACGAATTTCTCCACGATCGACCTGACCCTGAAGAGCTGCTCTCACAAGGTAACACCCTTGGTTACTTTCCGAACAGGCACTACAACTGTCATAGTTATGTGGTGGCACCTGGCTACGCCCACTTTGAATACAATGTAACCTCACTAGGTTAGCTTCCATAGATCGGACATCTTGCCTCTGACGCCGAGTGGGGTTTCTATTACTGATACTGATCTGCTGAGTATCTTCATCCATATAAATTAGCATCCACCAATGATTTAACAAGTGCTGAAGTGCCTCCTGGACAAGGGTACAACGTCGATCGTTTTTGCAACCCGCTTTACAGCTTTGATAGTCATGTGATATTAAGAATCCGAGTCGGACCTGCTCAGCATGTAACTCTACCAGGTTGGTATTCATCACGCGAATATTGAAGATCTGAACCATGTTGATTTGATAGGAGTTTCTATCATGGTAGTCTTGGATCCATCCAAGATCCATCTGACGCTGGAGGGCCTCTTGTATGAAAGAGCATCCCTATTTGTTTACCGAGCAAATCAGACAAGAACTGTAATCGTGCCGCGGCAGATTATGATACTGGCTTTGCCTTGAGTGCATCGCCACCAAGTTGACATTCATTGCACGGATGTCGTGGTTTTGAATGACGTTAGAATTCGTGTAAACCATGTTAACTCCACGAACTCAGTGCTCTTGGATCCATCCGAGATCCATCTGTTCCTGCAGAGCTGATTGCACTACAGAACATCCTTGATTATTTTTAGAGCAGATATCACACTGATGATAGTTATAAGGTGGCACATGGCCATATCCACTCTGTCTACAATGCATCTTTACCAGATTGGTTTTTAACAAGAGTACATCGTGAATTTGATAGACATTGTTATTCTCTTTCTCAATCAGATTGACTGCAGCCTTCTCATGTTGAGGCAGCGGGTTCGTGAGAACATTAGGATTCGTATCCTTGAAGGATAAGACCCCGCTCCTAACAAGCTTTTGCACGTCGGACTTGAAATTGAGACAAGTCTCTATGTTATGCCCTGAACCTCCTTGATGATAAGGGCAAGTTTGATCCACCTTAAACCAAAAAGGCGGATTTTCCGGTACTGTAAGAGGAGATTTAGTCTGGATGTGCCCCTTAGCCAGTAATAATGGAAACAGTTCTGCATACGTCACGGGTATAGGATCAAATCCTGGTGGCCGTGTTGTACAGTTGTTGTTATATGGAGGACGAGCCTGCCGAAGAGGCTGTTGTGTCCTTTGCTGATCAGGTTGGCTCTGCGCAACCTGAGGTTGATACGTAGGAATAGACGCAGGGTTGATAGCAGGAGTCACAGCTGCTACCGGTTGATAACGTCGCCTTTGCTTTCTGAGAGAGATATTCCCAATATCCTGCTCTTTTTTCTTAGGGAGAGCACTACCGTATTTTTTAGTACCGCTCGTCGATCCAGTGTCTTTTACCAAACGTCCTTCTCGGACGGCTTCCTCAAGACGTACGCCCATGCCGACCATTTCGGTGAAGTCACTGGGCGCACTGGCAACCATTCGGTTATAGTAAAATGAGCTTAAGGTCTTTAAGAAGATCTTTGTCATCTCTTTTTCCTCGAGAGGTGGACAAATTTGAGCGGAAATTTCATGCCACCTTTGAGCGTACTCCTTAAAGGTTTCCTTGTCCTTTTGCGACATCGATCTGAGTTGATCTCTGTCGGGTGCCATGTCCAAATTGTATTTGTATTGTTGGACGAAGGCAGTACCAAGATCTCTGAAAGTGCTGATTGTAGTACGGTTTAAACCCATGTACCATTTGAGCGCGACACTGGTTAAATTATCCTGAAAGTAGTGAATCAGTAGGTCCTGATTCTCCGTCTGGGCTGACATCCGCCGAGCGTACATCACCAGATGGCTTTGAGGGCAAGAGTTACCCTTATATTTTTCAAAGTCGGGCACTTGGAACTTGTGCGGGACTTTCACATTTGGGACCAAGCAGAGATCTGCGACGTCCTTTCCAAATAAATCCTGACAGCGAATGGCTTGTAGTTCCTTCTGCATTTCCAAGAACTGTTCCTGGAATTCATCCATTTTGTCAAACATAGTTTCCTTCTTACCAGAAGGTGTTGGTGGAATCTGTCCTTCCGGGACAGTGTGCACCACAGGGGGTGGTACCATGACTACGGCAGTGAGTCTTGGCATTTCCCAAAGTTTGTAACCTTCAGGAGTCTTCAACATGCCCCCGGCATCTTCGCTTTCCCGAAGTTTGTAACCTTCAGGCCCAGCGGCTTCTGTTGTGATTCCATGATCTTCAGTGATCGGCGGAACATATCCTTCCGGGATATAGTTAACAGGCATGCCCCAAGGACGATCTTTCGGTATCTGATACCTAGGATCATACCTCTCCACTACGGGCATTGAGGTGATCTCTGAGATCACAGTTCTTTGTAGCTGAGCTTCTGCCATGGCTTGCATGTCGTTACGAAGCTTTCTCATATCCTCTCTCAGAGCGTCGATCTCTTCTTTTAACTCTCTATTTTCTTCCTCAAGATCATCCATCCTTTTCTGACGATTGGCCCGAGTATTATACGAATGAGATAGTTTGACTCTAGAATCGAGACACAAACGTGAGATTCGTAGGCAAGAAGAATACGCGATGTGAGAATGATGGATGCAATGATTATATTAATTGTTTTAGGTTTAATCAAAATAAACTTCGACAATTAGATTGCAAATATCAAACAGTGGGGAAAACCCCTTTTTATTGAATTCAAAGGATTACAGAAATGGAAATACAGTAGATTACAAAGCGCAGAAACATAAACCTAAACGAATGGGTCCTGAGTCCTCTCTGAAGAGAAATCAGGTGCTGATTTCGGTATCTTCCTTTTCTTTGACCGGGGCTCTTGAGTCGTTGTCGGGTTGTCATTCCTTTGCCAAGTGAAAGGAGCGAGCAGATTCCTTTGGTCATCTTGATTATCTACAGCATGTTGCTCCAAAATTTCAATCAGAGCATCTTTTTCTTTCAGTAATTGCTGTATTTTGATGCACTCTATGTCGAGGGTGCGGTACTTGTTCTTCCAAGACCTTCTCTCCTTCTGAATTTTGTTGAGAGTAACCTGAAGCTTTTCAGTTTCCGTCATGAAGTACATGGCAGATTCCCTCGGCGGAAGAATTCCGTAATGAGGATAAGGCATCTTTAGCTTGAGAGCTCTAGTTTGTACCCAATGGAGGTAAGGCTCCACCGAGACACATTCCGGTTTTCCCAGAGACTCTCGTCCTTTCTTATGAACATGCTTCCAAGCGTGCACTATTTCCATCTTTAGTGCTCTGTCGTTTTCTCCTTCTTTGAAGAAAAGACCTTCCAGATGAACACCCAGTGGGATGTGTCTCATCGGGTATCCAAATTGACGGCGAACCAATACCGGATGGTAGTTGATTCCTCCTTTAGTTCCTATAAGGGGTACGTTGGGGAAGTTTCCACAACGGTCAATGATCCTGATTCCCTCATAAATCCTATTACACCAATCTATATCAGAGTTGGTAAGAGACATGATCTTCTGCGACCAACGTAAGGAACTCTTGCAATCCCAAAAAGCAGCAGACTTGGGCAAGTGAGAGATAAACCATTTGTAAAGCAAAGGTACACAACATGTGATCTCCCCTCCGCTGTACAAATTTCCCAGGTGTACAGAATGATATGCATCTGCGAGCAAAGTCGGCACAGGATTTCCAATGAGAAAAACCTTAATGGAGTTAATATCGACGAAGTTATTGATGTTGGGAAACAAAAATAACCCGTAGGTGAGCAAGACAAAGATGCTTTCAAAAGCAGTCACGTTTCCTATACTGGCAAAATATAGGGCCTTCTTCGTCAAGAACTGGGCTGGCAAACCTTGGATGCCACCCTTAGTGGTTAGGTGAGTCTTGACCTCAGACTCGTCCAAATGAATTGCTCTTGCAATAGTCTGATTCTTTGGAATTTCTTCCAGTCCAGAAAATGGAGCTCGATCCGTAATGTGTAGATCGATCAGGTGAGAATACTCCTCCAACGTTGGTGCGAGCTGGTAATCCGGGAATGTGAAACAGTGATAAACCGGATCATAAAACTGAATGAGCGCATCCATGATTCCCTCAATCACATGGACTCTTAATAGTGGTAGCAAACCTCCGTGTTTGGCTCTGAAAGCCTCAGGGTTAGTGATCATCCTGGATAACCTTCTCAAATCCTCTAGTTTTGGAACCTTGAAGGTATACTGGTGAATTCTCCTTCTACCAAAATCCATTAGTGCAATCGTTTTCTCTGATATTTGCAATCACAGTCTTAGTTTAATTTGAAAAACAGAGAGACTAGAAGAGAACTTTTTTGAATGTTTTAATGTTTTTTAAATGAATGCATGAATGCAGCACACAAAAACATAGAAAAAACATGGGGTCAAAGGGTCGTTGTCATGAAGTCAAGGCTCTACCCATCCCCAAAGATTTATACTAGGGTGATTTTTGTACTTGTACTCATTATCATCAGCTCCTCCTAGGAAAGCAAAACAACAAGCGGATCGCCAGCGAGTTGTAGAGCAATCTTAGAGTAAGTGCCATTCACCGAGAATAGATCACCAGCCTCAAATGAGGGTAGTATCGCGTAACAACTATTTCCGATAGTTTCTGCACTACGAAAGGGTTTGGCTCCTCAGCTTCTCAGACTTAACAACCGACCTATTGTCTAGGTGAGAGAATGGATTGCGTTGGTCAGCCTCCACTGAGGTTGATGGTCGACCCCGTTGCCATCACTTATCTTAGGTGTATACTCATTCTTTCCACATACGGCATCACCCGCATTCCCATTAGCAGAAAAATAAACATGTATAGCAATTAGGAAAAGCAGTATATATATTTGTCCTAAACATCCTAGACCTTTAAAGCTATGAATCCTAAGTTCCTGACAGAAAATGGGTTCCCCGACGGAAGCCCCAATCTGTGGTTTCCACACAAGAGGTGAAAAGGTAGTCTGTGCCTAGATCTAACTTTGATAGGCCCCACGGTGGGCACCATTTTTTCTGTAGCGAGCGATTTTGGACGCGGTTCGTAGGCGCTGGTCACTCTCTACGGTTGAGCTTAAAACTATAGGTCGATTCATTTTTTATCCTATTGTGAGCTGATGAAGGAAGGGAAATAGATGTCTCCAATTAACCCTGCTTTGCATACCGAGTTTAAACAGCGGTCTGTTAGGTTACGAATGCTATCAATGTGGGGGGGCCTTTGTACTAGTTATTTGTATTTTCGCCAATACTGTTTTTTATCTAGACAGGAGGTTTCTGGCGGGGAACAAGGATTAGGATGTTAGGACTGATGCTTTTTGAATTACTGCTTTTGATATGGGAGTATGGGATTTGGGTTTTTTGTTTAGTGTGCTCGCTAAGATTTTTCTTTCAATCTTATGCCTACGTATTCCCGTTTACCGAAACAGGGAAATCAGAGCGTTCGTAGTTCCTCCTATTCTATGGGAGGAAATGATTGTTTTGGTGTCTTGTTCAAAGCCCAAGACGTGAAGCGAAAGGTAGTTTGTATCTTGTTCAAAGCCCAAGATGTGAAGCTGAAAAGTCTATTTGTGTCTTGTTCAAAGCCCAAGACGTGAAGCTAAAAGGTCTCAACTTTAGAGAAAACTTGTCATCTCTAAAGAGGGAGTTGTATGTCACAACTGTTTATAAAGGAGAATTACTTTAACCGGGATACATGGATCCTAGTAATGCCATAATTTCCTTTATAAGGGGTCTTAACCTAAAGGAGGAGACTTTAACTCAGTGTAGAGCAATGCTATATTTCCTTAGGAATTTCTCATGCTAAAAGAGGGACAGTGGCATGGATGTAGATGATCCAGAGGCTTACCACTTACAACGATTAGATGAAGGGAGTTGTTTGATGTTTGTTTACTGTGAACGAGGCACAATTTTGATGCTAAAAGGTTAATTGGATTAACCAGTGATTTTCTTATACAAAGCCTAAGAGGAGGTTGATATGTGTCTCGTACAAAGCCCGAGAGAGAGGTTAAAAGGGTTTTGACTCAACGATGGAATCTTTTGGTATCTCGTATAAAGCCCGAGATGGAGGCTAAAGGGTGATTGACTCAACGAGGGAGTCTCTTATGTGTCTCGTACAAAGCCCGAGAGAGAGGCTAAACATTATTTGACTCCGCTGGGGAGAATCATTGTACAAAGCCCAAGAGGAGGCTATGGTAACTGTTTCAGTTGAGTGACAGATCCAATATACTAATTTTAAATAGAAAATCAGTTCTTATATGAGCAATACTGTACTCAGGGATTTGACTCAGGGATCCGGGTTATTCCTGTTCTTTAAGGAAACGGGAAATCCGAAGGGTATTGAGACTGTCCGAGTCTGCAGGTTTCCTTCCTATTTTTGAAGGGTCACTTGAGAATGTCTTTGAGACTCAAGGAGATTAGACTGTCCATGTCTAGAGTTTCATCTTTTGTACTATGCTTTGAGAAACAGTAGTAGGCTCTACGAAAGGATTGTTCTATGAAGATGACTAGGTTCTGTTCCTATACCTCTAGGAGGTCGTCGGGACAATTTGTATGAAGCCCAAGAGGAGGCTGGAAACTTTTTAAGAAGCCGACGGGTCCTTGTTCTAAGCCCAAGAGGAGGCTATCATTCCCGGAGGAATAGATCATTATACAAAGCCTAAGAGGAGGTTGTGAATACTTCTAAGAAGCCGTAGGGTCCTTGTACTAAGCCCAAGAGGAGGCCGATGCTTTTAAGAAGCCCGTGGGTCCCCAAACCCCGAGAAATTCAAGGCAATGCTATTCACCGAGAATAGATCAAAGTCAGGAAAATTCGAGAATTTGGAAGAAACTCAAAGATGCCATTCACGGAGAATACATTCATCTCTGGGAGTAGAGTTTCTTGACAATTCCTAATGAGGATAGCCTGAGAGAAGACTGTATCTGGTGATCCTATTGGGGGATCTAGTTGTCTATTTCTACGAATAAACGAAACGGCGTCACCTAGTTCTAGACGTAGTTGCCGGGGAAACTCTAAATATCTATACTATTATTACACAGTCGATATGAGTTTATGAAAGATGACTTACAGTGAAACAGCCCCACAATACAGTTATATGTATATGAAAGCGGTAAATGAAAGCAATAACCACTTACTCTGTTGTAGAGCTTCCATGTTGTTTGGTTAGTTGTTCAACAAAGAAAGATTGAAAACAACAGTATATTCAAAATCAAAGGAGAAAGTGCTTTGAAAAAGAAAGATTTGGGGCTTACAGCTCAAGGAGAGGCCCAGGGTTTTATCAGTGAGCGCACTGTTTGAATTTGTACAGAGGGACTTATACAAGTGACTGAGGCCCAAAAGAAGGTTTTCTGTACAAAGGGATGGGTCTTACACTCTCTCAAGAGGCCCAAGTGAGTTTTAAAAAAAGAGAGGGGCTTATAACACGAGGGTAGGCCCAGATGATTTTTCTGTTTGAAATGGCGACCGCGCCGAGATTTTCTTTTAACGCAGAGGGACTTATACAATAAGTGAGGCCTAAATGATTTTGGTTAAAAGGGGGTTGGGTCTTACACTCTATTAGAGGCCCAAAGTTATTTTTCAAAAGGCGATGATCGTGCCGTTTGTTTTTTACGGTATCGGGGCTTATACAATACACTGAGGCCCAAAAATGGTTTGGTCAAAAAAGGATTGGGTCTTACACTCTATTAGAGGCCCAAGGTGTTTTGAAAATGATTTATGAGGGTTGAATTAATCCAAAAACCCTAATTTGTTTTCAAAAATATATTTAATTGAATAAAAATTCAATTAAAATGATCAAAATTGTTTAACATGTGAAAAACAAATTGTGATTTTGGATTAATGCTTCAAAAATTAAGTATTGACCTACAAAATAATTAGAAAGCATTAAAAGTTGCAAAATCAATGTAGAAAAAAAGTATTTAAAATGTCAAAAACAATTAAAATATTAATTCTTTGCAAAAATATCAATTATATGAACTAAATAATATTTTTGGGATTTTTTGATAAAATAAAATATTTTAACATTTTTGTGAATTATTAAAAAAAGAATCAACTCAAAATCATTAAAACTCAGAGAGAAATTAATTTTTGAATCAATTAAACAAAATCACAAAATTTAAATATTTGAATTATTCAAAAATGGCGCCAAGAACACACCAAGAACACGCGCGTGTTCTGGGTTTGGCTGATTTGCATTTTCTCCTCAATCTCACTAAATACTTGATTATATCATACAATCCACATATCATTATGCTCGTCTCAACCTCACGATCATGTCTATAACACTTAATTTCATTTAAATTAAACATAAAACATGAAATCACGAAGAAACCTCAAGAACCCTAATTTCTGCATGAAGGCTAGGATTTTTGATACACGATTCAAACAATGCAATTAATTGAGGGGAAACATTCCATGCATGATTATGAACATATGGCCAAATTATTGTGCGAGGAAATATGCATAGATTGAGAGATGACCAAGTATATGCTTACCTCTAAGCTGTGACAGCAAGTGCAATGTGATTTTTGATTTGGAGGTGTTACAGATGAGTTGTGATGATCTGAACAGCTTCCCTACACCCTATGGAGTGTGTTTGAATGCTTGGACCTGATTGAAAATGGCTGGATCAATTTGTGGTACCTCAACTGCACTTTGGTTAAAACCTTGAGCAACCAGCTGGTGATTTTGTGAAATTGGTGTTTCAGAAGTGATCCAAGTGTTTGATCAGCTCATATGTGATGTATGTGAGGTGTGTGAGTGATTGGTTTGATTGGAATTGCTCTCAAACACAAAACCCGATAGTGACTTGCCTTAGAAGGCAAAATTGGAGTGAAAGAAGAGATTTTGAGGAAAACATCTGTTTGATGGCTTTGGTGTACTCAAACTGACCTCAATTGAGCTCTATTTATAGTAGAGCAAGTTTGTTTTGCAAGGAATAGTGAATGGCAGCTGGTAAGTAGGTTTGGCCAATGTTGGCAAATGAAAATCCAAGTCTCCTCTAGCCATTGACTAGAGGTTAGGGCACAGAGCTTTGGTTCCCTTGGTCTTGGATAAGTCTTGACTGATTTCAGATGAGAATGGCTCAGTCCATGCCACCTTGATGCTTCCATTGAATGCTCCAATCCAAATTTGGAGTCTTGTCCCTATTTTGGCCATTCTAGGTTCAACATGCTATTTCTTGTTCCATGGACTTTGGAGGCTTAACTCAGTGATTGTCCCCTTTAGATTCAATCCTCAGATATGTCCAAGTGGATAGGAGCATTGAATTTGGTTGATTTTGGTAAATCGAGCCAAAATGCAAAATCTGCCTTGCCTTTGATAGATTTCAACAAGGCAACTTGACAATGTCATATCTCATGGGGTAAGTTGAATTTGGCAATGTTCTTGGCCATTTTGGAAAGCCCTTACATGATACAACAACTGTTTGAACAAGTTTGGTTTTGATCTCTTTTGATTCCAAGTGAAAAATCCCTCTACATTTGGCAAAAAGTGAAGCAAAATCTGACTTAGTGAAATTTTCACTAAGTGTTGGAACAAAGTGTGATTTCTTGATTTTGATCACTCCATAACTCAAAATCCTTAATGAATTGGACTTAGGTCTAGTTGAAGTTTTTGTAGAGGGTAATGAGGGCTACAAATCCATCTTTGGATGAGAAAAAATGGCCATGTGGTTTAGGAGTTATGATCCTCCAAAGTTAGTGTATTAGTGGTACTTTTTCCATAACTTAGAAAAATTTCTAAGTTTTATGGTTACCCCTTTTACAAGTTATCCCACATTCTTTGATTTTTCTTGATGAATGATGATTCAAATCATACATTAACATCATTTTAGGGTTAAAAATCCATTTTGGTGAAAAATCTCAAAAAGTCTAAGTTGACTTTTGTGCACAGTTGACTTTTCATCAGATGAATTCCAAATTGTGCAATTCTTCAGGAAATCATGTCCTTGACCTAAATCAAACTTGATGGACATGTTCCATGGGTGTCATAGGGTATATTGGGGCATGTCCTAGGGTTTGGGAGCATGTCCTGGTCAAAAGTCAAAGTTACAGTTGACTTTCCTCGCGAAACCCTAATTGTGGTGCAGATGAAAATGAGACTTGTTGCTCAAGCTTCTTGGATTAATACATTGTTCCAAATGGATCAATATAGTTCATTAGAGACCCTCAAATCATGTCTTGAGGTCTTGGTTCTTGATTTGTCCCAAAAGTCAACTTAGGGGTGAATTAGGTCAAGAAACCCTAATTCATGATTTTTGATGTATGCATCCCCTGAGGTCAAATTGACTTGATGCTTGGGTCCATGAGGTTCCATGAAGTACATTAGGTTGTGTTTTGGATCTTTGGCTTGTGTCCAGATGAAATTTTTCATCTGGAAGCCCTGGTCGACCAAAACCCTAATTTGGTGATACTGGCGATCTTGAGACTTGATCCACCAAGAAGGGAGCAGCCTTGTGCTTAATCCTTGAAGTGGGAGTCCTTTTGATCCATTGTGGATGTTTGAGAGGTTAGACAAGTTGAAGATCATGTCATTCCTTGATTGATCCTTTGTCTAAGGCTCTGAGAGGGCTTAAAACCCTAATTTTGATTGTAGTGAATGCTCAACAACCCTTGAGGCATTTGGTGAGGCATGATGGTTCATCCCTATTGTGATGACGATTTGCACAATGACGGGAAATCTTAGTGGTCAAAATTTGGGGTATGATAGGGGTGTTACAGAAGGCATAGACTTTGAAGAGGTATTTGAACTGGTTTCTAGGATTGAAACCATTAGGCTAATTGTTGGTATTGCAAATAACAATAATTGGTCCATCTATCAAATGGACGTAAAATCTGGATTTTTGAACGGACTGCTTGAAGAATAGGTGTACATAGAACTGTAAGTAGAGTATGCACCTAAGACGGGTGAATTAGGTACTTAGAATTAATTTTCCAGTTTTAACTTAAGTCTTGGAATTTTTCCGATTTAGTTTCTAAGTGATGAAATCTGTAAAATGGGAAAGATAAAAGACACATCGATATACCCTGGTTCCCCTCATAATTCGAGAGTACTTCAGTCCCCTTACGCAGTAAGATATTTTCACTATTGTTAAATCTTATGGACAAGACAATCCTAATCTTTCTATACAGACTCTAACACAATCACCAAGAACAATCCTCTTGGATTTTCACTAAGTACATTAAGAGAACAAACCTCCCTTAATGACTCTCTTGTTTCCAACAATCCTGGACAACAAGGATTACAACAATAATCTGAATTTTACAAGAGTTTTAATGTAGAGTACAATGTATCAATCACTTGATTGATCTTCTCCTTCAAGCATATAATTCTCTTTATGATATACAAGTGCTCAAGTACGTATATGGGTGAAATTGTGAATATTTTCAATGAAATTTATGAGCAAAAAGTTTCTCCAAAAATTTTGATTTAGAACACTTGAGAAAATTTGAAAGATGAAGAGAAAATTTGATTTGAATTGTAGATAAAAAAAGGTGAGAGAAAAATGAAAATTTGAATAGAATTTATAGAGATGAAGACAACCATTCAAATGTCATGGCAATGGTTGAAGAAATTTTGAAATTTCATTAGAGAAATGATGTAATGGATTCCAAGAAAAGATATGATGAAAAGGTGCATCCAAATCAAGTATTTTTCAGAAAACATACATGTGCAATCGATTGCATCAGGATGACAATCGGTTGTAACAAGTGTAACGTGCAAAAGTTTAAAAATTTTACCTGTGACAATTGATTGCACCAGGATGAAAATCGATTGTCATAAGTGAAAATTTGAAAAATTGCTAATGCAAATGATTCAAAACCTTATATCAACTAGAAATATTATCAAGACATTGGATGATCTTTTAAAAATGTTTAATCAAGGTTTTAAATCAAAAATGAATTTTTAATGCATGATCATGAAACTTGAGCACTAAGTTTGTTTTAGTCAAGACTTTCATATACCTAAAAGGTTTATCAAATCAATCTTGCAAGTGAAGTCAAGTCTTAGGCATTACTTTTATTTTCTTCTTTGATTATATCATTGTTGAGCTTGTCTTCATCAATGGGCTTCTTGTCTTCACCAAAACACATTAGAAACTTGTCTGCACATTCTCCCCCTTTTTGATGACGAGAACCATGAAAAATTATGAAGCCTTGAGAAATAGCAATTGTTGACGCATGGCCAAAATATTGAAGTCTTCATATATGCTTGAGATCATGAGAATACCCCCCCCCCCCCCCCCCCCCCCCCTCCCTTAAGTTAATGTCGTTATATTTGAGAGAAACTCCCTCTAAGTTTGAGAATTCATACTTTCTTTGATTTTTCTTTAAAAAAAGTTAGTGTACAAGCATGCAAAATATATGGTTTTTTCTCCCCCTTTGGCATTATCAAAATGAAGGGAAAAGAAAAAGCGAAAGTAATATTGCATCATAATATATCAAGAATAATACATAGAAACATTACATAATATTACATCATTATATTCCAACATAAAAAATACATAATTATAACAAAGACATAGTTTTAATCAAACATAACAACATGAACTTAACATATGATGAAAGTAACTAAACATAAACTTAATCATACAACTTCATAATAGAACACACAAAAAAAAAATCAATCTTGATTCATAAAGTCATCGTCTTGGTCATTTTCATCATATTCATTGTCTTCATCGTGAGGTTGTAGGAAAGGGTAATGATATGGTTGAACATCATAAAAAGGGATGTTCAAGTGTGTATTTTGGTGATTTAATTGGCAATTTATGTTGTGGTTGACATAGTGCATGTAATCATACACTTGTTCATTGGTGACTTCCACACGAGGAGCTTGATCTTAATGTTGAGGTTGAGTGACATAGGTTATGGTTCTTGCAATAGGATCAAATCGAACACCGGTCTTGGAGTTGCAAACTTTTCTAGGAGTGATTTCATCCCTTGAATAGTCAATTTCATACACGGTTTTGCCACTCAAGTCCACATCAAAATGCTTAAAATAAGATTTAGCCATTGTCCATAAGGAAGACCGAAAGTAAATTCATTGTGAGTTGCTAAGTGATTGATAATCACATATGCCCAATTGATTTGAATATTGTTTTTCAAGGAAAACAAGATTTGCATCTCACAATCATTTGTAGTAAAAAAAATTGAGAACTTTGGCATGACTATGTAAGCAAGAAAATAATGGATCAATCTATCATCAATGAACAAAATACCGGTGGACCAAGAGTTTCTTTCTGGAAAACCACCAACAATCTTTTGCCTCTTTTGAATGAACCCATGTTCTGGAATCCCAGCAATCCCAAAGTAAAACTCTCTCATATTATATCCATATAAATTTGAGTTTACATCAACCTAATACCAACACCTTCACTAGGAATTCCTAAAATCTCTCCAAAAAGTTTCACAGACAGAGAAATAGACTTTCCTTTAACACTTAATACTATGTTTTCATCCACAATATCCATGTTACTATAAAAAATCCTAACAAGATCCGGGTAGACATCATCATGACATTCTATTAAACGATCAATCCTTTGAGACCTAAAAGCAGCCGAAAAACTAAAACAAACGGAGAAAAAGTTGTCAAGGATGGCAAACCTAGGTGGAAGAATGGTTTTCTTTTGGAAGCGTTTGATAAACCTAGCTCTTTGGGCTTTGATAGGGAGGATCCTCATTGCTTCATCTTTGTTGGATGGCTTGGAGGAGGAAGAGAAAGCTTTTGCCTTGCCTTTTCTTGAGGAAGACATGATGAGTGGTGATGGTTGAGAATGAAGGTTTGTGTTTGAGAGAAGATTTTTTTAGTGAAGAAGGTGAAAGAAGGCGTGTGATATTGTGGGGAAAGGAGAAAAAAATTATGATTTTGTGTTTTAAAAGGTTGGAATATTTAGTGATTATGTGGAGATTTGGTGAGAGAATAATGGTGAGTAGTTAAAAGAATTGATTTTGGAAATAAAGTTTGGTGAGAAAGGGAAAATTTGGTCAATGAAAATGAATTATAGGGTTAGATTAGGGGAATCAAATTCTGAAAAGTTGCTGCCAAAAGCTATTGTAATTGAAGGGAATCTTGATCAAGAGTGAAACAAGAGAATACTAGAAGCAATCCAATAAATCAAAATAAATCAAAATTCAAAATTGCATGCGTGACAATAGGTTGCACTATTGCAACAATCGATTGTCACAATTCAAATTAAAAAAAAAAATAAAGCCACACCTCAGTGACAATCAGTTGCACTAGGGCAACAATCGATTGTCACTGTTATGAAAAATAAATAAAAAATAGCGAAATAAGCAGGTGCAATTGGTTGTAAGAAAACTGCAATTGATTGCGTCAGGTCAATTTTTGATTTTTTTTTTAAATTAATTATGTAAAGACATAGTAAAATCATATAAATTACACATATAGAAAAATATCATATTATATCACAAATAAATTAATTTCATGACAATATCATATTATATTAAAAATAACACATATAGGAAAATCATAGAATCATATAATTTATTCTAATAAAAAAATTAATATCACCAAATAATGAAAATACAACTATATAAATAAGGATCTTACTTATAAATTAAGTGTAATGAAGAAGAATACATGTACCTTGTGATTCTTTGTGAAATGTTGTGATCTTTTCCAGAATTTTTTAAGAATCTTGACTTGATTTAATATCACTTTCGCTAAGTATACAAAGGTCTCTTCGAATTTTGTAAAACGTGTCCCGAGGAAGTGGCTTTGTGAAGATGTCTGCTAGTTGATTTTGAGTATCGAAGAAGGAAATTTCAATGTCACCTTTTAGAACACGATCCCTTAAGAAGTGATGTCTAATATCGATGTGTTTGGTTCTTTAGTGTATGATTAGATTCTTTGAAATATTGATTGCACTAATGTTGTCGCATTTGAGAGAGATACTTCCTAGAATCACACCATAGTCATGAAGTTGTTGCTTCAACCAAAGTATTTATGTACAACAACTACCGGCACTGATATATTCTGCTTCTGCAGTGCTGAGAGCCACACTTGCTTGCTTTTTGCATGGCCAAGAGACTAAGGCATTTCCAAAAATGTGACATGTTCCACTTGTGCTTTTCCTATGAGTCTTACATCCTGCATAATCTACATCAGAGAAACCAACAAGACTACATACACTACCTTTGGGGTACCATAAACCAACATTGGTTGTTCCTTTGAGATACTTCATTATTCTCTTCACAGCAGTGAGATGAGATTCCTTTTGACAAGCTTGAAATCGTACACATAAACATACAATAAACATAATATCAGGTCTACTAGCCGTTAGATATAATAAAGAACTGATCATACCTCGATAGTTAGTGATATCAATTGGAATTCTGGATTCGTCGTGATCAAGATATGTGCCTGATCCCATTGGAGTTGATATATCTTTACAAGTATCCATGTCAAATCTTTTGAGAAGCTCTTTGCATACTTATATTGATTGATGAATATCCCATTCTTTGTTTGATTGATTTGCAACCCAAGGAAGTAGTTCAACTTACCCATCATGGACATTTCAAATTCTCATTGCATGATTGTTGAGAATTCTTCACATAAGGATTCATTTGTGGATCCAAATATGATGTCATATACATAAATTTACACTAAGATAATATGATGGTTAATTCTTTTTATAAAAAGAGTAGTATCAACTTTACCTTTTTCGAGACCATGTTCGCAAAGAAAATTACTTAACCTATCATACCACGCCCTTAGTGTTTGCTTCAATCCGTACAAGGCCTTTTTGAATTTGTACACGTGATTAGGATGTTTGAAGTCTTCAAATCCTGGTGGCTGACTTGCATAAGCTTCTTCAAGTATGTATCCTTTTAGGAATGCGCTTTTAACGTCCATCTGGTACAACTGAAAATTCAAAGAACAAGCATATGCTAACAATAATCTAATTGCTTCTAGTCTAGCAATATGAGAAAATGTTTCCTCTAAGTCTATACCTTCCTTTTTATTATAGCCTTGGGCTACTAATCTTGCCTTTTTCCTAATAATGATACCATTTTCATCTATCTTATTTTTAAAGATCCATTTAGTTCCTATAATATGTTTAACTTTTGGTCTAGGAACTAAATCTCAAACCTGATTTCTTTCAAACTGATTAAGCTCTTTTTGCATGGCTAGAATCCATTGATCCTCATCTAGGGCATCTTTGACTTTAGAAGGTTCAATTTGTGAGATAAACGCCATATTGAGACATGCATTTTTAAGATTCAATCTTGTTGCAACGCCTTTACTTATATCACCAATGACTTTATCAATTGGATGATCCCGATGGGTTCTTCATTCCTCAAGTAGATCATTATTATTTGATTCTTGTTGAATTGTTTCTTCTTGATGTTTCAGTTGATTGTCATTGATTTCTATTGGAGTATCTTTCTTAGGAATATCTACAAAATCATTATCATCATCACATAAAACAATATCCTCCTTGGAGGGGTTAGATTCATCAAATGAAACATGCATAGATTCTTCAATTGTTAAAGTTCTTTTACTATATATTCTAGGGTTAAATACACTTCACCCCCTGCCAATATAGCGAGTTTTGGTTTTGTCTCCCTGAAGTATTTTTTTTTTTAATGCCCCCTCACCAAATCAAGATTTTATTTCTACTCCCCTCTGTGCTGACTGGACAGGGGGAATCTGCACATGTGGCGAAGGAATCTGCCACGTGGCATTTGCTGACTGGATAATTATTTTTTTTTATTTTTTTATTTAGTTTTTTTTTAATTTTTTAATTTTTTAATTTTTTTCCGAATTTTTTTTAAATTAAAAAAATTTTAAAAAATTAAAAAAAAAATTAAAATAAAAGTAAAAAAGTAAAATAAGAAAATAACAAAAAATTAAAAAAAAAATTATCCAGTCAGTAAATGCCACGTGGCAGATTCCTTCGCCACATGTGCAGATTCCCCCTATCCAGTCAGCACAGGGGGGAGTGGAAATAGAATCTTGGTTTGGTGAGGGGGCGTTAAAAAAAAATACTTCAGGGGGCAAAACCAAAACTCAATATATTGGCAGGGGGTGAAGTATATTTAACCCTATATTCTATATGCTTTATTAATAAGAGAATATCCTATAAAAATTCCTTCATCGGATTTTTCATCGAACTTACTGAGAATATCTTTGTCGTTGTTTAGGACAAAGCATTTACAACCAAATATGTGAAAATGAGAAATGTTTGGTTTCCCACCTTTAAAGAGTTCATAGGGGGTCTTTTTCAAAATAGGCCTAATAATAACTCTATTATTTACATAGCATGTCGTGCTTACCACATCCGCCCAAAATTATTTTGGAAGATTTGAATAACTAAGCATAGTCCTCGCAGGTTCAACAAGAGACCTATTTTTTCTCTCCACCACTCCATTTTATTGAGGAGTTCTTGGTGCTGAAAAGTTATGTAGGATTCCATCTTTTTCACAAAAATATTCAAAGGAAGCATTCTGGAATTCTCCACCATGATCACTTCTTATGGAAGCAATCCTTAGATATTTTTCATTTTTCATTTTCTTTGCATACTTCTTGAACGCCTTGAGTGCATCACTTTTCTGCACTAAAAATAATGTCCAAGAAAATATAGAAAAATCATCAATAATAACTAATGCATATACATTACCTCCGAAGCTTCTTGTTTTTGATGGACCAAATAAATCCATATGCAACAATTGTAGTGGCCTTGAAGTGGACACCACATTCTTATGTTTGAAAGTTGATTTGGTTTGTTTTCCCTTTTGACAAGCATCACATAATGTATCTTTCATAAACTTTATCTTAGGAAATCCAATGACAAGATCATGCTTGACTAGTTTATTTAAATGTTCCATATGAATATGAACAACTCTTTTATGCCATAGCCATGAGTCATTGTTATTTACCATTAGACATTTTACTTTCAAAGATAGATCATCTAGGAAAATCATAAATATTATTGATTCTTTTAACTTTGAGTTTTACCTCATGTATGACTTCATCTTTAATCAAGCATTCATCCTTGGTGAACTTGATCCTGAAGCCTTTATCACAAAGTTGACTAATACTTAGAAGATTGTGGTTTAGTTCTTCAACATAAAGAACATCTTCAATGGAAGTGAAAGGTGGTGTTCCAACTTTGCCTATGTC
Organism: Lathyrus tuberosus; assembly: GCA_022829125.1. Lineage (NCBI taxonomy): Eukaryota > Viridiplantae > Streptophyta > Magnoliopsida > Fabales > Fabaceae > Lathyrus > Lathyrus tuberosus. The sequence goes on along the minus strand of JALAZF010000139.1, from coordinate 13,136,817 downwards.
AAGAATTTTTCCTTTATTGTTGTCCCCATAAGTGACATATATCTTGGCCTTAAGCACTAGATTTGAAAATTTGTTAATATCTCCCGTCATATGCTTCGAACAACCACTATCGAGATCCATAGATTAGAAGTGGTCTTCAAGCATACCTACAAAACAAACTAAGTTTTGTTATGTACCCAAATTGCCTTGGGTCCTTCATAATTAGTTCCTTTCTTGACCCACGCATAATGCCCACTTGTCACACTAAAATTTCTGACATAGCAAGCATTAGGTGTATGACCAATTATTCCACAATAAAAGCATGTCGGAACAAAATTACTTCTATATCTAGGAACATATGATTTCTTTTTAACAAATCTCTTCCTTTTAGGATAAGGATGAACAATTTTGGATTTGTTAACTTTCTCTTTGGGGGATTGATCACTTCCTTTAACAAAGATAGTTTTGCTTGAACTTGGTTTACTAAATTTTGAATAACCAAGATCACTTTTATCATTAGAATATCTTTGTTGACTAAGAACACCCTCCAAACCAATTTTTCCTTTTTCATGTCTTTCAAGAACTCTTTTTAATTAGACAATATGAAAAGAAAGAGATTCACATTCTTTGCATACAAAATTCTATTTTTTTCACTAATAATCTTTTGTTTTTCATCTTTGAAATCTTTTTCCATTGTCTGAACTTTTTCTTCTAGAGATGAAATTTGTTTCTTTTGTGTTGATATTGTTTTGTACATAATTTTGCATTCATTAAGAAGTTCATATATAGCACCTTGTGCATCATTATCATAAATGGAAAATTCATTACAAACCTCTTCTTCATTATCGGAATGGTGTTAAGCCATCAATGCTAGATTTGTACATTTGTCGCTATCCGAATCTGATGAAAAACTTATCTCATTATCTTCCCATGCTATGTAGGCTCTTTTGTTCTTATTCTCCTTTTTATTCTTGAAGCCACCTTTCTTGGATAGTTTCGGATAATCTGTCTTTATATGGCCTTGTTTTCCACATTCATAACATGTGACATCTTGTGTTGAAGTGGAAGCCTCATTTTTCTGAAATGTTTCTTTCTTTTTGCATAATTAAAAGATTTATCATTATTACCAAAGAACTTACCAAGTATTTTCACAAGAAGCATGAAGTTATCATTTTCTTCAGGAGCATCATTATCTTGTTCTTCTTTTGATTTGACTTTTAAAGAGATGCCTTTGGATTTATTCTCTTGATTTTCATGCTTTTCAAGTCTTCCAAGTTCAAGTTCATGTTCTTGGAGTTTTCTGAACAATGATGTGGACGTCATCTTAGAAAGGCTTTTCTTTTCAGATATTGTCGTCCCTTTAGGTTGCCATTCCCTATTTAAAGATCTAAGAACTTTAAGATTTAATTCATCGTTAGTAAAAGTCTTACCAAGAACAATCAAATGATTTGTCAAGTGCTTGAATCTATTTTGCAACGCGACGATAGATTCTCCAGGCTACATTCGGAACATTCTATATTAGTGACTCAAAGCATTCAATCTTGATCTTTTTACTTCAGTGGTTCCTTCATGAGTTTCTACCAAAGTATCCCAAATTTCTTTTGCTGATTTACATTGAGAGATACAGTAGAATTCGCTATGCTAAGTGCGCTTTGAAGTATGTTGATTGCTTTCTTTTTATTAAGGACTTTCTTTTTATCATCTTCATCATAAAAACTTTTAGCCTTTGGAGTTCCGACACCATTAATGACATTTACTGGGTTATGTGGACCATTTTCGACAATTTCCCAAATTTCTTCTCCTTGTGCTTCTAAATGAGCCTTCATGCGAATTTTCCAGAAATCAAAATATTCACAAGAAAATAGTAGGGGTTTGTTGCCTATGAAGCACTGACACCTCTGAAAAATGGCGTGTCCGTGTCCGTGTCGGGTGCCGACACCTTCACCGGCACTTGTAATTACCTTTAATTTATTCATTTTTCAAATTATTACCGATATTGCCGTGTCGGTGTCGGTGTCATATTTGGAGTGTCCGTGCTTCATAGTTTGTTGCTACTACCACCATCTTTGAAAACCAGATTAGTACTTGCAGAAGCCATAGTGGATCTTGAAGGAACATGTTACCTATAACCTCTTATGATGCCAATTGTAAGTAGAGTATGCACCTAAGAGGGGGTGAAGTAGGTACTTAGAATTATTTTTCCGGTTTTAACTTAAGTCTTGTAATTTTTCCGATTTAGTTTCTAAGTGATGAAAGCTGTAAAATGCGGAAAGATAAAAGACACATCGATATATCCTGATTCCCCTCACAATCCGAGAGTACTCCAAGCCCCTTACACAGTAAGAGATTTTCACTATTGTTAGATCTTATGGACAAGACAATCCTAGTATTTTTATACATACTCTAACAAAATCACCAAGAACAATCCTCTTGGATTTTCACTAAGTACATTAAGAGACCAATCCTCCCTTAATGACCCTCTTGTTTCCAACAATCTTGGACAACAAGGATTATAATAATAATATAAATTTTACAAGAGTTTTAATGCAGTGTACACTGTATCAATCACTTGATTGATCTTCTCCTTCAAGCATACAATTCTCTTTATATACAAGTGCTCAAGTATGTATATGGATGAAACTATGAATATTTTCAATGAAAATTATGAGCAAAAAGTTTCTCCAAAAATTCTGATTTAGAACAATTGAGAAAATTTGAAAGATGAAGAGAAAAATTGATTTGAATTGTAGATGAAAAAGGTTAGTGATAAATGAAAACTTGAATAGAATTTATAGAGATGAAGGCAACCATTCGAATGTCATGGAAATGGTTGAAGAAATTTTAAAATTTCATTAGAGAAAGGATGTAATGGATGCCATGAAAAGATATGATGAAAATGTGCATTCAAATAAAGTATTTTTCCGAAAACATACAGGTGCAATCGATTGCATCAGGATGAAAATCGGTTGCACCAAGTATAACGTGCAAAAATTTGAAAATTTTGCCTGTGATAATCGATTGCACCAGGGTGACAATCGATTGTCATAAGTGAAAATTTGAAAATTTGCTAATGCAAATGATTCAAAACCTTATATAAACTAGAAATATTATTAAGACATTGGATGATCTTTGAAAAATGTTTAATCAAGGTTTTAAATCAAAAATGATTTTTTAATCCATGATCATGAAACTTGAGCACTAAGTTTGTTTCAGTAAAGACTTTCATATACCTAAAAGTTTTATCAACCCAATCTTGCAAGTGAAGTCAAGTCTTAGGCATTACTTATTTTTCCTTATTTGATTATATTATTTTTGAGCTTGTCTTCATCAATGGGCTTGTGTTCATCAAAACACAATAGAAACTTGTCTTCACAAGAACAACCCTATGATTTTGTTATGAGAAACCAAGAGCTAAAGTCCTACAATTTGAAGAAAGTGTTGTACGGTTTGAAGCAAGCTCTACTCCTTCAACATGCTCACAAAAGGGTGTGAGATGGCATGGGATTGTTGGTCACATTGGGAGTAAAGGTGATGGATTTTGACTCAATCAGCTCTTGCACTATGTATTTGAGAGCTTTGCAATTCTAAATATTGTGGCCAGGTGCCCCAGAGTGGAATTCACAGTGAGCATTTGCGTCATAGCAGGGAGGGAGAACGGTTGGAGTGGACTTCATGTCTCTTAATTGCACCAACGATCCTATAAGCAGAAATGAGAGTAATTTCCATATGTGGTAGGGATAATGTCGTACCTCAAAAAATGAGAATGACCTTGTGGAGCACAATCGCACGCCCGCGGGATGGACTTAACAGAGTCGCCACTGATCTTTATTTATTCCCATAGAGGGAAAGGGAAAATATCGAATAAAACCCCTAAAAGAAAGATAAGGATATGGTCATTGCAACTAATATCTGAGTTCGAGAGTCGGTTACGCAAGGGGGAGGTATTAGCACCCCTCACGTCTGTTGTACTTAACAGGAACCATTTAGTTAGGATCGAATGGATGTTAGCTTAAGGTTTAGTTTCTAATCTTTTGATCATTGAGTGGGAAAAGAGAGAAGATAAAATGTTTTTTCTTATTTTTATTAAAGGGAAAGACCTAAAAGGTTTTTATTATTAGGGTGTTCGCCAAGACTTCGTTGTCTCGTGCCTACGTATCCTTACAAGGATGGAATCAGAGCAATTGTAGTTCGGATAAAAGTTTGTCGGTTGATTTTAGCGAAAGCTAAATTGTATTAATCAACGTAAGAACTTTTTTTATCCAAAACAAATGAGGAGTGGACATTTTCACCACATTGAATGGATTTACAAATCTCATTCATACCACTTATCTCAACTCAAAGGTTGTAGGCAAAACATTGCCCTAGTGTTTATTAAGATAACATCTTTCATTTGAAGAGTCTTTGATCTTATTAGATGTCTTTTGTTTAAGAAAATACACTTGATGACAATCTAGGTTTGCTCATAATTGAGTAGATGGTCTCTTGATGACAATCAAGGTTTGTCCATAAAAATGGGGTATAGAGTATAGTTTGGATATATTTTAAGAATGATGAACATTTGATGATGATTAAATGTTCAAAGAGTTTATGCAAGAGTTTTAAACTCTAACAATTTATTTCATTAAAGTTTGATTGAGAAAATTCTTTGTGGACCATGAAAATTGATAGTGATCAATGGTTCAAAGAGTTGTGCTAAAGTGCTAGACTTTAATAACTATTGGTCCAAGTTATTTATTAAGTTTTTTTAGGATGAAAGAAATAAATAATTGGTTATCTCAATGTGCAAGACTTGAGACCAATCTTTCAAGGGATTTGCTAGAATGCTAGATTCCCACAATCCTTTTCTTTCAAGTTTATTTCAAAAGAAATTGATGTACTTTGAAGTAGTTTAGTAATCCTTAAAGAAGGAAGAAAGTTTGAGAGGACACTTTGCAAATGGCCAATGTTTGAGAGGGCACTTAACAAAGGGCCAAAGGTTTATTAGGATACTTGATAAAGATTCAAAGACTTGTTAGGGCACTTGATGAAGGGCCAAGGATTTGTTTATGAATGGTTAAAATTTATAGGGTTTGAGTTTAGATTGAGATTTAATTTTGAGATATGGATTGGGATGTGAAGAAAGTTTCATAATCTTGATGAAGATTAGGGTTTTATGGGAGGTTCATAATCTTGATGAAGATTAGGGTTTGATGGGAGGTTATGGTTATGACAATACCACTTACTCATACATGATTCATAAATCAAAGGAAGTTATAACTTTTTCCCTAAGGTTAGGTTAGAATGAAATGAATTGACAAAGTCATGGGGAAATGTTTATGATAAGGATCAATTAAGGGTAACAAAACATTAACTATCATGTACATCATTCATCAATCAATAACATTTTAACTTGGGCTAAATAATCAAGTATTCAAATTTCATCATATATGGATCAAACAAAAGTCATAAGTTAATCACAAATGTTCATTAACAAATTAATCACAAGTATTTACAAAGTCATTTATAATTAATTGTATGATTAAATAAAGTATACAAATAGATTAAACAAAGATGTTTGGGTGGCGGCTATTTCCTAACAGGTTACCAACGCGGTTCAACTTGGTTCAGAGAGGGATTATAACCATCCCTCATGAGAAGGTTTGTGTGTTCTGCTTCAATGCCGACGAAGACGTAAACCATGTATTTTATAGTTGTCCTATAATTAAGGTGGTGTGGGAGCGTATATGTATCTGGGGGGCATTAGTTAGATTGACGAAGATTCGATTATTAATCATTTCTTGGCTTGGTTCTTGAAGGTGGGGAACTTATGCAGTCAAAGAGATGCGGGTTTGATTTGGTTCGTTGCGTGTTGGAGCATATGGTGGTCGAGGAACCAGATAATGTTTAACAATGAGATCGAATTCTTTGGTTATTGTTGACAGGATAATTATGTTTTCTTGGTGGTGGTTAGTTTTTAGGGGGGATCAAAACCTTCTTGTAATTATTATGAATGTTTAAAAACCCGACTGATTTTTTGTAAGTCGTTAGCATAAGTCGGTGCCTGTATAGTTGTATTATGTAATCAGGTTGGAGTATCTCTAATACTCTGTGTTGAATCTAGTTGCTTATTAAAAAAAAATTAAGGAAATAAAATCAAAGGGTGAATTGATAAAATCTTAATAAATAAATAAAATATTGTGAATATTTTAGAGGAAAAATAAATAAATAAGAAATAAATATATTTTGGTTTTCAAGGTCTTTTACAATAATAATTAACAAAATTAATATTTTCTTGATTTTTAAAAGATAATTATAAAATAATAAATAAACAAAAGTATAAAATAAGAATTGATTTTTAGGTGTAAAATAAAAATATAAAAATAATTATTTATTATTTCGATTTAAAAAAAAATAAAAGAAAAAAGAAATAAATAAATAAAATAAAATAAAAAGAAAAGAAATGAAAAATGAAAAAAGAAAATGAGAGAATGAGAGAAAATGAGAGAAAAAAGGGAGAAGAGTGAAAAAATGAGGGTGTTAGGGTTTGAACCCAAGCCCTCCCCCTTGCAAGCCAGACACACATTCACTCGACATACACATGATGTTGTCACAAACTCCCCACCATATTATAATATATAAAAAATAAATTAAAAACCAGAAAAATGGAGCCAACTTCATCTTCTTCCTCATGTCATGTTATTGTAAATGCAACTTTTTTATTTCTTGACCAAATGAGAAAAGTGAATATACCATTTTGCTTGAAATTTCACCAAGAACTCAAAAATGCAATTAGATTTTATTTATATTAACTATAGCTCACGAATTTCACACAAAACCATACGAACCCTAAAACATAGAACAAAAATTAAATGCCAAACATCAATTACAAATGAACAATAGTATAAGGCTTTTGTTCCTCGCATCATGGCAAGTACAATGGTATCAAAAAATGTTAAAAAAAGATGCTTAAAACATGGAGTTCCAGAAATGCCAACTTACCTCAAAAAATATGAAATTGTGTTTGGCTCTAGAACACTTCCAGATGCAAAGTGATGATCCCTAGAACTTCCTTAGACCTCAAGGAGTGTGTTGATATGCTCATCTGGACTTGAAACCTTCTGGAACTCTATATCCAAATCAACTTGCAAAATGGAAGAAGTGAGATTGTGATATGGTGATTCTGTTGTTACAGAAGTGTTCTAAGGGTTTGTAATACTTCTATGGAGTTTATGTGAAGTGTTTGTGGTGTTGGAATGGAGTTTGGTTGGAGGAAATGGAAGATCACAAGTTATGGTTTTCTTGACAAACTTGAAAATGTGAGAATTGGTGCAATGGTGATTATGAGTTTCTAGAGGTGTTGGTGTGTCTTTGCAGATGGAAAATGACCTCTATTTATAGTGGAGATTATCTGAACCAAAGGCCATGGACAATAGCATTGTTTGGAGGATTTTGAAGGGAAACCAAAAAAGTGGTTAAGAGGTGCAAAAGGTGGATTTTTCTTTTTGGCTCCAAGTTGACTTTGCAAGTGTGATCTGCAGATTGTACCAACTATATCTGATGTTAAGATCATGTTCTTGCCTTTGCCAACAAGTCAACATGATTAAAGCAAAAAAATCATGTATTAACCAAAATCACTTCATGTTAGCATGTTGGATCAAGGTTTTCCATGGTGAATAAAGATCAAATGATGTAGAATTTGATTTCAATGTGAAGATCTCATATGATACTACAAGTTTCCAGTTGATCACATGCTGAAAAAGTGGTTTGAAAGTGCCTAAAAGTGGCCCCAAATTCGTGTAACCAAATCTGCGTAGTACTTAGAAAAAATTCCGGTTTGGACAAATAGCTCTACCATGGCTACTTCTCCTCTTCGAAACTTCATACTGAAGCAAAATAAATTTATGCTCTTGGTACCATTGGAAAAAAGACATAAAATACTACAACTTTCATGTTGATCACTTGAGGAAATTCAACTTACATCATGGAGAAAATTGGCCATCAAAATTGAATCTTTCAGCTGTTTGACACTTGGAATTTTTTTGGGTATTTTGACAATTTCAGCAACTTAAAAATATCAACTTTGGCAATTCAAAACTTCCAATCCTCATGAGCTTTTGATCCAATTCTTCCACAAGATTGAAGTACGTAATGTCATCTTTAAGTACATCCCTTGGGCATGAAAAATGGGTGGCTTAAATTGATCACAAAGTGGTCATAAAGTCATGCACGTAGAAACAATTCTAAGTGTTTTAGATTTTCACACAACTTGAAATTCCAAACTTTGATCAATCATAACTTTTACTTCAAGAGAGCTTTTGGCTTGTAATTTTCATCAACTTGTAGTATAAAATGCCTTCTTTAAACACAGTCCTCAAGTGCTTCAATTAGATGCTTGAGGAAGACGTTCTAACTTTGGAAAGTTGGTCACTTGATCATGCATTTCCATAACTTGGAAAATTTTCAAAACCCTAATTTTACAACTTTGATTCTCTTTCTTGATTTTCTTGATTAATCATGATTCAACTCAATTGTTTTCCTTATTTTCATGATTATTGACTTGTGGAAGTCATGTTTGACCAAAAAAAGTCAAAAGTCAAACTTTGACTTTGATCAGGTTAACTTTGTATCAGATGAATCCAAATCTTACACTTGTCAATGAATCCAACATCTTGAGCTCATTAGATCATGTGAGGGGACTTCAAAGATGTAATTTAGGATCTTGAGTCATGTTCCTAAGCATGGGATCATGTCTTGGTTGAAAAGTCAATATCCAATTGACTTTGACTAAAACCATAATTAGGTGCACTTAGGGAATTGAGGCTTGATGATCTTGATTTAATGCCACCTCAAACTTAATTTTTGACGGAGAAGAAAGTTGATCCATGATTGAGATAGTTGAGATGTTGATGAACACCACAAGTCTCGATTGATCAACCACTTGTCTTCTTGATTTTATGCAAATGATGCAGCTAATGATGATGGAATCTAGGGGGTAAAATTTGGGGTATGACAGATATGATCAAATTTCTTTACATGTCTTCATTGCCTCTGCTGACCTTGATAATAATTTTGTCATTAATGAGCATACTGCTGTTGATACGGAGCAGATTGTTGAATAGCGGATTGACTGGAAGGGATGGCGTATGGCTCTTGCTGGTATTGATTTAGCGCCACCGCAGCCACCTGATGATAAGATTCTTGATAGGTCATACCTTTTCCCTTATCCATTTAGGCAACATTGGCTTCACCTTCTTTCTTCTTAGTGAAACTTGAGTAAGGCTTTTAGGCTCCATTAGAAAAACCAGCAGCATTCTGTATCTTTCCCATTTTCAGCATATTCTCAATTCTCTCTCCAGCCATAACCAATTATGAGAAACCATACAAAGCATACCCCACCATACACTCCAGAAATGGCCCCTTGAGAGTTACCATGAACATGTCAATGAGTTCCCTTTCGAGAAAAGGTAGTTGAACCCTGGCGGCTAGGTCTCTCCACCTTTGGGCGTATTCTTAAATGTCATCAACTTTCTGAGCCATGCTTTGAAGTTGAGTACGATTAGGAGCCATATCAGAGTTATACTGATAGTGCTTCAAGAAGGCTTCAGCCAACTCCTTCCAAGTCCGGATGTGTGTACGCTCTAACTGTATATACCATTCCAGAGAAGCCCCACTGAGGCTATCTTGGAAAAAGTGCATAAACATCTTTTCAACATCAGAATATGCGACCATTTTTTTTGCAATAGTACCAAATATAAGTCTTCGGGCAGTTGACTCTTTTTTATTTTCAAAGTCGGAGACTTTGAACTTATGAGGATTTTTTACACCAGGCACTAAGCACATGTCTGCATCATCTAGCCCAAAAGTGTTGAATCCTTGCATAGCTCGCCTCTGTTCTTTTAAAGCAAGTACCTTATTTTCCATCTCACCGGATGGTGGATCAAAGGCATTAAATACTGAGTCATCTCGAGGACTATAGAAAGCATCATGATCATCCAACTCAACAAGGATTGGATTGGAATAACACCAACAAGGGTGGAACAAAACCAACGGGATGTGGGATAGTACCAGCAGGAGGTGGAACACCACCTACCGGAGTCAGAGTGGCACCACCAGGGGGAGAAACTGCACCACCAGGAGGAGGAATTGCACAACCAGGAGGTGAAGTGGGAGGATTGACAACATTCCTCTCAGCAACTTGCCTTAATTCTTCTTGGCCCCTGGCCATAGTCTGCATTACTTCCATCGGTTATCCGATTTGAGTTCTCATGTTGAGCTTTTCCTCTCTCAGAGTAGCTTGATTATGTTCTAACTGATCTATGAGTATCCTTTGATTGTTTCGAGTGTTGTAGGGATGTTGGGAAGTTAACTTGTCTGAAAAAAGGCCAAGTTGTTGTAAGTCTCTTGGTTTTGCTTTATGGAAAGCAGCATGATGCATGTATGCGTATATAGTTAATTTTATGCACAAAGCTCTTAATAACCTTGTTAGTCATTGATAAATATGTAAACATTTACCATTGCAATAGAATTTTTTTTTTTATTTCATTCAAACTTAAAACTAAATTCAGATACAACCAAAATTGGAAAGATAAACTGTGGTTGTTCCTAAGTCCACATTCATCATGACTAATTTGGTAAATATTTTTATCTAAAACAAACACAAGATACTAAGAGCTTTTTTTTCATGATGTATGGATGCATGAATGAGTGAATGGATTCCAAGGACGTGGGTTCAAAAGTCCGCGGTACGGATGGAGGATAGAGTTGATTACTCGTTACACAGGGATCTCACCAGGAATTGTCTAGGGTTTATAAGAGGTACCCCAGAGTCATGAATCCACGTGAATGTTCTTCGCCAATGGCAACTACATGTCGGGTGTCAACTTTATCAAGATGATCTATTTTGAGCGAGATCTTCGTACAGACCCTACAAAAGCTACATCTCGGGGCCCCGTACTACGCGACCATCGTTCCTAGTAGACCAACGGTTAAAGGTTTTACAAAGGTCCTTAGAGTCATGGGTCCTTATGAAAACATCAAGGCCTATGAAAACTACATGTAGGGAGCCAATATTCTCAAAGGATCTACTCTAAGTGAAGTTCTCATGCCGACCCTAACGAGATCTAAATCTCGCGGATCCGCACTACTCAACCATCATCCTATCTTATGTTTATGCTCTAGACTTGGGTAAAGAGTCTTTCCCTCAAGGTTTGAAATTCAGAGTATTCAATCCATATCATAGCATAAGAGAAACATAATAAATATCATATGAATATTTAAAGCAAAAACAATAAATAAGGAAAGTAAAGCAATAAGATAAGCACCCGAATATACAAAGAAGGCAACCTGGACTAGGCTCGACTTGCTTAGGGAAGATTCCCCAGCAGAGTCGCCAGTTGTCGCTACGCGAAAAATGCAGAGAGTCGCCACCGAATTTTATTTATTACGAAGAAAGGGAAAATAGCGATAAAATCCCTTAAAGGTGAAGAATATGGTCTCGCAACCAAATCTGGGTTCAGAAGTCGGTTATGCAAGGGGAAGGTGTTAGCACCCCTCACATTCGTTGTACTCAACAGAAACCATCTAGGTCATCTAAGCGCGAATGAGAGTCGTTATCTAAAGGTCTACTTTTTAAAAGGAAAATGAAGAGTTTTTTATTAGCGTGATCGCCAAGGATTGGGATCCTCGTGCCTACGTATCTCCATTGCAAAATGAAGAATCAGAGCTCTGTAGTTCGGAGTAGAAAATAAGTGTTTGTGGTTGATTTTACCTTGCAAAAGGTTTTGAAAGATCGCACGGAGAGGATAAAAAGAGTTCAATAGAAAGATTGCACAATTGATTTTTTATTTTATTGAAAATGTTTAATAGTTGTTGAAGTGTTTTTGAGTTGATGAGAGATATCAGACGGTCGAGAACTACATCTCGTGTACTCCTTCTCGGTAGATTGTTGACTACACCCTGCTCCTTTTGCATCTTATTTGAGAAAGCGTTTCGATATTTTTATGTGTTTTGAAATTTAATTAAGAAAAGGCACTTGAAACTAGTCGAGGTTTATTACACGGTGAATTGATTATAGGATGACGAAAGCTTGAACCATGAGAACTTCATCTCGAATCCTCACTCTCGAGAAATCGTTGACTACACCCTGCTCCTTTTTCATCCTTTTATTGAAAATGTTTAATAGTTGTTAAGTGTTTTTGAACTTTGATTTGGAAAAAATGTTCTTCATGTTGGATCAAGCATTTGATGATCGTTTGCAAAAAATGGTTGAAGTGAAAGTTTTAAAGTGATTTTGAATGGTGGGAAATTGGAGTGGAGAAAGGTTGATGGCTATGCAAAAGCAATCGACTTACAAATTAGGTATGGGTGTCAAGTTGGATGGAAATGGTATTGGATTGGTTTTACTATAAAAATTTCTTGACGTTGGATCAAGCTTATTTGTGTTCTTTTTGAAAAGTGATTGATTTTATTCTTGCATTTGAAATTACCTAAACGCAAAGCAATCAAAGACAAGCAGTAAAAAATATTACATGTCATGGGAATGGGGTTATATTTTTTCAAATGAGGATAGTACCAAGCAATTGCAAATTAAGTCCATCACACAAATGCACGCAAATGAAAGTGTAAGGTGCAAAGCAAGTCTCATTATAAGAAAGCCCAAGAGTAAGCTATGTGAGCTTAATGACGATCGTAGAAACAAGCGACTTACAAGGGTGTTTTGAAAAGTGTAGCGAGCGATTTTGGACGCGGTTCTTAAGCGCTGGTCGCTCTCTGCGGTTTGAGCTTACTACAGGTCGATTCATTTTTTATCCTATTGTGAGCTGATGAAGGAAGGGAAATAGATGTCTCCAATTAACCCTGCTTTGCATACTGAGTTTAAACAGCGGTCTGTTAGGTTATGGATGCTATCAATGTGGGGGGCCTTTGTACTGGTTATTTGTATTTTCGCCAATACTGATTTCTTTCTTTTTATTTTGACAGAAGGTTTCTGGCGGGGAACAAGGACTAGGATGTTAGGACTGATGCTTGATGGAGATATGGTATTTGGTTTTTTTGTTGATTGTGCTCGCTAAGATTTTTCTTTCAATCTTATGCCTACGTATTCTCGTTTACCGAAACAGGGAAATCAGAGCGTTCGTAGTTCGTCCTATTCTATGGGAAGAAATTGGTTGTTTTGGTGTCTTGTTCAAAAGCGAAAGGTTCGACTTTAGAGAGAATTTGTCATCTCTAAAGAGGGGTTTGTCTGTTACGACTGTTTTATAAAGGATAATTACTTTAACCGGGATACGCGGATCCTAGTAATGCCATAATTTCCTTTAAAGGGATTTTAACCTGAAGGAGAAGACTTTAACTCAGTGTAGAGCAATGTTATCTTTCCTTAGGAATTTCTCATGCTAAAAGAGGGACAGTGGCGTGGATGTAGATAATCCAGAGGCTTGCCGCTTACAGCGATTAGATGAAGGGGAAGGAGTTGTTGATGTTTGTGTACTATGAACGAGGCACAACTTTGATGCTAAAAGGTTAATTGGATTAACCAGTGGTTTTCTTATACAAAGCCTAAGAGGAGGCTGAAAGGTGTCTCGTACAAAGCCCGAGAGAGAGGCTAAAAGGTTTTGACTCGACGATGGAGTCTTTTGGTATCTCGTATGAAGCCCGAGATGGAGGCTATTTGACTCAACAAGAGAGTTTTTTGTATCTTGTATGAAGCCCGAGATGGAGGCTGTTGTTTATTTGGCTCAATAAGAACCTTTTTGTATCTCGTATAAAGCCCGAGATGGAGGCCAAAGGGGTAATTGACTCAACGAGGGAGTCTCTTATGTGTCTCGTACAAAGCCTGAGAGAGAGGCTAAATGTTGTTTGACTCCGCTGGGGAGAATCATTGTACAAAGCCCAAGAGGAGGCTAATTTCACTGGAGAAGGATCATTATACAAAGCCTAAGAGGAGGCTATGGTGACTGTTTCAGTTAAGTGACGGGTCCAGTACACTGATTTTGAAGAGAAAATCAGTTCTTATATGAGCAACACTGTACTCAGGGATTTGATTCAGGGATCCGGGTTATTCCTGTTCTTTAAGGAAGCGGGAAATCCGAAGGGTATTGAGACTGTCCGAGTCTGCAGGTTTCCTTCCTATTTAACGACGGGGTCCCTTGAGAATGTCTTTGAGATTCAAGGAGATTAGACTGTCCAAGTCTAGAGTGTCATCTTTTGTACTATGCTTTGAGAAACAGTAGTAGACTCTATGAAAGGACTGTTCTATGAAGATGACTAAGTTCTGTTCCTATACCTCTAGGAGGTCGTCGGGACAATTTGTACGAAGCCCAAGAGAAGGCTGGAAACTTTTAAGAAGCCGACGGGTCCTTGTACTAAGCCCAAGAAAAGGCTATCATTCCCGGAGGAAGAGATCATTATACGAAGCCTAAGAGGAGGCTGTGAATACTTCTAAGAAGCCGTAGGGTCCTTGTTCTAAGCCCAAGAGGAGGCTAGGTTGCTTTTAGGAAGCCTGTGGGTCCTTGTACGATGCCCAAGAGGAGGCCGATGCTTTTAAGAAGCCTGTGGGTCCCCAAACCCCGAGAAATTCAAGGCAATGCTATTCACCGAGAATAGATCAAAGTCAGGAAATTTCGAGAATTTGGAAGAAACTCAAAGATGCCATTCACGGAGAATACATTCATCTCTGGGAGTAGAGTTTCTTGACAATTCCTATTGAGGACAGCCGAAGAGAAGACTGTATCTGGTGATCCTATTGGGGATCTAGTTGTCTATTTCTACGAATAAACAAACGGCGTCACCTATTTCTAGACGTAGTTGTCGGGGAAACTCGAAATATCTATACTATTATTACACAGTTGATATGAGTTTATGAAAGAAGACTTACAGTGGAACAACCCCACAATACAGTTATATATATATATATATGAAAGCGGTAAATGAAAGGGTGTAAACACTTACTCGGTTGTAGAGCTTCCATGCTGTTTGGTTAGTTGTTCAACACAGAAAGATTGAAAACAACAGTATATTCAAAATCAAAGGAGAAAGTGCTTTGAAAAAGAAAGATTTGGGGCTTACAGCTCAAGGAGAGGCCCAGGGTTTTATCAGTGAGCGCACTGTTGTTTTGTACAGAGGGACTTATACAAGTGACTGAGGCCCAAAAATGTTTTCTGTACAAAGGGATGGGTCTTACACTCTCTCAAGAGGCCCAAAAGGTTTAAAGAAAAAGAGTGGGGCTTATAACACGAGGGTAGGCCCAATTGATTTTTTTGTTTAAAAATGGCGATCGCGCCGAGGTTTTCTTTTAACGCTGAGGGACTTATACAATATCTGAGGCCCAAATGGTTTTGGTTAAAAGGGGGTTGGGTCTTACACTCTAATAGAGGCCCAAAAGTTTTGAATGAGTCTTATAGCTCAAGGAGAGGCCCAGATGGTTATTTTTCAAAAGGCGGCGATCGCGCCGTTTGTTTTTGACGGTATCGGGACTTATACAATACACTGAGGCCCAAAGTGATTTGGTCAAAAAAGATTGGGTCTTACACTCTATTAGAGGCCCAAAGTGTTTTGAAAATGATTTATGAGGGTTGAATTAATCCAAAAACCCTAATTTGTTTTCAAAAATGCATTTAATTGAATAAAAATTCAATTAAAATGATCAAAATTGTTTAACACATGAAAAACAAATTGTGATCTTGGATTAATGCTTCAAAAATTTAGTATTGACCTACAAAATAATTAGAAAGCATTAAAAGTTGCAAAATCAATGTGGAAAAAATATTTAAAATGTCAAAAACAATTAAAACATTAATTCTTTGCAAAAATATCAATTATATGAAATAAATAATATTTTTGAGATTTTTTTGATAAAATAAAATATTTTAACATTTTTGTGAATTATTAAAAAAAGAATCAACTCAAAATCATTAAAACTCAGAGAGAAATTAATTTTTGAATCAATTAAATAAAATCACAAAATTCAAATATTCAAATTTCTAAAAATGGCGCCAAGAACACACCAAGAACACGCGCGTGTTCTGGGCTTGGCCAAATTTGCATTTTCTCTCCAATCTCACTGAATACTTGATTATAACATGCAATCCACATATCATTATGCTCGTCTCAACCTCACGATCATGTCTATGTCCATTAATTTCATTTAAATTAAACATATAACAAGAAATCATGAAAAATCCTCAAGAACCCTAATTTTTACATGAAGGCTAGGATTTTTGATACACGATTCAAACAATGCAATTAATTGAGGGGAAACATTCCATGCATGATTATGAACATATGGCCAAATTATTGTGCAGCAAAAATTGCATGGATCATAGAGTTATAAGAGCTCATGCTTACCACTTGCAGCTGGTGATCGTGATTTGTGTTGGAGGTGTTACAGCTAGGTTCCAATGATGTGGATAGCTTCCCTAGGTGCCAAGTGATGTGTCTGAGTGCTTGGAATGGATTGAAATGGTTTGGAGTTGAAGATGGTACCTCAACTGCAAAACTGTCAAGAACTTGAGCAATTGGCTGGTGATTTTGTGAAATCTGTGTTCCAGATGTTATGTGAGTGTTTGGATCACTTCTATATGATGTATGTGAGGTGTGTGAGTGATTGGTTTGATTGGAAAAGCTCTCAAACTCAAAACCCGATAGCTACCTTGCTAAGAAAGGCATTTTTGCCAAGAGAAATAGATTTTGAGGAAAGCATATGTTTCATGGCTTTGGTGTACTCAAACTGATCACAATTAAGCTCTATTTATAGTAGAGCAAGTTTGTTTTGCAAGGAATAGTGAATGGCAACTGCTAAGTAGGTTTGGCCAATGTTGGCAAATGAAAATCCAAGTCTCCTCTAGCCATTGACTAGAGGTTACGGCACAGAGCTTTGGTTCCCTTGGTCTTGGATAAGTCTTGACTGATTTCAGATGAGAATGGCTCAGTCCATGCCACCTTGATGCTTCCATTTAATGCTTCAATCCAAATTTGGAGTCTTGTCCCTATTTTGGCCATTCTAGGTTCAACATGCTATTTCTTGTTCCATGGACTTTGGGGGCTTGGCTCAGTGATTGTCCCCTTTAGATTCAATTCTCTGAGGTGTCCAAGTGGATAGGAGCATTTGAATTTGGCTGATTTTGGCAAATCGAGCAAAATTGCAAATTCTGCCTTGCATTTGACAGATTTCAGCAAGGCAACTTTCCAATGTCGTATCTCATGACTCAAATGGAATTTGGCAATGTTCTTGGCCATTTTGGAAAGCCCTTACATGATACAACAACTGTTTGAACATGTTTGGTTTTGATCTCTTTTGAATCCAAGTGAAAAATCCCCCTACATTTGGCAAAAATCCATTTTGGTGAAAAATCTCAAAAAGTCAAAGTTGACTTTTGTGCACAATTGACTTTTTATCAGATGAATTCCAAACTGTGCAATTCTTCAGGAAATCATGTCCTTGACCTAAATCAAACTTGATGGACATGTTCCATGGGTGTCATAGGGTATATTGGTGCATGTCATAGGGCTTGGGAGCATGTCCTGGTCAAAAGTCAAAGTTACAGTTGACTTTTTCCTTAAATCCCTAATTGTGGTACAGATGAAATTGAGACTTGTTGCTCAAGCTTCTTGGATTAATCCATTGTTCCAAATGGATCAATATAGTTCATTAGAGACCCTCAAACCCTCTCTTGAGGTATTGGCTCATGATTTGCCCTAAAAGTCAACTTAGGGGTGAATTAGGTCAAGAAACCCTAATTCCTGATTTTTGATGTATGCATCCCCTGAGGCAAAATTGACTTGATGATTGGGTACATGAGGTCCCATGAAGTATATTAGGTTATGTTTTGGATCACTGGCTTGTGTCCAGATGAAATTTTTCATCTGGAGGCCCTGGTCGACCAAAACCCTAAATTGGTGATACTGCGATCTTGAGACTTGATCCACCTAAAAGGGAGCAGCCTTGTGCTTAATCCTTAAAGTGGGAGTCCTTTTGATGCATTATGGATATTTGAGAGGTTAGACAAGTTGAAGATCATGTCATTCCTTGATTGATCCTTTGTCTAAGCACTCAGAGAGGGCTTGAAACCCTAATTTTGATTGTAGTGGATGCTCACCCATCTTTGGGGAAACTGACAAGGTATGATGGTTCCTCCATATTGTGATAATGATTTGCACAATGATGGGAAATCTTAGTGGTCAAAATTTAGGGTATGACAGATGCCCCTATTTAATCCTCTTGGACACGAAGGTGTGAATGACGAAGGTATTCGGGCATTCGGGGTGCAAGAGGATTAAATATCGGAATACCTGAAATTTTGATGGTGGTTATGAATGGTAGCTTACGCATTCATCTTCTTTTGCTAAACAATGATGCTTAGAAAAGGTTAACTTCCCCTCGATCCTGGTCTTTAGCCAAGGAACTGGTCTTAGTTTCCGATTTAAACTTCCTCCCGATCCTGGTTTCCTACCAAGGAACTGGTCTTAGTTTCTGATTTAAACTTCCCCTCGATCCTGGTTTCCTACCAAGGATCTGGTCTCGGTTTCTGATATAAACTTCCCCTCGATCCTGGTTTCCTACCAAGGATCTGGTCTCGGTTTCTGATATAAACTTCCCCTCGATCCTGGTTTCCTACCAAGGAACTGGTCTCAGTTTCTTTTGTCAATAAACTTTCTTGACAAGGAACGCTATTAGTAGCGGTTTTCCTTCAAACTTCTCGCCGAATTTTCCTGGGGAGATGCCATTTGAGTGGAAAAAGAATGATGTCAGACTTACTGGGGAACCCAGTCGTCTGAGTTGTAGAGGTGTACAAACTTCTCTGTCGGAGATGCCATTTGTTGACTCTATCTGGGGAAAGTGAGTCTCTTGAGAGACTGCCTTCGTTTGAGATTACATCATACTTTTCTCGGGAGCTTCCCGGAGAAACGCCATATGATGGGGTCCAATTTTGAGGTGTCGATGACCTTTTCATCAGCGGTTCTTTCGGAGAAAAACTGCCGTATTGCCGAAGCTCCGATTAAGAGGCTTTCTCTGGGGATTTTCCTTAATCCGAGAAAGTAAGGATATCATCTTCAATGGCGAAGAGCGATATTTGTTGAAAGTTTTCTTGTTTCTCAGAGGTTCAAGTTATCAAAGTGGTCAAAGGCCAACTTCCTCCCAGAAATAAACTGGAGGCGAGGTTGTTCAAACGCAGCGTTCCCTGACGAGGCAGGAACTGACAACTCGATTGAGAGAACTTCTATCACTATGGGACAAGACCGACTAGAGTGATAGTGAGGCAATATGAAATGTGAATGCAAATCAAATAATGCATGAAGCATGTATGTTTATGCTGAGAAAACTGACGCGACACACAAACTAAAAGATGAACATGACTGGATACTCGGCCATCGCGGGGCGTGTAGAGATATCGCTGGTTCAAGATAGCAATTCTGCCTTGCTTAGGAGAGATAGTCCCTGCGGAGAATATCGTTGACCGGCCTTAGGAGATAAGAACTCGGCTGAGGGGTGTCAGATGAAACAAGGTCTCTGACACAGTTGATCCCTTCATTCAGGCGTACTGGGTTAGAAGGAGTAATTTGATTATGCACTTTGAAGTTTACTTACTTCTGGAGAAGCGATTGATGTTCTTTTGATGTTTAACAGTCAAAAGACATTGCCATCTTTATTTTAAAAGCAGAAAAAGTTTTACCAAGTAAATTCATTTTTGTTTTATTTCAAGAATCGTTAATCATGTTAACAACGTCGTTTTGTAAAGCTAAAACAAATAAGAATTACAAACAAAAGCACAAGGGCTCAAAATTTATTGATAAGATGGAGATCAGCCAAACGCATGATTCCAAGGAGTATATACAAAGTTTGAAAATGGTAATTTACAGGGAAAAGGGCTACGTTGAAACATAACGACCACTATCCTTCTACCAACTTTGAATTCGGGGCATCCTGAGCTTCTGTCGAAGATGGCCTTGACTGGAGTTTTCCTGGTGGATGATGTAACTGCTGCTGCTGAGGGACTTGCCTCTGTTGAACATAGTTACTTGCCATTATCCCTAATTTTTGCCTGGATTGTACTTTGATGTTTCCAATCTACCGGGATGATTTTTTTTCATGTCTCTAACTTTTGCCTGGACCGCCCTTTCGGGTTTTCAATCCACCGAGACGTGTTTTTTTAGGCAAAGTATTTCTTGACTACATCAACATTCGTGGGGTAGGTAAATTCCTCTCCGTCCAGGGTTGCAAGTCTCAAGGCACCGCCTGAGAAAGCTTTCGTGACCACATAAGGGCCATCATAATTCGGGGTCCATTTACCCCGAGAGTCAGTGAGAAGCGATTGTATCTTCTTGAGCACGAGGTCTCCTTTTCTGAAGACACGAGGTCGGACCTTTTTGTCGAATGCCTCCTTCTTTCTCTGCTGATACAACTGACCATGGCATAGTGTCGTGATTCTCTTTTCTTCGATCCGATTCAGCTCATCGTGTCGGCTTTGACACCATTCAGCTTCGATGAGCTTAGCTTCCATCAGTACTCGGATTGACGGGATCTCTACTTCTATGGGGAGCACTGCCTCCATGCCATATACTAGAGAGAAAGGAGTAGCCCCTGTTGAAGTACGGACAGATGTGCGATAACCGTGAAGAGCAAAGGGTAGCATATCATGCCAATCTTTGTAGGTTACAACCATCTTTTGAACGATCTTCTTGATGTTCTTATTAGCCGCTTCTACCGCCCCGTTCTTCTTGATGTTCATACCCCAAATTTGTCCTACCTGTCATTTGTTTTCCACACCAAATTTTCATGTTGACTCTAAAATTCAGGTCATAAGGGTTTGGCATATATTTGAAATGCTTACTAGCTTGTGTTGGTTTCACTATGATTTCAAGAAGGGATAAGGAGGATTGAGGCTCTAGTTTTATGGTTATTCAGTCAAGACATGATCAATTGGCTTCAAACTGATTTTAAGCTATGATCAAGAAGATTTTTAACCATATTCCAAGTGCGACACTGGGGTTGTATGGTTAAAACAAGCTAAGAAATATCCATTAATCTAAGTTTGAATTGATTCAAAAAATTGGTAGATGATTTTAGGCCATGTACATAGTAAGTAACCGTTATGGGATCAAATGCGCAACTCAATCCAAGTATTGTTCAAAAGTTATAGCAAAGCTTAATTGGAATGTGTACAACTGACTATCAAACTCTCAAAATTCTTCCAAGATCGTCCTTCAAAACATACTAGAATTTATTTTGAGATGTTGGTTTCAAGAAGTGCTAAGGTTTGAACAATGTTTCAAGAAGTGCTAAGGTTTGAACAATACTATGATACCATTTTGAATCATGGCTGCTTCTAAACATGTTTAAGGTATTTCAAGAAGTGCTAAGGTTTGAACAATACTATGATACCATTTTGAATCATGGCTGCTTCTAAACATGTTTAAGGTATTCTAAGTCGTGAAGGTCGTAAGAGCTAAGGTCACAATGTACATTTACAAAAAGCAGTGACGAACCATAGTTACTATGCAGTTCACTCATGGTCATTTTGTTTGCTTAAAAAGCCTTGTGTTGATTATTAAAGACAATTTTGGCAAATCATGATAGGGTGTAATTTTTTCAAGCATCACAAAGGACACAGTTCCCAATCTATCCCCTGAAGCTTAGAGTTACAAAGAGGAATCAAGTTTCTGTAAGACAAATGGGACAAGGCATACAAATTGTTTTCTATTGCACAAACCAATTTCACTCAAATACATTTCATGACGTACAAGAAGTATATGGATTCGAGTAAACTCAAAAAAACTCATTAGTCCTAAACTAGTACAGATACAAAGGTTCGCTCCAAAATTTGTTAGCCTTGATGCTCATGCTACAAGTCTCATCAATGCAAGATCTTCTTCCACGCATTTACTTGGAGCTGGCAATATTGTCTCGCCGGCGTTTTCTTCTCGATCAGCCTACAGACGGTCTCAAACGCTTAGTGATGATGACAAGAGGATTAGGAGATTCAGTGGAATCTGCATATTGCCGTCTATATATGACTCATTGTGCTCAGAAGCTGACATCACATGACATAGGCTTTCTTGTTACCTGTGTTAACGATCTCAGAGTTAGTTTAACGCAAACCTTAGCTACCAATGAAAGTAATATAGGAAATTTTCAAAATAACAAAAATTACAAATTAGTCTGATGGAACCAACCATTGAGTATATTATGAAGTGTATATTTATTGGGTTACCTCAGAGATGAGTCATTGAAGTTCTATCAGAGCAAGGTTGAAGAGAAGAAACCAACAAATCAGGATGTTGCGGATGAGGAAAGTAAACCAGAATCAACTTCTACAAATGATACATCAGATCTTCCACCCCACGAAATTCTCGGAATGCCTGCTTTGTCCCCAACAATGAACCAAGGAAACATTGTTAAATGGAATAAAAAAGAAGGAGATAAGATTGAAGTGGATGACATATTATGTGAGATAGAGACAGACAAAGCTACCCTTGAATTTGAAAGTCTTGGAGAGGGGTACCTAGCTAAGATAGTTGCACCAGAAGGTACTAAAGAAGTGGCAGTCGGACAACCTATTGCAATATCAGTTGAAGATGCAGGTGATATTGAAGCTGTAAAGAATTCTTTTAGCAGCAGCTCAGTAAACCAAAAGGAGAAGGCCTCCCAATCCAGCACTAAAAGTGAGGTCAAAACTCAAAAAAAGAATACCGCACGAATCAGTCCAGCTGCAAAGTTGCTAATCACGGAACATGGATTGGATGCATCAACATTGAATGCAACTGGTCCTCATAGCACCACAGTCAAAAGTTCACACCTTGAAGCATTCTTGAAACCAACCCTTCTTGTTTCAAGCTCCTCCATTCTATTTGTAATAACCGTCAAGTTTTGAGGTGTGTGAGCTCCAATTTTCTGCCAAACGAAAGAAACAGAGTCAAGGATGATGCAAATCAGCAAAGGAATATCACATCAGATAAATTTCTTAACACAAATAGAAATGACAGCATCTCCAAATTATCAAAGATGCATCCACCATTTTTTTGGCAACAGAGCTCACCACATATTCATAGTTCCTCAGCAATGTCAAATGTCAAAATAATTCAACAAATGTCAACTTGAGTCAAATAATTGCCACATCAGCATAAAATCCAAGAGTGGTAAAAGTTTCAAGAATAATAATTTTACAGTGGTGAAAATAAGAGCAGTGTAGTAAAAATCATGTTAATTCAGGCCACGTATTCACAAGGAAAAATAAAGCAAGTTGCACATTCTAGAAACGAGTTTGAATTCACTACAGACAAAATAGGAGATTTCTTTTTCACCATTCCAATTTCTGAAAATCCCATGAAATCAGCAACACTCCCCCTGATTCTAACGGAATTATTCTTCTCACGTACCAAATCCACAACTTCACACGTACCTCAATCAGTATATATATTTGCTACTATTCACACAAGAAAAAAAAAGGAAGAACCCTAGCCGTTTCTGCAGAAAAAATCCCTAACCACAAACCACCAGAGCTCTAAAAAAAATAATCAAAAAAAAATTACTCAGAGTTTTACATCAAAACTCTGAGCTAATCTGAGCTTAGCCCCACTCATCCTCACTCACAACAATAGCAAGATAGCAGCATTTTCAGCAGAAAGCAACCACAACCGAAGCGAAAAAGGAAGAAGAAAAACGTAAAAGGAAGAAGAGAAAGAGGAGTTAAGGGTCTCACCTTCGCCGGAAAAGCTTCGGATCGGAATTACTACGATCTAGGTATCATTCGTCTTTTTTTTCTCCTTAATGCTTGAATAATAATCTCCATGCTTTTGTGTGTTGAATCCCTCTGTTGATTGTTCCATTTTGATTTTTTTGACGAATCTAGGGTTTCTGTTTGGTTTCGATTAGGGGATTTAGGGTGAATTTTTGGGTAATAGGACTTCAGATTTGAAATCTACGGGTTGTTTTTTGTAGTTTAGGCTGGTTTTGGGGGGGGGGGTGACCGGAGAAGAACGGCTGCGACCATCGCGCACCACCGTCTTCTCCGGCGGTAGCTAGGGTTTCTTGTTGTTTGTTTTAGAGAGAGAGAAGGGAGAGTGTTGGGTTAGTGAGAGTGAGGGGATGGCCAAATGAACGAACATGTTGTTTTTTCTTCGTTTCAATTTTTTTTTGTTTTCACTTAATATGTTAAGTTGTGGTGGAGATCCCCACCGGTGACAAGTGTAACCGGTTCTCCTTTCTTTTTTTTCTTCCCACACGCATTTGTTTGGCAACCCCACCGTAGTCTTCAATTTCAAGCCGTTAGATTTTAGGTTTGCTTGATCCAACGTCTCAGATCCTTGGAACGGTCAACCATGGTTGACTAGGGAGCACCGTGAACCCTCAGCCCAATGTAAGTTTCTGGGTTGGGCTTGGTTGTCTTTTTTCTAAACGCACCCCCCGTTTGCTTTAACACTTCCGGCCCATTCTTAATTGTTTTGTTTTCTTAATTAACTTAACTTCATTTTTACTAATATAATCTAAATCTATTTTATCTATTCTATTTTTAAAACAGAATTTATAATAACTCTTTTTTTAAAACCACTTAATTGATTTTATTAAAATTCTTTACTTAATACTAATTAATCTACTTATGATTAAATTAAATATTAAATTTTTAATTTGATTAATTATTAATGTGGTCTTAATTAATAAAATCTAAAACATCTTCCTTTTAATTTCCAACTCTTATTTAACTAATTTTATTAAATTATTTTATTTAATATTAATTAATTCTGACAATTAATTTTATTAAATATTTTAATTTAATCTAATTAGTTTTGAGTCTTTGTTAACCCTAAAAAATATATACTTAAGTAAGCTTTAATTAATTTTATTAAATCATTTTATTTAATATTAGTTAATGTTAAATGATTAACTTTATTAAACATTTTGATTTAGTTTAATTAATTATTCGGACTTTAATTCTAAAAAACCTAGAGCTTAACTTTAGTTTAGGATTCCCCTCCTTAGATTAATCTTAGGAATTTATGATACTAACTAACTAACATGCTTGATTATATTTATTCCCCCACTTTGTTTGATTTATAGTCTTTGTGTGGTGTTTATAATTTTCTCTTGTGGATTTATTTCATGCCTTGATTATATATATACTATTCATATTACTTTTGTCCAAACCAAAAATCTTTTTTCAAACTAATACCTTGACTTAATGTCAAGCCATTTTCATACCTTGTAAGTCGATCGTTTTCACGATCACAATCGACCTCACAATGCCTCCTCTTGGGCTTTATACAACGATAATTGTTGCACATTTCACTTTGGTTTGTATGCGTGTATGTGATTGACTCACTTTAATCATGGCTCGATTATTCCCATTTGATTAATTACATCCCTCTCCCATAAGATTAAAATCAACCCTTTTTTTACAACAATAAATAAGCTTGATCCAATGTCAAGTATTTTCCCAAATCAAATACAATTAATCTCCATAGCATTCACTTGATCCACATATCAAGTCCCTTTACCATCTTGTAAGTCGAGCGCTTTTGCCTCACAATCGACCTTACCTTAAACCATAGGACCTCCTTTCCATTAGTGCTCAAACCGTTCCGCACGCAAATCCAAACCTCGATCCAACGTCGAGTATTTTTCTTAAATCAAATCAAATACATCTAATTATACTAAATATCATTTCTTAAAAGGCGAAAAATAGGGGAACCAAGTCTTTGATCTTTTTCTTCAATTGTTTGGGTGCGAGTTCTCTTACTCGTGTGTGGACAATTGACGCCTATAAAACACTTATAATCCGACAACACTCAATCTTCTTTTCCATTATTAAATTACGTAATCTCTACTTAAACATCATTTCTTAAAAGGTGTAAAAGAGGGGGATCAAGTCTTTGGTCTTTCTCCTCAATTGTTTGGGTGCGAGTTCTCTTACTCGTGTGTGGACAATTGACGCCTCTAAAACACACGAACTCGACAAACATTCAAACCTTTTCAAATCAAATTATCAAAATGCTTAATCCTTGCTTAAACATTTTTTTACCAAAGGTGAAGTGAGGGGGATCAAGTCTTTGGTCTTTCTCCTCAATTGTTTGGGTGCGAGTTCTCTTACTCGTGTGTGGACAATTGTCACCTCTAAAAAACATCCAATACGAATAAAACTCTTTTCCTCGCCCACGTGCAACCGAAACCTTAAAATACGTTCAAATCAAATCATTTTCTCAATCAAACTCATTAACATACTTAATAATATATTCAAACAACTTTCTTACAAGGTGTAAAAGAGGGGGGCTAAGTCTTTAACCTTTCTCCCCAATTGCTTGGGTGCGAGTTTACTTACTCATGTGTGGGCAATTGGCGCCTACATAAAAAACACAAACCAAACAACCGTAGTGCCACGAACTACGAATGCTCTGACTTTCCCATTGCACGAGGGAATACGTAGGCCCGAGGATCTTAATCCTTGCCGAGCACACTAATAAAAAAACCACCCACTTCCCATTTAAAAATTAATCCTTTCACCTTAGAAGATAACGAACAAACCTAACTAACTTTCTCGCGAATCGATTCAAGAGGTTCCCGTTGAGTACAACGGACGTAGAGGGTGCTAATACCTTCCCTCTTGCGTAACCGACTCCCGAACTCGAATTTGGTTGCGATGACCGTTTCCTTATCCCTTTAAAGGTTTTATCGATATTTTCCCATTCCTTCCTTGGAATGAATAAAGTTCGGTGGCGACTCTGTTTCGAACAGTTTTTTCCGCATCCATCGCGAGGATCGTATTTTTCGAGGTACGACAGATGGCGACTCTGCTGGGGAATGCATTGCCCTATGCTAGAGAGAGTCAAGCCTAACTTGACTCGATTCGTGAGTGTTAGATCCGCTTGTGTGTTTATCTTCTCTTGTTTGTTTGCTTGCTTGTTTAACTATTTGTTATCTACTTGCTTGCTTATTTATTGTTATATCATATTATTATCTTGTATGACACTGTGGGGGTTCTCTGATCATTGGGAACTTTGTGAGATGGCTCTACACCCGAGTCTGAGTATAACCTAGATGTGACATTGGTGGTTGTGTAGTGTAGGCTTGCGTGGTTCCTTCCGCGTGAACTGAAGCGAAGACCCCACTTGGAGTAGACTCCCTTGGAAATATTATTGTTGTGGTGAAACTTTGCCATGGTGGTAATACTTTTGAGGAGGGTTGTTGATACCAAGGACCAAAACCTAATTTACCCATGGCAGTTAGTAGTGTTAATTCTATGTGAGTTGACGCGAATGCCCCAATCAGATGAGATCCCTCGAACGTATTACTTCCTGACAGTATTATTTTCGACCTCGATCTAGGATTCTGAGAACCCTAAACCCGTGTGTCGTTGGTTGTGTAGTGGGCGCCTCCGAGGAATCTTTCTCATGGGGAAGAAACGAAGACCTCACCTAGACGAGATACTTTCAAAAATATTATCGTCTGATGTTCCTTCGTCATGGCTATAATGTCTTTGAAAGACATCTGTAACTCTAGGCGCCTACCTGTTTAGAGCCTACCTATGGGGGGTTTTGTGATCAGAGATATCCCGTGTCTGACTCCTTCCTCAGAATCAGAAGTTGTTTGATGTTGTACCTGTGCATAAACATTTGCATGACCATAACATTCACATCCTTTGTTTGTTTTCAGGGAATCTAAGAATTGTCATTTGCTACAGATAGGAATTATGGAAACCGACGTCCGTTGCCCTCATTCTTTCAAGTTTAAGAAGCCTG
Organism: Lathyrus tuberosus; assembly: GCA_022829125.1. NCBI lineage: Eukaryota > Viridiplantae > Streptophyta > Magnoliopsida > Fabales > Fabaceae > Lathyrus > Lathyrus tuberosus. Next base: position 13,109,136 of record JALAZF010000139.1, on the reverse strand, counting down.
ATCTGACTGCTTTGCGTGGGTTTATTTCACGTATGCCTGCTGTCTACCGAATTAACTTTGGGAAGAACTTTGGTAAACTGTTGCGCATTCTGAATCAAGATGTAGACTTTGCCATGTTGAATACCTTCGTACAGTTCTATGATGCTCCCTTGAGATGTTTCACATTTCAAGACTTCCAGTTAGCACCAACGCTCGAAGAATACGAGAAGCTTGTGGATATCCCAATGAAGGGCAAGATGTTATTTGAAGGGGTTGATGTGACTTTGAAGGATGAAATCATTGCAAAGGCTCTCTACATGACTAAGCAGGACGTCACCAACAATTGGAAAATCAAGGGAGGGGTCAAGGGTTTCCTTCTCTCTTTTCTATTGGAAAGGGCTGAGGCTATGATGAAAGAGGAAAGTTGGGAAGCTTGTTATGCTGATGTAGCATTAGCCATCTATGGGATTGTTCTATTTCCTAATGTGGATGTAGATGATTTCATAGATATTACTGCCGTCCATGTTTTCGTCACAGGAAATCCTGTGCCTACCCTTCTAGCTGACATGTGTTATTACTTGAGTTGGAGACACATTAAGAAGGGAGGTATGATTGCTTGTTGTGCTCATCTGCTGTATCAATGGACCCAATGCACCTTCCGAAGAAGGGACCTTTCATAGAACAAGTGGACGAAAGTTAGGCCCAAAGGTTGGGAACCCTCAGATCAGCTGACTTATCTTGGTACTCCCTAGACTACGATGCAGTCATATCCAGTTTGGGTCGCTTCCCTAATGTTCCCCTCATCGGAACCCGCGGTTGTATTAATTCTAATCCTATTTTGTCCATAAGGCAGTTGGGGTATCCGATGAGTGGACCACCTGATGAGGAGGCTTTGGAAGCATTCTTAGTGCATGGTCTGAAAGCTGATAACCCGGATCTACTCAAAAGAATTACAAAAGCGTGGAAGGAAGTCCATAGGAAAGGAAAAGTTGAATTGGGGAGAAGGAACAACATTACTAAGGAGCCTTACTTCATATGGGTCAGAGAAAGAGTGGAAAGAATCAAGATGCCATTTGCCATTAAAGTGTCTGAGCCTTTGCCTGATCCAAAGCCTACTCACATCCCGATTGAGGAAGCCGAGGATCTCAAGGCAACAATAGCCAGATTAGTAAGGGAAAATGAGCAACTTGAGTCAAAACTTGGAGATGTCACTAGTGAGAAGAATAACTTGAAGTGGGAGCTTCAACGAAAAAACACTCAACTAGAAGCAACAGGAAGTAAGGCCAGTGAAGAAGAGCAACAGAAGAAGAAGGTTAAGACTTGTCTGAATCAAGCTGATGGTGCATTAGAGAGGATTAAGGGAGAATTGGATCAGGCATATGCAAAGTGTGCTGAAAATAGGAAAGCTTGGCTCCTTGCCACTGAGAGGAAGAAGGCACTTAGAGAAGAGATGGGAGCGGAAATAGAAAAACTAAGCTCAGCTCTACGCCAGTCAAAAGCTTCTGAAATAAGGGAACGCCAACTTAAAAAGGATTTCATGAGAGTTGCTTATGTTGGGCCAGAAGACTGGGACAGAGTGTGCGGCAAGCTGAATAATCTCAAAAGGCTTGCAGAGGAGCAGAAGAATCACCTTGAGGCTGTCCTTGAAGATAGAGACATTTGGGCCTCAGCAAGGAAGAAGGTTCTTGATGATTGTACTGGTTATGAACGCTCCATTAACATTCTAATAGCTGATAGAGATATGTACCGCAACAAGCTTAATTGGCTAGCGAAATTTTGTAATTGGTTGGCTGAAGACTTGGTATGGAAGCATAGAGATGCTTTGGAGGCTCTCGACGAATCTACCCCTCAAGCAATTGTCAATTTTGTTTGCCTTTGTAGGGAGATGTTGAAGAGGTTCAAAGAAGAGTTGAGGGAGCGCGAGGCTCGAAGGCCCAAGTTTTGAATCTTTATGTTTCTTTTGTACTTTCTTGTTTTATGAATTGTACTAATGTCTGGATGATTATGTATCAGTTGATTATTACAATCGTATGAATGAATGAAGATTTGATTTCCTTTGCAACAGTTTGTTTCTTAATATTCCTGTGTAAATAATGATTAATTCGAATGATTCCCTGAAAACAAATGCATACCATGCTGCATACATATCATTGCATTCTCCACAAACACCCAACAATAAACTCATTTTATCTTCCATTTCTCCAACAGAAAAGCTGACTACTAGACACCGATACGAGACTCGTCAAAGATTCAAGATGACACTGGAACAGATCAAGGAGAACCAAAACACAATGAGGAATGATATCGATTCGCTGAAGGCTAAAATGGATCAGCTACTGGAAATTATGATGATGCTTGCCCAGAAAGAGAAAGATGCTGAAACAGTGGCCAATGCCAAGAAGCTGGTTTAAAAGATAGGCAGTTCTGGAGTTAAGATCCCTACCTCTGATGTGTCAGAACACTCAGCTCATCATGGGTCCGTGAGTGAGGTGGATGAGCAATTTGATGCCTTCTATGTACCACCCCCACCTCCACCTCTTCAACTTGTGGGATCTGATCCATCTGCTGACCGGTTACACGTACTAGAAGAGAAATTCAAGGCCTTGGAGGTTCAGACAACTCCCAGCTTGGATGCTGTCGACATGTGTTTGGTCCCTGGATTGGTAATCCCTCATAAGTTTCAAGTGCCGACGTTTAAAAAGTACAAGGGACTCAGCTGCCCTAAGACTCATTTGCGAGCATACTGTCGCAAAATGGCTGCTCACGTTAAGGATGACCCTCTTCTAATTCACTACTTCCAGGATAGCCTCAGTGGGGCATCGCTGGAATGGTACATGCAGTTAGAGAAGAGACAGATTAGTACCTGGAGGGATCTCTCTGAGGCATTCCTCAAACATTACCAGTACAACACTGAGTTAGCGCCAAACCGTACTCAATTACAAGATATGACTCAGCGCAACAATGAGTCGTTTAAAGAATACGCTCAACGTTGGCGGGAGTTGGCTTTTCGTGTTCAACCACCCTTGTTGGACAAAGAATTGATGGATATGTTCATGGGAACTTTGCAGCCTCAGTATTCGGACCGTATGATGGGATCTAGCTTCCCCAACTTTGCAGAGATTGTATCAGTAGGAGAAAGAATTGAAAGTCAGCTGAAGAAAAAAGCTGCTATTGCTTCTACAAGCGGAGTTAAAAAGCCTTTCGTGAAAAGGAAAGATGAAGAGACTAATGCTGTCACGAGAGGACGAGGGGGTAGAGCCCCGGTGAATATACCATATCAGTAAGTGGCTGCAGTTGCACATGCCCCACCTCAACAGCCTACTCAACAACCAAATTATCAGAATGTTCCTCCGCCACAATATCAGAATGCCCCACCACAGAGGCAGCCAAGACCAAGGAGACATATTGACCCTGTGCCAATACCATACAGCCAGATCTTTTCTCAACTGTATCCAAGTGGTCACTTAAAGCTCAGAGATCTGAGGCCAGCAGTCTTTCCATATCCTCCTGGTTACGATGCCAATGCCCATTGTGAGTTTCATAAGGGTGCTCCCGGCCACACTATAAAAAACTGTTATGCATTCCAGAATAGAGTTCAAGCTCTGGTTGAATCCAAAGATCTTTCTTTCACTCATCGAGGCGCTAACGTTAAACACAATCCCATGCCCCCGCATGGAGGACCGTCCGTTAATGCTGTAGAAGAAGGCAATGGTCAGAAGTTGATTACAAGGGTTGAGGATATTCGTACTCCTATGGCGGTTATAGGAGAAAAGTTGAAGAGATGTGGGATGATTCCTGAAGATAAGCTTGATAACCTGACTGATGAGGTGGTTAGGGAATGTTTGCAGAAATTTCTGGATCAAGGTGTGATTCAGGTCGAACGTAAGGATGCAAAAGAACAAAATGTGGCTGTCATCAACATCCAGTACGATGCACCGGAAGGTCGTCAACAAAGACAAGGTCGTCCCGCTCCGGTAATCATTGAGTATGATGGATCTAATGCTTTAAGACAAGGTCGTCCTGCTCCGGTAATCATTGAGTATGATGGAGCTAATGCTTTCAGACAAGTACCAACCCGTCCTGCACCTGTAGTCATTCAGTTTGATGAGGCGGATGTCAGCAAACTAAGGCCAGTGCGCCCAGTTCCGATCACTATTGAATGTCCTGTTACTATTCCTGTGCCTGAAGTTTTTAAACAAGGGTCAGAAAATTCAGCTGTTGAAGGTGTTGGTGCTAAGTGTGACGCTGTAGTAGGACCAAGTGGGATGACCCGCAGTGGTCGGAGCTTTGCAGGGAGGCAAGCAGATATACCAAATAATGACAAAGGTAAGGCAATTGCTATACCAGTGGAAATTCCGAGTACTGAATTACAGGTAGGGTCGTCGTCCCCAAGAGGGGCGTTTACACAGAAAGAGGCTGAGGAATTTTTTAAGATTATAAAGAAAAGTGACTACAAGGTAGTCGAGCAGCTGAATCAAACTCCTGCCAAGATATCCATGCTTGCATTGTTGCTCAGTTCCGAGGCACACAGATCTTCCTTGTTGAAAGTATTGAGTGCTGCACATATCACCAAAGATATTACCGTAGCTCAGTTTGATGATGTCATAGCCAGTGTCATTACTGGAAATTTTCTTGGATTCAATGATGATGATTTGACTGCGGAAAAAAGGAACCATAATAAAGCTCTTCACATTTCCATTAGGTGTGAAGATGTTTTGATATCTAGAGTCTTGGTAGATACTGGATCTTCTTTAAATGTGCTTCCGAAAACAACTCTGGAGAGGATGCCTGTGAATGGGGTAACTATGAGGCCAAGTACTCTCATAGTGAAGGCATTTAATGGATCTAGGCGTGCAGTTATCGGTGAGGTGGACTTGCCAATCAAGATCGGACCTACTATTTTTACCATTACTTTTTAGGTAATGGACATTTATCTTGGTTACAGTTGCCTGCTAGGACGGCCCTGGATTCACTCAGCAGGGGCAGTCATGTCCACGCTACACCAAAAACTGAAGTTCATTACCAATGACAAGATGGTTGTGATAGGCGGTGAGGAAGATATCTTGGTAAGCCATTTGACATCATTCCGCTACATTGATGTTGAAGGTGAAATGGTTGAGACACCTTTCCAATCTTTTGAAGTGGTAAGTACCCTGGCTGTGCAACGGGTACCAGAGCTCCAACAGTTAAGATCATCAATGACTTCATATGAGGAAGCTAAGGCTGTGGTGGAAGAAGGAAGCGCCCAAGGTTGGGGCAAGATGATTGAAGTTACTGAAAAGTTGGATAAGTTTGGGCTAGGTTATCAGCCATCTCGCAACTCAGCCTTTGTTCCATATGATGGAAATCAGATCCTTCTGGTTGAGAAAATCTTTACAAGTGCTGGGCACATCTTTGGTTCTCTAGTAGCAATGATCATTGAAGACCATGATGGTGATGAGCAAGCTTCTGCAAGCTGGATTCGACAAGCAAAGCCTGGTGAAGAGCTCCAGAATTGGAAGACCATTGAAGTCCCTCAGTTCTTCACACACCAAACGTAATTTTACTGTTTATCAAAAACCCTACGCTCTGCCCAAGGCGTAGTGGAGCATTGTATGGGCCACCTGATGTTTTAAAACTTTGATTATCATTAATGAATTTCAATTTGCATTCAATTTTCGCTCACTTTCTTTCATTTTAGTTTACATTACTCAATGGCAATATTTTTACGCACACACTTTTCCTAAATAAACTGCATAAATCATAAACATGCAGAAACACCACCGAGGTCCTTGATATAGATGCTGCTATGGGCCTATAAGACTTTGATTGCCCGATCTACCAAGCTGAAGAGGAAGGCATAAAAGATTGTGAACTCCCCGACGAGTTGGCAAGGCTGCTCAAGCAAGAAGAGAAAGTCATCCTGCAGCACCAAGAAGACATTGAAGTCATCAACCTGGGTACTGAGGAAGACAGGAGAGAGGTAAAGATAGGTGCATCTCTTTAAATTGAAGTCAAGACCAAGTTGATAGAGCTCCTCCGTGAGTACACTGACGTATTCGCCTGGTCGTATCAGGATATGCCTGGGTTAGATACTGATATGGTTCTACACAAGTTACCACTCAAGGAGGAATGTCATGCTGTCAAACAGAAGTTAAGAATGACCCATCCGGATATGGCTCTCAAAATTCGTGAAGAAGTACGAAAGCAGCTTGATGCTGGATTCTTGGCAGTGACAAAATACCCACAATGGATTGCCAACATCGTGTCGGTCCCGAAGAAAGATGGAAAGGTTCGCATGTGTGTGGACTACAGAGATTTGAACAGAGCTAGTCCTAAGGACGATTTCCCATTACCTCACATTGATGTATTGGTTGACAACACAGCTCAATTCTCTGTATTTTCTTTTATGGACGGGTTTTCAGGATATAAGCAAATTAAGATGGATCCAGCGGATATGGAGAAGACCACCTTCATCACGCCATGGGGCACCTTCTGCTATAAGGTGATGCCATTTGGGCTTAAGAATGCTGGAGCAACTTATCAACGTGCGATGGTAATGCTCTTTCATGACATGATGCATAAAGAGATTGAAGTGTACGTCGATGATATGATTGCCAAATCTCAAACCGAGGAAGAACACTTGATCAATCTGCAAAAGCTGTTTGTTCGATTGAGGAAGTTTAGATTGAGACTCAACCCCAACAAGTGTACATTTGGGGTACGATCTGGAAAATTGTTGGGCTTCATCGTAAGTCAGAAAGGAATTGAGGTGGATCCTGATAAGGTAAGGGCAATTCAGAACATGCCTGCACCTAAGACGGAGAAAGAAGTGTGTGGCTTCCTGGGAAGATTAAACTATATTGCCAGATTTATTTCACATCTTACTGCCACCTGCAAGCCTATCTTCAAGCTACTAAGAAAGAATCAGTCGATTGTGTGGGATGACGACTGCCAAGGGGCATTTGATAAAATCAAAGAGTATTTGCAAGAACCACCGATCCTGATACCGCCTGTTCCTGAAAGGCAACTCATTATGTACTTGACTGTACTTGATGAATCCATGGGTTGTGTGTTGGGGCAACAAGATGAGGCAGGAAAGAAAGAACATGCCATCTATTACCTCAGTAAGAAGTTCAATGACTGCGAGACAAGGTATTCCTTACTCGAGAAGACTTGTTGTGCATTAACCTGGGCTGCCCGACGTCTCAGGCAGTATATGCTGACCCACACTACTTACCTGATTTCCAAGATGGATCCCATTAAATACATCTTTGAGAAACCTGCTCTCACTGGCAGAATAGCCCGATGGCAAATGCTTCTGTCTGAGTACGACATTTAATACGTCACTCAAAAAGCCATCAAGGGTAGCATACTGGCAGACCATCTTGCCCATCAACCGGTGGATGATTACCAGCCATTGAAGTTCGATTTTCCAGACGAAGACATAATGGTACTAAAAGATTATGAAGAGCCAGGTCCAGATGAGGGGCCCGAACCAGGGGAGCGATGGACTCTCATGTTCGATGGTGCTTCCAATGTCCATGGAAGTGGAATTGGGGCAGTGATCACATCACCCAAGAATTTCCACCTACCCTTCACAGCTAAGCTCTGCTTTCCATGCACTAATAATATGGCTGAGTATGAAGCTTGTATACTTGGATTGGAAGAAGCCATCAATTTGAGGATTAAGACTCTGGATGTGTTTGGAGATTCGGCTTTAGTAATACATCAGATTCGAGGTGATTGGGATGCCAAACATGCCAATCTAATTCCATATCGAGATTATGTGGAAAAGCTACTCCCCAGATTTGACGATATCACTTTTACCCATGTGCCTAGAGAGGAAAATCAAATGGCAGATGCTCTGGCAACTTTGGCTTCTATGTACAAACTGATATGGCCCAACCATCGACCGCATATTGATCTACAGCAATTTGAAGAGCCCGCTCACTGTTTGGCTGCTGATGAAGAGTCAAACGAAAAGCCCTGGTTCTATGACATCAAACGTTATCTGGAAAAACAAGAATATCCAGAAGGCACTCTGGCGGTGGATAAGAGAACTTTGCGCAGATTGGCTTCGAATTTCTTCCTCAATGGGAATGTGTTGTACAAGCGTAATCATGATACTGTACTACTCAGATGTGTTGAAAAGCATGAAGCTGAGCAGATTCTGAAAGACATTCATGAAGGTTGTTTTGGTACCCACGCAAATGGGCATACTATGGCAAAGAAGATACTGAGAGCAGGCTATTATTGGATAACCATGGAGGCTGACTGCTACCATCATGCCCGAACATGCCATAAATGCCAGATATACTCTGATAAGATTCATGTACCTCCCACTCCTTTGAACGTCTTGACTTCACCATGGCCTTTTGCTATGTGGGGAATAGATATGATTGGGATGATTGAGCCAAAGGCCTCAAATGGACACCGCTTCATATTGGTTGCCATAGACTACTTTACCAAATGGGTTGAGGCTGCATCATATACAAACATTACCAAGCAAGTGGTCGCTCGCTTCTTGAAGCACAACATTATATGCAGATATGGAGTGCCTAATTGTATCATCACTAACAATGGGTCTAATCTCAACAACAATATGATGGATGAACTGTGTGCTAGTTTCAAGATTGAGCACCATAATTCGACACCATACAGACCCAAGATGAATGGAGCCGTCGAAGCAGCCAACAAAAACATCAAAAAGATCATTCAGAAAATGGTGGTCACTTATAAGGATTGGCATGAGATGCTACCTTTCGCGCTGCACGGCTACCGTACCTCAGTGCGAACATCAACAGGGGCAACTCCTTACTCATTAGTTTATGGCATGGAAGCGGTCCTTCCGATAGAAGTTGAAATCCCATCATTGAGAGTACTGATGGAAGCACAGCTTGATGAAGCAGAATGGGTGAAGACGAGGTTTGAGGAGCTTAACCTTCTTGAAGAAAAACATTTGGCAGCAATATGCCATAGCCAGATCTACCAAAGACGCATGAAGAAAGCTTTTGACAAGAAAGTACACCCTCGTACATTCCAGGAAGGTGACTTGGTGCTCAAGAGGATTATGGCTATGTACAACAAATCCAGGGGCAAGTGGACACCAAACTATGAAGGCCCATATGTGGTAAAAGAAGCATTTTCTGGTGGTGCCTTAAAGCTCGCAACTATGGACGGTGAAGAATTACCATACCCAGTGAATGCAGAGTACGTTAAGAGATACTACGCCTAAAAAAAAGTGGAATAATAAAGCCGCTAAGTCGAAAACCTGAAAAGGCGACTTAGGCAAAAATGGCAATCCCGGTGGACTTGAAAAACAAAATCAGTCCAGGCAAAAATTAGGGATAAAATAAAAAATATAGGCCCGCTGAATTGAAAACCCGAAAGGGCGGTTCAGTCAAAAAAGGGCGTCCCGGTGGATTGAAAACCCGAAAGGGCGATCCAGGCAAAAGTTAGGGGCAAATTCCAAGGCAAAGTATCTATTATGCATGTCCACTTGACCCTGATGTGTCACTGAAGGGAAAGATCGATCCAACTGTCTTCCTACGAAGCGAGGTGTTGAAGTTATCAAAGTCATAGGGACCATAGCAGTGTTTAAACTCAATGGAATCTCATTTATTTTTATTGCCATTATGTTTTTTCTTGCACCGCAATTACCTCATTAAGGAATTGCATCCTTGTACGTACTTACCCAATTGAGGGTCAAATCAATACAAAGGGAGATTTCTCACAAAAATTGTGCTCATTTATTTTACTTTATCTGATTGTTTGCAAATTGATTTTGTTTTTGATAAACTGTGTTTTAAAGTTCGGTTAATAAAGACAATATTTGAGAGCAATAAAATTTATTTTGGTGTTGGGAGAACTAAAAGGGAAACAAATAGTCTCCAAGGAGTTCCACCACATGAAGCATCAAATCAGTTGTCGGCCGGTTTGGCTCTTCACTATAAGCAATATAGCTTTTCAAGGATCTACGCCATGTAATCCTCAACAGTGAACTTCTGCAAATCCAACAGGGGCAATCACGCTCCCTAGTCATATTTGACTTGCTCAAAAGGGGTCGAGTAGTCAAACATTCTCACCATCCCCATAAAACCCAAAGTCCAATCCTTTATTGGCAACTACTCAAAAATCCACACTCATTGGCTCCTTCAAATCTACCCTTTAAAGTCCAGTTTCATTGGCAACCATTAAAAATCCACCGTTGTTGGCATCCTTATCATACCTAAAAGTCCAATTTATTGGCAAACACAAAATAACCAAAGTCCAATTTCATTTGGCAACTACCAAATCCAATCCCTGGTGATACCCTCAACAAGGAAACCTATCCCCAACATACCCGATCATTTGCATTGTCATACGCATGGCATGTAGGCGTAATATCATAACCATATCAAGCACTATCATATCTTGTGCATTCATATGTGCATTAGATTCCCTAGCAGTTGCATTTTAGTATATGTTTCAGTGCATCATGTAGTGCATGGCATATACATCCCCAACAACATAGCATAGCAGGATCCAGGATCAGTTCGCAAGCATCTCGGCCAGTCCTCCATCAAAGTCGGCAGTATTATTCAAAAGAGAAGTTGATACCCCACACGTGCTCAAGGAATTCTATTCCCCAGCAAGTCATTCTTCAGTCATGCAGTTGATAATGACAACCCCAACAGCTGTTGCTATTCTTACTCCCCAAGCAGAGGGTACCATAGAAAGTTTCTTGTGAGCTTTCCCCTGCGAAACCAACACATTTCCTCCAACAGGAATCTTGCTCAACCATTCTTCAGCAAATCTACTTCAGAGGTACTGCTTTGGTGTCATCGAGGAACCTTCACGGATAAGGGACTGCTTCGACGAACCAGAGAATCGTCTGCCTTTCAGAGATACTGCTTTGGTATCATTGAGGAACCTTAACGGATAAGGTACTGCTTCAATATCCCAGAGAATCTTCAGCTTTCAAAGATACTGCTTTGGTATCATTGAGGAACCTTAGTGGATAAGGTACTGCTTCAATGTCCCAAAGAATCTTCAGCTTTCAAAGATACTGCTTTGGTATCATTGAGGAACCTTAGTGGATAAGGTACTGCTTCAATGTCCCAGAGAATCTTCAGCTTTCAAAGATACTGCTTTGGTATCGTTGAGGAACCTTAATGGATAAGGTACTGCTTCAATGTCCCAGAGAATCTTCAGCTTTCAAAGATACTGCTTTGGTATCGTTGAGGAACCTTAGTGGATAAGGTACTACTTCAATGTCCCAAAGAATCTTCTGCTTTCCAAGATACTGCTTTGGTATCATTGAGGAACCTTAGTGGATAAGGTACTGCTTCAATGTCCCAGAGAATCTTTAGCTTTCAAAGATACTGCTTTGGTATCGTTGAGAAACCTTAGTGGATAAGGTACTGCTTCAATGTCCCAAAGAATCTTCAGCTTTCAAAGATACTGCTTTGGTATCGTTGAGGAACCTTAATGGATAAGGTACTGCTTCAATGTCCCATAGAATCTCCAGCTTTTAGAGATACTTCTTCGGTATCGTTGAGGAACCTTAACGGATAAGGTACTGCTTCAATGTCCCAGAGAATCTTCAGCTTTCAAAGATATTGCTTTGGTATCGTTGAGGAACCTTAATGGATAAGGTACTGCTTCAATGTCCCAGAGAATCTTCAGCTTTCAAAGATACTGCTTTGGTATCGTTGAGGAACCTTAACGGATAAGGTACTGCTTCAATGTCCCAGAGAATCTTCAGCTTTCAAAGATACTGCTTTGGTATCGTTGAGGAACCTTAGTGGATAAGGTACTGCTTCAATATCCCAGAGAATCTTCAGCTTTCAAGATACTGCTTTGGTATAGTTGAGGAGCCTTAACGGATATGGTACTGCTTCAATGTTCCAGAGAATCTTCTGTTTTCCAAGATACTGCTTTGGTATCATTGAGGAACCTTAGTGGATAATGTACTGCTTCAATATTCCAGAGAACCTTCTGCTTCTAAAGATACTGCTTGGGTATCATCGGAGAACCTTAATGGATAAGGGACTGATTCGACCATCCAAAGAACCTCAAGTTATTTTGTTCAGTTTGGACCCAACTACCTCATTCTACCAGTTCTTACTCCATAGTACATTACCTTTTGGCAGACAAATTTTGGGGTCTTCTTATATCTAATTGACTTCCACCCTAAAAATGAACGCCATGCGGCAGTCCATTCTCTCGGGTTTAAGACAATTAGATAGGGGCATCTGTCATACCCCAAATTTGTCCTACCTGTCGTTTGTTTTCTACACCAAATTTTCATGTTGACTCTAAAATTCAGGTCATAAGGGTTTGGCATATATTTGAAATGCTTACTAGCTTGTGTTGGTTTCGCTATGATTTCAAGAAGGGATAAGGAGGATTGAGGCTCTAGTTTTATGGTTATTCAGTCAAGACATGATCAATTGGCTTCAAACTGATTTTAAGCTATGATCAAGAAGATTTTTAACCATATTCCAAGTGCGACACTGGGGTTGTATGGTTAAAACAAGCTAAGAAATATCCATTAATCTAAGTTTGAATTGATTCAAAAAATTGGTAGATGATTTTAGGCCATGTACATAGTAAGTAACCGTTATGGGATCAAATGCGCAACTCAATCCAAGTATTGTTCAAAAGTTATAGCAAAGCATAATTGGAATGTGTACAACTGACTATCAAACTCTCAAAATTCTTCCAAGATCATCCTTCAAAACATACTAGAATTTATTTTGAGATGTTGGTTTCAAGAAGTGCTAAGGTTTGAACAATGTTTCAAGAAGTGCTAAGGTTTGAACAATACTATGATACCATTTTGAATCATGGCTGCTTCTAAACATGTTTAAGGTATTTCAAGAAGTGCTAAGGTTTGAACAATACTATGATACCATTTTGAATCATGGCTGCTTCTAAACATGTTTAAGGTATTCTAAGTCGTGAAGGTCGTAAGAGCTAAGGTCACAATGTACATTTATAAAAAGCAGTGACGAACCATAGTTACTATGCAGTTCACTCATGGTCATTTTGTTTGCTTAAAAAGCCTTGTGTTGATTATTAAAGACAATTTTGGCAAATCATGATAGGGTGTAATTTTTTCAAGCATCACAAAGGACACAGTTCCCGATCTATCCCCTGAAGCTTAGAGTTACAAAGAGGAATCAAGTTTCTGTAAGACAAATGGGACAAGGCATACAAATTGTTTTCTATTGCACAAACCAATTTCACTCAAATACATTTCATGACGTACAAGAAGTATATGGATTCAAGTAAACTCAAAAAAACTTATTAGTCCTAAACTAGTACAGATACAAAGGTTCGCTCCAAAATTTGTTAGCCTTGATGTTCATGCTACAAGTCTCATCAATGCAAGATCTTCTTCCACGCATTTACTTGGAGCTGGCAATATTGTCTCGCCAGCGTTTTCTTCTCGATCAGCCTACAGACGGTCTCAAACGCTTAGTGATGATGACAAGAGGATTAGGAGATTCAGTGGAATCTGCATATTGCCGTCTATATATGACTCATTGTGCTCAGAAGCTGCCATCACATGACATAGGCTATCTTGTTACCTGTGTTAACGATCTCAGAGTTAGTTTAACGCAAACCTTAGCTACCAATGAAAGTAATATAGGAAATTTCCAAAATAACAAAAAATAAAAATTAGTCTGATGGAACCAACCATTGAGTATATTATGAAGTGTATATTTATTGGGTTACCTCAGAGATGAGTCATTGAAGTTCTATCAGAGCAAGGTTGAAGAGAAGAAACCAACAAATCAGGATGTTGCGGATGAGGAAAGTAAACCAGAATCAACTTCTACAAATGATACATCAGATCTTCCACCCCACGAAATTCTCGGAATGCCTGCTTTGTCCCCAAAAATGAACCAAGGAAACATTGTTAAATGGAATAAAAAAGAAGGAGATAAGATTGAAGTGGATGACATATTATGCGAGATAGAGACAGACAAAGCTACCCTTGAATTTGAAAGTCTTGAAGAGGGGTACCTAGCTAAGATAGTTGCACCAGAAGGTACTAAAGAAGTGGCAGTTGGACAACCTATTGTAATAACAGTTGAAGATGCAGGTGATATTGAAGCTGTAAAGAATTCTTTTAGCAGCAGCTCAGTAAACCAAAAGGAGAAGGCCCCCCAATCCAGCACTAAAAGTGAGGTCAAAACTCAAAAAAAGAATACCGCACGAATCAGTCCAGCTGCAAAGTTGCTAATCACGGAACATGGATTGGATGCGTCAATATTGAATGCAACTGGTCCTCATAGCACCACAGTCAAAAGTTCACACCTTGAAGCATTCTTGAAACCAACCCTTCTTGTTTCAAGCTCCTCCATTCTATTTGTAATAACCGTCAAGTTTTGAGGTGTGTGAGCTCCAATTTTCTGCCAAACGAAAGAAACAGAGTCAAGGATGATGCAAATCAGCAAAGGAATATCACATCAGATAAATTTCTTAACACAAATAGAAATGACAGCATCTCCAAATTATCAAAGATGCATCCACCATTTTTTTTGGCAACAGAGCTCACCACATATTCATAGTTCCTCAGCAATGTCAAATGTCAAAATAATTCAACAAATGTCAACTTGAGTCAAATAATTGCCACATCAGCATAAAATCCAAGAGTGGTAAAAGTTTCAAGAATAATAATTTTACAGTGCTGAAAATAAGAGCAGTGTAGTAAAAATCATGTTAATTCAGGCCACGTATTCACAAGGAAAAATAAAGCAAGTTGCACATTCTAGAAACGAGTTTGAATTCACTATAGACAAAATAGGAGATTTCTTTTTCACCATTCCAATTTCTGAAAATCCCATGAAATCAGCAACACTCCCCCTGATTCTAACGGAATTATTCTTCTCACGTACCAAATCCACAACTTCACACGTACCTCAATCAGTATATATATTTGCTACTATTCACACAAGAAAAAAAAAAGGAAGAACCCTAGCCGTTTCTGCAGAAAAAATCCCTAACCACAAACCACCAGAGCTCTAAAAAAAATAATCAAAAAAAAATTACTCAGAGTTTTACATCAAAACTCTGAGCTAATCTGAGCTTAGCCCCACTCATCCTCACTCACAACAGTAGCAAGATAGCAGCATTTTCAGCAGAAAGCAACCACAACCGAAGCGAAAAAGGAAGAAGAAAAACGTAAAAGGAAGAAGAGAAAGAGGAGTTAAGGGTCTCACCTGTCGCTCCCGGGATTTTCATCCAAGTACAAACACGAAAGTGGCACCGAAACAGAGTCGCCAGCAATGTGTATTTATCCCAAGAGAGGGAAAGGAAACACCGCATAAACCTGAAGAGAAAGGAAAGAGCATGGTCTTGCGACCAAGAGAACTGGGTTCGGGAGTCGGTTACGTGAGAGGAAGGTATTAGCACCCCCTCGCGTCCATCGTACCCGATGGGATCCACGCTTGCTTGTCTCAATCAAAGGGTGTCGTCGTCTGGAGCTCCACTGCTACTGGAAAGGAAAGGAACAGAAAAAAAGAAAAGGAAAAGAGAAAGAAAAAGAAACAAATGTAGGGAAAATAAAAGAAGTGCTCGAATGGGCCCTACCCCACTGCCTACGTATCTCATCGGGAACATGAGAATCAGAGCGACGTAGTTCCCCTAACTAGGGAAAAGTTGTTTGTGTTTTTTAGAGAACGGCTTACGTTCTAGCTCAGGTGTTGCAGGCTCGCTGGTCCGAGTGCGTTACCATCTTGCAAGAGAACGAGTAGAAGCACGTTCGTACGCTGAGAGTGAGTGAGATGAGAAAAGAATTCCCGAAGGAAAGACGTTATTGTCTGTTTTGAAGTTTTTTAGAAAGAAGTGTTTTTATTGTTTTGTGTTTTGTAACGCGCATTGTATTTAAGTCCCTCATGTAAGATCGAATGCCTCGCATAACGACCCGAGATGGGACGCACGCTAAACATTCCAAGAAAATGAGAGAAGATCCCTCACTATCTTGTTCTTGTATGAAAGGCCTAAATACAATGTTTGTTTTCCTTTATTAAGTATTTTTTTACTTTTTGCTTGAAGATGAGAAGAGAAAACGCAAAGGAAACTCTAAAGGGAGACTAAGGGTCCTAACGTTATCATGCATGGAGGTCCTATGGTTAGTGAGGTTTGAAAGAGGAAGCCTAACTAAAACCTAATGCTAATCCTACTCCAAGCTTAATCAAAAATTAAGTTGGACTAGGTAGCTTTAAGGGGAAAAGAATCCAAGACTTGAACAAGTCTTGAGATTCAAGGGATGTGAAAGAGTGAAAGAGAAGAAAAGAAGAAGAGAAATGAGATACAAAGATAGGGCAGCAAGCACATCATAATCATCATATCCAAATCACATCATAAAACATGCTTCAAAGATCACACAAACACATCTCAAGTACACAAGTGAAATCACACAAGAAAGGATGCAAGTAAACTTGCATAAGAAGTACAATTAAGCATCAACGACTTTACACAAAGATGAAATGGACAAAATAAGATGAACATAAATCCAAGTCAGAACTTAAGACATCTCATGATCTATCAATTCAAACACACAAAAGTATATCACATCATGATGCATTATGAGCCAAAGAAGCAACAAAACATTTGATAATGACATGTATCATACAAATCATCCAAAATGAACATGTGAAGTGAAAACCAAGTAATGAACTCAAGAGGGCAGTAGCATATGCATCAAAAACATACCAAGATCAAACTCAAGTCACACAAGATGTATCATTAAACAACACATTCCAAACATGCATCAAAATTAGACAAGACATCCACTTATCATTCATACAAGCAAACCAAAGGACATGTGAAGCAAAGAGTGAGAGTATGTCACATAAAACACCTTAAACCAAGAGGGTCAGAATCTAAAGCATGTCATACAAGTCAAACAAAAGGCCTCATGCATTGATTGTTTCATACAAGGGAGCATTGCACAAGATTAGGTCAAACATACCACAAAATTCAAGTCAAACAACACCAACTTAGAAAATCAAGATCAAATTGGAAAATGAATCAATGAAGATGATTCCAAAACCATAAACAAGCTCAAACAGAACATGATCACACCATACAATCATCTCAAACATCAATCAATCACAAGTAAACAAATGCACTCAAACTAGGTCAAGTGTCTAAGCATGCTTCAATGAACTTCAAACCACAAGTAAAAATCAACCAAAAATATCAAAGTGGTTCAATAAATTCCCAAAAAATAATCCAAGGCAAGTTTAAACATCCAATTAACATGTGCAAAAAGATTGGAACAGAATTATCTCAAGAACATGTTCAAAGGTGTTCCACAAGTCAAGATATGCACATAACCGAACAATAATCGAGGGGTATCAAAAATCACATGAAAAAACAATCAAAGGTGATCACCAAGGCAGCAACATGACATTAAAACATTCATCAATTAAGTTTCAAAACATGGCAAAAAGATCAGCTCAATAAGGCATGGAAAGATCATCAAACATAAGCACTAATCACAAAGGTAAACATAGAAGACACTTTGGAAAATAAAATCAGAAATAATTACGAAAATAAATGGAAAATGAAAATAAAATTCATATAAAATTAAATAAGACCTCAAAATACACACATGATTTTTTTTGTAATTTTTTAATAAAAGGAAATATTTTAAATAATTAAAAAAAAACGAAAGTAAAAAAGGAAAAAAAAAATGAGAAAGAGAGGGTGTGCATTGAATACAAACACATGAAGTTGGGCCGTGTGGGGGGTGTGGAAATGAATTCGTGTAGGCCCATGGAAGAGAGTATACCATCAGATTTTAAATGAAAAAAAAAAAAGAAATGTAACACTTTAATCAAACATGTGACAATGAATATCAATCGGTCAGCCTTTACTTAAGTCATATAGGACAAAAAACAATACAAATCCAATCAGAACTCGCCACCACATCATCCTCTCCAAATAACAAACCCTAAAACACGCTCCATGCATCGTGATTTGCAGAGAAAAACGCAGTGAACAAGCTACCTTCCATACCATATTAAACCGTGAAAACTCGATCAACAGTAACAAAATAACACATGAAACTGAAGCTCGTAGATCATAGAATATCATGGTGCTATTTTTTCTTGAAACGAAAACTCAAACATAGAGAAACATGGATCCAAAAACACGGGTTCAAACAAAGTATCAAACATTCAACAATAACAACAACTCCATGTTTAATGATTCAAACAATGCCATCATTTAAAACCTTCCAGATGCAGTATATGGTTCTATCATGTGATTCTAAAAGGAGGTTTAGAGAAGTTTACCAAATGGAGAAAAGTCCACTGCTCCTTCAAACTTATGCAAGAAAACCTTGAGCAAATGCTTTAACTAACTTCTTTCAGCCCCTTTATGCTCCAATAATAACTAAGAGTGCCAGAAAAAGTAGAAAAAAAACTTGATGAGGATGATGGTTCGAAAACGCAAATCTGCTTGAGAGGCTTGAGTATTCCAGATCTGAACTTGCTTTCAAAAAATGATCCTCTCTCCTCTGGTTTCTAGGGTTTGTCCTCTTTAAATAGGATGGGTTGGAGTTATTTCATGGGCCTGAGAAGTTTGTTTTTTTTTTTAAATTTATCAGAATGGAAGAGAATGAGGGAGGTACGGTTCGCATTTTGGGGTGGTCTGATGAGTAAGAATGAGGGTCATGAGAGATGTGGCACGTGAGAATGAGTGAAGAATTGTCCAACCCCTCTTTTGTTAGTTATGGAAAAAATGGAATACTGTGCATGGAGAGTGCATGGGATGTTTGGTCTTTTTTAGTAATATTTTGGCAAGGAAAATAAGAGAGCATGCGTGTCAAATTAGAATGCACACTTTGCTGCAAGAAAACTACACAAAAAGTGTCAAGAGAGATGCCTTGAAATGGGTTGATGCACTCTACTTTGGTTAAGCATATCTTGATCAATATTGCTCCAATGAAAGTAAACTTGAGCTTGCATAAAACTAGGAAGATCAAGGAGTAGAAAACATGTTGGAACCAACTTGAAATAATGCTTGGATTAGGGTAGAAAAATCACTTGAAATGGTGTCCTTAAAACCTGCCGAGACAGCTTGGAAAAAACTAAGTTTTTTTTAATCTTGCAATTTGAAACCTTGATTTTTAAACCATCATAACTTGTACTACAACGATCCAAATTGAACAATTTTTGATTCTTTAGAAAGCTTGCACAATAAGGAATAAAAATGATGTTGGAATCTGGTTGAAATAGAGCTTGGAGGTATGTGAAAATAAACCATGAATGTGTGTCCTCAAAACTGTCCCAAAACACTTAGAAAAATTCTAAGTTATTGAGAAATTTCAAGTTGGAAATGTCTCACTTTGAGGAAGCATAACTCACTCAATATCAAATCAAATGCCATGATTCTTGTGCCCATTTTGAAGAGAAGACTTCAAACTACAACTCTCATGTTAGAGTTTTCTCAATTCAAAGCTTGGAAGTTGATCAAAATTGAGCATGAACATTGATGCACAAAACTGTCCAAAATAACTTAGAAAAAATTCTAAGTTTTCACATTTTACAACTTGGAGATTCCAACTTTGGGACACCATAACTCTCTCAAAAATAATCCAAATGAGACAAACTTTACATGGTTGGAAAGCTTGGAAAAAGCTCTACAACTTTCATGTTTGAGGAAAATTGAAATGAAACTCGTATCTTGATGGAAATTGGCTTGGAAGATGGCTGAATTCATGTTAAAACTTTCCCAAAATGGCAACTTCCTAAAAACCTAGATTTCCAAAAATAGCAACTTTTCCACATTCTTGATTTTTCATAAACCCTTGAACATTTCTTGATCAAATCTTGTCCATGGACCATATTTGACTTGAAAATCATGATGTTGACCTCAAAAAGTCAGGAGTTGACTTTTTCACTGCACAGTTGACTTTATTCCCAATTCTCCTGATTTTGAAATTTCTGATCAATTGAAAACCTTCTGAAACTAATTGATGGGCAATCTTCCATCCCTAGACACTTGAGGACATAAGGAATACCATGGGATCAAGTCTTGCCCAAAAAATCAGAAATAAACTGATTTTATGGCAAACCCTAGTTTTGGTACCCTCTGGTTAGGAGGAAATAACACATCCTCCAAATTCAAATTCCTCTGAATATGTTGTGTATCATGTCCACCAATGATGACATGTACCACTTGGAGATGATAAAGAATCAAAGAGCTTGCTCATTTGGGGGTCAGATCCCAACTTTTGACTGCCTTGTATAGGAGATCATGCACTGCCCAATCTTCTTGATGAATTCTCCTCTTCCCATGACTTGTGAGATCAAATAGAGATGATACATGATGTAAGAGGTCCTTGAAGCTTATGAGAAACATTTGGTCTTCTTCTCTGGATGATCAACACCTTAGAGAATCACCTGATCACATGCCCTTATGCAAGATGCAATGTTAAATGCTTGATGCTTTGTTTTTCTATGCTTGAATACAATGCAATGCAATGAAAACTCATGCTAAAAGATATGAGGGAAAGAGAGGGAAAATTTTGGGGTATTACAATTGCCCCTATTCAATCACTGTAGACCTGAACGAATGATAGCGATTGCTGTCATACTTTCAAGGTATGGAGGGATTGAATACTGACAATAACCCAAAAATTTGCACTCAGCCGGGAAGAAGAAAAGGGAAATAAACCCAACCAAACGAACTCTGCTTGAAGAAAACTCTGGCGATGAAGAAAACCACTAAAGATATGTCTTTTATACAATGCCAGACGACTACTGGCTTGCCACACTACGGGTGGACTTTAACAATGTCTTTTATACAACGACAGACGACTACTGGCTTGCCACACTACGGGTGGACTTTTGACAATGTCTTTTAGCACAACGCCAAACGACTACTGGCTTGCCACACTATGGGTGGACTTTAATAATGTCTTTTGTACAGTGCCAGACGACTACTGGCTTGCCACACTACGGGTGGACTTTAACAATGTCTTTTAGCACAACGCCAGACGACTACTGGCCTGCCACACTACGGGTGGACTTTTGCAGCTGAATTGCCACACTACGGGGGACTTTTGCCAATCTACGGTTGGACTTGCTGAGATGCCACACTACGGGGGACTTTTGCCAATCTACGGTTGGACTTGCTGAGATGCCACACTACGGGGGACTTTTGCCAATCTACGGTTGGACTTTCTGAGATGCCACACTACGGGGGACTTTTGCCAATCTACGGTTGGACTTTCTGAGATGCCACACTACGGGGAACTTTTGCCAATCTACGGTTGGACTTAGCAATGATTTGCCACCCTTGGATGGACCTTTCGCCAATCTACGGTTGGACTTTCCAATGATTTGCCACCCTTGGATGGACCTTTCGCCAATCTACGGTTGGACTTTGATGACTCCAAAATTGGATTACTCTCTGCATACGTGTCAAACATCTCTGCTGACTCTGCTGAGGAACAATGATCAATGATTTGACTTCGGAGACTCCTGAAAGGAAAATATCTCTGCTGAAAAATGAATGAACAATCCGTCTGCTTCGAATTGTCAAGTTTGCCAAAAATAAATTAGACTTTGGGATATGATGATTCTGCCAGGCATTACTTCATCTGCTTGGGGCTGGATTCTGGTCACAGCAACTCCGCTGGGGATGAGAATTTCTTTGCATGACGCCTTGCTAGGGAAGAAAAGTCATTAAAACTCTGCTTGAGGATCTATCAAACATGAGATCCTTTGCGGGGAGAATCAACCTTCTAACCCGGTTGGGGCAAGAATATACCATCACTCTGCTGAGGAATAGATTTTGTTGATCAATAAGCCTCTGTGGGGACAAAACAACTCAGCTGGGGAGTATTGTTGACAAGATTCAATGCTGAACTCTGTGGGGATACCATTATCAGCGATACGATCTTGCTGGGAATCAAGTTTACTCTGTCGGGGATATGCAAATCCTGGTTAGAACATGTCACTGCAACTTGCTGGGAAAGAGTCCCTAGACATCTGCTGGGAAACCCAAAGCAACTCCATGGTAGTCTGCTGAGGAATAAGACTGTTGAGTCTCAGGATAAGTGCCACAGTGCCTCATGTTAGGCGAACTTTCTGTTTGACGATTTCGTTGAGGATGATGAGTTTACCACAAACTCTGTTGGGGAGAACTGCCTTAAAGCGTCTCGTGCTGGGGAACGTCTCTTGAGAGGATTTTACAGAAGACCAAACGTCCTCCAACTCTACTAGGGATAGTGAATCTAGAACATCTCCTGCCGGGGGAAATTCAAAATGCCCCATGCTTGGGAGGATCAACAACTGGCTTCCTGCTCCATGACGCAGGACTTACCTTAAGAAACGTCATAAGAGGATTTTACAGAAGAGCAAATGTCCTCAAACTCTTGACGACTTCATTGGGGATTAACCATCAACTTCAGTGTCTGCGAAGTAACTCTACTGGGGATTTGCAACCGCTATCGACTTAATAAGATACAACGATACCCAGTTGAACTCAATTATCTGATATCGAGACGTCGTGAACGACCGTCGACCGAATGATGGGCTCAACCAGTAAACATTGTGACAAAAAGGGTGACCAGTAAACCCTTCCCTGAACATGATTGCCCCAGTCTCCTGCGTGGGAATAAGTGATTATCCGTCTTGTGCTTGAAATCATCTGAATGTGTTACCTGCAACAAAAGAAAATACACACATGCCCCAGAATATTGCGTGGTTTGATTCCACCATCCAGGATTATTCAACATTCAAAGTAATTCTAAATATATTCTGCACGTGTTATTGTGAAGCCACCATGTTTTCAAATGCAGTATTTTATCAAAAATTCGGACGTTTTTGCAAACAAGGCAGTAAAACAAAATAAGAAGCTTTTAACTGAAATTCAATTTATTGATCAAAAGGCCCAGAATAGGCAATTACATCAGGAAGCGATCCCTGGAAAGAGGTGATCGCTGAAAATTGAGAAAAGAAACTATCCTAATGGCAATGTGAAAACGGCGTTCCACTGAGTTTCAATTCTGCTACGGCCAGTATGTCTTCAAAACTCCCCGACCTTGCCTTCTGAGGAATGATCAGACCGATTCCTACCCTTTGGAATTTCAATTGTTGAAACGATGATGGAGTACAGATAACTCAGATCGCAGTCGTTCGCTTAAATCCCACTTTTGCGTGGACCGCCCTTTCGGGTTTTCAATCCACCGGGATACCCTTTTTTGCCTGAGTTGTCCTTGCGGATTTTCAACTCACCGGGTGTACAATTTTTTTCATTTATTATCCCTAATTTTTGCCCGAACCTTTTTATTCTGTTTTTGCGGTTCGCCGGGATGCCCCTTTTTTGCCTGGACTTTTCCCTTGTTTTTGTCCAGCGGGTCTATTCATACGAAGTATTTTTTGACTACGTCTGAGTTGACAGGGGATGAAAAGTCTTCGCCATCTATAGTTGTAAGTAACAAGGCTCCGCCCGAGAAGACCTTCTTAACCACGAATGGACCTTCATAGTTAGGAGTCTATTTGCCCCTTGATCTGTATTTGGAGGAAGGATCCTTTTGAGTACCACATCTCCCACTTTGTAAACCCGAGGACGCACCTTTCGGTCAAATGCCTGCTTCATCCTCCGTTGGTATAACTGTCCATGACATACAGCTGCCAGTCGCTTCTCCTTAATAAGGCTCAACTGATCAAATCTGGCGCGCACCCATTCAGCTTCGTCTAACTTGACATCCATCATGACTCTGAGGGATGGAATTTCAACTTCAACCGGTAGTACAGCCTCCATACCGTATACAAGTGAGAATGGGGTTGCCCCAGTGGACGTGCGCACTGACGTTCGGTACCCATGTAAAGCAAATGGCAACATCTCATGCCAATCTTTGTATGTGATAACCATTTTCTGCACAATCTTCTTAATATTCTTGTTGGCCGCTTCCACAGTGCCATTCATCTTCGGGCGATATGGAGAAGAATTGTGGTGTTCAATTTTGAAGTCCCGACACAGCTCAGCCATCATTTTGTTGTTCAGATTAGAACCATTGTCAGTAATGATTCTCTCGGGCACTCCATAGCGACAAATGATATCTCGTTTCAGGAAACGGGCTACCACCTGTTTAGTGACATTGGCATAAGATGCAGCTTCAACCCACTTAGTGAAATAATCAATGGCGACCAAGATGAAGCGATGGCCATTTGAAGCAGTAGGCTCAATCTTTCCGATCATGTCAATGCCCCACATAACAAAGGGCCAGGGAGAGGACATGACACTCAACGGATTTGGAGGAACGTGCACTTTGTCTGCATAGATCTGGCATTTGTGACACTTGCGGGCGTACTTGCAACAGTCTGACTCCATTGTCAACCAATAATATCCTGATCTCAACAATTTCTTAGCCATTGCATGTCCTCCGGCATGGGTACCAAAAGAACCTTCATGTACTTCTTGCATTAACATGTCTGCTTCGTGTCTATCCACGCATCTGAGCAGAACCATGTCAAAATTCTGTTTATACAGCACATCATCCTGATTCAAAAAGAAACTACTAGACAGCCTTCTCAACGTCTTCTTATCTTTAGTAGATGCCCCTGGCGGGTACTCTTGACTTTTCAAGAAACACTTGATATCATGAAACCATGGCTTGTCATCAGACGCTGCATCAACAGCAAACACAAATGCAGGCCTGTCAAGACGAGACACTTCAATCTTAGGCACATGATTCCATCCTTGCACTTTAATCATGGAAGAAAACGTGGCCAAGGCATCTGCAAACCTATTCTCATCTCGGGGAATATGGTACAGCTTCACTGTTGTAAAGAATGTCAGCAATCTCCTTGTATAATCTCTATACGGAACCAAATTTGCTTGGTGTGTGTACCAACTCCCTTTCACCTGATTAATTACTAAAGCTGAATCACCAAAGATATCAAGGGTCTTAATTCGTAGATCAATCACCTCCTCAATCCCCAATATACAAGCTTCATATTCTGCTTCATTGTTGGTGCATCCGAAAGTTATTCGGGCAGTGAAAGGCATATGAACACCTTCCGGCGTGATAAGAACTGCTCCAACTCCGCATCCATTCATATTGACGACCCCATCAAACATTAGACTCCATTTAGATCAGGGTCTGGCCCCTCCTCCAGGAGTGGTTCCTCGCAGTCTTTAGCTTTAAGAAACATGATATCCTCATCAGGGAAATCAAACTTCACGGGTTGGTAATCATCAATCGGTTGCTGCGCAAGATAGTCTGACAAGACACTTCCTTTGATGGCCTTTTGAGAAGTGTACTGAATATCATACTCTGTCAAAACCATTTGCCAGCGTGCAATTCTGCCTGTTAGCGCTGGTTTCTCAAAAATGTATTTGATAGGATCCATTTTGGAAATCAACATGGTTGTGTGCCTAATCATATATTGCCTCAATCGCTTTGCGGCCCATGCAAGTGCACAACATGTCTTTTCAAGCATTGAGTAGCGGGACTCACAGTCATTGAACTTTTTGCTCAGGTAGTAGATAGCATGCTCCTTCCTACCTGTCTCATCGTGTTGACCGAGAACACAACCCATGGACCCTTCAAGCACTGTCAAATACATTATCAAAGGTCTTCCTTCAACTGGAGGTATGAGAATTGGAGGTTCCTGCAAGTATTCTTTTATCTTATCGAATGCCAATTGGCAATCGTCATTCCACCTGACCGTCTGATCTTTTCTCAGCAGTTTAAATATTGGTTCACACGTGGCTGTTAGGTGAGATATGAACCTTGCAATGTAGTTCAATCTACCCAAGAAACTACGAACTTCTTTTTCCGTTCTCGGCTCAGGCATTTCTTGTATTGCTTTCACCTTGGCAGGATCAACCTCAATTCCTTTTTCACTCACAATGAAACCCAGCACCTTTCCAGAACGCACCCCAAAAGTGCACTTATTTGGATTCAACCTCAAGCGAAACTTCCTCAACCTTTCAAACAGCTTTTTCAAGTTAACCAGATGTTCTTCTTCTGTTCTCGACTTGGCAATCATGTCATCCACATAACATTCAATCTCTTTGTGAATCAAGTCGTGAAACAAAGTTACCATTGCCCGCTGATACGTTGCCCCTGCGTTTTTCAACCCAAAAGGCATCACCTTATAACAGTATGTACCCCACGGAGTAATGAACGTGGTCTTCTCCATATCTTCAGGTGCCATCTTAATCTGGTTGTACCCGGAGAAACCATCCATAAATGAGAATACTGAGAACTGAGTTGTATTGTCGACCAGTACATCAATGTGAGGTAGTGGAAAATCATCCTTTGGGCTAGCTTTATTGAGATCTCGATAATCCACACACATTCTAACCTTTCCGTCTTTCTTCGGTACTGGCACGATGTTGGCAACCCAAGGAGGGTAGTGAGTCACTGCAAGAAACCCTGCATCCCATTGCTTCTGAACTTCTTCTTTGATCTTTATGGCCATGTCGGGGTGAGTCCGACGAAGTTTCTGCTTGACTGGCGGACACTCTTCTCTCAACGGCAGCCTGTGTACAACAATATCGGTATCTAACCCTGGCATGTCTTGATACGACCAGGCAAAGATGTCAGCATATTCACACAACAACTCAATCAAAGCCCTCTTCACATCTGCTTGTAGGCAGGCACCAATCTGGATCTCTTTCTTAGCATCCTCGGTACCAATATTGATGACCTCTACAGTCTCCTGATGAGGCTGGATGACCCTTTCCTCTTGTCTTATCAACCTGGCCAGTTCCTCAAGAAGTTCGCAATCCTTCTCATCCCCTTCTTCGGCTTGATAAATCGGATTGTCAAAGTCATACATAGCCATAGCAAAATCATTATCAATGGATTCCGGAGGATCGAGTCTGCACGAACGGGTTCATGCTTTATTTCAGAATTTATTTTAAAAACAAAAAGAAAAAAAAAGAAACATTGCCATTTTATTATTTTTGTGCAAAAATAAAAACTGAAAGACAGAGAACAAAAATTTGAATGCAAAATGTCCTTTATTAATGATTGAAATTGCAAATGTGAACAGGGTGGCCCTACAAATGAATCTATACGCCTTGGGCAGAGCGCAAGATTTTGACATGCATTATGGTTAGAAAACAAATAAAAATTACTCTGTCTGAATAGTAACCCGGACGACTTCTTCAACAGACCAGTTCTGCAACTGTTGCCCCGGGGCACGTGGGCGTACCCAGTTGTCCCAGTCACTATCATTGTCAATACCATCTCCTGTGGCAGCACAAGACTGATCGGTGTAAATAATTCCCCCACTACTGAAAGTGATGGGTCCACTGCTCTCCGCAACTGAAGTCATAGAAGGATGATAACCAATGCCAAATTTGTCTTCCTTCATCGGTGTCTCTATCAACCTGCCCCAGCCTTGGGCGTTGCCAGCTCTGACGACCTCAACAGCTTGTTTGTAAGATGAAATGGAAGTACCAGCCCCAACTGGTGTAGAGGAAAACTCAGGCACATTGTCAATATTCACCGCTTCAAATGACTGGCAAAGCATCTCGTGAATTTCTCCATCCATCTCAACATACTTAAACGTGGACAAATGGCTGACAAAAATATCTTCTTCGCCACACACCGTAACGACTTGTCCTTCAAACTCATACTTCAGCTTTTGGTGCAAGGTAGAGGTAACAGCCCCAGCTGCATGAATCTAAGGGCGACCCAATAAGCAGCTATATGCAGGTTGTATGTCCATCACATGGAATGTGGATTTGAACACCTGCGGTCCAATTTGCACGGGTAGCTCTACTTCACCAAACACAGATCTTTTGGTCCCATCGAATGCTCTGACAATTAAATCACTCGGCCTTAAGATCAAACCATCAACCTCCAGCTTCATTAGTGCCTTTTTAGGCAAAACATTAAGCGAGGAACCAGTGTCTACCAGTACATGAGACAACACTGCCCCCTTGCACTCCATTGTGATGTGCAGAGCTTTATTGTGGTTTCTTCCCTCAGCAGTCAAGTCCCTACTTGTAAAGCCCAAACCATGGCTAACATTAACATTGGAGATTACACCCTCCAGCTGATTTACAGTGATTTCCTGCGGCACATATGCACTTTTCAACACTTTCAACAGAGCCTCCCGATGCGCGTCAGAACACATCAACAATGATAAAATTGAAATCTTCGAAGGGGTCTGATTCAATTGATCAACAATCTTATAATCACTTTTCTTGATTATCTTCATGAAGTCTTCCATTTCATTATCAAAAGTAATCTTTTTCTCAGTTTCAGGTACAGGCACACTCTCGACCACCTGTTTTCCCTTAGCTTTTGCAGCGACTTCAACTTCTTGATCACTGCGCAAAGTTTGGGGAGCAAACAATCTTCCGCTTCTTGTAAAACCACCTACACCACCCACATTATCAACATTCGAACCGGCCGATGACCCAACTTCTTGCTTTTTACCTTCATAATATATGTCTGCACCATAGTGCCAAGGGATTGCCTTCGTAGTTGTAAACGAAACTGGTCCTGGCACCGTGATGGTAACAGGACTGGGTCTTTGTTGTATAATACTTGCTACAGGAACTGTACTAGCAGGCACCTGGATCTCAGCGGGAGTATAATATACGCCTGCCCCATAGTGCCACGAGGTTTCCTGTGTATTTGTAAACGGAACTGGTCATGGCACCATGACGGTAACAGGACTATGTCTTTGTTGCACAACACTTGCTACATGAACTGTACTAGCAGGCACCTGGATCTCAGCAGGAGTATAATATATGGTCACAGTTGATACCTCGTCAGTCTCTTTCACAACCCTGTCAAACTGTAGACATCCTTCATTAATCAGATTCTGCAAACCCGCTTTCAACTTATCACAGCCGTTCTCTTGATTCACACACTCAGAACAATCTTGATTACAGCCCGGGAACACTTGTCCCTTCAACAAACAATCTTTCACAACCAACAAAGAAGTCTTCACCTGATTGATATCTGCTACCAAATTCAACCGCTTTCCATCTTCGATAGCATGCACATTTTCCACAGCATGCACATTTGCCGCACCATGATTAGGTATGGGGTGCTGAATAATATTAGGAGGCCGAGAGAAATTGATTGCCTTGGCATTAATTAAGTCTTTCACTTTATGATGAAAAGCCCAACATCTTTCAATGGAGTGCCCCTGAGCACCTGAATGGAACTCGCATCGTGCGTTAGGATCGAAATTAGGAGGCAAGTTGCCAGGGGCAAGAGGCCTCATAGTGCGGAGCTCAACCAACTTCATCTGGAGTAAATGTGGTAGCAACGCAGAATAAGTCAATGGGAGAGGGTCAATCTTACGATCCCTCTGCCTAGACCTCTGTTGGAAAGGAGGTTGCTGTTGTTGCTGCTGAACCGGCTGTTGGGGTTGTTGTTGCTGTTGAACCTGCTGTTGGGGTTGTTGTTGCTGAACAGACGGTGCTGGGATTGTCACTGCACCCACCTGATGATAACCCTGAGAACGTCCTCTGCCTCGTCCTCTAAACACAGCATTTGTATCTCCTTCTCTTCTTCTCTGACTACCAGTAAACGGTTTCTTTGTCCCAGAAGAGCCAACCCCACTCATATCTTGAATCTTTCCAAGCTTTAACAAACTCTCTATTCTTTCTCCAGCAATCACTATCTCAGCAAATCCGGTTGATGGACAACCAGCTAATCTTTCAAGATATGCCCCTTACAGGGTGCCCATAAACATGTCTGCCATTTCTCTATCCAGCAAAGGAGGTTGAATCTGTGCAGCCATTTCCCTCCACCTCTGTGCATATTCCTTGAAACTCTCTTTAGCATTCTGTGACAGCCCCTGCAATTGAGTGCGATTGGGCGCCATATCAATATTGTACTGGTACTGTTTTAGGAATGCTTCAGCCAGATCCTTCCATCTTCTTACAGCAGCTCTGTTCAATTTCATATACCAGGTCAAAGAAGCTCCAGCCAGACTGTCTTGAAAGTAATGCATCCATAACTTCTCATCATCTGTATGAGTTGAGATCCTCCCAAAATAAGCTTGGATATGTGTCTGGG
Source organism: Lathyrus tuberosus (assembly GCA_022829125.1). Taxonomy (NCBI): domain Eukaryota; kingdom Viridiplantae; phylum Streptophyta; class Magnoliopsida; order Fabales; family Fabaceae; genus Lathyrus; species Lathyrus tuberosus. The sequence goes on along the minus strand of JALAZF010000139.1, from coordinate 13,079,153 downwards.
GACACGTATTACCCTGATATTTATCAAAAGTAGGTGGCTTGAATTTTGGAGGGATCCTGACCCCTGGTACCAAACCCAGACTAGTAACATCAATGCCCATGGAATTCTTGTATTCCATAGCCCTTATCTTCTCTGCCAGTTCATCATATCTTCTGTCACCCACATCAGCATCCAATAAAGTAAATTGGTCTTCCTGAGCATCTTCCTGAATAACACCAACATTTCTGCTATTCCCATTACCCAGATTACCACCAGGAGGGGGATTGACAACAACGGGAGGAGGAGTGCCATGAGTCTGTGAATTGCCATTCTGATTACCCCCAGGCGTGGCTTCCGGACGCTCGACCAGAAGCCTCAGTCTTTCTTGAGTTTCGGCCATACCAGTCATGAGAGTCATGAACTGGTCCATGCGTGCCCTCATATCAGCCAAATCACTCTGCATTTGATCTATTATCCTTGCTTGATTTCTTCGAGTTGAGTAACGATGAATATGATTCTCAGCTATAGTTCCTGAAACCAAATAAAGGTTAGAGATCTCCTGCGACAGGTACCTGAAAACAAACAACAGAATGCAACATGATATGCGATGCAATGCAATGTTTATTCATTTTGAGGCATTCCTTCCTTCGATTCCAATTTGACCAAAAGAGAAGAGCGCAAATCCCTGCAGTTGCTAATGGTGACAGAATGCCAGAGGTGAATACCCATCATATAATCTGACGAAGAATCTTTCTCTACCAACAAATCCAATAACAAGAAAAACAAACCCACAGCCATGTGTGGAACAGTCAAATACAAATTGTTTTCGGACAAATACAACTGAAAAAGTCTGAATACAAACAAAAGGGAAACCCATCAACAAGCCTGATGGTGATTCCCAGAATAGCAACAAAATAAATCAAACACTGAGCCCATAAAAATCTTCCTGGACCTCCTTGAGAAGCGCTTCAGTAACTGGATTATTTGGGCGCTCCGTGAGACCTCTGATCAATTGGCTCCTTAACTTGACGGCTTCTTCTAGCTTTCGGATCTGATCTTTGACAGCTGACTCTTTGGCTCTCTTTACTCCGGCGCGGGTCTTTAGATCTTCGATCTCTTGATTAGCTGAACTTAGTTGTTGGAGAAACTCGCTTTCTTTGCTCTTCAAATTTTCCTTCAACTCGTCGTTTTCAGCCCTGATTCTCGCCTCGATCTCCCTCCGACATTCAGAAAACTCATCCCACCTCTGTTGTCCTTTGGCAAGGGCATTCTCTGACTTGGTCACCTGCTCATTGACGCGCTTACACGCCTCTTTTAGCGCCATCTCATTCTGTTTGACCTTACGAATATAGATAGTGTCTTCGGCAATTCTTTTTTTATTGGCCTCGTGAAGCTCAGTCAGCTTCTGCAGTTCATACTCGACCTTACGCTTGTCACAAAGTGTCTTTCTGAGTCCTTCACTTAGCTTCTCCTTCTTTTTGACAGTCTTATCCAACTCTGCTTTAAGCTTGTCATATTCGGCAATGCTTATCGTGGTCACTGGTTCCACTGGATCTGACGGTCTTTCCTGAGAAAACGGCAAAAGAGTAATCTGAACCCTTCTTTTCAACCAAGCATCATATTGAGAGGAAGACACATTGTTGCACTTTCCGAAGACGACTTTACCCTTCATTTGAAGATTACCCCAAGCTCCAGCCGCTTGTCTTACCAATAAAAGGTTATCCTTCACAGGAAAAAAGAAAGACTCTTCCAAATCACTGTCCCTCGGAGGCTCTACTAAGGCAAATCCTAATTGTCTCCTGAGAATAACAGGGTTATAATTAATGCAACCCCTTACTCCCAAGAGTGGCACGTTAGGATGTCTTCCACAGCTGCTGATGAAATCTCACCCAATTGTCTTCTGATTGAACCAACGGATATCCTTTGTTGTCAACTGAATCATCCTCTTAGCCCAGTTCTTTGCAGGCTGAGGATTCAAAAAGGCCTCTGAATTTGGCAAATGACCCATAAGCCACCTATGGAACAGAGGCGCACAACATCTGACCAACCTTCCTCGCTTCTTCTCATTCTTGAAGTGCACAGAATAGTACAAATCGCCCAGGAGGGTAGGTACGGGGTTCTTCATTACAAAAATATGGATCGTACTCATGTCCACAAACTTTGGTTCATCAGTAAACAGCATAATTCCATAGATACTCAAAGCCAGAATCGCACAAACGGTTTCCCATTGAGACTTAGCAGCAAATTCTTCAGCTTTGGCAACCAGGAAGTCCAAATGAAAACCAGATAATTCTCCTTTGGTGGTGAGATTGTCTACTACCACAGGTACGCTCATATGAAGAGCCTTAGCTATTTCTTCATGCTTTGGAGGGCGCATGTCAGAGTTGAAGGGAATCTGGTACTTGAGAGGCACACCCAGCAGCCAAGCATACTCTTCTAGCATTGGGCCCAACTGAAAATCCGAGAAGGTGAAACACCTTAGCTGTGGGTCATAAAACTGTAAGCACGTATGAATGGCACTCCTTTCTGAAGCATTCAAGTCAACAACCACAGTCATAATCTCCCCATAAGCCTTCCGGAACATACCCACATGGTCTGGAGTAATAAGAGCAATCATCTTTCGCAACTGTCCCACCTTTGTGTCAAAGAAACTATAGTGTACATTGTTCTTCCTGGGAGTCTCCATAACTGCAACAAGAACTGTCAACCGGAATCGAAAGGAGGTGTACCCTGCAAATGAATAAACATGAGGGTTAAATGCAAGAATGCTAATGATGATATGTATGCAAGGGCATGTGACCACTGCTGCACAAATACTGCTGAACCCACTGTACTGCAATCTGAATCTGGTGAGATATACAACCCCAGGATAAGAAACCCAATAACAAACACAGAACCAAATGTGAGCTGATCAGGATCAAAACTTCAGTAACCAATCCAGAACAAATAAGAAAACCGGGTATTCTGACAGTCAAGGGTTCCTGCACACCTGCAAACAATCCCCCCAATCTCACAGGTAGGTACTAGGATGTTCAGTATCCCGGGCTCTCAGGTCGAGAAATGATGATACGTTCACCATTTCTGGTTTGGAATCATCATCAATCAAGGAGGCCTCAACTGATTCTCCAAAACGGAAGATCCTCAGCTTCAGAGGTTTAAGATGCAATAGCACATTCAGCCCGAAGGATACAATGCTACCGCCAATCAAAGAGGTCGTCTGCTGATTCTCTTCAAAACAAAGAGGGGTCATCCTAACAGGTCATCCAGACTTAGCAGCCCTTCCAGATAGCTCTACCATTGTGGGAAATCCACAACGCAGAATTCTCTAGAGAGAACCACATCCAGATTGTGTTTCATATTCCCTCCTCGAACCGAGATGGAACGCGAAAGGACATGAAACACGCTAATCCTAAGTGCACTCAGGCCTGTGTATTGGGCCTATCTCTCAGAATACCCCCATCCCACCAAACAGAAAACAGTACAGCAGTGCAGCATAATACATCATATGAAATGAAAAAAAAAGCTAAAATACAGTAAATGCAGTAATATACAGTAGTATATAGCAAAAAACAGTAAATAACTATACAGTAAAGCAGTAAATACAGCAAAGTACAGTAAACACCCAATGAAAGAAAAACAAGCAAGCGCTAGGATTGACTCGCTAAGGAAACCAGAGATTCTGGTTGCAAATTCCCCAGCAGAGTCGCCAGCTGTCGCTCCCGGGATTTTCATCCAAGTACAAACGCGAAAGTGGCACCGAAACAGAGTCGCCAGCAATGTGTATTTATCCCAAGAGAGGGAAAGGAAACACCGCATAAACCTGAAGAGAAAGGAAAGAGCATGGTCTTGCGACCAAGAGAACTGGGTTCGGGAGTCGGTTACGTGAGAGGAAGGTATTAGCACCCCCTCGCGTCCATCGTACCCGATGGGATCCACGCTTGCTTGTCTCAATCAAAGGGTGTCGTCGTCTGGAGCTCCACTGCTACTGGAAAGGAAAGGAACAGAAAAAAAGAAAAGGAAAAGAGAAAGAAAAAGAAACAAATGTAGGGAAAATAAAAGAAGTGCTCGAATGGGCCCTACCCCACTGCCTACGTATCTCATCGGGAACATGAGAATCAGAGCGACGTAGTTCCCCTAACTAGGGAAAAGTTGTTTGTGTTTTTTAGAGAACGGCTTACGTTCTAGCTCAGGTGTTGCAGGCTCGCTGGTCCGAGTGCGTTACCATCTTGCAAGAGAACGAGTAGAAGCACGTTCGTACGCTGAGAGTGAGTGAGATGAGAAAAGAATTCCCGAAGGAAAGACGTTATTGTCTGTTTTGAAGTTTTTTAGAAAGAAGTGTTTTTATTGTTTTGTGTTTTGTAACGCGCATTGTATTTAAGTCCCTCATGTAAGATCGAATGCCTCGCATAACGACCCGAGATGGGACGCACGCTAAACATTCCAAGAAAATGAGAGAAGATCCCTCACTATCTTGTTCTTGTATGAAAGGCCTAAATACAATGTTTGTTTTCCTTTATTAAGTATTTTTTTACTTTTTGCTTGAAGATGAGAAGAGAAAACGCAAAGGAAACTCTAAAGGGAGACTAAGGGTCCTAACGTTATCATGCATGGAGGTCCTATGGTTAGTGAGGTTTGAAAGAGGAAGCCTAACTAAAACCTAATGCTAATCCTACTCCAAGCTTAATCAAAAATTAAGTTGGACTAGGTAGCTCTAAGGGGAAAAGAATCCAAGACTTGAACAAGTCTTGAGATTCAAGGGATGTGAAAGAGTGAAAGAGAAGAAAAGAAGAAGAGAAATGAGATACAAAGATAGGGCAGCAAGCACATCATAATCATCATATCCAAATCACATCATAAAACATGCTTCAAAGATCACACAAGCACATCTCAAGTACACAAGTGAAAGCACACAAGAAAGGATGCAAGTAAACTTGCATAAGAAGTACAATTAAGCATCAACGACTTTACACAAAGATGAAATGGACAAAATAAGATGAACATGAATCCAAGTCAGAACTTAAGACATCTCATGATCTATCAATTCAAACACACAAAAGTATATCACATCATGATGCATTATGAGCCAAAGAAGCAACAAAACATTTGATAATGACATGTATCATACAAATCATCCAAAATGAACATGTGAAGTGAAAACCAAGTAATGAACTCAAGAGGGCAGTAGCATATGCATCAAAAACATACCAAGATCAAACTCAAGTCACACAAGATGTATCATTAAACAACACATTCCAAACATGCATCAAAATTAGACAAGACATCCACTTATCATTCATACAAGCAAACCAAAGGACATGTGAAGCAAAGAGTGAGAGTATGTCACATAAAACACCTTAAACCAAGAGGGTCAGAATCTAAAGCATGTCATACAAGTCAAACAAAAGGCCTCATGCATTGATTGTTTCATACAAGGGAGCATTGCACAATATTAGGTCAAACATACCACAAAATTCAAGTCAAACAACACCAACTTAGAAAATCAAGATCAAATTGGAAAATGAATCAATGAAGATGATTCCAAAACCATAAACAAGCTCAAACAGAACATGATCACACCATATAATCATCTCAAACATCAATCAATCACAAGTAAACAAATGCACTCAAACTAGGTCAAGTGTCTAAGCATGCTTCAATGAACTTCAAACCACAAGTAAAAATCAACCAAAAATAGAAAAGTGGTTCAATAAATTCCCAAAAAATAATCCAAGGTAAGTTTAAACATCCAATTAACATGTTCAAAAATATTGGAACAGAATTAGCTCAAGAACATGTTCAAAGGTGTTCCACAAGTCAAGATATGCACATAACCGAACAATAATCGAGGGGTATCAAAAATCACATGAAAAAACAATCAAAGGTGATCACCAAGGCAGCAACATGACATTAAAACATTCATCAATTAAGTTTCAAAACATGGCAAAAAGATCAGCTCAATAAGGCATGGAAAGATCATCAAACATAAGCACTAATCACAAAGGTAAACATAGAAGACACTTTGGAAAATAAAATCAGAAATAATTATGAAAATAAATGGAAAATCAAAATAAAATTCATATAAAATTAAATAAGACCTCAAAATACACACATGATTTTTTTTGTAATTTTTTAATAAAATGAAATATTTTAAATAATTAAAAATAAAACGAAAGTAAAAAAGGAAAATAAAAAAAAATGAGAAAGAGAGGGTGTGCATTGAATACAAACACATGAAGTTGGGCCGTGTGGGGGGTGTGGAAATGAATTCGTGTAGGCCCATGGAAGAGAGTATACCATCAGATTTTAAATGAAAAAAAAAATGTAACACTTTAATCAAACATGTGACAATGAATATCAATCGGTCAGCCTTTACTTAAGTCATATAGGACAAAAAACAATACAAATCCAATCAGAACTCGCCACCACATCATCCTCTCCAAATAACAAACCCTAAAACACGCTCCATGCATCGTGATTTGCAGAGAAAAACGCAGTGAACAAGCTACCTTCCATACCATATTAAACCGTGAAAACTCGATCAAAAGCAACAAAATAACACATGAAACTGAAGCTCGTAGATCATAGAATATCATGGTGCTATTTTTTCTTGAAACGAAAACTCAAACATAGAGAAACATGGATCCAAAAACACGGGTTCAAACAAAGTATCAAACATTCAACAATAACAACAACTCCATGTTTAATGATTCAAACAATGCCATCATTTAAAACCTTCCAGATGCAGTATATGGTTCTATCATGTGATTCTAAAAGGAGGTTTAGAGAAGTTTACCAAATGGAGAAAAGTCCACTGCTCCTTCAAACTTATGCAAGAAAACCTTGAGCAAATGCTTTAACTAACTTCTTTCAGCCCCTTTATGCTCCAATAATAACTAAGAGTGCCAGAAAAAGTAGAAAAAAAACTTGATGAGGATGATGGTTCGAAAACGCAAATCTGCTTGAGAGGCTTGAGTATTCCAGATCTGAACTTGCTTTCAAAAAATGATCCTCTCTCCTCTAGTTTCTAGGGTTTGTCCTCTTTAAATAGGATGGGTTGGAGTTGTTTCATGGGCCTGAGAAGTTTGTTTTTTTTTTAATTTATCAGAATGGAAGAGAATGAGGGAGGTACGGTTCGCATTTTGGGGTGGTCTGATGAGTAAGAATGAGGGTCATGAGAGATGTGGCACGTGAGAATGAGTGAAGAATTGTCCAACCCCTATTTTGTTAGTTATGGCAAAAATGGAATACTGTGCATGGAGAGTGCATGGGATGTTTGGTCTTTTTTAGTAATATTTTGGCAAGGAAAATAAGAGAGCATGCGTGTCAAATTAGAATGCACACTTTACTGCAAGAAAACTACACAAAAAGTGTCAAGAGAGATGCCTTGAAATGGGTTGATGCACTCTACTTTGGTTAAGCATATCTTGATCAATATTGCTCCAATGAAAGTAAACTTGAGCTTGCATAAAACTAGGAAGATCAAGGAGTAGAAAACATGTTGGAACCAACTTGAAATAATGCTTGGATTAGGGTAGAAAAATCACTTGAAATGGTGTCCTTAAAACCTGCCGAGACAGCTTGGAAAAAACTAAGTTTTTTTTAATCTTGCAATTTGAAACCTTGATTTTTAAACCATCATAACTTGTACTACAACGATCCAAATTGAACAATTTTTGATTCTTTAGAAAGCTTGCACAATAAGGAATAAAAATGATGTTGGAATCTGGTTGAAATAGAGCTTGGAGGTATGTGAAAATAAACCATGAATGTGTGTCCTCAAAACTGTCCCAAAACACTTAGAAAAATTCTAAGTTATTGAGAAATTTCAAGTTGGAAATGTCTCACTTTGAGGAAGCATAACTCACTCAATATCAAATCAAATGCCATGATTCTTGTGCCCATTTTGAAGAGAAGACTTCAAACTACAACTCTCATGTTAGAGTTTTCTCAATTCAAAGCTTGGAAGTTGATCAAAATTGAGCATGAACATTGATGCACAAAACTGTCCAAAATAACTTAGAAAAAATTCTAAGTTTTCACATTTTACAACTTGGAGATTCCAACTTTGGGACACCATAACTCTCTCAAAAATAATCCAAATGAGACAAACTTTACATGGTTGGAAAGCTTGGAAAAAGCTCTACAACTTTCATGTTTGAGGAAAATTGAAATGAAACTCGTATCTTGATGGAAATTGGCTTGGAAGATGGCTGAATTCATGTTAAAACTTTCCCAAAATGGCAACTTCCTAAAAACCTAGATTTCCAAAAATAGCAACTTTTCCACATTCTTGATTTTTCATAAACCCTTGAACATTTCTTGATCAAATCTTGTCCATGGACCATATTTGACTTGAAAATCATGATGTTGACCTCAAAAAGTCAGGAGTTGACTTTTTCACTGCACAATTGACTTTATTCCCAATTTTCCTGATTTTGAAATTTCTGATCAATTGAAAACCTTCTGAAACTAATTGATGGGCAATCTTCCATCCCTAGACACTTGAGGACATAAGGAATACCATGGGATCAAGTCTTGCCCAAAAAATCAGAAATAAACTGATTTTATGGCAAACCCTAGTTTTGGTACCCTATGGTTAGGAGGAAATAACACATCCTCCAAATTCAAATTCCTCTGAATATGTTGTGTATCATGTCCACCAATGATGACATGTACCACTTGGAGATGATAAAGAATCAAAGAGCTTGCTCATTTGGGGGTCAGATCCCAACTTTTGACTGCCTTGTATAGGAGATCATGCACTGCCCAATCTTCTTGATGAATTCTCCTCTTCCCATGACTTGTGAGATCAAATAGAGATGATACATGATGTAAGAGGTCCTTGAAGCTTATGAGAAACATTTGGTCTTCTTCTCTAGATGATCAACACCTTAGAGAATCACCTGATCACATGCCCTTATGCAAGATGCAATGCTAAATGCTTGATGCTTTGTTTTTCTATGCTTGAATGCAATGCAATGCAATGAAAACTCATGCTAAAAGATATGAGGGAAAGAGAGGGCAAATTTTGGGGTATTACATCACCTTCGCCGGAAAAGCTTCGGATCGGAATTACTCCGATCTAGGTATCATTCGTCTTTTTTTTCTCCTTAATGCTTGAATAATAATCTCCATGCTTTTGTGTGTTGAATCCCTCTGTTGATTGTTCCATTTTGCTTTTTTTGACGAATCTAGGGTTTCTGTTTGGTTTCGATTAGGGGATTTAGGGTGAATTTTTGGGTAATAGGACTTCAGATTTGAAATCTACGGGTTGTTTTTTGTAGTTTAGGCTGGTTTTGGGGGGGGGGGGTGACCGGAGAAGAACGGCTGCGTCCATCGCGCACCACCGTCTTCTCCGGCGGTAGCTAGGGTTTCTTGTTGTTTGTTTTAGAGAGAGAGAAGGGAGAGTGTTGGGTTAGTGAGAGTGAGGGGATGGCCAAATGAACGAACATGTTGTTTTTTCTTCGTTTCAAATTTTTTTTTTTCACTTAATATGTTAAGTTGTGGTGGAGATACCCACCGGTGACAAGTGTCACTGGTTCTCCTTTCTTTTTTTTCTTCCCACACGCATTTGTTTGGCAACCCCACCGTAGTCTTCAATTTCAAGCCGTTAGATTTTAGGTTTGCTTGATCCAACGTCTCAGATCCTTGGAACGGTCAACCATGGTTGACTAGGGAGCACCGTGAACCCTCAGCCCAGTGTAAGTTTCTGGGTTGGGCTTGGTTGTCTTTTTTCTAAACGCACCCCCCGTTTGTTTTAACACTTCCGGCCCATTCTTAATTGTTTTGTTTTCTTAATTAACTTAACTTCATTTTTACTAATATAATCTAAATCTATTTTATCTATTCTATTTTTAAAACAGAATTTATAATAACTCTTTTTTTAAAACCACTTAATTGATTTTATTAAAATTCTTTACTTAATACTAATTAATCTACTTATGATTAAATTAAATATTAAATTTTTAATTTGATTAATTATTAATGTGGTCTTAATTAATAAAATCTAAAACATCTTCCTTTTAATTTCCAACTCTTATTTAACTAATTTTATTAAATTATTTTATTTAATATTAATTAATTCTGACAATTAATTTTATTAAATATTTTAATTTAATCTAATTAGTTTTTAGTCTTTGTTAACCCTAAAAAATATATACTTAAGTAAGCTTTAATTAATTTTATTAAATCATTTTATTTAATATTAGTTAATGTTAAATGATTAACTTTATTAAACATTTTGATTTAGTTTAATTAATTATTCGGACTTTAATTCTAAAAAACCTAGAGCTTAACTTTAGTTTAGGATTCCCCTCCTTAGATTAATCTTAGGAATTTATGATACTAACTAACTAACATGCTTGATTATATTTATTCCACCACTTTGTTTGATTTATAGTCTTTGTGTGGTGTTTATAATTTTCTCTTGTGGATTTATTTCATGCCTTGATTATATATATGCTATTCATATTACTTTTGTCCAAACCAAAAATCTTTTTTCAAACTAATACCTTGACTTAATGTCAAGCCATTTTCATACCTTGTAAGTCGGTCGTTTTCACGATCGCAATCGACCTCACAATGCCTCCTCTTGGGCTTTATACAACAATAATTGTTGCACATTTCACTTTGGTTTGTATGCGTGTATGTGATTGGCTCACTTTAATCATGGCTCGATTATTCCCATTTGATTAATTACATCCCTCTCCCATAAGATTAAAATCAACCCTTTTTTTACAACAATAAATAAGCTTGATCCAACGTCAAGTATTTTCCCAAATCAAATACAATTAATCTCCATAGCATTCACTTGATCCACATATCAAGTCCCTTTACCATCTTGTAAGTCGAGCGCTTTTGCCTCGCAATCGACCTTACCTTAAACCATAGGACCTCCTTTCCATTAGTGCTCAAACCGTTCCGCACGCAAATCCAAACCTCGATCCAACGTCGAGTATTTTTATTAAATCAAATCAAATACATCTAATTATACTAAATATCATTTCTTAAAAGGCGAAAAAGAGGGGGACCAAGTCTTTGATCTTTCTCTTCAATTGTTTGGGTGCGAGTTCTCTTACTCGTGTGTGGACAATTGACGCCTATAAAACACTTATAATTCGACAACACTCAATCTTCTTTTCCATTATTAAATTACGTAATCTCTACTTAAACATCATTTCTTAAAAGGTGTAAAAGAGGGGGATCAAGTCTTTGGTCTTTCTCCTCAATTGTTTGGGTGCGAGTTCTCTTACTCGTGTGTGGACAATTGACGCCTCTAAAACACACGAACTCGACAAGCATTCAAACCTTTTCAAATCAAATTATCAAAATGCTTAATCCTTGCTTAAACATTTTTTTACCAAAGGTGAAGTGAGGGGGATCAAGTCTTTGGTCTTTCTCCTCAATTGTTTGGGTTCGAGTTCTCTTACTGGTGTGTGGACAATTGTCACCTCTAAAAAACATCCAATATGAATAAAACTCTTTTCCTCGCCCACGTGCAACCGAAACCTTAAAACACGTTCAAATCAAATCATTTTCTCAATCAAACTCATTAACATACTTAATAATATATTCAAACAACTTTCTTACAAGGTGTAAAAGAGGGGGGCTAAGTCTTTAACCTTTCTCCCCAATTGCTTGGGTGCGAGTTTACTTACTCATGTGTGGGCAATTGGCGTCTACATAAAAAACACAAACCAAACAACCGTAGTGCCACGAACTACGAATGCTCTGACTTTCCCATTGCACGAGGGAATACGTAGGTCCGAGGATCTTAATCCTTGCCGAGCACACTAATAAAAAAACCACCCACTTCCCATTTAAAAATTAATCCTTTCACCTTAGAAGATAACGAACAAACCTAACTAACTTTCTCTCGAATCGATTCAAGAGGTTCCCGTTGAGTACAACGGACGTAGAGGGTGCTAATACCTTCCCTCTTGCGTAACCGACTCCCGAACCCGAATTTGGTTGCGATGACCGTTTTCTTATCCCTTTAAAGGTTTTATCGATATTTTCCTATTCCTTCCTTGGAATGAATAAAGTTCGGTGGCGACTCTGTTTCGAACAGTTTTTTCCGCATCCATCGCGAGGATCGTATTTTTCGAGGTACGACACATGGGGAAGAAAGAACTTTGAGATGTGATGGCGGTACATGAATTTTGTCGGAGTATATTTGACACTTGTGACACCTCCTCATGTACTTGTAGCTGTCGGATTCCATTGTCAACCAATAGTACCCTGCTCTCAGAATTTTTCTCGCCATTGTGTGTCCGTTGGCATGAGTGCTAAAAGATCCTTCGTGAATTTCTTTCATAAGCATGTCTGCTTCTGGTCTGTCGACGCATCGGAGCAAGACCATGTCAAAATTTCTCTTATAGAGAGTGTCACCGCTCAGGAAGAAGTTTCCAGCCAATCTTCTGAGGGTTTTTCTGTCTTTTCTGAGTGCCCAGGTGGGTACTCTTGTTTCTGAAGGAAGCATTTGATATCGTGATACCAAGGTCTGTCGTCTATGACTGCTTCAATCGTGAAGACGTAGGCGGGCCGTTCAAGGCGTATTATGTCGATCTTAGGTAGGTCATTCCATTGACCTACATTAATCATAGAAGAGATAGTGGCTAAAGCGTCAGCCATGTGATTCTCATCACGAGGGATGTGATGAAACTCGATTCTGTTGAAGAAAGGTAACAACCTTCTTGCATAGTCTTTGTAAGGAATCAATCCTGATTGGTATGTGTTCCAATCTCCATTTATCTGATTAATAACCAAGGCTGAGTCACCGTATACGTCCAAGTTTTTGATCCTTAAATCAATCGCTTCTTCGAGACCCATGATACAAGCTTCGTATTCGGCCTCATTGTTCGTACATTTGAACGTAAGTCTGGCAGTGAAAGGAATGTGGGTACCCTGAGGGGTAACAATGATTGCCCCAATTCCGTTTCCGTAATGATTAACTGCTCCGTCAAAGATAAGTCCCCATTGGGAACCTGGTTCTGGCCCTTCACTAGGTAACGGTTCATCGCAATCTTTCATTTTTAGATACATGACATCTTCGTCTGGGAAGTCAAACCCGATTGATTCCTGGTCGTCAATCGGTTGATGAGCCAAATGATCGGCTAAAATACTTCCTTTAACGGCTTTCTGAGCGTGGTACTCTATGTCATATTCTGATAACAGCATCTGCCAATGGGCAATCCTTCCCGTAAGAGCAGGTTTTTCGAAGACGTACTTGATTGGATCCATTTTGAAGATTAACCAAGTAGTGTGACGAATCATGTATTGGCGAAGACGTTTGGCTGCCCAAGCTAAAGCGCAACAAGTTTTCTCAAGCATCGTGTACCGAATTTCGCAGTCGGTGAATTTCTTGATTAGATAGTAAATGGCAGACTCTTTCCGTTTAGTTTCGTCTTGTTGGCCAAGTACACATCCCATTGAGTCCTCTAGGACTGTGAGGTAGATAATCAGTGGTCTTCCTTCCAATGGAGGTGATAGAATCGGAGGGTTCAACAGATATTCCTTAATACTGTTGAAGGCGGTTTGGCAGTCCTCTGACCAAACGCAATCTTGGTTCTTTTTTAGTAATTTGAAAATCGGTGCACATGTCGCGGTCATAAGGAATATGAATCTGGAGATGTAGTTCAAACGTCCCAGGAATCCTCTGACTTGTTTTTCAGTTTTCAAAGAAGGCATTTCTTGAATGGCCTTGACCTTGTCAGGATCGACCTCAATCCCTTTCTGGCTGACGATGAACCCTAGTAGTTTCCCTGAACGGACACCGAAGGTGCATTTGTTGGGATTCAAGCGGAGCTTGAATTTTCTTAAACGTTCGAAAAATTTTGACAGATGTTCAATGTGCTCACTCTCTGTTTTTGATTTTGCAATCATATCATCGACGTATACCTCGATTTCCTTATATATCATGTCATGAAACAGAGTAGTCATGGCCCTTTAATAGGTTGCCCCGGCGTTCTTCAAACCGAACGGCATTACCTTGTAACAAAAGGTGCCCCATTGGGTAATGAACGAAGTTTTCTCCATGTCTTTCGGCGCCATTTTAATCTGGTTATAGCCCGAGAATCCATCCATGAAGGAGAAAATTTTGAACTTTGTTGTGCTGTCTACCAGCATGTCAATGTGTGGTAAAGGAAAGTCGTCCTTTGGACTAGCCTTGTTTAGATCCCTGTAGTCGACACACATTCTGACCTTTCCGTCCTTTTTAGGAACGGGTACGATGTTGGCTAACCATTGAGGATATTCTGATGTGGCGAGGAAACCCGCGTTAATCTGTTTCTGTACCTCCTCTTTGATTTTAATGGTCATGTCCGGGTGAGTGCGTTTCAACCTTTGCTTTACAGGCGGACATTCCAATCTTAACGGTAAGTGATGTTCCACGATGCTGGTATCCAACCCTGGCATATCCTGATAGGACCAAGCAAATACATCGGGGAATTCTTTGAGAAGCTTTATCAAACTCTCTCTGGCAGTTGGACTGAGCAGTGCCCCAATCCTGATTTCTTTTCTCTCTTACTCTGAACCCAAGTTTACCGTTTCCAACGGCTCTTTGTGAGGTTCAATGGACCTTTCCTCTTGTCTGAGTAGTCGGGAGATCTCTTCTGGAATTTCGTTGTCATTTTCTTCTTCAGCCTCAAATACCGAGAACTCAAAGTTGGGATAAGGCATTGGATCGTATGTTTCAACGGGGTGTAAAACAAGCAATCTGCATGACGTGATGATTCGTGTTTAGAAAAGATAGAGAAAATGCAAGTGTGTGCAGTGTTTTATTTTACTACTTGTTTTTATTATTGAATTGTTTTTTAGGATTACCATTTTCTGAGAAAAGCAAAAAGAGAAAACAACAATTAATGCGAAAATTACAGAACGACGTTATTTTATTTATGATCAGTCGACTCTTGAAACTACAGCCCTATAAAACAAAACTCTGTCGCTTTGGGCAAAGCGAAGAGGGAAATTTACAGAAAGCGAGCCCTATCAAAACATCTGTTTCACCTGGGCAGGGTGAAAGGTTAAAGACGGCAATTACTTTGACTGATGAACGATCGTCGAAACCTCGACGGCAACCCATTGGCGGCGAACTCCTCGGTGAATCACAAAGTCTGGCACCTTCCTTGATTTGTCTTTAGAAATAACGCTGATTTCTGGTGGAGCGGGATCATTGGAATCTGTCTCCCAGGCAGGGTTGTCGTAGGAGAATTCCTCTGTTGCATTTTGCATAGCATTTGTGCTCTCAGCTGTATCTCCCCATCCAGTTGGCTGGATATCTTTGAGCCTGATACGAGAGCTTTCGGGAGCGATGTACTTGACCATATAGTCGAATTTTCCACTTGGTTCTCCCAGAGTGTCCCAAACTTCTTTGGAACTGGAGGACTCATCTCTCTCGATGACGTTGACCTCGGGAAAAGCATAGTTGATGAATTCAAGTCCTGCAAATGTTGCGAATTCATCTTCATGTTGAGTAGTTTCTGAATGACCTGAGTGTTGATCCCATGACATGGTGGGGACACAGGTATTCTGTTCAGTGATGCTCAGCTGAGTTTCATTACTCGGCTGACTTTCTTGCCCCAAGTTTCCTGGGTAAGGCTGCCACATTGGCAGACCATCCATTGAGCCATAGTAGTTGTAGTCAAAATTGTCTTTCATCGGAGTTTCTTCCTCTAATGAATTCGGCGGAGCACGGCATCCTTCCGGATCACAATCCCCATATATCATTTCGACATCTGACCTTGGTATAAACCTCGGACTCTGTGCGGGATAAAAAAATGGTATAGGCAACTCCTCCTGAGACATATAACCGTCCTTGTTAAGATAGGACTTCCATTCTTCATCTGTGTCAGAGGGATCTTCCTCATTGATAGCATGAACTGTCTGAGACACTGGGTGAAGAAAAGCTCCACTGTGGAAGAAGTTTTGAAGGGGATGAAGACTTTTTCCATTGGCAGCTGTCTGGGTACAGGTTGCAGAAAAACCAAGACCCTTCTTTGTTTTATTGTCAATAGGAATGACAAGCTATCCCCATCCGGTTGTATCGGTACTCTCGACCGCTTTGATAGCATCTTTGTATGAGGAAATCGAGGTTCCTCCTTGGGATTAATTGTCCTTGCCCACCGACAGTGCTTGGAACTGAGTTCCAATAACCTCCTCGGGTTCTATACCAGCAGATGATGACAAGTTGCTTACAAGCAAGGCTTGTTCCCCACAAACCGTGACAAGTTGATCGTTCTTGACGAACTTTAGCTTTTGGTGGAGGGTTGAAGTGACCGCTCCAGCCTGATGTATCCAAGGTCTTCCTAATAAACAACTGTACGTTGGCCGGATATCCATGACCTGGAAAGTGACTTGGAAAATGTGAGGACCAATTGTTATGGGAAGATCAACTTCGCCGATAACTGTTTTTCTGGATCCGTCGAACGCTTTGACGACGACCTCGCTGATTCTCATCGGAGGGCCTTTGAATGATAATTGCATCAAAGTGGACTTCGGCATAACATTCAGGGCTGACCCTGTGTCTACCAGTACGCTGGCTAAAGCATCGTCCTGGCAGTTAACTGTGATATTGAGCGCCATGTTATGATGGCGACCCTCTTCAGGTAATTCCTCATCACTAAATCCCAAATTATTGCAGGAAGTGATGTTAGAGACAATGCTATCGAATTGTCTAATCGTTACATCCTGTTCCACAAAGGCTTGCTCCAAGACTTTCTGTAGAGCCTCCCTGTGGGCTTCTGAACTGAGTAACAGCGACAATACCGAGATCTTTGAAGGAGTCTGTAACAGTTGATCAACAATGTTATATTCACTCCTTTGGATGAACTTCAGCATCTCATCATTATTTTTTGAAAGGTCGGGATTACTGGATTGACCGACTGATAGATTGGGAGCTTCTGTCTGAAGTTCCTTTTTCTTGTTAGGTTCCCCAACCCCTCGGTTGAAGATTCTACCACTCCGTGTTACACGACTGATGTCTGCAATATTCACGACGGAGGGTAATGGAATTTCCTTTCCATTTTCAATTATTGTTGCACCGTATTTGTAAGGGATCGCCTTAGCTGATTCATGCGGTAGTGGTCCCGGTAGATAGATGACTATGGGAACCTTATGATTTTTCTGACCATCATAAGTAATCTCAATCCGTTCCCGATTGGGAACTTTAGATTCATCAAGTAGAGGGATAATGGCAAAAACATCCCTGGTCCTGTGATGACCAGAGATCGTGACAACATCCTCAACTTGATCGGCAAGGTAGTTCGGCGTCCAGTTGATGGGTCCTGAACCCGGATATGGACGAATTTCTCCACTATCGACCTGACCCTGAAGAGCTGCTCTCACAAAGTAACACCCTTGGTTACTTTCCGAACAGACGCCGCAACATTCATAGTTGTGTGGTGGCACCTGACCACGCCCACTTTGAATACAATGTAACCTCACTAGGTTAGCTTCCACTGATCGGACATCCTGACTCTGACGCCGAGTGGGGTTTCTGTTACTGATACTAATCTGCTGAGTATCTTCATCCATATAAATTGGCATCCACCAGTGATTTAACAAGTGCTAAAGTGCCTCCTGGACAAGGGTACAACCTCGATCGTTTTTGCAACCTGCTTTACAACTTTGATAGTCATGTGATATTAAGAATCTGAGTCGGACCTGCTCAGCATGTAACTCTACCAGGTTGGTATTCATCACACGAATATCAAAGACCTAAACCATGTTGATCTGATAGGGGTTCCTATCATGGTAGTTTTGGATCCATCCAAGATCCATCTGACGCTGCAGGGCCTCTTGTATGAAAGAGCATCCCTGTTTGTTTACCGAGCAAGTCAGACAGGAATTGTAATCGTGCTGCGGCAGATTATGATACTTGCTTTGCCTTGAGTGCATTGCCACCAAGTTGACATTCATCGCACGAATGTCGTGGTTCTGAATGACATTGGAATTCGTGTAGACCATGTTAACTCCACGAACTCGGTGCTCTTGGATCCATCCGAGATCCATCTATTCCTGTAGAGCTGCTTGCACCATAGAACATCCCTGGTTGTCTTTAGAGCAGATATTACACTAATGATAGTTATGAGGTGGCACATGGCCATATCCACTCTGTCTACAATGCATCTTGACCAGATTGGTCTTTAACAAGAGTACATCGTGAATTTGATAGACATTGTTAGTCTCTCTCTCAATCAGATTGACTGCAGCTTTCTCGTGTTGAGGCAGCGGGTTCGTGAGAACATTAGGATTTGTATCCTTGAAGGATAAGACCCCGCTCCTAACAAGCTTTTGTACGTCGGACTTAAAATTGAGACAAGTCTCTATGTTATGCCCTGAACCTCCTTGGTGATAAGGGCATGTTTGATCCACCTTAAGCCAAAAAGGCGGATTTTCTGGTACTGTAAGAGGAGATTTAGTCTGAATGTGCCCCTTAGCTAGTAGTAATGGAAACAAATCTGCGTACGATACGGGTATAGGATCAAATCTTGGTGGCTGTGTTGTACGGTTGTTGTTATATGGAGGACGAGCCTGCTGAAGAGGCTGTTGTGTCCTTTGCTGGTCAGGCTGGCTCTGCGCAACCTGAGGTTGATACGTAGGAATAGACGCAGAGTTGATAGCAGGAGTCACAGCTGCTACCAGTTGATAACGTCGTCTTTGCTTTCCGAGAGAGATATTCCCAATATCTTGCTCTTTTTTCTTAGGGAGAGCACTACCGTATTTTTTAGTACCGCTCGTCGATCCAGTGTCTTTTACCAAACGTCCTTCTCGGACGGCTTCCTCAAGACGTACGCCCATGCCCACCATCTCGGTGAAATCACTGGGTGCACTGGCAACCATTCGGTCATAGTAAAATGAGCTTAAGGTCTTTAAGAATATCTTTGTCATCTCTTTTTCCTCAAGAGGTGGACAAATTTGAGCGGCAATTTCACGCCACCTTTGAGCATACTCCTTAAAGGTTTCCTTGTCCTTTTGCGACATCGATCTGAGTTGATCTCTGTCGGGTGCCATGTCCAAATTGTATTTGTATTATTGGACGAAGGCAGTACCAAGATCTCTGAATGTACTGATCGTAGCACGGTTTAAACCCATGTACCATTTTAATGTGGCACCGGTTAAACTATCCTGAAAGTAATGAATCAGTAGGTCCTGATTCTCCGTCTGAGCTGACATCCGCCGAGCGTACATCACTAGATGGCTTTGAGGGCAAGAGTTACCCTTGTACTTTTCAAAGTCGGGCACTTGAAATTTGTGCGGCGAGACTTTCACATTTGGGACCAAGCAGAGATCTGCGGCGTCCTTTCCAAATAGATCCTGACCGCGAATGGCTTGCAGTTCCTTCTGCATTTCCAAGAACTGTTCCTGGAATTCCTCCATTCTGTCAAACATAGTTTCCTTCTTACCAGAAGGTGTCTGTGAAATCTGTCCTTCCGGGACAGTGTGCACCATAGGGGGTGGGACCGTGACTACGGCAGTGAGTCTTGGCGTCTCCCGAAGTTTGTAACCTTCAGGAGTCTTCAGCATGCCCCTGGCATCTTCGCTTTCCCGAAGTTTGTAACCTTCAGGCCCAACGACTTCTGTTGTGATCCCCTGGTCTTCAGTGATCGGCGGAACATATCCTTCCGGGATATAGTTAACAGGCATGCCCCAAGGACGATCTTTTGGTATCTGATACCTAAGATCATACCTCCCCACTATGGGCGTTGAGGTGATCTCTGAGATCACATTTCTTTGTAGCTGAGCTTCTGCCATGGCTTGCATGTCGTTACGAAGCTTTCTCATATCTTCTCTCAGAGCATCGATCTCTTCTTTCAACTCTCTATTTTCTTCCTCAAGATCATCCATCCTTTTCTGACGATTGGCCCGAGTATTATACGAATGAGACAGTTTGACTCTAGAATCGAGACACAAACGTGAGATTCGTAGGTAAGAAGAATACGCGATGTGAGAATGATGAATGCAATGATTATATTAATTGTTTAAGGTTTAATCAAAATAAACTTTGACAATTAGATTGCAAATATCAAACAGTGAGGAAACCCCTTTTTATTGAAATTCAAAGGATTACAGAAACGAAAATATAGTAGATTACAAAGTGAAGAAACAGAAACCTAAGCTAATGGGTCCCGAGTCCTCTCTGAAGAGAAATCGGGTGCTGATTCTGGTATCTTCCTTTTCTTTGACCGGGGCTCTTGGGCCGTTGTCGGGTTGTCATTCCTTTTCCAAGTGAAAGGAGTGAGCAGATTCCTTTGGTCATCTTGATTATCCACAGCATGTCGCTCTAAAATCTCAATCAGAGCATCCTTTTCTTTTAGTAATTGCTGTATTTTGATGCACTCTACGTCGAGGGTGCGGTACTTGTTCTTCCAAGACCTTCTCTCCCGTTGAACTTTGTTGAGAGTAACCTGAAGCTTTTTAGTTTCCGTCATGAAGTACATGACAGATTCCCTCGGCGGAAGAATCCCGTAACGTGGATAAGGCATCTTTAGCTTGAGAGCTCTAGTTTATACCCAATGGAGGTAAGGCTCCACCGAGACACAGTCCGGTTTTCCTAGAGACTCTCGTCCTTTCTTATGAACCTGTTTCCAAGCTTGCAATATTTCCATCTTTAGTGCTCTGTCGTTTTCTCCTTCTTTGAAGAAAAGACCTTCCAGATGAACACCCCGTGGAACGTGTCTCATCGAGTATCCAAATTGACGGCGAACCAATACCGGATGGTAGTTGATTCCTCCCTTAGTTCCTATGAGGAGTACGTTGGGGAAGTTTCCACAACGGTCAATGATCCTGATTCCCTTATAAATCCTATTACACCAATCTATATCAGAGTTGGTAAGAGACATGATCTTCTGCGACCAACGTAAGGCACTCTTGCAATCCCAAAAAGCAGCAGACTTGGGCAAGTGAGAGATAAACCATTTATAAAGCAGAGGTACATAGCATGTGATCTCCCCTCCGCTGTACAAATTCCCCAAGTGTACAGAATGATACGCATCTGCGAGCAAAGTCGGCACAGGGTTTCCAATGAGAAAAACCTTAATGGCGTTGATATCGACGAAGTTATTAATGTTGGGCAACAGAAATAATCTGTAGGTGAGTAAAACAAAGATGCTTTCAAAAGCAGTCACGTTTCCTATACTGGAAAAATACAGGGCCTTCTTCGTCAAGAACCGGGCTGGCAAACCTTGTATGCCACCCTTGGTAGTCATGTGAGTCCTGACCTCAGACTCGTCCAAATGAATTGCTCTTGCAATGGTCTGATTCTTTGGAATTTCTTCCAGTCCAGAAAATGGAGCTCGATCAGTGATATATAGATCAGTCAGATGAGAATACTCCTCTAGCGTTGGTGCTAGCTGGTAATCCGGGAATGTGAAACAGTGATAAAATGGATCATAAAACTGAATGAGCGCATCCATGATTCCCTCAATCACATGGACTCTTAACAATGGTAGCAAACCTCCATGCTTGGCTCTGAAAGCCTCAGGGCTAGTGATCATCCCTGCTAACCTTCTCAAATCCCCTAGTTTTGGAACCTTGAAGGTGTACGTATGAGTTCTCCTTCTACCGAAATCCATTAGCGTAATCCTCTTCTCTAATATTTGCAATCACAGTCTTAGTTTAATTTGAAAAACAGAGAGACTAGAAGAGAATTTTTTTGAATGTTTTAATGTTTTATTAAATGAATGCATGAATGCAGCACACAAAAACATAGAAAAAACATGGGGTCAAAGGGTCGTTGTCATGAAGTCAAGGCTCTACCCATCCCCAAAGGTTTATACTAAGGTGATTTTTGTACTTGTACTCATTATCATCAGCTCCTCCCAGGAAAGCAAAACAACAAGCGGGTCGCCAGCGAGTTGTAGAGCAATCTTAGAGTAAGTGCCATTCACCGAGAATAGATCACCAGCCTCAAATAACTATTTCTGATAGTTTCTGCACTACGAAAGGGTTTGGCTCCTCAGTTTCTCAGGCATCACAACCGACCCATTGTCTAGGTGAGAGAATGGTTACGTTAGTCAGCCTCCACTGAGGTTGATGGTCGACCTCGTCGCCATCACTTATCTTAAGTGTATACTCAATCTTTCCACATACGGCATCACCCGCATTCCCATTAGCAGAAAAATAAACACGTATAGCAATTAGGAAAAGCAGTATATATATTTGTCCTAAACATCCTAGACCTTTAAAGCTAAGGATCCTAAGTTCCTGACAGAAAATGGGTTCCCCGGCGGAAGCCCCAATCTGTGGTATTCACACAAGAGGTGAAAGGAAAAACGAAAAAGAAAGACTCGCCCCACGATGGGCGCCATTTTTCTGTAGCGAGCGATTTTGGACGCGGTTCTTAAGCGCTGGTCGCTCTCTGCGGTTTGAGCTTACTACAGGTCGATTCATTTTTTATCCTATTGTGAGCTGATGAAGGAAGGGAAATAGATGTCTCCAATTAACCCTGCTTTGCATACTGAGTTTAAACAGCGGTCTGTTAGGTTACGGATGCTATCAATGTGGGGGGCCTTTGTACTGGTTATTTGTATTTTCGCCAATACTGATTTCTTTCTTTTTATTTTGACAGAAGGTTTCTGGCGGGGAACAAGGACTAGGATGTTAGGACTGATGCTTGATGGAGATATGGTATTTGGTTTTTTTGTTGATTGTGCTCGCTAAGATTTTTCTTTCAATCTTATGCCTACGTATTCCCGTTTACCGAAACAGGGAAATCAGAGCGTTCGTAGTTCCTCCTATTCTATGGGAGGAAATTGGTTGTTTTGGTGTCTTGTTCAAAGCCCAAGACGTGAAGCGAAAGGTTCGACTTTAGAGAGAATTTGTCATCTCTAAAGAGGGGTTTGTCTGTTACGACTGTTTTATAAAGGATAATTACTTTAACCGGGATACGCGGATCCTAGTAATGCCATAATTTCCTTTAAAGGGATTTTAATCTGAAGGAGAAGACTTTAACTCAGTGTAGAGCAATGCTATCTTTCCTTAGGAATTTCTCATGCTAAAAGAGGGACAGTGACGTGGATGTAGATAATCCAGAGGCTTGCCGCTTACAGCGATTAGATGAAGGGGAAGGAGTTGTTGATGTTTATGTACTATGAACGAGGCACAACTTTGATGCTAAAAGGTTAATTGGATTAACCAGTGGTTTTCTTATACAAAGCCTAAGAGGAGGCTGAAAGGTGTCTCGTACAAAGCCCGAGAGAGAGAGGCTAAAAGGTTTTGACTCAACGATGGAGTCTTTTGGTATCTCGTATGAAGCCCGAGATGGAGGCTATTTGACTCAACAAGAGAGTTTTTTGTATCTCGTATGAAGCCCGAGATGGAGGATGTTGTTTATTTGGCTCAATAAGAACCTTTTTGAATCTCGTATAAAGCCCGAGATGGAGGCCAAAGGGGTAATTGACTCAACCAGGGAGTCTCTTATGTGTCTCGTACAAAGCCCGAGAGAGAGGCTAAATGTTGTTTGACTCCGCTGGGGAGAATCATTGTACAAAGCCCAAGAGGAGGCTAATTTCACTGGAGAATGATCATTATACAAAGCCTAAGAGGAGGCTATGGTGACTGTTTCAGTTAAGTGACGGGTCCAGTACACTGATTTTGAAGAGAAAATCAGTTCTTATATGAGCAACACTGTACTCAGGGATTTGATTCAGGGATCCGGGTTATTCCTGTTCTTTAAGGAAGCGGGAAATCCGAAGGGTATTGAGACTGTCCGAGTCTGCAGGTTTCCTTCCTATTTAACGACGAGGTCCCTTGAGAATGTCTTTGAGACTCAAGGAGATTAGACTGTCCAAGTCTAGAGTGTCATCTTTTGTACTATGCTTTGAGAAACAGTAGTAGACTCTATGAAAGGACTGTTCTATGAAGATGACTAAGTTCTGTTCCTATACCTCTAGGAGGTCGTCAGGACAATTTGTACGAAGCCCAAGAGGAGGCTGGAAACTTTTAAGAAGCCGACGTGTCCTTGTACTAAGCCCAAGAGAAAGCTATCATTCCCGGAGGAAGAGATCATTATACGAAGCCTAAGAGGAGGCTGTGAATACTTCTAAGAAGTAGTAGGGTCCTTATACTAAGCCCAAGAGGAGGTTAGGTTGCTTTTAGGAAGCCTGTGGGTCCTTGTACGATGCCCAAGAGGAGGCCGATGCTTTTAAGAAGCCCGTGGGTCCCCAAACCCCGAGAAATTCAAGGCAATGCTATTCACCGAGAATAGATCAAAGTCAGGAAAGTTCGAGAATTTGGAAGAAACTCAAAGATGCCATTCACGGAGAATACATTCATCTCTGGGAGTAGAGTTTCTTGACAATTCCTAATGAGGACAGCCGAAGAGAAGACTGTATCTGGTGATCCTATTGGGGATCTAGTTGTCTATTTCTACGAATAAACGAAATGGCGTCACCTAGTTCTAGACGTAGTTGCCGGGGAAACTCGAAATATCTATACTATTATTACACAGTTGATATAAGTTTATGAAAGAAGACTTACAGTGGAACAGCCCCGCAATACAGTTATATATATATATATATATATATATATATATATATATATATATATATATATATATATATATATATATATGAAAGCGGTAAATGAAAGCGTGTAAACACTTACTCGGTTGTAGAGCTTCCATGCTGTTTGGTTAGTTGTTCAACACAGAAAGATTGAAAACAACAGTATATTCAAAATCAAAGGAGAAAGTGCTTTGAAAAAGAAAGATTTGGGGCTTACAGCTCAAGGAGAGGCCCAGGGTTTTATCAGTGAGCGCACTGTTGTTTTGTACAGAGGGACTTATACAAGTGATTGAGGCCCAAAAATGTTTTTTGTACAAAGGGATGGGTCTTACACTCTCTCAAGAGGCCCAAAAGGTTTAAAGAAAAAGAGTGGGGCTTATAACACGAGGGTAGGCCCAATTGATTTTTTTTGTTTAAAAATGGCGATCGCGCCGAAGTTTTCTTTTAACGCCGATGGACTTATACAATATCTGAGGCCCAAATGGTTTTGGTTAAAAGGGGGTTGGGTCTTACACTCTAATAGAGGCCCAAAAGTTTTGAATGGGTCTTATAGCTCAAGGAGAGGCCCAGATGGTTATTTTTCAAAAGGCGGCGATCGCGCCGTTTGTTTTTTACGGTATCGGGACGTATACAATACACTGAGGCCCAAAATGATTTGGTCAAAAAAGATTGGGTCTTACACTCTATTAGAGGCCCAAAGTGTTTTGAAAATGATTTATGAGGGTTGAATTAATCCAAAAACCCTAATTTGTTTTCAAAAATGCATTTAATTGAATAAAAATTCAATTAAAATGATCAAAATTGTTTAACACATGAAAAACAAATTGTGATCTTGGATTAATGCTTCAAAAATTTAGTATTGACCTACAAAATAATTAGAAAGCATTAAAAGTTGCAAAATCAATGTGGAAAAAATATTTAAAATGTCAAAAATAATTAAAACATTAATTCTTTGCAAAAATATCAATTATATGAAATAAATAATAATTTTGGGATTTTTTGATAAAATAAAATATTTTAACATTTTTGTGAATTATTAAAAAAAGAATCAACTCAAAATCATTAAAACTCAGAGAGAAATTAATTTTTGAATCAATTAAATAAAATCACAAAATTCAAATATTCAAATTTCTAAAAATGGCGCCAAGAACACACCAAGAACACGCGCGTGTTCTGGGCTTGGCCAGATTTGCATTTTCTCTCCAATCTCACTGAATACTTGATTATAACATGCAATCCACATATCATTATGCTCGTCTCAACCTCACGATCATGTCTATGTCCATTAATTTCATTTAAATTAAACATATAATAAGAAATCATGAAAAATCCTCAAGAACCCTAATTTCTGCATGAAGGCTAGGATTTTTGATACACGATTCAAACAATGCAATTAATTGAGGGGAAACATTCCATGCATGATTATGAACATATGGCCAAATTATTGTGCAGCAAAAATTGCATGGATCACAGAGTTATAAGAGCTTATGCTTACCACTTGCAGCTGGTGATCGTGATTTGTGTTGGAGGTGTTACAGCTAGGTTCCAATGATGTGGATAGCTTCCCTAGGTGCCAAGTGATGTGTCTGAGTGCTTAGAATGGATTGAAATGGTTTGGAGTTGAAGATGGTACCTCAACTGCAAAACTGTCAAGAACTTGAGCAATTGGCTGGTGATTTTGTGAAATCTGTGTTCCAGATGTTATGTGAGTGTTTGGATCACTTCTATATGATGTATGTGAGGTGTGTGAGTGATTGGTTTGATTGGAAAAGCTCTCAAACTCAAAACCCGATAGCTACCTTGCTAAGAAAGGCATTTTTGCCAACAGAAAGAGATTTTGAGGAAAGCATCTGTTTCATGGCTTTGGTGTACTCAAATTGATCACAATTGAGCTCTATTTATAGTAGAGCAAGTTTTTTTTGCAAGGAATAGTGAATGGCAACTGCTAAGTAGGTTTGGCCAATGTTGGCAAATGAAAATCCAAGTCTCCTCTAGCCATTGACTAGAGGTTAGGGCACAGAGATTTGGTTCCCTTGGTCTTGGATAAGTCTTGACTGATTTCAGATGAGAATGGCTCAGTCCATGCCACCTTGATGCTTCCATTGAATGCTTCAATACAAATTTGGAGTCTTGTCCCTATTTTGGCCATTCTAGGTTCAACATGCTATTTCTTGTTCCATGGACTTTGGAGGCTTGGCTCAGTGATTGTCCCCTTTAGATTCAATTCTCTGAGGTGTCCAAGTGGATAGGAGCATTTGAATTTGGCTGATTTTGGCAAATCGAGCAAAATTGCAAATTCTGCCTTGCCTTTGACAGATTTCAGCAAGGCAACTTTCCAATGTCATATCTCATGACTCAAATGGAATTTGGCAATGTTCTTGGCCATTTAGGAAAGCCCTTACATGATACAACAACTGTTTGAACATGTTTAGTTTTGATCTCTTTTGAATCCAAGTGAAAAATCCCCCTACATTTGGTAAAAAGTAGGGCAAAATCTAACTTAGTGAAATTTTCACTAAGTGTTGGAACAAAGTGACTTTTCTTGATTTTGATCACTCCATAACTCAAAATCCTTAATGAATTGGACTTAAGTCTCGTTGAAGTTTTTGTAGAGGGTAATGAGGGCTACAAATCCATCTTTGGATGAGAAAAAATGACCTTGTGGTTTAGGAGTTATGATCCTCCAAAGTTGGTACCCTTGCCACTTTATTTTTAACTTAGAAAAATTTCTAAGTTTTTATGGTTACCCCTTTTACAAGTTATCCAACTTTTCTTGATTTTTCTTGATGAATGATGATTCAAATCATACATTAACATCATTTTAGGGTTAAAAATCCATTTTGGTGAAAAATCTCAAAAAGTCAAAGTTGACTTTTGTGCACAGTTGACTTTTTATCAAATGAATTCCAAACTGTGCAATTCTTCAGGAAATCATGTCCTTGACCTAAATCAAACTTGATGGACATGTTCCATGGGTGTCATAGGGTATATTAGTGCATGTCATAGGGCTTGGGAGCATGTCCTGGTCAAAAGTCAAAGTTACAGTTGACTTTTTCCTTAAAACCCTAATTGTGGTACAGATGAAATTGAGACTTGTTGCTCAAGCTTCTTGGATTAATCCATTGTTCCAAATGGATCAATATAGTTCATTAGAGACCCTCAAACCCTCTCTTAAGGTCTTGGCTCATGATTTGCCCTAAAAGTCAACTTAGGGGCGAATTAGGTCAAGAAACCCTAATTCCTGATTTTTGATGTATGCATCCCCTGAGGCAAAATTGACTTGATGATTGGGTCCATGAGGTCCCATGAAGTATATTAGGTTATGTTTTGGATCACTGGCTTGTGTCCAGATGAAATTTTTCATCTGGAGGCCCTGGTCGACCAAAACCCTAATTTGGTGATACTGGCGATCTTGAGACTTGATCCACCTAAAAGGGAGCAGCCTTGTGCTTAATCCTTAAAGTGGGAGTCCTTTTGATCCATTGTGGATATTTGAGAGGTTAGACAAGTTGAAGATCATGTCGTTCCTTGATTGATCCTTTGTCTAAGCACTCAGAGAGGGCTTGAAACCCTAATTTTGATTGTAGTGGATGCTCACCCATCTTTGGGGAGACTGACAAGGTATGATGGTTCCTCTATATTGTGATGATGATTTGAACAATGATGGGAAATCTTAGTGGTCAAAATTTGGGGTATGACAAAAAGGACTTTATGTGAAATTAAGAATTAGTTTGAAAATGGTTTAAGCATGCAAATGAGAAATGAAATCAAAATGTATCATGACATAGGCAATATATGTGGGCAAAAGCATAATCAAAATAAGATCAAGCATCACACAATAAAAATAGCCAAGAAATGTGAAAAAATCATTAATTAAGTTAAATATAAATATTTAATAAAATTAATTAATAGATTAATTAATTAGTATTAAATAAATATATTTGAAATTATTAATGATACATATTTTTGTATTTTTTGAATATTAGAGAAAAAAACAAAAAAGTTAATTAAATTAAATATAAATATTTAATAAAACTAATTAATAAACTAATTAATTAATATTAAATATAAATATTAAAATAATTAATCAACTATTTTTTTATTTTTAGATATGTTATAAAATAATATTCAAAATGTAAAATAAAAAATAAATATAAAATATAAAAAGAAAAGAGAATAAATGATAAAAGAAAATTAAAACAAAAACAAAGAAAAAAATGGTCTAATGGGCCTGCAAAATAAGAAGGAGGTGCAATAAGCAGAAATCATTAAGCTCACCAAGATGAGGGCCCAAAGCATTGAGAGGTCTATGGTGGACCTGGTCAACCACAGTTGACCTCAGGGCACAGCTTGAGACATTGATCTGTTGGAGAGTCAAAGACATTGACTCATCCAAAGGCTCTAAAGGGGAGCGCACGGTAGGGAGATGGGAGAGCACGCACGCAAGATCAGAAGGTTGAAGAAGACTCCGTGACACTTGTCACCGTCCCTCCAAACCACATGGCCATGATGATGGGAAGTGGATAAAGCAAACAAAAATGAAATATGAGCTTCATTTTTGCATCCTTTTCTCCCTCTACGCCTTACTCTCTCACTCTAGTTCTCTTTCTCTCTGCATCCTTGCCCCGGCCAACTCGCCGGAGAAGAAGGTGGCTGGTGGCCGGCCACGATGGTGCCGCCCGTCTTCTCCGGCCACCCCCAAATCAAACACTCAACCCCACTAAAACCGACCTTCTGAGTTCAAATTTGAACTCAGAAATTCCAAATTCCCAGACTAAACGCCTAAATCCCAAAGCTCAGAGCAAACCCTAGATCTACCACCAAGCAATTATTTCATGCAATTAACATAGGGGAACAATTCAATAAAGCATGAGGAGCAAGGATATGACGTTAAAACGCATTAAGGAAGAGGTTTCATACCAAATCGGAGCTAGTCCAGTGTGCAAACTCCAGCGAGGCAAAGGTATGCATCTTATTACTTTTCACTCATTCTTCTCCTTCATCTTATCTTCTTCACCTTCTTTATTTGTTGTATAAGTGTTGTTGATGCCTGTTGTGAGCGAGCGTGGAGGAGAGGTTAAGCCCTGACTAGAATTAGAGCTTCAATTTGAAGCTCTAATAGTCTCTGAGATAGCTCTTAGTGTTTTAGGGTTTGAGTTAGGAATGTTCTTTTTGCAGTGTGATTGTTTGCAAGGTTTTCATGTGTCCTCTATGAATGAATAATGGTGTATATATAGTGTAGGTTTGTTTTGCAAAATACGTGTGAGATTTGTTTCTGGCTCGTGTGAATTTTGGTTAGAGAATGATGAGGTGGAATTCTATGAAATCAAACCGTTGGAGAATTTTGTGTGCTTCCCTGATTATGTGGGATTTTCCTTGTGTGGAATTGTGTAATGGTTGCTGCTGCGTGATTATCCATTTTTTCCTTTCTGAGTTATTGATTTTGTTGTCCCTTGTGCAGAAAGTTGTACCATTGTGTTACTGTGATTGTGATATTTTGAATGTCGTGGTCCCACTCTCATTCATATTCATGTTGCTGAAATTACCTACATTCTTGCACTTGACATAACTTAACGTGTACAATTTATAGCGTAACATTGCTTGTGAATCTCCCATATGCTCTTCTTTACTCATACTGCTGCAGAATTGATTATGAGACAAGAATGGTTGAATTGAGCTAGGCATTGAACTTGTTCTTGTTTGCCTTTTTTACCACCTCGTGTAGAAAAATGAATTCCTTTTCCCTTGCTTTTGTTGCTTCTTCCATAAATGCTAACATTCATTTCATCCTTTCTTTTTCATGTATTTGCTGGATTTGGCACGAGGATAAGGACTTGATGGGAACTCTCATGGGAGCAATTTGAGTTGGTTATAAGCTTGGTGGTGAGGCTCAGCACGAGGATGAAGAAACTGTGACTAATCATGGATGAAGAAGTGATGGGCCATAGCCTTGAAACACAAATTTACATTCTTTCTTTTGCAATCTCTTAGGTTTAGCAAAGATTTGTAATATTAGGATTTGTACTTTTTGTAATTTACAATCAATATTTGTACCTTGTACTCTTTGTGACTTTTGAATTCAATTAATGGGAATTTGTCATTCTTGTAATATTTGAACTCAATTTGCAATTTCAACCTTTGAATCAAATGTGAAACTTTTTAGTTATGTACTTGTCTTCAAATTTGCATTTCATGGAACTTGGAAGTGATGAAAATGAAACATTCTAATTGTGGCTTATTCCAACTTTGATCATGTAGCATGTTTTAAATCCTTCTTTTTAGAATGCAAGCTTCCTATGAATATGATGAGAAACAAAAGCTTTTAGGCCTTGAAAATGTGCCAATCAAACTCACACTTAGCCCCGGAAGAAATCATTACGCTTAACAACATTTCTTGTACCTTCTTTGCACCAATTAAGAAAGATGATGCTAGACTCCCAAATGTGACCATGTATGATCAACCTCTCAAACAACTTGTAACAAATCTATCTTGGATTCTTTTCAACAGCAAATCAAACATGTGAATTAGGTCACAAGCTTCCATTATTCAACCTTAGAGGATCATAGCCAAAGGCCAAATGATCACCTAAAGAATGATCATTAAACAGTGCAAATGCTTGGGATAAGAAAATAAAGGGTAGGACAAATTTGGGGTATGACAATATGTTATGTATGCACGTCATGCTATGTTATGTATGCATGTTTAGAATTTGTATGGTGTAATTCTCCACATTCATGGATATGTTACGCGGGATATGATGTATAAATGCAATGTTATGGATGATTCGTCCCTGAAGAATAAGGCTTATTTTCTTTTGGTGAAAAGTTGAGCGGGACCTTCGGAAAGTGGCTTTTGAAGGCTGGCTTTTGGAATTGTTAATGAGGATGGGTTATTTGTAGGGTGCCAAGGAAAGTTAGGCTTTTGTGAGGTGCCAAGTAGGATTGGACTTTGCGAGGTAAATACCAAGTGCGGTTGGGATTTTTGTAAATATTAGATTCATGTTGTGGGAATGTGATAGTTTAATGAGATGATATGCATGGTATGATGCTAGAGGGTAGCGACATGATTAATGCATGACAATGATTTAAATGTTTCAACAAATTCCCCTCTAGGGTGGGTCATGGGTGGTTATGCCTTAGAGAGGTTGTTCATGTAACCAGGATATTTGTCAAAAGGTGGTAGAGTATTACGTCAACATGACTTCCCGATACTCGTTTCAAACTTGTTGATTGTTGATGTACGACAGATCTTGTATGTGCGGCCTTAGAAGTATGGAGAGGGTTTGCCCCTGCAGGATCCTGTATTTGCCCCAAACTGTTGGGACTTTGAAAGAGTTGCATGAATATGGATTTTGAAGCAGTTTGGCCATACTATTTTGATCTTTGAAAGCATTATGCCCCTGATTAACCGACTCTTAGAATGGTTGAACTTACTGTGCTTTTGAGGCGGCATGCCCTAGGATGAGCCTTGGATAAATTCACCCTTAATCAACTTTTGGAATGATTTACCCCTGACGAACCGCTTTTTAAAGCAATTTCTTTTGATTATGCCTTGCAGCGGTTTGTCCCAAATTAATACAGCCTTGTAGGCTATTGCCCTTATTTGTAGGTCTTCTGAAGGATTTGCCTGAAAAGGAACTTGTATCCCAACATGCTTTGATACGACCTTGCTATGAACTGTCCCAGTATTTGAATCTTTGAAAAGTATGCCCCTGATTAGATGACTTTTGGAGTGATTGGTCTCACTATGCTCTTGAATCAGTATGCCCCAGTATGAGAGTCTTTAAAAGCATGCCTCTAATCATTAGGGTCATGGAGGTGATTTGTCATAGGCATGTCAAATATTGAAATGTTTTTCCCCTAATCAATAGGATCTTCAAATGATCTTCCCATAATTATAAGGATTTGCATCCTAATTGGAAGGATCCTTGGGTGACTTGCCCCTAATCAGAAATGTCTCAAAGTGGGATGCCCCTGATCAGATCATTGTTGATATTTCCTTGGTTCTAAGTATTGATTTGTGAGTAAAATGTTCCTTTTGAAAAGTAATTCTAACGCAATGCATATGCAAATTTTTTAAAATCGAAAAATCATTATGGAAAACAGGTGGTATGTAGGTGGACGATATTTGGCCATGAGATTGGCACGAATGAAGGCATGAAAAAACAATATGGTTAGTGATGATTTAACAAACATTCGAAGTCAGTCTAACACAAATTTTGATGAGTATGCTTTCATAGTGAACTTAGCTTCATTAGGAATTTTGAAGGTTGTAATGTGGCATGGTTCACGGTTTAAGAAACAAAGGATATAAGGCTCAAATTTAAATTTTAACCCACCCCATTCTTTTTAATGATCTTCATTCCTAAATCCAATTACCTCAACAAATGCGTTCAGTCAGCAAGAGAATTTTTGTAGATGATGATAGAGGTAGATGTAATGGTTCAAGCATTGATGAGATTTTTAAGGTGGCACTCACCTACTTTCACTTTTCCTTTTTTCCCTTTTTTAAACTAGTTTTTAATCCATATTTTTGCAGGGACCAATTATTCTGAATTTGTGGCCCATCGGGATGCCCTAACTTTTGCCTAAGTCAGCTCCTTTTTAGTTTTTGACTTAGCGGGCTTTTTTTTTTAAATGATGGCCTAACTTTTTCCTAAGTCAAAATTTTTCTGGTTGTTTCCTTTTTTTACTTAGCGTGCTCTTTTTGGAACAACTCTTGTGTGATTTTGCTTTTGATTTCGGAAGTTGTGATTGTCATGTTCGCTATTGTGAGCTTTTGTATTTTTACTGCTTCCTCGATGTTGGATGTTGTGTGCAAGGTATGCTTGAACCTCTTATTGAAGTGATTATATATAATGATTCTCTTGATATCAGAATGCATCATTGACTTAATTGAAGAACTACTTTGTCCTTGGTTAAGATTAAGGGTTTTTATGAATAGAAAAAGAAACACCAACTTCTGGCTCGAGGGGGTTGACTACAGATTATCTCCTTATTTCTCCAGTGTTTGGGAAGTGAAACAATGCCTTACATCGTCATCCATGTCTTACTATTAAAACATACATTAGTGAATTTGGTTGTTTATTACACCACTATTCTCCTATGTTCGTTAATAGGTGAAAAACAAAATGAAAAGGCATTGATTTTTTATTTATTTAATTTTTTACGATGGCATAAGAAAGAATGGAAACAAATGAATTGATTCCAAAAATATGCATGCTTCTTTTATTAGAATTACTCATCAAAGCGTACAACTTTAGAACAAATACAAAACTTAGCAACAAAGAAATTGCAAATAGAGATGATAAAGGTCTAATGATCCTAGAAGTGAGCTTTCTTGTTGAGCCACCAACTTTAGGAGATGCTTCTTAAAGTTCTTGCAGATTTTGAAAGGGGTGACCGTTCACTAATGGGACTCCTCTTTCGAAAGTCAATTGCAGGTATATGCTTTATGCTCATAACTTGCAGGATCTGAGTAGGATCGAGTGATTGTGGCTTCACTTAGGCATCTTTTGCGTAAGTCGTGAGACATTAGTATAAGATCCAATTTCCTTCCAAACTTCCTTTGTTGAAGCACACAAGGTTGCTACTGAAATAGATATTGTTGGAGAATTTGTTGCGGAGGCATCATCCAGGTTTGATGCCTTTGAGGCTCTAGGTAGACCTATGACTGGCATGGTGAAGAGTTATCTTCTCTCTTCAATGGTACTTGCCCATCTTGAGTTCCTCCATAGCTTCTTAAGACATCATTCGAGTTCGTTCGTGAGTATCAGGAAGTATGATAGCTGGATGACAGTTGGATAAGGGTGAAAGCGGAAAGGGTATGCAAATGTATGTGTATGTATGCAAATGCATGAAAATGCATGGGTATGCAAAAACATTTGTCCTTCGCTTTTTAAGTATGCTGAAAGTTTTTTTCCATGGAGATGCAATGCAATGTGGGATTGGGATAAAGATAGACCCAAGGAAACCCAAACGGGTTTAGGGATAGTGACATACAAAAGGAAACCCCTGTGGGTTTAGGATAACTATGGACACAAGGAAACCCCTACGCTTTTAGGGATTGTGATGGATATAGAACCCACATATAGTTTTAAGGATAATTCTGAATATAAGGACACCTTGTTTAAGAAGGATCCTTATAGATAAGGATAATGATCGGCATGGGAAACCCAAACGAATTTAGGGATAAGTAAGGGTAACATGCAAACATGACC
The DNA here is from genome assembly GCA_022829125.1 of Lathyrus tuberosus. Lineage (NCBI taxonomy): Eukaryota > Viridiplantae > Streptophyta > Magnoliopsida > Fabales > Fabaceae > Lathyrus > Lathyrus tuberosus. The sequence continues at coordinate 13,044,451 of JALAZF010000139.1, read as the reverse complement.
TAGTTAAGGGAGTCTCCCTATAACAGGTTAGCTCTAGGTTTATACTACCCAATCCCCTCACTTATAGGCTCTAGGATTTTTGGATAATAGTCCTAGAGTCATGGATTATACATTTGTTTTACCATGAGAAGAAGCAATTCTTTCTACGGTAATCCTTCAGGATAAGTCTCATCTAGGCGGGACCTTATTAACGACCCTTGCAGGTTGAAAATATAAGGTCACCATAAGTGGAATGGGTTCTGGAAGAGGTCCCTAGAGTCATGGATCAAATTCAAGGTTTCATCATGAAGAAGTGCTAGCCAACTCATGACAAACTCTTTGAACTGGTCTACTCTATGCGGGATCCTCATTAAAGACCCCAATGGGATAAGAATCCACAATGTCCAAAACAAGACGATCCCTTACTTAACTTATTTTTTTCTCAAGCTCGGGTATAGAGCTTCTCACATATAAATCCCAACCAATTCTATGTATAATAATAATGAAATAAGATGAAATAGAAATAATAAGATAGAAAGAAAAAGAAAACAATTAAATAAATAAAACACAAAAATAAAATAGAAGCAAACGGGAAAGAAAGACAAACAAAACCCTAAAGCTAGAGATTAGGATGGACTCTTTTTAGGGAAGTAGGATTCTCCAGCAGAGTCTCCATCATCCTTTATTTGTTCCTACGAAACAGGGAAATAATGATAAAACCTAAGGATTAAGGCTGAGAGACTAAGTTCGGGAGTCGGTTAAGTGAGAGGAAGGTACTAGGCACCCCTCACATTTGTTGTACTCAACGATATTCTTTTTTAAGTTTAGGGTTATTACTTGCCTAAGGGAATGTTTGCGTATATGTTTATTTATTTATTTACAAGGAAATTATGTTATTATTTTTAAGAAAAGAATTGATTTAATTACAAAAGGGACCAAAAAAAGTTTTTTATGACTGTACTCGCTACAGTGTTACGACTATATGCCTACGTACCCTCATGTTTGATGAATAATTTTCCACACAAAAAAAGTATGAATAATTAAAAAAAAAAAAAAAGAACCATCAGAGAACCAACATTTGGTTAAATGATAAAAATGAAAAACGTGAAAAATAAAGTTGAGACCCTTTAAAATAGTTTGAGACTCTATAAAACTGTGTAGAAATTTTTGTGTAAAAACTGTTAGAAAATTAATATAAATCGAATGAATCAAGGCTAAAATCGTAAACGAAATCATTTTTCTTAAAAGTATTTCAAGCACTCTCAAATGTCTTAGAGTTGGAATGCATGAATACCCAGGATAATTCAACCTATACTCGAGTTTACACAAGATCGATGAAAACTCGAATGTAGGGAAGAGCATCTGAAATTGTAGTGAAGAGGATGTATGTTTTTGCTATATTTTTATGAATCCGAAATAAAGTATTTATAAGTCATATTGATGTTGTTTCACAAGGTTTCTACCCTTGGTGTAACAACTTCCTTTTACCAAGAATTACATGCTTTTGCCAAAAAAATTACTTTTACCAAAAGTTACATTGTTTCACTTACAACAACATTCTTCAAGAGTTGGATACTTTCATTCTGCAATACTTCACGAAATGTTGTCTATCTCCGAATTTAAACCTACTGTAACACTTCACAAGTATTGTTTATTTCTGATATCAAACCTACTACAACACTTTACACGTGTTGCCTATTTTTTAATTCAAAAATTAATCTTCATTTGAATATTTTCTTGTTATTTTGGAACATACTCAATATTAATTGTTAATAATTTACAACAATCCCCCACTTATTTTAATAATGACAAGACCAATTTTAGAAAAAGAGAAACAAAGAATGTTAGTACATTTAAGTATCTTTCGGTTTGAACTTAACCTTAGCAAGGATAACACAAAGTTTAATCAGAATGTCGGGTATTTATGCTTTGAACCATTATCCCTTGTGATTATACCAACGTTACCTTACACACATTCTTTAGCGCTTCTTTGCCTACATCTCTCGCCTAACACTATTTATAGTCACATGCTTTTTTTGTATTCGTGAATTTTTCATGAGAGAAACTCCAACTCTCACTTTGAGACGACACCATCTCGAAATTCACATAGGTGAAGTTCATATTGTATCATTTTCAATGAGACACATACCCTCGGTATTGAACTTCATTAAAAGTTTAAATAAAAACCCAACCCTCATTTTAAAGGTCAACATTATCACTAAATTTTTGACAAACATACAAATCAACGACTTGTTGTTACCCATTGAATCTTGAGGTTAATGTTTTGTTAACGTAAGATTGCATTGTCACCACTGTCGGAACTGTTACTCAAGGAGTTTCAATCCCATGCCTCTCGAGGTTGTTTTTACTAAGTCTATGGCTAGTGACTTAGTAAATGGATCAAGAAAATTATAGCTCGATCGTATATATTTAAATGATTACATCCTCAATCAATTTTCTTACGAAAGAATGTCTAAGTCTTACTTGCCTAGACTTTCGGCTATACACTTTTTTTATGATTTAGTTAAAGTAGTTTGACTACCACAATGTATGAATACCTTTGAAACATTGTCTTTAGCCAATGGAACTTCCAACATAAGGTCCCTCAACCATTTAGCTTCTTCACTAGCGAAAGCAAGAGCCTCGAACTCAAATTTTATGGTTGAGAAAGCTATCCACATTTATTCCTTGCTCTTCCAAGAAATTGAACCCCCGATAGTGTAAATATCCACCCAAATGTAGATTTATTACATCCAACACTTGATATCCAACTCGCATCGGTATATCCTTCTAATATGACAGAAAATATACCATAATGGAGGCCAATATTTTTGGTTTTTCATAAGATATCTGAAAATCCTAATGATGGCCTTCTAGTGCTCACCATTTGGATTGCTAGTAAAATCTACTCGTTTTACCAATTACAAATGCTATGTCGGGTCTAGTACGTTGCATGCACTTGTATATTCTAATTGAGCCACAAGTCTTCCATCATTCTTTTGAAGTTTGACACCAAGATAAAATGGAGAGGTCACTTTATTAAAGTGTAAGTGTTTGAACTCATCAAACACTTTCTCAACATAGTGTACTTGACTGAGTTCATAACCCGCACTATTTCGCTTTACTTTGATCCCCAAAAGTGTGTCAACTAGTTCAAGATCATTCATCTTGAATGTTGAAGTTAGAAACCTCATTGTTTATGAAATTCCATTCATCTCGTTGTTAATGATCAATCTATAATCAACATGGAGACAAATGAATATCACAATATTCTCACAGAACTTTGTGTACAAACACTTGTACCAAGAATCAGATGAAGAATGTTTTTAGATAATCATACATGATGATGCAAGAAGATTTTAGATGAAGTGAGAGATGAAATTATGAGCAATTTAAAGTAGTAAAGTATAAATTACAATGATCACTTTATTTATGTTCACTTGTCTCAAATCTTCACTTTAATTTATATGTTAAACCTTCTTGATCAACTTCATCATTGATGTGCATGACACTTTTGAACCTTTTCTTCTTTGATAATCTTTGTCTTCATCAAAATTGAACTAAATATAAGATGTATTTCTCATAATCTCCCCTTTTGATGATGACATACTCTTTGAATTCGTGTTTTGATAATGATTGAAAAGTCTCCCCAAGTTGTGTGTCTCTCCTTAATTGATGAATCTTGCAATGACAACAAGGACTTGACAAGTTTGCATGCCTTTTGTTCATTACCAAGAAGCACATAACCTTATGGTTTCTACTTGTAAATCTCCTCATCGAGATCTCCATTTAGTAATGTCGTTTTGATATTCATTTGATGAACTATAAGGTCATGCAAATAAGCTAATACAAACGATACTATAATTTCATTATGTTTGCTACTAGTGCATATGTGTTGAAATAACCAACACCTTCTTTTTGTCTAAAACCCTTGGTCATTAATCTAGACTTGTATGTGTTTAGTGTACCATCACACTATGATATTTCCTTCTAAACAACCATTTGCATCCAATCGATCTTAATTCTTTAGGTATATTGATAAATTTCCAAGCTTGATATGACATTGTTAAATTCATTTGTCTTGGATAGCATCCTTCTAAAAGGAGGAATCCTTTGAAACTACTGCTTCCTTATAAGTCCTAGGATCATCTTCCACTTGAAGAATAATATGAATCTTATGAACAAAATTCTTATCATTTCCTTCTACTAGATATAAGAAATAAGTCGAGAATTGATTTTATTCGGTCCTAGATCTTTAGCCTTTCGGACTTTCTTGCTTATTCTAAGTTCGAGTTTTGTTTCAACAATCCCTAAAGAACCTTCCTCGCAAGGTTCTTCATTTGTGGGAATTTCAAATTTCTTATCCTCCGTGATAAGGATCTCAAAATTCCACATTTTGCTATTCCATAGTTAAATTAGACTCCAAATTTAGACAACTATATAATCATGATTCATCTTTGGATGATCTTTATATGTCTTGTAATAATATGTCTCATTGAACACAAACATGTGTGAGAGCGAGAATTGTCTCTACAAGTCAATCTATGTTTTGATGATAACAATAAGTATTTGTGAAAGAACCATTTTATTGTCTAACGTGTGTTGTGTGCAGATCATAAGAACTAAAGACATCAGAACCAACATACACCAGCTAGATGTACTATGATTGAATATATATATATATATATATATATATATATATATATATATATATATATATATATATATATATATATATATATATATATATATATGCGAAGTTACTATGTGTGACTAAAGTCGCGAGAAGCAAGAACGCTTGTTTATCTAGTCATGATCAGTCAGATCCAAGGATGCCAAGATTGCTGTTGCAATGCTCTTGTGGATGCTCTCTGAAAGTGATTAAGATTATGAAGATAGCGAAGCTTCTGAAGAAGTACACTCAGAAAGAACCAAAGTTCTGAAGACTCCTATGACTTGAAGTTCTGATGGCTGAAGGCGCTGAAGACCAAGTGCAGAAAGAATCTGAAGACTGGCGAGTTCTGAAGATCAAGGTTTCAAACAAGAAGTTCTAAAGACTCTGAAGACAGGCTCTGAAGATTCGGAAGATGTAAAGCAGAAAAGGATAACGCTCTTAACGACCAAGTGCTGAAGTTATGAAGACTAATTCCTAACGGACTTCTTCAATTAACGGAAGACTTGAAGCATTAGATATTCTGCTATAAAGACTCCACTCATGCTTCATCAAATTAACATCAGAAGCTACTGAAGTTTCGAAGTCTAAATATTACCGTTGTGAGTTAAATATACACACTACCCAAGAAAAGATGTCTGGTCACTTCCTCCTCTGCAAAAAGAAGATGTGTCAGTACAACTCATTATATCACAACGTCTCTTTTCCAAACAACCAATAGTATTCTCTAACGGCTATATTTCTACTAGCTATTTAATGGAAAGAGTTTTTGCTTCTGATGTGTCGATCACTTGTAGAGTTATGAACTGAATGTTCATCTACAAAATTGACCAAGTCATTGTGTGAAGATAGCAACAACGATGAGTTCTCGTTGTAACACTTAAAATATTCAAAGCTGTCATTATTTCACTCATGGAAATTGTTGTTGAAACTCCAAAGAACAAACCAATACAACAACAACAATCAAACAGAAGTTGTTGATGAAGAAGACAACATTGAAGATCAGTCAAGTCATCAACCTACCTTCTCGTCAAAGCTACATTGAAGATCTAAAGCAAGGAGTTGCTGCTCAAAGCTTGCTCAACCAGAAGACGAAGAAGAAGAAGATCTACAAGATGTCTACAATCATAATATCAAATACATCTTTGTAGTTTCTTAGGAAAGCAAGGAGCTGATTGCTCAAAACTTGCTTGAACAGATGTGTGTGTTCTTTGTACTTAAACCTAGGAGAAACTTGCTTATTAAGAAGCACAATTTGTAATCTCCAGTTTTCTAATTCAACTAGATGAAATGAGACTCCTCAAGTGAACGTTATATCTTGATGGGATCCCTGAACGGTTCAGCTGTGAGTTGAGGCCCTTGAGTAGATCACGTGGTGATCAGATACTTGAGATGACAATGGCTGAGGGTCATTGTGGAAAATCCTGAAATATGGTCAGTAGCGTTATATTCATTGTGATGAATCCCTGAACGGCTAGCTGTGAAATCCCAGCAGTGGGTATGCTCGGTCAATGAACGTTATATCCTGTTGGATCCCTGAACGGTTCATTGTGTTGTTAGTCACAGTGCGGCTGTGCAAATGGTTAATCACCGGCGTGGCCCGTGCAAGTGTAATCATGATTTGATTATAGTGGATTAAGTCCTTGTGTTCAAGGCGAAATCACCTGAGGAGGGTGGACTGGATTAGCCCGCGTGGTGAACCAGGATATATCGTGTGTCCTTTACTCTCTTGCTTAGTATCTCTATTTATGTTTCAGCATTGAATATCAGAACCTCATATTAAGCAAAGTTAGAACCTTGCAACCTATCTCTGATAAGCTTTCGTACTGCAAGTTCTGAGTATCGTATCTTATGATCAGAACCTATACAGTTCTCATACTCTATAGTTAATAGATCAGAATCTCTCAACGAACATTGAAGGTTCTTGAGCGTCAAATAAACAAGATGCGAAAAGTTACAAAAAGAGTAAATACATAATTCAAACCCCCTTTCTTGTGCCTTTCTCGCACCTTCAATTGGTATCAGAGCTCTGGTTCTGTTATTGATTTACATCAAACACTTAACAGTGTCAAAAAAGATCCAGATGTGGTGCGTAGAAGTACTCTTGGTGAGATTGAAATCCACTTACAATTTCTGTAACAGTTCAGCAGTTAACTGTGTACAAAATTGTAATCAATCTGATTACTTCATGAGCATTTCACTGATTCGAGATGAAGCCTCACTAAAGTTGAAGAATCAGTTAAAAAGATAAATTCATCAGATAAAAGGAAGTATCTGTTGAATGCTCATTCTGGAAATTACGTGTGGATAAAACCACGTATATGATTAAAAGATGAATCATCAGAAAGCAAGAAATCTTGTTTGCTGAAGATTAATCCTTTATGAGTTTTTGAGATGTTTTCAAGAAACGGATTAGGTCCACCCTTGACTTTCTCGTTTAAAATTCATTCTGGATCTCTTCATGTAAAGAAGAAAGATTGTCGTTCTAAGACTTTGAATTTCAGAAAGAAATATGTTAAACTCAGAATCTGAAGAATTCAAATTATTAGAAATAATTCAATGTCAGAACCTGGAATGATCAAAAGATTCAATGAAGAACTGAATCCCAAAGATTCAGTAATTACTTGATTTCGAATGAACTCTTAAGATCTTAACTGGTTCAGTGATCAAGCTCCAACAATCTGAAATCATCCTAGTAAAGATCAAATGTTGATAATCTGATTTTCAACAGATCAAGTGTTCTCAGAACCACTTGTGCTATGAAATTAGATGTTATCATTTCAGGTATCTAGGTTCTCCAACTAAGATAGCGTTAATGATGTTTCGTTTAAAGAAATTATTTAAATCATAGATATGTGTGAACAACCCCGATTAAGTTGATCATTATTGTGAGAACAAGAAGGCTCATGCAAACCATGTCTAGTGATGTACACATGGGGCGTGATGATGTTCTAAACAAGTTCTGAAACAACTTTGAGGAACAAAGTCAGATGTTGATTTGTCAATTCCTTCTTGAAATAACCTCTCAAAGGTTCTCACTAATCTTGTGAAATCAATCATCGTTCAAAGACAGGAAACTCTCACAGATGCAAACTGAACTCAGGCTATGAAAGGAGAACTCAACCAATTCTCAAAGTTTGTCGTTTAAGATTCAGATCCATATCTTAAGAACTGTATCAGAACTAAACAGGTTTTATGGATCAAGGAAATGATAAGTGAGAAATATTCAAAACAGATGTAATCTGTTATTTATGAATGAGGTCATCAAATGAAATTTACTGTTCACTCAGTATTGCTCCCACGCATATGAGTGTCACCTTATCAAAAAGGATTGCATGGAATTGGCTAAGTTCAAATAAAATGGTCACTCTGATCATGCTAAGTCCTAATCTCGGTTACTGTAACCTAGAGAACTGATGGACAAGGTTGAACTAGAAAAGAGAGAAAGCTACAATTCAACTAGGATCACCTTCCAAGAAAATATTCTCTTCAGAAGTCAGAAGACAAGCTTATCTTGAAGAATCCAAGAAACATCTGCAGCTTACTCAAAAATAGGCAGAATCAGAAAGATGCTCAAAGCTTCAGGAGTCTGAAAGGAATGATTTCACGAAAAGTTTTAGCTAAAAGATCTTCTTCAAGAAGGTTAAGCATCCCTAATGTCGCGGTCGGCAAAATTTTCGAGTCGCCACCATATTTTTTTAAGGAAAATAAATGATAAACCTAAAATCCTAATCCTAAGGGCAGAGATTCCTAAGGTTTGAGAGTCAGTTAAGTGAGGGGAATGTGTTAGGCACCCCTCACCTCCATTGTACTCAATGGGATCCTCCTTAGATTTTAGGGTATGTTTGTTTGTTGTCTTTTTATTTATTTATTTACAAAAGAATCCTAAGTTTTTTATTAATGTACTCGCTAGGGTGTACAACCATATGCCTACGTACCTTCAATTTTGAAGGACCAGAGTAACCGTAGTTCACCTCCCCTATTCCTACCCCCTAATCCTATTCCTAACCCTAATCCCAAAATTTAATCCACTATTTATACTCTTAGATAAAGAGTTTTATCCCTTAATCTATTGTTTATACTCCTAGATAAGGAGTTTTATCCCTTAATCTATTATTTATACTCCTAGATAAGGAGTTATATCCCTTGTCCATTATTTATACTCTCGGACGAAGAGTTCTATCCCTTAATCCATTTATTTATACTCTCGGATATCAAGAGTTCTATCCCTTAATCCATTTATTTATACTCTTGGATATCAAGAGTTCTATCCCTTAATCCATTTATTTATACTCTCGGAGGAAGAGTTTTATCCCTTATCCATTATTTATACTCTCGGATGGAGAGTTCTATCCCTTATCCATTTATTTATACTCTCGGATATCAAGAGTTTTATCCCTTAATCCATTTATTTATACTCTCGGATATCAAGAGTTCTATCACTTAATCCATTTATTTATACTCTCGGATATCAAGAGTTCTATCCCTTAATCCATTTATTTATACTCTCGGATATCAAGAGTTCTATCCCTTAATCCATTTATTTATACTCTCGGATGGAGAGTTCTATCCCTTATCCCATCCCTTATTTAGGCTCTCGGACCAAGAGCATTATCCCAAGTTTAAATCCCTTTTTGTATCCTTTAAGAAGAATTTCCAAAATCCAAAACTTTATATTGAAAATATCCAAACAACCCCCTTTATTTCTCCCATTAAAATGTAATTTACCAAAAAAAATGTTGAATAGTCAAGTTAATTAAAAAACCTAATTTTATAATTAAGTTAAGGAATTAACTTAATTACAACAAAACCCTAAGAAAATTTTAATATTTAATTAAATAATTAAGTTAAGTAATTAACTTAATCATCACAAAAACCTAAATTTAAAAACCCAATTAAATAATTAAGTTAAGGAATTAACTTAATTATCACAAAAACCTAAATTTAAACCCAGTTAAATAGTTAAGTTAAGGAATTAACTTAATCATCACAAAAACCCTAAATTTAAAACCCAATTAAATAATTAAGCTAAGGAATTAACTTAATTATCTAAAAACCTAAATTTAAAAACCCCATTAAATAATTAAGTTAAGGAATTAACTTAATCAACACAAAAACCCTAAATTTAAAACCCAATTAAATAATTAAGTTAAGGAATTAACTTAATTATCTAAAAACCTAAATTTAAAAATCCCATTAAATAATTAAGTTAAGGAATTAACTTAATTATCTAAGAAGCCTAAATCAAAATTTTGTAACATAATTAAGTTAAGGAATTAACTTAATCATATGAAGAAAAACAAAAATTAAAAAATTAAATCCTAATTAAAAAAAATTAATTTATTGCTTTATTTTAGAAGACAGGGGGTGCATTTCCTTTGAATAAGCATTGGGCTTAAAAACTAGGGGGTGCTGGTAGTGTCTGGGCGCAAGGCCCAATCCCTAAAAAATCCAAGTCAGAAACCCAAAAAAAAAAACTCACGGTGGAGATGAACCCACTCGTTTGACTCTCCCTGACCGTCAGATTGATCTAGTGAGATCCACCCAGATCTCATTAGGATCGTCAGATGAACATACCCCATCCCAGTAAACCACACGAACGGCTGTGATGCAGGGTCAACGTAGGGAGCACGGTAGACTCAAGATTCATAGGATCGCCCGTTGACTAAGAGTCAACTGATCCAAACGCTGATGAACAAGCCACTTGTCATTCATCCAGCGACGCACAGAGAGAATATTTAAGCTCACTCTCTCTCAGATTCCTTCATTTCTCCACTTTGTTTCTCTCTCTAATTCTCACTCCCCCTCTCTCTAACTCTCACTTCTCTCGCTTCTCTCTACTTTCCTTCGCCGTCCCCCTTCCAACGGCCTCTAGCCACCGCCCAAAACACCTCTGACCACCACAGAACCCCCCCAAAACCCAGATCTCCGGTTGAAGTTCAACCGGGATCTTTAACCATGTTCATCTGGGTGATGAACATCAACCCAGAAAAACCCAGAAATCTATCCCCTACCAAGAACCCTAACCTAACCCTACGAACCTTAACCCCTTTTGATGAACCCTAACCTTCTCGAACCCAGAAACCCTCCTAGTTCTTCAGGGTTCGTAAGAACCCTAAGAACCCTAACCCAGAATTATGAACCATAACCCTATTTAAAACCCTAACCCTAAAAAGTTCCAGAAACTCAAATCGATTCAAACACACATGCAAACAACAATCAAGCAAATAAAAGCTAAGTGGTTACCTCCCTAGCCGTGACCGATTAAGCTGATTCTTATCCCTTTCTCTGTTTTCCAATTTCACTAATCCTTTTCCTTTTCTTTCGCAGGTGAATGATGGAGGTCAAGCTCAGAGGGATTAAGGTTCTGATGATGAACCCTAAGTCTCTATTTGAAGATCGTGAGCTTTAAGTGAGAGTTTGAAGGGATTCGTGCAGCAATTCCTTAGGGTTTCTTCCCCCTTTTTTGAATTTCCTTTTAGTTTTTATAGGCATAATTAGGTTTTAGAAATTTATTAGATTAGATTAGTTTAGGAATATTTGATTTGATTCATGTAATTCTGTTTCGATTAGATTTTGTAATTGGAAATATTTTAATGAAATTTGATTTGATTTGCTTTTGATTTCTGTTTTGATCTGATACAATCCCAATTCCGCGCACAATTAGGGTTAGCAATGGGGAAAGGGACGGCCCACTTGGGTCAACAATTGTGACCGAAAAACAATAATAAAATAAAAAATAATATTAATAATATGCTAAATAACTTCCTAACTAAAAAGCCATAAAAATGAAAAGCGTGGATAATAAAAAACATAATAATCTAAACCATATTATAAAATACTAATAATGATTAATCAACAACCTAATTAATAATAATCTTAAAAACCCGTAATAACCATGTCACTAGATGTCCTAATTACTAAAAATAAAAAACCTCAGCTTCTAAAAATAATTAATCCTGATGGCCCTTAAAGCCAATATGAAAATCCCTTAAAATGATCCAAAAATAATACTTATTATTTAATTAATTTTGTATAAAAAATAAATTCTAAAAAAAAACTAATTAATCTTACAATAATCTAAAAAAAATTCTAAGATGAAACCTCCCCCAATACTATCCTTAATAATTTATCTTAAAAAGCCAACTTTATTTTAAAATAAATGAGCAAAGTAAAATTAAACTTAAAAAAATTAGATCCTAAATAAAAAACCCTTGTATAAACCCCATACCCAAAAATGGGCCAACAAGTGCTAATGCAACCCCAAATCCCATTGGCGTTTAAATGACACCCCCTAGCAGAAAAACCCAAAAAAAGAGTGAGAAAAAAAACCCTGGTCAAAATTTAGGGTACTGCACCTAAGGTGTATCTTGAAGAATCTCAGAACCTTCAACTCTCTCTCAGAAGCAAGCCAAGTCTGAAAGAAGTTGATCAAAAGCTCAGAAGAATGCACTCATGTAAAAATACGAAGATTTCAAAATTCATCAGAATGAAGACCAAAGTCAAGACAAAAAGCACTCAGTTAAGTCTGAAAAATCTAGGGTACACTTTTCTCTTCACTAATAATCTGTTAAACTCATGAGATGCCTTAATTAGAATTCTTTCAAAACTTGTCATAGCATGCTTTACTAAGTAATTATTTAGGGATCCTTACATGTTTCTTTAGGGAAATATTCAACCAATAGAAAATCTGTTAAGCATAGATGAAAGAAATTGAAAACCCTTTAACAAAAATTACACACAAAAGAATACAATAATAATTGCGAATCTATTGAAACCACAACATATCTCTGACAACTTAATAAGATCTTACTAAAATCTTTTGAACTGTCCTCTAGTAAGAGATTTCCTCCATCAGCGTCTAGTCATATCCTACTACCCATAGGTATGCTTCAGTCAACACCTCTCTAGAACCTAATCCATATCTCTCTCTCTAACAAGAGTATCTGTTCATCCTAGCTAACCCTACTCATCAATAATACAAGTCTTATTTTATATATATATATATATTATCCTCAGTTTCTAATTTATTAAAACTCACACCTCTCTAACTCCTGACTTGATTTCCTCAAAAGACTTCCTCACCATTCTCATGGAAAACCAATCATTGACTCCAAGAACCTTCTTTGGCGATGACAACTCTCTTGAAATCATTAGTGAAAAACAACCTAAGCTAATGGATATTGATCATAATTTCCATCTAGGCATTCATTCGCAAAATTGGAACGAGTACATTCATATGCTTAGAAGTCCCATTTACCCAAACATCATAAAAACTTTTTGGATCAATGCTGCTGTCAGCCATGACGGTCTGACCATTTCTTCAGACATCTATGGTATTCCTCTCTCCTTCAACGCTTCAAAAATCGCTGAAGCCATTGAATGCCCACTGGAAGGCATCACTCCCAATCATGCATCCATTCGATGCACTTCTGATGCAAAATTACACTACTTGTTTGATAAAGGCTCTACCTTCGAACCTACTAATCCTGAGAAAATCCTGCCCCATTCCAGAGGCTGGTTTAAATTCATTCTGACAAACATCAAACCTCGAAGCATATACAAAAACTTTCTATATCATGATGACAAGCTCCTAATCATGTGTCTCCTTAAGCAAACTCGTATAAATCTGCCCCAAATTATATTTGACCATCTCAAGGACACCATTCTCGTGTCAAGAACTACCCTTGAAACTACGATCCCTTATGGAAGAATCTTAACTGAAGTGTTTTTCAAAACAGGAGTTATGCAGACAATTAGCAGGATTAGATGCGGTCCTGATATTTCCCTTATTGAAAACTCGTGTGAAACGTTTGACAGTGACTGGTTCTCAGAAAACAAATTAGTTGACAGTCTAAGATAGATGAGGATACTAGATGGTTAAGTGTATGCCTGTATCATTTATGGATATATATCTATGTTATCTTTTGTCTCACGTTATTTATAATATCTGGTACCCACTAATAAAAATTCTTAATAAACCATTAAAATATTGCATAAATGAAGTGTCCTGTTTTACAGCCCAAGAAATCTTCAGTAATAAAGTCTTTAACTTCCCAATAAATGAGTAACTGCTCCATTTTATTTTCCCACACGTTCACACCTTTTAGCATACCCTAATTAATCATGACCACCTAGGAAATAGTAAACTCAAATCTTGGTGTACCAATTTAGTCATTACACTCCTCACTCTCTTTTCACCTATAAATGATAGGATTCTACTTCGTCCTCGCTCATCCTCATCTAAACCAATTTTCATTCAGAATCTTCTGTGTGTTAACAAATGGCTTCTCCAACATTTAGAGGAAACGTAGAAATTCTAGAAGTTATCCCAGAGAAAAGACCAAACCTAGCTAGACTTCAAAATAATGGTCTGGAAATTGTAAGAAGCATGCAGATTCAATCTTGGAATAGTTATTATTCACTGCTAAATGGCCCTATCTTTCCAGTTCTTGTGAAAGAATTATGGAAATATGCCAGAATCAGTAATGATGGCAACACTATCTGGTCTGAAGTATATAGCTTTCCAATCACCATCTCTATTACCTCATTAGAAAAGCTCATAAATTGTGTCGCCTCTGGGGTCACTGTTGAAGATTTTCAATCTAACCTGAGCTTGGTAAAGAAATACAAGGTTTTATTTGATGATTCGGTTCCTTATGAACCAATCAACCCTGAGAAACTTCTTTCTTCACCCAGAACATGGTTCAGATTCTCTCTAACCAATCTTCGACCTCGTGCAACTGCAAGGAGCACGCTGTCCCAAGATGACAGAATATTCGTTTTCCTCCTAACACACCACTTTAAAATCAATCTTCCCAAAACTATTTTCAATCACCTGAAACATTCTATCAGAGTTTCAAGAACTCAGTTGAACTCTTACGTTCTTTACGTGAGAATAATATCTGAAATTATGCTAAAAGAGAAATTTTAGGGGTTAGTAAGGAGACTCGGACCAGAACCTTCAGTAACTGAGACAATGAAATTTTAAAATCTGATGTAGTGCAATGCTATGTTTAGTTGCTTATCGCTCTATTTTATGCTGATGTTTTTCTCACTCGGTCAATGAAAATATGATGTCTTCTATTTTGTTGCTTATCTGAAAAGATCACTTTACATCTATTAACCTTCAATTAATCTTTTGGCTTTCATCTATCCACCTTCAATTAAATACATGCTGAGTATAGATGTGTTTCCCTAAAATGAGTCTAATTGCTTTTGAATGTTTAAATGACTCTGTGACTCTGTAACTGAATATAAAAGACTACATGCTTAAATGCTCATATGCCCTGGCACTTTTTGATGATGTCAAAAAGGGGGAGAAATATATTGATTGATTTTGATTGAAAGAAGGAAATCTAAAGAATGCAGAACTCAAACAAAGTATTCTTATAAAATGCGTTACTACTAACGTTTGTTGTTTGATGTTATCCGAGGAACTCTAAACAAGTTCACTAGGCATTCTAAAGACAGGATAAGAAGAAGAACTACGATCATAGAATAAAGAATCAGATTAAGTAAGAAAACTCTGAAAGCAATCAAGGCAAAGTCTACATTTCAAGATGCTCACTCAGAAGTTCTGTGCAAATCAGAAGTCAAGAACTGTCTGAAGATCTGGATTAAAGATCCAAGCAAGAAACCATTCTGATGTTTATCAGGAGCCAATTTGAATTAAAGATGATTTGGTATCAGACTAAATCATCAATTGGAAATCAGATTCAGTACCCAAAGATTAGTATCAGACTCTCAATCAAAGCAAAGTTGTGGATTACTGTCATAGTACCTTCATTGGTATCCTATCAGTACACAAAGGAAATACTCTTCAAAGTAATATCAAAAGAACTCCTTCAGCATCAGAATCAACAAACTCTGGTATAAGAGTCAGCACATCATTTTTACATCTGACTAAAACAAGATGTACCAGATTCAGAATCAAACGTTGATTGATCACAAGTTTTAACCTTTAATTGGTATCTGATAAAAAATTAAGCTTTGATAATTTAACTGAGTTGTGACAATAACAAGGTCTGAAATAAACCTGTGTTCAAAGTCAAACTCTGAAAAGTCATGATCAACACTGGTGATTAAAATTAGAAACTCTGAATTTCAATTCTGAAAGATCCCAATACTTGACTTATGGAAATTAGGGGGAGATTACCCAGAAGACTAAAATGCAAAATCTAAAATTTTCATATAGCCTAAAACTCAGGGGGAGTGTCTCAAAAGACAGTTTCTGATATACAGCGAAGCTATGTTTATCAGTCGAAGAACTGCTCTAATTCTGTGCTCAATTGAATCTACTGAAAAGTAGAAATGCTTCAGACGACTCTGAAGATAACAAGCTCTGATATTACAACAAAGGAAACTGAGTTCTGAAGATCTGAAGATGGAAGTTCCATTGAACTAGTCCAGATGCTAAAGACTCTTCGTTTTCCTAAGGACAAGATAGAAAAGTAACTCTTTTCTATTTTCTGTTCTGGAAACTCAAGTTGTTACTCTGTATGTCTTTGGACTATATAAAATCCAAGATGATATCAGATAAAGCTTTGAGGATAACTCATTCAGGGGGAGTTGTTGTTCCACACTCTGAATTTGTTTGCTTTGGTGATTACCTTGTATAAAATGTTTAATCAAAATACTTGGTTTTGTCATCATAAAAAAGGGGGAGATTGTGAGAGCAAGAATTGTCTCTACAAGTCAATCTATGTTTTGATGATAACAATAAGTATTTGTGAAAGAACCATTTTATTGTCTAACGTGTGTTGTGTGCAGATCATAAGAACTAAAGACATCAGAACCAACATACACCAGCTAGATGTACTATGATTGAATATATATATATATATATATATGCAAAGTTACTATGTGTGACTAAAGTCGCGAGAAGCAAGAACGCTTGTTTATCTAGTCATGATCAGTCAGATCCAAGGATGCCAAGATTGTTGTTGCAATGCTCTTGTAGATGCTCTCTGAAAGTGATTAAGATTCTGAAGATAGCGAAGCTTCTGAAGAAGTACACTCAGAAAGAACCAAAGTTCTGAAGACTCCTATGACTTGAAGTTCTGATGGCTGAAGGCGCTGAAGACCAAGTGCAAAAAGAATCTGAAGACTGACGAGTTCTGAAGATCAAGGTTTCAAACAAGAAGTTCTGAAGACTCTGAAGACAGGCTCTGAAGATTCGGAAGACGTAAAGCAGAAAAGGATAACGCTCTTAACGACCAAGTGCTGAAGTTCTGAAGACTGATTCCTAATGGACTTCTTTAATTAACGGAAGACTTGAAGCATTAGATATTCTGCTATAAAGACTACACTCATGTTTCATCAAATTAACATCAGAAGCCACTGAAGTTTCAAAGTCTAAATATTACCGTTGTGAGTTAAATGTACACACTGCCCAAGAAAAGATGTCTGGTCACTTCCTCCTCTGCAAAAAGAAGATGTGTCAGTATAACTCATTATATCACAACGTCTTTTTCCAAACAGCCAACAGTATTCTCTAACGGCTATATTTCTACTAGCTATTTAATGGAAAGAGTTTTTGCTTCTGATGTGTCGATCACTTGTAGAGTTATGAACTGAATGTTCATCAACAAAATTGACCAAGTCATTGTGTGAAGATAGCAACAACGATGAGTTCTCTTTGTAACACTTAAAATATTCAAAGCTGTCATTATTTCACTCATGGCAATTATTGTTGAAACTCCAAAGAACAAACCAATACAACAACAACAATCAAACAGAAGCTGTTGATGAAGAAGACAACATTGAAGATCAGTCAAGTCATCAACCTACCTTCTCGTCAAAGCTACATTGAAGATCTGAAGTAAGGAGTTGATGCTCAAAGCTTGCTCAACCAGAAGACGAAGAAGAAGAAGATCTACAAGATGTCTACAATCATAATATCAAATACATCTTTGTAGTTTCTTAGGAAAGCAAGGAGCGGATTGCTCAAAACTTGCTTGAACACATGTGTGTGTTCTTTGTACTTAAACCTAGGAGAAACTTGCTTATTAAGAAGCACAATTTGTAATCTCCAGTTTGCCAATTCAACTAGATGAAATGAGACTCCTCAAGTGAACGTTATGTCCTGATGGGATCCCTAAACGGTTCAGCTGGGAGTTGAGGCCCTTGAGTAGATCACGTGGTGATCAGTTACTTGAGATGACAATGGCTGAGGGTCATTGTGGAAAATCCTGAAATATGGTCAGTAGCGTTATATTCATTGTGATGAATCCCTGAACGGCTAGCTGTGAAATCCCAGCAGTGGGTCTGCTCGGTCAATGAACGTTATATCCTATTGGATCCCTGAACGGTTCATTGTGTTGTTAGTCACAGCGCGGCTGTGCAAATGGTTAGTCACCGGCGTGGCCCGTACAAGTGTAATCATAATTTGATTATAGTGGATTAAGTCCTTGTGTTCAAGGCGAAATTACCTGAGGAGGGTGGACTGGATTAGCCCGCGTGGTGAACCAGGATATATCGTGTGTCCTTTACTCTCTTGCTTAGTATCTCTATTTATGTTTCAGCATTGAATATCAGAACCTCATATTAAGCAAAGTCAGAACCTTGCACCCTATTTCTGATAAGCTTCCGCACTGCAAGTTCTGAGTATCGTATCTTATGATCAGAACCTATACGGTTCTCATACTCTATAGTTAATAGATCAGAATCTCTCAACGAACATTGAAGGTTCTTGAGCGTCAAATCAACAAGATGCGAAAAGTTATAAGAAGAGTAAATACACAATTCAAACCCCAATTTCTTGTGTCTTTCTCGCACCTTCAACATGTTATTCACATATAATCCAAATCAAAATTCAATCGCATAATTTGAAATCATGAACTTTTAATAAATTTTATCATAAATTTATAGCTCAATTAATTCAATATTAGACGATACACTTTTTACTTCAAAATTAAATAATAGATTGAAGTTTATAATCAAATTCAATCAAAATTTGAAATTATAACTTCGATGAATGTGAGCACCGGTGATTAACAAATTCTACTTTAAAACAATTTCAAGATATAAGTGTATAATTTAATAAATTAATTAAAACATTCAAAATCTCTGATTATTTGTGAAGAAGATAAATCCTTTGACCAAATTAGATTATATAAATTACTGTAATATCTTCGTTACAATACGAAGATTCATTAACTATTCAATCTTCCATTGATTTGTGTAAAATCACATCAATCATGCAATGCATAAAACTTAATATATATATATATATATATATATATATATATATATATATATATATATATATATATATATATATATATAATTGTTGCATAATATTTTCTTATATATCAACAAAGATTCTTTTATATGATTTTAGTCAAATTATATGAGTTTGTGGCGGTAAGATATTCCAACTAATGACATTAAAATTTGGAGACCACAATCAAAATAGAATAGCAGATTGAATACATATATAATTAAAATAAAGAGATTCAAAAGTGTAATGTAGTTAATATGATATTAAATTAAAATAAAATATTTTTCTTCCATTTTATGTTTTTCCGTGTTGCTCTATCGGTACTGGTAAAATGAAAAGGCGAGATTAGTTAAATGTTGAAAATTCAATAATTGAAGTGTTTCATATCATCAACGAACGTTTATCTACATCAAAGTAGGCTGGAACATCTTACCGCCACAAACCCATATAATTTGACTAAAATCATATAAAAGAATCTTTGTTGATATATAAGAAAATATTATGCAAGAGTTTTACTTAAGAGTACTCTGGTGTAGATTTCCTAGCGTTCTATTCGGATCTTCTTGGAGTTTAGACTTTTGTTGGTTTGGAGTTGGGGAGTAATGTCTGGTAGTTTGTTTTTTTTTTTATTCGAGCGAATACCCCTTGTATTCAAATTAATTCAATTTGCTTTCTGGAAAAAAAAAAAAGCTACACCAGAGTACTCTTAATGCAATAAGTAAAAGAAATGTAATAAAAATAGTCAAATCTCCATAATCAATTTAATTAATCACTTTCGTCATTGTCAAGGACAATGGTTTGCCTGCACGGATCATGAATTATTCTAATTTTTTATGTGAAATAATAAGACGTACCCAGATTTATAACAACGATTTTTTTAAGACCTTAACACAATAATTCATCATTTGATATTTGAAACGGAAAGTCTCTATTGCCATTATTTAAAATACTTTTAAGATCGTTAGAAAATTAATATAAACTGAATGGATCAAGGTTATAATCGTGAACGAAATCATTTTTTTTTTAAATATTTCAAGCACTCTCAAATGTCTTAGAGTTGTAACGCATGAATAGCCATGATAATTCAACTTATACTCGTGTTTGCACAAGACCGATAAAAATTCAAATGTAGGGAAGAGTGTGTGGAATTTCTTTGAAGAGGATGTATGTTTTTGTTATATTTTTCTGAATTCGGAATGAAGTATTTATAAGGCATATTGATATTGTTTCACAAGGCTGCGACCCTTAGTGAAACAACTTCCTTTTACCAAGAGTTACATGCTTTTGCCAAAAAATTACTTTTACCAAAAGTTACATTGTTTCGCTTACAACAACATTCTTCAAGAGTTGTGTTGTGAATTTATGTCGCCAATAAACAAACAAATTTATGAGAAAAAGATTGAGTTTCTTGAACAAACACAAGAAACCCTATTAGGTTTCACAAAGAAAAAGAGAAGAAGGAAGAAGAATAGAGAATTAGATAAATTTGTTTTACTATGCACTTTCTCAATAAGTGTTCAAAGATTACAAGTGAATAACAACAATTAACCTCTCTCAACAACCTGGGAGAACTAGTCTATTTATAGACTACTAAGTTAACTTATATTACAAGCTAACTTAACATTTAGGGTTACAAGCAAGGCCCAATTCGACATGCTAATAATCCTAGCATTTCGACTACTGCATGTTTGAGCATACTTCAACTACAACATACAAGATCAGTATGTGAACAGACTTCGACTTCATACTAAACCTTCTATCAGACCATGAAGCTATCCTTGTCGAGACTAGAGTTTGATCCAAAATACCACAAATCTCCACCTTGGAACAAACTCTACACAAAACAAGGGAACACACTAGCTTTCATCATGTAGCTTTATCAACTTCATACAGTGGAAAAACTTGCTACTCGACAATGTCTTGGTGATCATATTAACAAGATTGTCATCAGTCGAAACCTTCAGCACTTGGAATTCTCCACACTTGATTATCTCTGTAATGAAGTGCAACCTCACATCAATGTGCTTAGTTCGCTTATGATAGGCTGAATTCTTTGACAGGTGTATTTTAATTTGACTATCACATTAAATAGTGATAACTCGACCTTGAAGTTTCAACTCCTTAGCAAAATCTTCAAGCCACAATGCTTCTTTCACAGCTTCAGTGAGGGCAATATATTATGCTTCAGTGGTTAATAAGGCAACAACCTTATGAAGTGTCGCTTTCCAACTGATTGATGTGCCAAACATAGTGAACACATATCCAGAAATAGATTTTCTGGAATCCATACAAACTGCATAATCAGAGTTGACAAATCCTTCGATTTCGACTTTGCTATCATCACCACAGGCTCCACCATAAATCAAGACTTTTTTGAGAGACCCATTGATGTATCTAAGAATCCACTTTAAAGCTTGCCAGTGCGACTTCCCAAGATTGACCATATCCTTTCTTACAAGGCTTACTCCATACGCTATGTCTGGCCTCGTACAGACCATAACATACATCAAAGAACCTACTATACTATCATATGTGATGCTATTTATATAGGCTCTTTCGACTTCAGTAATAGGACTTTGAGTCGTACTCAGCTTCTGTAGCGGGCGATTTCTGTCGGTGACGCGACCACCTTAGCGCTGGTTTTTCCCACCGCAATGGTAGGAGGGGGTGTTACTTTCTGATTTCTTATTTATCCCATGGAGCTGGAAGGGAAAAGGAAGTTATCTAAAACTAACCTTGCACGCGAATGTTTAACTAAACAAACACTTAAAGAGATTGGGGGTCCGGGGTCAGGTTATACAATGGGGAGTTGTCAATTACACATCCTATATGTGGTTATCCACAGGATATTAGTTTTAGGTTTCGATTTATACTTGATGGTGTTTATCCGTTAATGGGTTGGGAAAGTTTCTTGGGAAATATGAGTGAGAGAGAGAAGGTTTTTGCTTAGTATGCTCGCTAAGATTTTGCAATCTTGTGCCTACGTATTCCCGTTTAAACGAAACAGGGAAATCAGAGCAATCGTAGTTCCTCCTATTCTAAAGGAGGAAAAAGATATTTGGTGTCTTGTTCAAAGCCCAAGATTGAAGCTAAAAGGTTTATTTGTGTCTTGTTCAAAGCCCAAGATTAAAGCTAAAAGGCTTAATTGAGAGAGAACTTGTCATCTCTAAAGAGGTATTGTTGATTTTGGTGTGCCTTGATTAAAGCCCAAGGTTGAAGCTAAGAGGTTGATGGACTCCACTGGGGAAATCCTTACCCAAAGCCTAAGAGGAGGCTGGGTAAGACCAACTCAACAAGAGAGTGTGTATATTGGTGTCTTGTACAAGGCCCAAGATTGAGGAAAAAAAGAGACTGACCATTTTGGGGATATCGTTATACAAAGCCTAAGAGGAGGCTGAAAGTTTGACTTTTCCGAGGAAAATATTTTGTCTGTCTTGTACAAAGCCCAAGATTGAGGCTAAAAAGGGAAATTTAACTGACTTGGGTGAGGATATTTTTTATGTGTCTTGTACAAAACCCAAGATTGACGCTGAAATGAGTTTGACTCTGCTTGGGAAATCATTCCTCAAAGCCTAAAAGAAGGCTGGGAGGAAGTGACTTCGCTGGGGGAAGATGTTTGTCCCGAGCTTAAGAGATGAAGATTTATGTCTTGTACAAAGCCGAAAATTGAGGCTAAAAGGGTTTGACTCAACAAGAGAGTGCTTTTATCTGTCCTGTAAAAGCCCAGGATTGTGGCTGAACAAACTGGAGAAATCATTCTTCCTAAGAGTAGGATGACTTCTGCTAGGGGAAATCTTTATGCCTAGCCTAGGAGGAGGCTGGAAAAGATTGACTCAACAAGAGAGTGTTTGACTCAACAAGATAGTCTGAAAGTTGATTGACTCAACCAGAGAGTCTGAGAAGGTGATTAACTCAACAAGAGAGTCTGCCAAGGTTACTGACTCAACAAGAGAGTCTGAAAGTTATTGACTCAACAAGAGAGTCTAAAAAGGTTAGCTCTGCTGGGGAGAATCATTGTACAAAGCCCAAGAGGAGGCTAACTGTGCTGAGGAAAGGTCCTTATACAAAGCCTAAGAGGAGGCTAGCTTTCTTCTAGGGATTATTGAGATCCCGAGGCAGGTCCAAGTAGGGAATCAACTTTTACTGAGAATTATAGAAGAGTTGAGATATCAGATGCCTTGAGGTTCTGATGATAGGCTGGCCCTAGCTGGGGAAATTTAGGATGAAAGACTGAGTTTTAGATCCTATGAGAGTTTTTATCCCTACTGGGGATTGATCGGGTGATCAAGGTTTCTTCCTATGTCTTATAGGGAACTTGAGAATGTCTTTGAGACTCAAGGGGATTTAGACTGTCCAAGTCTATTGGTATGGAAGAGTTTTATCTTTTGTATGATGCCTCTAAGGGAGGCTGACTCTTTTAAGGGATGAGTATCAACCCTAAAATAGTGTGAGATTTGACACTGGAAAGACTGCTCTAGCAAAGGATGACTAAGTTCTATCTTATACCTTTAAGAGGTCTTCAGGGTCCTTGTATTAAGCCCAAGAGAAGGCATGAAAACTTCTATGAAGCCGAAGGGTCCTTGTACAAAGCTCAAGAGGTGTGTGTATGATGTTCCAGATGTGATTTTGTGTTATGGATCACTCACATATGATGTTTATGAGGTGTGTGTATGATTGGTTTGGTTGGAATTGCTCTCAAACTCAAAACCCTATAGTGACTTGAGTTAGAAGGCAAAATTGGAGTGAAAGTGGAGATTTTGAGGAAAGCATCAGTTTGGGTGCTTTGGTGTACTCAAACTGATCACAATTGAGGTCTATTTATAGTGGAGCAAGTTTGTTTTGCAAGCAATAATGAATGGTAACTGGTACAGGTCTGTGGCCAATTGTGATCAAATGGAATCTCAAGTTTCCTCTAGCCATTGACTTGAGGTTAGAGCACAGGCCTAAGGTTCTTTGGTTCAGGGATAAGTCTTGACTAAACTTGGATAACATTGTCTTGATGAATGCCACCTCTATGCATCAGTTAAATGCTTTGAGACAAAATTGAATATTTGAAGCATCTTGAATTCTAGGGATGACATGCCTAAACATATATTCATGGACTTGTGAGGTTTATGGATCAGTGTTTGTTCCTTGGTTGTTCTCCCTTGAGGTGTGCAGATGGATAACCATGTTTATTTTTGCACAATTTGATCAATTCGAGCCCTAATGCACAAATCTGCCTTGCCAAGACAGTTTGCAGCAAGGCATGTTGCAGTTGTCATAACCCCTAGCTCAGGTGGAGTTTGATGGAGTTCTTGGTCATTTTGGAAAGCTAAAATATCATATTTCAACATGATGTCCAACTTTGGTTTTGATCCAACTTGAATTACAATGAAAAATTCCTCTACATTTTGGAAAAAAACAAGGCAGATTCTGACTTAGTGAAAATTTCACTAAGTGTTGGAAATGTATCATTTTCATGTTTTTAGCCACTTTGATCACTTCATAACTTAAAATCCATGAGGAATTGGAATGAGATGTGGTTGACACTTTTGAAGTGTGCAATGAGAGCTACAAATCCAGCTTTGGACCATCCAAAATGGTTCCTTGGATCTCAAGTTATGGTCCTTGGAAGTTGGTACCCTAGCCACTTTGTTCCATAACTTAGAAAAATTCTAAGTTTTTTATGGTTACCCCTTTTACAAGTTAACTCGTTTTCTTTGGTTTTTCTTGATGAATGATGATTCAAATCACATATTAACATTGTTTTAGGGTTAAAGAACCTTGGTTGACCAAAAATTCAAAAAGTTAAACTTTGGGATTTTTGTACAGTTGACTTTTTATCGGATGAAATCCAAACTGTGTGATCCTTTGTGAAATCAAGCCCTTGACCTAAATCAAACCTAATTGATGGATTCCATAGGTGCTATAGGGTGTATTGAATCATGTCCCAAGGTTTGGGAGCATGTCCTGGTCAAAAGTCAAAGATACAGTTGACTTTTTTTCAAAACCCTAATTGTGGTTCAGATGAAACTGAAACTTGTGAATCAAGCTTCTTGGATTAATCCATTGTTGCAAATGGATCCATGTAGTGTATTGAAGCCCCTCAAATCATGTCTTGAGGTCTTGGCTCATGTTTTGTCCCAAAAGTCAACTTAGGGGTAAATTAGGTCAAGAAACCCTAATTCTTGATTTTTGGTAAATGCATCCTCTGAGGTTAAATTGACTTGACGATTGGGTCCATGAGGTCCCTTAGAGTATCTGGGTTATGCTTTGAAGTATTGGCTCATGCCTAGAGGAAGAATTCCATCTGGAGGCCTTGGTCGACCAAAACCTTAATTTGGTGACACTGGCGATCTTAAGGCTTAATCCATTTGGAATGTTGCACCCTTGTGCTTGATTCTTGATGTGGGAGTCCTCTTGATTATTTATGGATTAGACAAGTTGAAGATCATGTCATTTCTTGATTGATCCTTTGTCTAAGTGCTCTGAGAGGGCTTGAAACCCTAATTCTTGACTGTGGTGAATACTCAACCACCTTTAAGGAGATTGATGAGGCATGATGGTTCATCCATATTGTGATGATGATTTGCACAACGATGGGAAATCTTGGTGGTCAAATTTGGGGTATGACAGATGCCCCTATTTAATCATCTTGGACCCGGAGGTGTGAATGGCGAAGGTATTCGGGCATTCAGGGTGCAAGAGGATTAAATATCGGAATACCCGAAATTTTGATGGTGGTTATGAATGGCAGTTTGCTCATCCATATTCGTTTGCTAAGCAATGATGCTTAGAAAAGGGTAAAAACTTCCCCTCGATCCTGGTCTTTAGCCAAGGAACTGGTATTAATTTTTTGATAAACTTCCCCTCGATCCTGGTATTCAGCCAAGGAACTGGTCTCAGTTTCTGATATAAACTTCCCCTCGATCCCGGTCTTCAACCACAGAACTGGTCTCAGTTTCTGATATAAACTTCCCCTTGATCCAGGTCTTCAGCCACAGAACTGGTCTCGGTTTCTTTTGTCAATAAACTTTCTTGACAAGGGACGCTATTTGTAGCGGTTTTCCTCAAACTTCTCGCCGAATTTTTCTGGAGAGATGCCATTTGAGAGGAAAAAGTTTTGATGTCAGACTTGCTGGGGGAACCCATTCGTCTGAGCTGTAGAGGTGTACAAACTTCTCTGTTGGAGATGCCATTTATTGACTCTACTGGGGAACACGAGTCTCTTGAGAGACTGTTTCCGGCTTGAGGATATTACATCATACTTTTCCTCGAGATCTTTTCGAAGAAATGCCATGTGATGTAATCCCGTTTCGAGGTGCTAATGACCTCATGAACATTGACTCTCTTGGGGAGAAAAATCAATGTGTTGCTGAGAGTCTCTAGTCACGAGGCTTTCTCTGGGGATCTTCCTTAATCCGGGAAAGCGAAGATATCATCTTCAATGGCGAAGAGTGACATTTGTCGAAGGTTTTCTTGTCTTTCAGAGGTTCAAGTTATCAAAGTGGTCAAGGGTCATTTCCATTCCAGAAATAAATCAGGGGAGAGATTGCTTATGTGATTCGCTTCTTGACGAGGAAAGAACTGACAACTCGATTGACAAGAGGACTTTACCACTTAGAGTTAAGACTAACTAGAGTGATAGTGATGCACTATGAATATGAATGCCAATCAATAATGCATGATGTATGTATGTTTATGCTGACAAAACTGATGCGACATACAGACTAATAGACGAACACGACTGGATACTCGACCACTGCAGGGGACGAAGGAGTATCTTCGGTTTAAGATAGCAATTCTGCCTTACTTAGGAGAGATAGTCCATGTGGGGAACAACGTTGGTCGGGCTTAGGAGATAAGAACTCTGTCGAGGACGTCAGATGAAACATGGTCTCTGACACAGTTGATCCTTCATTCAGGCGTACTGGTTCAGAAGGTGTACTTTGATTATGCACTTTGAAGCCTAATCGCCTTTGGAGAAGCAATCAATGTTCTTTCGATGTTCAACAGTCAAAAGCATTGCCATCTTTATTTTAAAAGCGGAAAAATTTGACAAGTAAATTCATTTTTGTTTTATTTCAAGAATCGTTAATCATGTTAAAAATGTCGTTCTGTAAAGCTAAAACAAATAAGAATTGCAAACAAAAGCTCTAAAGCTCAAATTTTATTGATAGGATGGAAATCAGCCAAACGCGTGATTCCATAGAGTATTTACAAAGTTAGAAAATGGTAATTTAAGGGAGAAGGGCTACATTGAAACATGACGACCGCTATCCTTCTACCAACTTTGAATTCTGGATATCCTAAGCTTCCGTCGAAGATGACCTTGACTAGAGTTTTCCTGATGGATGACATTGTTGCTGAGGGATTGAACTGATCAGACGTAGTTACTTGCCATGAATCCCTAATTTTTTCCTGGATTATACTTTGAGATTTCCAATCCATCGGGATGATGATTTTTTTTTTTGTCTCTAAATTTTGCCTGGACGCCCTTTCAGGTTTTCAATCCACTGAGACGTTTTTTATTTATTTAGGTGAAGTATTTCTTGACTACATCAACATTCGTGGGGTAGGAAAACTCTTCTCCATCCATGGTCGCGAGTCTCAAGGCGCCGCCTGAGAAGGCTTTCTTGACCACATAGGGGTCGTCATAATTCGGAGTCTATTTGCCCCGGGAATCAGTGAGAAATGATTGTATCTTCTTGAGCACAAGGTCTCCTTTCCTGAAGACACGAGGTCGGACCTTTTTGTCAAACGTCTTCTTTATCCTTTGTTGATACAACTGACCATGGCATAGAGCCGTTATTCGATTTTCTTCGATCAGATTCAGTTCATCGTGTCGACTTTGACACCACTCAGCTTCTATTAGCTTAGCTTCCATCAATACCCAGATCAATGGTATCTCAACTTCTATGGGAAACACTGCTTCCATGCCATATACTAGAGAGAAAGGGGTTGCCCATGTTGAAGTGCGGACAGATGTGCGATAACCGTGAAGAGCAAAGGGTAGCATCTCATGCCAGTCTTTGTAGGTTACAACCATCTTTTGGACAATATTCTTGATGTTCTTGTTAGCCGCTTCTACCGCTCCGTTTATCTTGGGTCGGTAGGGAGATGAGTTATGGTGTTCGATCTTGAACTCAGCACATAACTCTTTCATCATCTTGTTGTTCAGGTTGGATCCATTATCAATAACGATCTGGCTTAGAGCACCATAATGGCAGATGAGATTGTTTTTGATGAAACAGACTACCACCTGTCGGGTTACATTGGCGACGCTGCTTCGACCCACTTAGTGAAGTAGTCAATGGCTACCAGGATGAACCGATGTCCGTTTGAAGATTTTAGTTCAATCATGTCAATCATGTCGATTCCCCATATGGAAAAAGGCCATAGGGAAGAAAGAACTTTGAGATGCATTGGCGGTACATGGATTTTGTCTGAGTATATCTGACACTTGTGACACCTTCTCATGTACTTGTAGCAATCGGATTCCATTGTCAGCCAATAGTACCCTGTTCATAGAATTTTTCTCGCCATTGTGTGTCTGTTGGCATGAGTGCCAAAGGATCCTTCGTGAATTTCTTTTATCAGTATGTTTGCCTCTGGTCTGTCTACACATCGAAGCAAGACCATGTCAAAGTTTCTCTTATAGAGTGTATTACTGCTAAAAAAGAAGCTGCCTGCCAGTATTCTGAGAGTTTTCCTCTCTTTTCAGGATGCCCCGGGTGGGTATTCTTGTTTCTGAATGAAGCATTTGATATCGTGATACCAAGGTCTGACGTCTATGACTGCTTCAATCGCGAAGATGTAAGCGGGCCTCTCAAGGCGCATTATGTCGATCTTAGGTATGTCGTTCCATTGACCTACACTAATCATGGAAGAGAGAGTGGCTAATGCATCAGCCATGTGATTCTCTTCACGAGGGATATGATGAAACTCGATTCTGTTGAAGAAGGGTAACAACCTTCTCGCATAATCTTTGTAAGGAATCAGTCCTGATTGGTATGTGTTCCAATCTCCTTTGATCTGATTGATAACCAGGTCTGAGTCACTGTATACATCCAATTTCTTGATCCTTAAGTCGATTGCTTCTTCGAGGCCCATGATACAAGCTTCGTACTCAGCCTCGTTGTTTGTACACTTGAATGTTAGTCCGACAGTGAAAGGAATGTGGGTACTCTGAGGTGTTATGATGATTGCCCCAATTCCATTTCCATAATGATTAACAGCTCCGTCAAAGATTAGTCCCCATTGGGAACCTGGTTCTGGCCCTTCACTGGGTAGCGGTTCATTGCAATCTTTGATTTAAAAATACATGACATCTTTGTCTGGGAAGTCAAATCTGACTGATTCCTGATCGTCAATCGGTTGATGAGCCAAATGATCGGCTAGAACACTTCCTTTGACGGATTTCTGAGCATGGTACTCTATGTCATATTCTGATAACAACATCTGCAAACGGGCAATCCTTTCTGTGAGAGCAGGTTTTTCAAAGACGTACTTGATTGGATCCATTTCGGAGATTAACCAAGTAGTGTGACGAATCATATACTGGCGAAGACGTTTGGCTGCCCAAGCCAGAGCACAACAAGTTTTCTTAAGCATAGTGTACCGAGTCTCGCTGTCGGTAAATTTCTTGCTCAGATAGTAAATGGAGGACTCTTTCCTTTTGGTTTTGTCTTGTTGACCAAGTACACAGCCCATTGAGTCTTCCAAGACTGTTAAATAGATGATCAACGGTCTTCCCTCCACTTGAGGTGATAGAATCGGTGGATCTAACAGGTATTCCTTGATACTGTCGAAGGCAGTTTGACAATCTTCTGTCCAAACGCAATCCTGATTCTTTTTTAGTAATTTGAAAATCGGCGCGCATGTCGTGGTCATGAGGAATATAAATCTGGAAATGTAGTTCAGACGTGCCAAGAACCCCCTGACTTGTTTTTTAGTCTTTGGAGAAGGCATTTCTTGAATGGCCTTGACCTTGTCAGGATCAACCTCAATTCCTTTCTGGCTGACGATGAACCCTAGCAGTTTCCCAGAGCGAACACCAAATGTGCACTTATTGGGATTCAAGCGGAGTTTGTATTTTCTTATACGCTCGAATAGTTTTGACAGGTGGGTCACATGCTCTTCTTCTGTTTTAGATTTGGCAATCATATCATCGACATACACTTCGATTTCTTTGTGCATCATGTCGTGAAACAGAGTAGTCATGGCCCTTTGATAGGTTGCCTTGACGTTCTTCAAACCGAACGACATTACCTTGTAACAAAAAGTTCCCCATGGGGTGATGAATGAAGTTTTCTCCATATCTTTCGGTGCCATTTTTATCTGATTATAGCCCGAGAATCCATCCATGGAGGAGAATACTTTGAACTTTGCTGTACTGCCTACCAACATGTCAATGTGTGGTAAGTGTGAATGTAATAATAGGGGGGTGTTTTTATCATCTCCACAGGGATTGTCGATATACGATGCTTGCCTTTCAATAGTTGCGATGTTTTAAGTTCAATGGTTTCAAAAGGTTTTCAATTGTTGTTAACATTAATTAGTAGCAAAGAGTAATTGGTGACAAAGAGTTTGTAAAAGTTTTAAGAAAGCACGTCAAGGTTAGGTTTCGCTAATCCTTCTCACATATATATGATTAATCCAGCATATGAACTCAGTTTCTGACCAATACAACCGCGTATCCTCCCGACTAAGTTTATGTCTAAAGCAAAGTCGTGAGTATCGTTGTTTAGACCGTCAGATGATATCTCACACTAACAATCTAAACAACAATCGTTAAGGTCAACACAAAGCGAATAGCAAATCCCAAATCTATGTCTAGAGTTTGGTTTTTAAGAGATGAATTTGTTAGGTCATGATTTGTAGAATCTATGTCTAGAGCAATACAAATCACACATAAAGCATTAAGAGAAAATAACTTCATCTATATTGATCAAAGACTTTGTTCATACACAAAAGATCAAAAGCAATACATATAATCAGGATCAACTACTTCTAACCTCAACATTGAGTATTTAGTTACACATTCCCATGGTAGTTATGATGATAATTTGAAAGAGGAGATGAATGAACATCCACGTCGAATAATCGAGAATGGATGTGACTTCAGCTTCTCAAAGTGAAATTACACTCTTAGATGATCACAATACTGAAAACTATGATTTTGGATGAAAATGGACAAAAGATGCTTTACAAATAAAGTAAAAATCTATTTATACACATCAGAATTCTGCAGAATTCGCACTGCGAGTGCATCATTCGCACTGCGAATGAGAGAAAATGGCACCTTAAGTGCCTCTGAGACTTAAATCGCCCCAAGCATAAATCGTGGGTTCGCAGTGCGAACCATTCCTTCGCACAGCGAAGCATTCGCTAGCTCATTCGCACTGCGAACAAACCAGCGAGCCAGAACTTTCAAAATCCAATACTTACTGCCACCCTTCGCTAGAATTTTCGCACTGCAAAATAACCAGCGAACCCTCGCTAGGAGTTCGCAGTGCGAACTTTTGGTAATTTCAAAAGTGGAACTCTCTGCCACCATTCGCTGGCACCTTCGCTGACGTTCGCAGTGCGAACCTTCGCTGGTCCTTCGCCAGACTCTTCACACTGCGAATACCCTATTGCAGCTACAATTTCAGTGGCAACTTGCATCCACTCAATGTGTCTTACCATCTTGATCCTTTCATGCCTAAACCTGCACATTAACACATAAATTACAAGCTCCGCTCATGTATTCCCATATAAGCACTACAACACAATTTACCACTTAAATCAACCGATTCCACATGGAAAGTCATGAAAAATTCCAATTATTGCATACAAATATATAACATGTTTGACATCTAACAAACTCTCCCCAACTAACTCTTTGTTTGTCCTCAAGCAAAGTATGCCTCTCACGAGGATTTGCTCGAGCATTCAATTCCACCAAGACAAGATAACCGACTCAAATAAACAACAATCACAACAAAGCACAATTACTCAATCCAAGAACTTACCATGTAAAAGAACTTGACTCCTAAACAATTTTCAAACAATGTTTCAAGAGACAACTATATAATCATGCACATGTCACTCTACACTCCACTTCGGAAAAGGATTGAAGGAAAACGTGTATACAAACACGGGACCATTACACTCAAATGACAAATGATGCAAATACTAAACAATTCATACCATATCTCAATGATCACAAAAGAAATCATGGAAGCAAAAGATCACTAAGGACTTCAAGGTTGTAGCTTGGTCGGGTGAACAAAAAAGGGATATTTCTAAAGGCCATTGAAACGAAATTGCCGATGCACAAGAACATTCACTCTACAACGTATTCACAACACCACAACTTCAATCACTAATTTTTTTCATTACACCTTCACAAACTACCGCACAATTATTGAATCTCTTTTTTCATTCAAGCAAGCATTTTCTCATTTGTACACACATATACACACTATTCTATTTTCATGCTTGCTTAACTTTTTTTTTTCAAATTTTTGAGTAATTCACCCAACTTCTTTTCATTCTCCCCAACTAAGTTTTGACTCAACCTAAAGTGAATGTTCCTTGCTTCTTAAGGCAAGGGAGTCAATTTAAACAACAGCTCAAAGGTTCAAGAAGAAAACATTTTAAAAGCTCTTAAAAATTCCATGATGAACTCGACTTTTCACCTATGTACAATCCATAGTTCATCACTAAAAAAGATCTAACAATTTTTTGGCACAAAGGGGCTCACAAATTCTCGCTCCTCATGGGTAAATTACAATATGGAAATGGTTGTGCTCAATTTCAATCAAGTGCCTTGATCACTTCTTATACTTCTACAAAATCACAACATCACAAGATAAGGCATGAATTAAAAGTATAAAACAACATTAATCATCAATCCTTAGCATATATTAAAATTTGGAGGCTTCTTGTAACACCCCGATTTTTATTAATTAATTATTTATATTAATTATTGAGTGAATTTATTAAATATTGATTTATGTGATTTATCTAATTTATTTGAAATATTTGATTTACATGAATTACTTGACTTATTGAGTTTATATAAATTAATTGGTTTATTTAATTTGTGTGAATTAATTGATTTAAGTGATTAAATTAAAATATGTGATTTAATTTATTATTTGAAAATAAATTGAATTGTGGAATTTATCTAATTATTTATTTTAATTAGATTGTTAGTATTTAGTAAAATACTTAATCTATTATATTTTATATGATATTATAGTTGTTGGAAATTAGTGGGCTTTGTGGGAGGTGTTAACAGTAAAATTAATATTGGTGAGTTAGGCCTATTTTATTGAATGTATAGTAGGGTTTTAGTGTAGAAGTTGGTAAGGTTAGAAAGCAAAAATCTGAAAAGAGGAGGAAAAGGAGGAAGAGGAGAAGAAGAGAAAACCATAGAGCAAGAGAAAATCACCAAGAAATCTAAGGTAAGGGTGAGTTTTTCTCTCATTATTGGGGTTATTGGGTGTTGATTATTGGGTAGAAATAGTGTTAAAATAAAATCCCAAAATTTTTTATGAAATTGAATTTTAATTAGGTTAAGATTAAATTCTGAGATTATTAATTTGAGATGTTTAGAAATTGATTTTGGTGATAGGTTAGAAACACATTTAAGATTTGGGGTATCCTTTAAAACTGAAAAATTCTGAGATGAATATGTTCATTTTATTACTGTAGCGCCTGGCATTTGATAATAGTTTGGGAAATACAAAACTTAGCAGTTCAACCGGTCAATGATGTGATATTATATTGATGAACACATTCTAAAATATAGCTAACCAAGACATTTTTAGGTAAGCAGTCTAATAACGGATGTTTACTTACGTTTTGAAATACCAACATACTGTTCATTAAAATGGAGTTGTATCATGAAGTATTAAACAATTCTCAAACTGTATGAAATTGTAGACTTGAGCCATTTCATTAGATCTTTCAATTCAACTGGATTGATAGAATTTGTCAATAATAAAAATGGAGTGGTATGAAGTATCCAATAGTCTAAATAACAATGTACTTTGAAATGGAGTGGTATAAAGTATCAACTCAGTGTGGTTGGTTCTTGTAACAATGAAGTTTCTTTGATTGAGTTGTAAAGTACCACTACAGGCCCTCACCGATGCTTGCGATATGCCCGTACCATTCAACCCCATTGAATATTAACCATATACTTATATTTTATATAGAATATTGTTGCTATTGGATAAAGGTTGTTATGAACTATCATAATTTTTTTGAATAGGGACTCTGTAGATTTGATTGGATTGATGAAATTTACCATTAATGAAATTTATTAAAACGTATAAATAAAACTGATATATTGGCTCTGTTTGGTAAAAATAGCGGTTGGCTGATAAGTTAGCTGATAGCTTATAGCTTATAGCTTATAGCTGATGGCTGATGACTTATAGCTTATAGCTGATGGCTGATGACTTATAGCTGATAAGCTAATTGAAGTGTTTGATAAAATTAGCGGTTTAATTAAGTGATAAAATAAAATGACATAAAAGATATTTAATAATTATTATTTTATTTTAAATTATAATAAATTATAAAGGATAGTAGTGGATTTTAGTTAAAATAATAAGGGTAAAAATGAAAGAAAAAAGAATAAGCCATAAGCTATAAGCTAAAACGCTATTTAAAATAGCGTCTGGAAAATAAGCTATAAGCTAATAAAATAAGTTATAAGCTCGTGATGAAAAGACTGTTACCAAACAGGTCTTTTATTGTCATATGAGCTTATAAGCTATAAGACATAAGCTATAAGCTCAAAAAACTTCTTCCCAAAGAGAGCCATTGTAAATTAGTCCTCTCATGGTCTGTGTGTTTAGCTCTGTTATCCTGAAGTAAAAAGAAGGCATATTGATTAGTAAAACTCAACTTTTATTAAATAAGGTTTAAATTTTTTATATATTTGTGGACTATAATTCAAAGATATATAAATTTGTAAGGCAAGTAGAGTATATATATATATATGTCCAATAAACTTTAGTTTTAATAAAATAGTGAGGTTTAATTATACAATAAGTAATTAATTAAAAATACTGCTTATTTAAGTTAAATACTAATTATTTATTTTAATCACTGATTATTTAGTAAATATTGAATATTTATTAAATATAAATTGTTTATTTAAATATTAAATATTTATTGAGATAATGTTTAGCTATTTAAATTTTGATTATTATTTAGTGGAATATTATTGGATATTAGATTCAATTATTAGTGAATGATTAATTTGTCTATATCTAATCGATAATTTGTGTTTGCGAGTTGTGTTTGGATCTAATTGGTCCTTGTGTATTATTGGTTGATTGTGGTGACGAAATCTAAAGTATGAATACTTTAATTATGAAATGTAATTGTGTTGTGTGTGCAATTGTGTGATGATTCAAGTGTGATGAATTATTTGAGATATGCATGATATTAAGATTAGAGAATGGTCTTAATTGCATATGATTGTTGATTGCTTACGCATCATTTGTGTCAAGAGGCAATGTTTGGTAATTCCGTGGGAATTATTGACTTGTCCCAAACCTAACGCCGAATGGGGTTTGAAAGCCTAGGGGGCGGGCTTTTGTTTTGTTATTGGTCTAGGGGACGGACCCGGTTTAAATGTAAAAACCGAAAAAAAATAACAAGTGTTGGTACCACATGGCATGAGTTGCATTGAGTTTGCATTGAGTCGCATCGCATATATGATTGTTATATAGAAGTATGTGAATGATTGTGACTTGTTGAATATTGGAATTTGATATGAATTGTGTGGATACTTGGGTGATACTTGTTGATGAATATTGAAGTGTGAGATTATTTATTATTTGTGTTTATATGTTTTACAATAATCATTATCTTATAATTTCAATATTGATGTGAATTCTCACCCTTCTGTTGGAATGATGTTTTATACGACATCGCTCAGGTGCCGAGGAGTAGACTTGCTCGTAGCGCGAGGTAGCCGCTGATGCAGCTGTTTAGCGTCTTTATTTATGTTGGGTCGAGTCATGCTCTGATCATGTAACACTGGGATCGTTGTTTTATGTTTTAGAAATACACTATGTACTCTACTTTATGCTTTATGCTTACTTGGTTTGTATGAAGTTGGCTTTTATGCCCAAGTTTCGTTTATTAATGTGATAAGCATGAAACTCTCTTTATGTCTTTTATGATTATTTGGAATCCGCTGCCACATGCTAAGAGAAGTTTTGAAAAGCATGAAATTACTAAAGTGTTAATGAGCATGTCAGGTGTTTTATGATTATGTGTGACACCCTTAAATGAATAGCATGATTATTTACTCTGATTTATTGTATGTTTTATGCGGGGATTAGAAGGGTGTTACACTTCTCACTTTAGTGATTTTGGACCTAAATGACATACACAATCAATATAGTGGTAACAAGAAACACAATTACAAATTGTTCACAAACACAAATTCTACTACACACTAACTTCTAGAACTAGGTAACTAAGTACCTTGTCGACAATATCATGCTTAACTTCCTATCATCGCCATCCAACTTGGGAGAATCGACTTTTAACATAAAGAGTCATCAAAAAGAAGAAAATATTAAATTCTCACAAGCATACCACATAACACATATAAACAAATTTAAAAGCTGCACATTCATAACTATTAGTAAAAGTGAAACAGAAAAAATTTAACTGAAAACAACGAACATTACTCATAATACTAATAAATAATGTGCATGGTGTAGAAACACCTACATAGCCAAAAAGGTACCTCAAGGGTACAAGTACATCATATCCAAAATAATCCACCAAGTGGATAAAATAGACTAGTAAAAGCTAAAAAATAGACTAGTAAAAGCTGAAAAATACAAAATACAAGAAAACTTCACTTTGGTGACCAAAGGAAGTACACAAGTCTGAAAATCACAAAATCAGTCCTCATCGGACTCTGTCTCCAAAACCTCGGTAACCTGCTCATCATCATCTCCCTCATCAGAACCAGAACCAGAAACCTCCACATCGTCGCCATCCCCCTCCATATCGTCGCCATCTCCCTCCTCATCAGCATCATCACCAGCAGGACCAGCTGAATCCTCTCCCCCTCCAAAAAATGGCCTGGCCTCAGGCCATCCAGCATGTGCGAGGAACTGCTCCCTCGACATCAAAGACTGCTCCGCGGCGGGATCCCGAATCTGTAGCTGAAGTACCTGCATAGAGTCATGTAAATCAAGCATGGCGCGCTGAGAAGCGGCCATCCAATCCCAGTTGTACTGGCAAATCTCCTGCTGATAAGGATAGAAATTAGGCGACCCAGAAGTATCACCCCCACTCATACCAGCCTCTGCACCAGCCCCGGAAGACTCAGCCCTAACACCCTTAGGTTTGCAAAATTTGTCGACGTATCGATCATCGATAGCCGACGTGACAGTAACCTGACGATGCGAAGGAAAATGAACACCAGCTTCAGCACATAAGGACATGATCAGACAAGGAAATGCGAGAGGGGAATTCTTCCTCGAAGCGTTCCCTCCTAAGCCACTCTCGACAATTGCCCTTATTTCATCGGCAATTATCCTCGCGACATCAATCTCCACATTGGTAAGGATGTTGTGGACTAAGTGAGCAAGGGGAATCAGAACTGTTGAGGAATGTGACTTTAGTTTAATGTTGGTGACAACCAAAAGTAAAACAAGCTGGGCCAAAGGCAACATGTGCTCTCGGTGATACCTGACGGGAACCCCTGAATGGTTGAGTTCAACAGTCTTACCAGGGCGCAACTGATCGGTGGTCATTTGTGTGATATCCCGGTTGCAGTTAAGATTCCTGTGGTATGCATCCTCCTGACTGGCACGTAATGGAAGAGGGTCTCCAAGAACCCAGCTGATTGTCCTTCTGTCAAATCTCACGGTTTTTCCTCCAACCACAGTAGTCAAATTAAAAAGATCCCCCTCATCAGGAAGGGCGTTTGCATAGAATTCTCGAACTACCTCCACATTATACGAATCAAGCGGAGTTATCAGCTGATCCCACTTTTTTGCATGCAAGAGGGCAGCTACAGAAC
The DNA here is from genome assembly GCA_022829125.1 of Lathyrus tuberosus. Lineage (NCBI taxonomy): Eukaryota > Viridiplantae > Streptophyta > Magnoliopsida > Fabales > Fabaceae > Lathyrus > Lathyrus tuberosus. The sequence goes on along the minus strand of JALAZF010000139.1, from coordinate 13,006,531 downwards.
GATAACTCCCTTGATCATTCAGAATAAATTGCTTCTCTTCCAGGATGGTCCTCTTTTCCAGAACCAAATACCTCTCAGCCTGTCTGTGCCCTCTGAACCGAGTATCGTCGAATTGGACCGATACTTGTCTTGATGTAGATGCTTTCCTTTTCTTGGCAAGATTAGTCTTAGGACCCATATGCACAAATTAACAAGCCAAACAACACAAAACACCAAGACAGATCATTAGAAATTAGGACACAAATACATCAGACTAAAAAAAAAACAAAAATCTGGGCTGCTCGCTGCAACACTCCCACTGCGAATCCTGGCGAATGTTCGCCCCAGATTCGCACTGCGAAGGGGCCAGCGAATCCACGAAAATTCTGAAAAAAAATTAGCAAACCCAGATTTCACAACATAGCATGGTTCTATATGTCTTCTATACCCTAAAGCCAGCAGAAAATTTAACATGCATCACTTACAACCCTTAACACAGAATTGAACCTAAACTTTCTACATATTTCCAATGCATATTCCACCCCTAACACAAACTAGCAGAAAGCATAAAGAAAGGAGATGCAAACCTGGTTGGAGTATGGAAATTGAAGGAAAAACTCTTGAAATGTGGTCAACAAATGGAACGTGAGAGATAAAGGATGGTTTTTCTTCTTCCCCTTTTTTTTTCTTTGAAAATGAGAGGCAACTTTGACTGGGGTTTGGTCCCTCAAGTATTTAGCCAGCCAAATGGGTCATGGGCCTACGCAGGCCCACCCACTTACTAAACCCTCACTTCTAATGAGGTGGCAGCAAAACCACAATGTCTGGTTCGCTGACATTCGCAGTGCGAATGGCTGGCGAATGCTCGCCCCAGACTCGTAGTGTGAACAAGCCAGCAAACAAGACAGTTTTGCAAATTTTTCAGGTCTGTCCTGCTGCCACAATGCCCATGGTTCCAACTTGTAAAATCACTAAAAACAGCAAATAAAAGCAAAAATACTTACAATGTTGGGGTCCCTCCCAACAAGCGCTTGTTTAACGTCGGCTAAGCTCGACGGTCCACCGCAACCTCAAGGATCGCGGAAAGGCACAACGGCGGGATTCCGCTCAAAATCTCCTCCAAGATAAACTTTTAATCTCTGACCATTAACTGTCCAATTCTCCTTTGACGTTGTGTCCTCAATTACAATTGCTCCATACGGCTTGATCTCCAAAATCCAAAACGGACCGAACCATTTAGACCTTAATTTTCCTGGAAACAATTTTAAGCGGGAATTGAAGAGTAGGACCAGCTGTCTTACTTCAAACTGTTTGATCAAAATTTTTCTGTCGTGGTAAGACTTGACACGCTCTTTATATAGCTTGTTGGAATCATACGCCTGGAGGCGCAATTCATCCAATTCGTGCAATTGAGTTTTTCTTTTATCACCGCTTAGAGTTGGATCAAAGTTCAAAAATTTTAAGGCCCAAAACGCCTTATGCTCCAACTCTACCGGTAAATGGCAATTCTTACCGTAGACCATTTTAAACGGCGTGAGACCAATCGGAGCCTTAAAAGCGGTCCGATAAGCCCACAAAGCATCATCCAGTTTGTTTACCCAATCTTTTCTTGAGGCTGAAACAATTTTTTCCAAAATGCGTTTTATTTCACGATTTGACACCTCCGCTTGACCATTAGCCTGAGGATGATATGGTGTGGCAACCTTGTGCTTCACACCATATTGCTCCAGAACTTTGTCAAGTTGAGTGTTACAGAAGTGAGATCCTCCGTCACTTATCAACACTCTCGGAGTACCAAAACGCGCTAAAATGTTTCTTTTAAAAAATTTCACTACATTTTTTCCATCGGCTTTAGCACAAGCTATCGCCTCAACCCATTTAGAAACATAATCCACAGCGACCAAAATGTATTCATTAGAAAATGAAGATGGGAATGGACCGACAAAGTCGATCCCCCAACAATCAAAAACTTCAATTTCTAACATATTTTGCAAAGGCATTTCGTGCCGCCGTGAAATTCCTCCACTTCTCTGGCATTTATCACAACTTAGGGCATGCACATGCACATCTTTGAATAACGACGGCCAATAAAAGCCTGATTGAAGGACTTTTGTGGCCGTTCTTAACCTTGAAATGTCCTCCATATGGAGAGTTATGACAATGCCACAGAATGTTCGTGGCCTCCTCTACCGACACACATCTTCTTAAGAGGTTGTCGACACCAAGTTTAAACAAATGAGGTTCATCCCATACAAAGGACTTGGCATCCGACAAAATTTTCCTTTTTTAATGGTGCGTTAGACCGTCCGGTATCAATCCGGCGGCTTTGTGGTTAGCCATGTCGGCAAACCACGGTCTAACTTGCACCCTAAATAATTTTTCATCAGGGAACTCCTCTTTGACTTCACATTCATTCTTGGTCACGTCAACGTTTACCAGGCGGGATAAGTGATCCGCCACCAAATTCTCGGATCCTTTTTTGTCACGAATTTCAAGATCAAATTCCTGTAACAAAAGGATCCAATGAATAAGCCTCTACTTAGAATCAGGCTTGGTGAGCAGATACCTTATAGCCGTATGGTCCGTGTAAACGATGACTCGAGACCCAATCAAATAGGAACGAAATTTCTCCAACGCATACACTATGGCAAGCAACTCTTTCTCAGTTGTAGCATAGTTAATTTGAGTCTCGTTTAAAACTTTGCTCGCATAATGTATCGCGTGGAAAACTTCCTCTGACCCAAAACAGCCCCTACCGCATAATCACTTGCATCGCACATTAGTTCAAAATCCAATTTCCAGTTAGGTGCAATGATTATCGGTGAGGTAGTTAAACTTTGTTTTAAAAAATTAAACGCGAACATGCAAGACTCGTCAAAGTAAAAAATCTTACCTTTAATGAGCAAATTGCTCAATGGCTTTGCGACCTTTGCGAAGTCCTTGATGAATCTTTGGTAAAACCCGGCGTGTCCAAGAAAGCTCCTTATGCCTTTGACATTCATCGGTGGTGGCAATTTCTCAATAACGTCCACCTTGGCTTTATCAACTTCAAGGCCCTTTGAAGAAACTTTGTGACCGAGCACAATTCCCTCGTTCACCATAAAGTTGCATTTTTCCCAATTAAGCACCAAATTGGTTTCCACACACCGTTCCAACACTGTATCCAAATTTTTCAAGCAAATATCGAACGATTGTCCAAAAACCGAGAAATCATCCATAAAGACCTCAATTGTCTTTTCGATCAAATCCGAGAATATCGCTTGCATACACCATTGAAAAGTCGCCGGTGCATTACATAATCCAAACGGCATCCTCCTATAAGCGAAGATTCTAAACGGACATGTAAAAGCGGTTTTTTCATGATCCTCCGGGTTCACAATAATTTGGTTGTAACCCGAATAACCATCCAAAAAACAGTAGAATTGTTGACCAGAAAGTCTTTCGAGCATCTGATCCATAAAAGGTAGAGGGAAATGATCTTTTCTCGTAGCTTTGTTCAACCTACGGTAGTCGATGCACATTCTCCACCCGGTCACGGTTTTTGTTGGAATGAGCTCATTTTTCTCGTTTCGGACCACCTTTAATCCGCCTTTTTTCGGTACCACATGCACCGGACTAACCCACGGACTGTCAGAGATGGGGTAAATCATTCCGGCATCTAACATTTTCACCACTTCCTTCCTAACCACCTCTTTCATGATAGGATTTAAGCGGCGTTGAGGTTGAGCAACCGGTTTGAAGTCTTCCTCCATAAATATCCGATGCATGCAATACGAAGGGCTTATGCCTTTAAGATCAGACAAAGTCCATCCCATTGCATCCTGATTTTTTCTCAACACTTGAATTAAGCGGCTCTCCTCGTTTTCAAATAAAATACTGCTTATGATCACCGGTTTATTACCACCGTCATCGAGAAAAGCATACTTCAAGGTTGACGGTAACACCTTCAGTTCAAGCTTGGATTTTTCATCATTCACCACTTTTTTTAGAATTTCCTCTTCATACTCCCAAGGTTTCAACTCTTCTAAAGCTTCAAGCTCCAACAAACATTCTTCAAGAGCTTGCTCTTCTTCAACCGAGAATACTTCCAAGGAATCATCCAAAGCTCTTTGTAAAGGGGTAACGACATGAATCTGCTTTGTGACATCAACAATCACTTCCTCTATTGCATCGATTCGGAAACAATCACTTTTATCTTTCTTGTGCTTTATGGCATCATAAAGATTGAAACACACCTCTTCATCTTGGACTCTCACTTTCATGAGACCATCGTCCATATCAATTGCCATTCGGGCAGTTTTCATGAAAGGACTTCCAAGAATCAAAGGAGCATCCTCATCCTCCTCCATTTCAATGACCACAAAGTCTATCGGAAACAGAAATTTGTCCACTTTGACCAACACATCTTCCGCTACACCGTGAGGACGGGTAGTGGATTTGTCTGCGAGTTGTAACGTCATTTGAGTGGACCTCAATTCCATGTGTCCTAACCGTTTCACAATCGACAATGGTATCAAATTGATACTATAGCCCAAATCAATCAATCCGTTGCCGACATAGATTTTTCCGATAGTAACCGGCAAGGTGACTCGTCTCGGATCACATTTTTTCCTCGGGAGAGTACGTTGAATGATAGCGCTACAACTAGCATCTACCATAATGGTCTCTTGATCCGTATACCTCTTCTTTTTCGTGAGGATATCCTTCATACATTTCGCATATTTTGGCATTTGCTCCAAAGCCTCAAAAAATGGGATATTTATTTGTAATTGTTTGAAAATATCCATAAACCGAGAATAGTGTCTTGCACTATCTTTCTTTGTAGGAGCATGAGGATACGGTAGATGTTGGATAGGAATATTATTCACCGGTCCTTTTCCCTTCCTAGTTCTCTTCACTTTTTCTTCTCTCTCTATTTTTTTCTCATCCTCACTTTTTTTCTTCTCATTTTCAACTAAAACACCCTCAACATTTTTTTCTACTTCAATCTCATCACTATCTTTTTCTTTTTCAACTACAACCTCCTCCTCCACTACTCTTTTACCTACACCCATGTCAATCTCTCTTCCACTTCTTGTTAGAATTGCTTTGCAATCTTTAGGATTTGGAAGCGTATTTGCCGTAAAGTGCCCTTTTTGTTAGTCGGCCAATTGTTTTGATAATTGCCCGACTTGTGTTTCAAGATTCCTTATGGCCGCATCGGTATTCTTTTGATTGGAAATTGCCATTTGCATAAATTGCGTGAGAGTGTCTTCCATCTTCGTATTTCCAATGGGAGCTTGCGGAGGTTGAGTGTAATTTTGGTATTGTGGACGGTTTGACGGTCCGGCTTCTTGCGGTTTCCACGGTTGTTGATAACCTTGGTTAGCCCGTTGTTAGTAACCTTGGTTGCCTTGTTGATACGGAGGTCGGAGTTGGTATCCTTGATTTCCAGCATAGTTTACCTCCTCCACAACGGGAGGACAATAACCGGTCGGATGGTCACCTCTACAAAGTTCACAAACTAAGACTTGCACATTTTTACTTGAAGAGTCATGAATTTCTTTGAATTGTTGCGGCAGTTTAGACATTTGCTTAGTCAACAACTCAACCTGTTGTGATAATAACTTGTTCTGCGCAAGGATAACATCATTTGTTCCCAATTCCAACACTCCCGGAGTTCGTTGAGAAGGTCCATGGTTATGACTACCTTGATGGTCATTTAAAGCCATCTTATCAATAATAGTCGTGGCTTCAGCAGCGGTTTTGCTCAACAAGGATCCACCAGCGGTGGCATCCAATAAAGTTTTGTGCACAAGTTGGAGTCCGTTTTGAAATATATGAATTTGTGACAATTCATCAAAACCATGGCCCTTGCACTTTCTCAACATTGATTTGAATCTCTCCCAAGCTTCATTGAGAGATCCATTGGCTCCTTGTGTGAACACCGCGATGGCGGTCTTTGCCTCCATAAACCGAGTGTGTGGGAAAAATCTCTCCAAAAATTTCTCTTCCAATGCATTCCAATCCGTCATTATTGCCGTTGAGTGATCAAGATACCATTCCTTTGCCTTCCCAATGAGAGAATGCGGAAATAGTCTCTTAAACAGAGATTCATCTTCAGCTTCGGGCGCATCAGTCGCTCCCGCGATTTCATAGAATTTCGTCAGATGGGTAAAAGGATCTTCATGATCCATACCCGTAAATGGACTTTTATATAACAGTTGGAGAATACCGGTCTTCATTTCGGAATGACGACCGTTCTGTGCATGGCGAGCGAATTGAGCATTGTGTCTCGGGCTATTTGTGCAAGCCCTAGAAGCAGGTGGTGGTGGATCTGCCTCCATAACTGGAAGTATCTGTGGAAGTGGTGGTGGTGTAGAAGTACTTTCCTCTTGTTCTCGCTTCTGTCTTGCTAGCTGCCTCCTTCGTCTAGTTCTGCTTCTGATTCTACGAGCGGTTCTCTCAATCTCAGGATCGAAAAGAAGTTGGTCCGCCGGTAGTTTCCCTCGCATAAACTAAGTCTGCACACTAAATAAAACAAATTAACAAGTTCAAGAAAAAGGTTAACAAGCTTAAAACAACACTACTATCGCAATGCTTGCAATATCACTTAACAATCCCCGACAACGGTGCCATTTTGTTAATGTAATAATAGGGGGTGTTTTTATCGTCTCCACAGGGATTGTCGATATACGATGCTTGCCTTTCAATAGTTGCAATGTTTTAAGTTTAATGGTTTCAAAAGGTTCTCAATTGTTGTTAATATTAATTAGTAGCAAAGAGTAATTGGTGACAAAGAGTTTGTAAAAGTTTTAAGAAAGCATGTCAAAGTTAGATTTCGCTAATCCTTCTCACATATATATGATTAATCCAGTATATGAACTCAGTTTCTGACCAATACAACCGCGTATCCTCCCGACTAAGTTTATGTCTAAAGCAAAGTCGTGAGTATCATTGTTTAGACCGTCAGATGATATCTCACGCTAACAATCTAAACAACAATCGTTAAGGTCAACACAAAGCGAATAGCAAATCCCAAATCTATGTCTAGAGTTTGGTTTTTAAGAGATGAATTTATTAGGTCATGATTTGTAGAATCTATGTCTAGAGCAATACAAATCACTCATAAAGCATTAAGAGAAAATAACTTCATCTATATTGATCGAAGACTTTGTTCATACACAAAAGATCAAAAGCAATACATATAATCAGGATCAACTACTTCTAACCTCAACATTGAGTGTTTAGCTACACATTCCCATGGTAGCTATGTTGACAATTTGAAAGAGGAGATGAATGAACATCCACGTTGTAGCACCCCAAAACTTGCTCACCTTACCTTAAGTACTAACTGGCTTATGTTTCACTTCATTCTTTGCATTATCATATCATCGGTTCTTAGCATGGGGTCTAGGTGCTTGAGGCAGCTCAAGAGGAGAAGATGTTCTTCAAAGGGTCAAGCAAGAGTCCTTGTATTGTGGACCACTCTCTCCTAACTAGTGCATAAACTAGGGTTTTGAGATTCTTGGGTTTATTTCTTCAATGGGCAAGCTTATTGGGTTTTTATCATCACCAAATGGCATATTTTATCTTTGTTGGAGAGGATACACATCATATTCAGAGGAATTTGAATTTGGAGACTGTGTTATTTCCTCATAGACTAAGGGTACCAAGATTAGGGTTTGCTATAAAGTCAGTTTATTTCTGATTTTTTGGGCAAGACTTGATTCCACGGTATTCCTTGGGTCCCTAAGTATCTAGGGATGGAATATTGTCCATCAGTTTGGTTCAGGAGAAGTTCAATTGGCCAATGGATTGGGAATCAGGAGAATCAGGAGAAAAGTCAACAGTGAGAGGGGAAGTCAACTGTGAAATCTGGAGGTTCTCTTCAAGATTTTCAAGGTCCCACATCCTCATATGGTCTTCAAGGGTCAAGTTTCATACCATTTATCAAGAATCAAGGGTTGGTACAAAAGTTGCTAAATATGGAAATGACCTATAATTTGAAAGTTTCCTTTTTGGGCAAGTTCTTACACTACATTCAACTTGACTTTTTATCATCAAAGAAGCTTCAAATGAATTTTCCTCAAACATGAAAGTTGAAGATCTTTTTCTCCTCTTTCCAACAAGTACTAGATGGTCTCCATATCTTTTGTGAAACTCAAGTTATGATCAAAAGAAGGCAAAGTGGTTTTTAGGGTTTCCTTATGGTTCCATTTGCATTTTGGGACATAGTGACCTATAATTGATTCCTTTGTTTCAAGCCACATTCTAACATCAAAAAAATTCCTTAAGGATCATTTTGGGCCTTTGAACCAAGAAATTTCATGACTTATTCATTACTTATTTCACATGGTGCAAAATTGCCAAATTATTGAAAACTCATGAACCAAGACATCTCAAGGCCCAAATCAAATTCAGGTGTGATTAGCAATTGTTAAATAAGTGATCCATCATGAAATATTTGGGTGTACATGCATGGAAGAGGGTGTATTTCACATAGTGCAATTTCCTAAAATCATCCAAAACTCATTAAACAAAAAATTAACAAGGCCCAAATGCTGATCAGTGGATTAACCCTAGGTATTTAAGATTACTCATGCACTGGTTGAAAAAAAAACACACGTGATTTTGGAGAGTTCTCAAGTTTTAACCCTAAACCTTCTTTTCATCGAATCTCATCACACACAGCAGCTTTTCCAAAAATTCTTTCTCTGTCTTCCTCCTTGGGATCCATAGAACACAAAGCAACCATCATTCGCAGCTAATAACAAAGGCACGTGTTGCACAATCTCAGGTTAGTGTCAATTTTCATGATCTTAAAACTCCTTTTTTAAACGTGCATAATGATATTTGATACCCACTGATAATTCTGGTGTGTTTTGTTTGGAGTTCGGATGTACAGATTAATTGTTTCGTGAGTTTTAAGTTTTGAATGCAAACCTTTTTTCATTCGTTTTTCATTGTACGTTGATTGTTTGCGATTTTTTATGGGATATTATTGATCCTCACATTTTTCTGATCAGTTTAGTGTACCCATGTTCAATTTCTGGGGATTTTGGGGGTGGTGGTCACCGGAGATGACGACCGGAGCTAGGGCTCCGGCGTCTGGTGTGGGTCTCCGGCCGGCTAGGGTTCCAAGGTGGAAGATATAATCTCCACCGTCCATTGCCTTAATCGTATGGTCCTCACGTTGCCACGCATTTAAAATTTTATTTTTATTTCTGGGTTTGTGCGTGTGTCCATCCATGGTAGTTATTGTGTTCCCTACATCTCAACCATCCAATATGTTTTGATTGATTAATTCTGAGGCGTAGGATGAATCATGTGGCCAGGTGTTGGTCAACGCATTAATGAGGTAGTATGCTAGTCACGTGTTCCCTTTTTTTTTATTTCTGACCAATTGCGTGTAGGTGCGTGCATCATTACTATGGTGTGCGCGTGGATCTGGATCGTTAATCACGTTTACTTCATTGATTTGTTAACTGTTTCGGTGCGTTAGATTGATCCTAAGGTGAGTATTTAGCCTGACCCTTGACTGAAGACCACGCGTGAGCTCTTTTTTTTATTTTATTTTTTCTGATGGATTTAATGCTTGGGCTTGCTATTTACACACCCTCATTCCAGCCCATTTCAATTACCAACGTGATTCTTCTGCTTTTCACACCCCCCATGTTATTTCAATTTATTCATTTTATTTAATTGTATTATGTTCATTTTAATCATTTTAAAAATAGTTAATTGCATTAAAAAATTCACAGAAAATTCATGAATCACATTTGCCATTTTATAAAATTTTACCAAATTTTATTTTATTATTTTATTTTATTTTTAGCATCTGAAATAATTATTTGTTTATTTTCTTTTTTAATTTATTTCATACATGCATACCATGACTTGTTTATTTTATTTCTCATCATCCATAAAGCATTTTGAACTCATTCTTTTTGCATTGTTTCACCAACACACTGAATTGCATTAAAATATTTTTCTCTCATTTTTAAAATCATTTCACATTGCATTCTAGTCCTCCTCTTTTGCATATTGAACCATGTTTCTCATCTGAATTTGCATAATTGTTTGGGTGACCTATCTTGTGAATTTTGGTATGAGCTTTTGATATGTTGTTTGTTTCTGGTTGAGCTATTTTGATAATTAATTTGGTACTTTTAGAAGATATTTTACTAATTATGGGATTGCTCTTTGTTTGAGGCCTTCTTGTATGCACATCTTTGACCATGTCTGATCACTTATTTGAAAAGGCCCTTGTGCCATCATTGGGGTTTGCTTCTTTGACTTCCTAATTCATGTTTAGGTCATCCACATTTTGTCTTGGTTGATTTTCCTTTGGTTTATAATCATTTCTCCTTGGTTTCTGTCTTGTTTGAGTTTCATTTGTATTATTGTCACTTATGACTTGTTTTTGTACTAACCTTTTATGCAAGGGCTGAGGTAAGTTATTTGAGGGTGTGGATAAGTATCCATATCCACTCTCACTCTTTTTTCCTCTCATCTTTTCTTTTCTTTAGGTTTAGGTTGTTGTCAAACCTCCCCTTAGGGCCACCTTTGCATGATAACATTAGGACTAGATTCCATAGGATAGTCTCCCTCCAAACCTCCCCTTAGGGCCATCTTTGCATGATAACATTAGGATAGATTTTCCCCGTAGTTTTTTTCTTTTCTTTTGAGTCCCTCTTCTCATCTCATAACAATTTCTAAGATACTTAATAAGGTCAACTTACCTTGCACACGAGCCTTAAACATAGGAAATGAAGATTGAGGGGTCCCCCTTCTCTCTTCTAGAGTGTTGAGCATACGTCCCATTGGGGGCGACCATGCGACGTATTCGCTCCCGTGTTATAGACTTTGGTTCAAGTTGAGTTATGAACTAACTCAAGTCACTTCTGTCCTAAAAAATACAAACGAACTTCAAACCTTTTATCCTGCGGGATCGTCAACCTAAAGGCTATTTTCAAAAAGGGCACGTTATTTTCCATCTGAGTCGCAAATAGGCATCGACCCTAACTGCCGGACGCGAACTTAACGTTGCTCATAAAAAACACAAAAAGAACTTGGTCCGAACTACGTTGACTCTGAATTCCCCATTGCACAAAGGGGGTACGTAGGCCTAGGACGACGACGTCCTACCGAGTCTGTCTTAGTTTTTTCCCTTCCCCCGTTTTAGTGCAGCCCTAGGTATTAGGATAACTCACCCTTAGAATAGACAACAAGTGTTGATCCCATCGAGTACGATGGACGCGTGGGGTGCTAGCACCTTCCCCTCGCGTAACTGACTCCTGAACCCAGGTTATGGTTGCGATGACCATTCCTTTCCCTCTTCCTCAGGTTTATGCGGTGTTCCCTTTCCCTCTCTTGGGATAAATTTACACGGCTGTCGACTCTGTTTTCCGCGCCACTTTCGCGTTTGTACCTGGATGAAAATCCTGGGAGCGACACACGTCGAATAATCGAGAATGGATGTGACTTCAGCTTCTCAAAGTGAAATTACACTCTTAGATGATCACAATACTGAAAACTATGATTTTGGATGAAAATGGACAAAATATGCTTTACAAATAAAGTGAAAATCTATTTATACACATCAGAATTCTGCAGAATTCGCACTGCGAGTGCATCATTCGCACTGCGAATGAGAGAAAATGGCACCTTAAGTGCCTTTGAGACTTAAACCGCCCCAAGCAGAAATCGTGGGTTCGCAGTGCGAACCATTCCTTCGCACAGCGAAGCATTCGCTAGCTCATTCGCACTGCGAACAAACCAGCGAGCCAGGACTTTCAAAATCCAATACTTACTGCCACCCTTCGCTAGAATCTTCGCACTGCGAAACAACCAGCGAACCCTCGCTAGGAGTTCGCAGTGCGAACTTTTGGTAATTTCAAAAGTGGAACTCTCTGCCACCATTCGCTGACGTTCGCAGTGCGAACCTTCGCTGGTCCTTCACCAGATTCTTCGCACTGCAAATACCCTGTTACAGCTACAATTTCAGTGGCAAATTGCATCCACTCAATGTGTCTCACCATCTTGATCATTTCATGCCTAAACCTGCACATTAACACACAAATTACAAGCTCCACTCATGTATTCCAATGTAAGCACTACAACATAATTTACCACTTAAATCAACCGATTCCACATGAAAAGTCATGAAAAATGCCAATTATTGCATACAAATATATAACATGTTTGACATCTAACAGTAAGGGAAAGTCATCCTTTGGACTGGCTTTGTTCAGATCCATGTAGTCTACACACATTCTGACCTTTCCGTCCTTTTTTGGAACTGGTACTATGTTGGCTAGCCATTGAGGATATTCTGATGTGGCGGGGAAACCCGCGTCAATCTGTTTTTGTACTTCCTCTTTTATTTTGATGGCCATGTCTGGATGAGTCCGACTTAGTCTTTGTTTCACTGGCGGACATTCTGATCTTGACGGTCGATGATGTTCCACGATGCTGGTATACAACCCTGGCATGTCCTGGTAGGACCAAGAAAACACATCGGGAAACTCTTTGAGAAGCTTTATCAAACTTTCTTTGATAGTTGGACTAATCAGTGCCCCAATCTTGACTTCTTTTCTCTCTTCTCCTGAACCTAAGTTGACCGCTTCCAACGGCTCTTTGTGAGGTTCATTGGACCTTTACTCTTGTCTGAGTAATCGGGAGATCTCTTCTGGAATTTCTTCGTCATTTTCTTCTTCAGCCTCAAATACCGGGAATTCAAAGTTGGGAGAAGGCATTGGATCGTATGTTTCAATGGGGTTTAAAACAAGCAATCTGCATGACGTGATGATTTATTTTTTTAGAAGAGATAGAGAGAATGCAAGAGTGTGTGCAGTGTAGTTTCTGAAAAATGCTCGTTATTGTTTTTATTATTTTGAGTTGTTTTTTAGGATTACCATTTTCTGAAAAAGCGAAAAGAGAAAACAACAATAAATGCAGAAATTACAGAACGACGTTATTTTATTTATGATTTTGTCGATTCTTGAAACTACAGCCCTATAAAACAAAACTCAGTCGCTTTGGGTGAAGCGAAGAGGTACATTTACAGAAAGTGAGCCCTATCAAAACATCTATTTCACCTGGGCAGGGTGAAAGGTTAAAGTAAAGATGACAATTACTTAGACTTATGAACGACTTGCAGAACGTTGACAACAACCCATTGGCGAAAAACTCCTCGGTGAATCACAAAGTCTGGTACTTTCCTTCCTGATTTGTCTTCAGCAATAACGCTGATTTCTGGCAGAGCGGGATCGTTGGAATCTGTTTTCCAAGCAGAGTTGTCGTAGGCGACCTCTTCCACTGTATCTTGCATAGTATTTGTACTCTCAGGCAGATCTCCCCATCCAGTTGGCTGGATGTCTTCGAGCCTGATACGAGAGCTTTCAGGAGCGGTGTACTTGACCAAGAAGTCGTATTTGACACTTGGTTGTCCCAGGGTGTCCCACACTTCTTTAAAACTAGAGGAGTCATCCCTTTCGATGACGTTGACCTCGGGAAAAGCATAGTTAAGGAACTCTTATCCTGCAATCTTTGCGAATTCATCGTTATACTGGATATCTTCTGAATGCCCTGAGTAATGATCCCATGATTCAGTGGGGACACATGTATTCTTTTCAATGATGCTCAGTTGATATGCATCATTCGGCTGACTCTTTTGCCCCAAGTCTCCCGGGTACGGCTGCCAGATAGGCAGGCCATCCATTGGGCCATAATAGTCATGGTCAAAGTTGTCTTTCATCAGAGTGTCCTCCTCTAATGAGTTTGGTGGAGCACGATAACTATTTTTCGGGATCCGCCAAATGCTTTGACGATGACCTCACTGCCTCTCATCGGAGATCCTTTAAAGGATAGTCGCATTAAAGTGGATTTCAGCATAACATTTAGAGTTGATCCAGTGTCTACCAGTACGTTGGCTAAAGCATCGTCCTGGCAGTTGACTGTAATATTGAGCGCCATGTTATGATTTTGGCCCTCTTCCGGCAGTTCCTCATCACTGAATCCCAAGTTGTTGCAGGAAGTGATGTTGGATATGATGCTGTCGAGTTGTCTTATTGTCACATCCTGTTCCACAAAGGCTTGCTCTAAGACTTTCTGTAGAGCCTCCCTGTGAGCTTCGGAACTGAGTAAAAGAGATAGCACAGAGAATTTTGAAGGATTTTGCAATAGTTGATCAATTATGCTGTACTCACTCTTCTGGATGAGCTTCAACATCTCATCATCGTTCTTTGAAAGGTCGGGATCACTGGACTGGCCGACTGGTTAATTAGGAACTTCTGTTTGAGGTTCTTTTTCTCTGGTAGGTTCTCCAACTCCTCGGTTGAAGATTCGACCGCTCCGTGTTACTCGACTAATGTCTGCAATATTCACGACGGAGGGCAATGGAGTTTCCTTTCCATTCTCAATTGTTGTTGCAACGTACTTGTAAGGGATAGCTTTATCGGATTTGTACGGTACCGGTCCTGGAATATAGATAACTACATGAGCCTTCTAATTTTTCTGACCATCATAGCCGGCCTCAATTGGTTCGAGGTCGAGAATCCTTCCACTATCAAGAGGAATTCTTGATTCATGGAGTAAAAGGATTATGGCGCACACATCTTTGGCCACTTCTCGTTTAGGGATTAAAACAACATCTTTGCTTTGATTAGGATGATAGCCTGACATTATGTTAATTGATCCAGAGCTTGACCATGGTTGAATCTCCTTATGGTCCAACTGACTTTGAAGGGATGCTCGCACGAGGTAGCATCCTTGATTTTTCTCTGAGCAAACTCTACAACGCTCATAGTTATGTGGTGGCACCCGGCCATGTCCTCTTTGTATGCAGTGTAACCTTACTAGATCTGTCTCTGTTGATCAAACATCCTGGCTTTGATGCCTAATAAGGTTCTCGTCAATCATACTGACTTATTGTGTGTCTTCATCTAGATAGTTCGGAAGCCACCAGTGGTTTAACAAATGTTGAAGTGTCCTTTCAACGAGTGCATAACCTTGGTCACTCTCACGACACACTCTACACTTCTGATACTCATGCGAAGTCAGAAAACCGAGCTGGACTTGCTTAGCGTGTAACTCCACCAAGCTGGTATTCATCAAGCGAATATCAAAGATTTAAATCATATTCACTTGAAAATGACTTCTATCACGGTAATCCTGAATCCATCCATGATCCATCTGACGCTGGAGGGACTCTTGTACAAAAGAGCATCCCTGATTATTTACCGAGCAAATCAGACAGGAATCATAATCGTGTCGTGGCAGATTATGATGTTGGCTTTTCCTTGAGTGCATTGCCACCAAGTTGACATTCATCGCACGGATGTCGTGGTTTTGAATGATGTTGGAATTTGTATAAGACATGTTGACCTCACGAATTTGGTGATCTTGGATCCATCCGAGATTCATTTGTTCCTGTAGAGTTGATTGCACCACAAAACATGCTTGATTGTTTTTAGAGCAGATATCACACTGGTGATAATTGTGAGACGGTACATGACTGTATCCACTCTATCTGCAATGATTCTTGACCAGGTTAGTTCCTAATAAGAGTACATCATGAATTTGATAGCTATGTTTAGACTCTTCCTCTATCAAATTTACTGCAGCTTTCTCGTGTTGAGGAAACGGGTTCGTCTGAACATTTGGATTTGTATCCTTGAAGGATAAGACCCCGCTCCTGTAAAGCTTCTGTACATCGGATTTGAAGCTGAGACAGTTTTCTGATCCGCCTTGAACCAAAAAGGTGGATTTTTGGGTACTGTAAGAGGAGATCTGGTTTGGACGTGCCCCTTGACCAGTAGTAATGGAAACAGTTCTGTGTACAACATTGGTATAGGGTCGAACCCTGGTGGTCGCGTTGTACGGTTGTTGTTGTACTGTGGACGAGCCTGCTGAAAAGACTGTTGTGTCCTTTGCTAATATAGTTGTTCATTCGATTGGCTCTGAGCAACCAGAGGTTGATACGTAGGAACAGGCGCAGGGTTAATAGCAGGAGTTACAGCTGCTACTGGTTGGTACCATCGCCCTTGCTTTTCGAGAGAGATATTGTCGATATCTTGCTCTTTTTTCTTAGGGAAAACACTACCGTATCTTTTGGTACTGCTTGATGGTCTAGTATCTTTGACTAAACGTCCTTCTCGGACTGCTTCTTCAAGACGAACTCCCATGCCTACCATTTTGATGAAGTCACTGGGCGCACTGGCGACC
Organism: Lathyrus tuberosus; assembly: GCA_022829125.1. NCBI lineage: Eukaryota > Viridiplantae > Streptophyta > Magnoliopsida > Fabales > Fabaceae > Lathyrus > Lathyrus tuberosus. Next base: position 12,990,343 of record JALAZF010000139.1, on the reverse strand, counting down.
ATTCTGTCGTAGTAAAATGAGCTCAAGGTTTTCAACAAGATCTTTGTCATCTCTTTTTCCTCAAGAGGTGGACAAATCTAGGCAGAAATCTCACGCCATCTCTGAGCATATTCCTTGAAGGTTTCCTTATCCTTCTGCGACATGGCTCTGAGTTGATCTCTGTCTGGTGCCATGTCCAGATTATACTTATATTGTTGAACAAAGGCAGCACCAAGATCTCTGAAAGTGATGATCTCAGTGCGGTTTAATCCCATGTACCATTTGAGTGCGACACTGGTTAAACTATCTTGAAAATAGTGGATCAGTAGCTGTTGATTCTCTGTCTGAGTTGACATCCTCCGAGCGTACATCACCAAATGACTCTGAGGGCAAGAGTTACCCTTGTATTTTTCAAATTCGGGCACCTTGAATTTGTGCAGAACTTTCACATTGGGGACCAAACAAAGGTCTGCGGCGTACTTTCCAAATAGATCCTGACCGCGAAGGGCATGCAGTTCCTTCTGCATCTCCAGGAATTGCTCCTGGGATTTCTTCATTCTGTCGTACATACTTTAATTTCCACCAGAAGGTATCTGTGGAATCTGCCCTTCCGGGACAGTGTGTACCACGAGTGGTGGTATAGTCATTACGACAGTGTTGTCATGCCTCTTGCCTTCAGGAGTTGCTGGCATGCCCCTTGCATCTTCGCTTTCCCGAAGTTTGTAACCTTCAGGCCCAACGGTTCCTGCTGCAGTTTCTGGATCTTCCATGATCGGCGGAATATATCCTTCCGAGATATAGTTGAGTGGCATGCCCCAGGGGCGATCTTTAGGCATGTTATACCGAGGATCATACTTTTCCCCTAGGGGTGTCGATGTGATCTCTGAGATCACGGTCCTTTGTTGTTGCATCTGGGCTGCTGCCAGAGATTGCATGTCATCGTGAAGTTTTCTCAGATCTTCTTTCAGAGCGTCGAGTTCTTCTCTCAACTCTCTGTTCTCTTCCTCGAGATTATCCATCTTCTTTTGTCGATTGGCCCGAGTATTGTACGAATGAGACAGTTTGATGCTAGAATCGAGACACAAACGTGAGGTTTGTAGGTAAGAAGAATGCGTTATGTGAGAATGATGAATGATATGCAATAATTATATTTTAATTTTTTTTATCAAAAGAAACTTCAACAATTGGATTGCAAATATCATACAATGGGGAAACCCCATTTTATTGAATTCAAAGATTGCGACAATGGAAATACAGTAATTTACAAAGTGCTGTAAAAGGAAATGTATAAACTTATGGATCCTGAGTCCTCTCTGAAGAGGGCTCAGGTGTTGGTTCTGGTATTTTCCTTTTCTTTGATCGGGGCTCTTGAGCCGTTGTCGGGTTGTTATCCTTTTGCCAAGTGAAAGGAGCGAGCAAATTCCTTTGGTCTTCTTGATTCTCTACAGCATGTTGCTCTAAAATCTCGATCAGAGCATCTTTTTCTTTTAATAGTTATTGTATTTTGTTACACTCCATATTGAGAATACGATACTTGTTTTTCCAAGACTTCTTCTCTTGTTGAACTTTGTTGAGAGTAACCTGAAGCTTTTCGTATCAGACATAAAATAAAGGACATATTCATTTAACGGAAGAACTTCTTGACGAGGGTATGGCATCCTCAGCTTGAGAGCTCTAGTTTGTACCTAGTGGAGATAAGGTTCCACAGAGACACAGTCTGGTTATCCTAGAGACTCTCTTCCTTTCCTGTGAACATATTTCCAAGCATGCACTATTTCTGTCTTTAGTGCCCTGTCATTTTCCCTTTCCTTGAAGAAAAGACCTTCTAGATGAGCATTACGTGGGACATGTCTCATCGGGTATCCAAATTAACGACGAACTAAAACTGGATGATAGTTGATTCCTCCCTTAGTTCCTATGAGGGGTACATTAGGGAAGTTTCCACAACGGTCAATGATTCTGATCCCGTCATAGATTCAATTGTACCAATCTATGTCAGAGTTGGTAAGAGCCATTATTCTCTGTGACCAACATAAAGTACTCTTATGATCCCAAAAAGCAGCACACTTAGGTAAATGAGAAGTAAACCATTTGTATAGCAAGGGTACACAACATGTGATCATTCCTCCGCTGTACAAATTCCTTAAGTGTACAGAATGATAAGCATCTACGAGCAAGGTCGGTACAGGGTTTCCAATCAGAAATATCTTAATGGCATTGATATTAATGAAGTTATCAATGTTGGGAAACATAAATAACCCGTAGGTGAGCAAAACAAAGACGCTTTCGAAAGCAATTACGTTCCCTATACTAGCATAGTACCGAGCTTTCTTTACCAAAAACTTGGCTGGTAAACCTTGGATTCCACCCTTAATGGTCATGTGAGTCCTGACTTCTGACTCGTCCAAATAGATTTCTCTCGCAATGGTTTGGTCCTTTGGAATTTCTTCCAGTCCAGAAAATGGAGCTTGGTCAGTGAAAGGTAAATCAGTTAGGTGAGAGTACTCCTCCAGTGTTGGTGCTAGTTGATAATCCGGGAATGTGAAATAGTGATAGACTGGATCGTAGAACTGAATCAGTGTAGACAGTATTCCTTCAATTACATGGACCCTTAACAGAGACATCAGTCTTCCATACTTTGCTCTGAAAGCATCAGGGTTGGTGATCATCCTTGCCAACCCTCTTAAATCCTCTAGTTTTGGAACCTTGAAGGTGTACTTGTGAGTCTTCCTTTTACCGAAATCCATAACGCAATCTTTCTCTATGACATTTGCAATCATTGTCTTAGTTTAATTTGAAAAAGAGAGACTAGAAGAGAAATTTTTTCTTTGTTTAATGTTTTTTAATGAAAAGAATGCATGAATGCAGCACACAAAAACATACAAAAAACATGGGGTCAAAGGTTCGGTGTCATGAAGTCATGGCTCTACCTATCCCCAAAGGTTGTACTGGTGATTATTTGTACCTGTCCTCAAAATCATTGACCCCTCTTGGGATAACAACAGCAGGTTGGTTCACCCGAGCGAGCTGCAGTATCTTAGAGTAATCTCAAATGAGGGTAGTATCGCGTAACAACTATTCCCGATAGCTTCTGCACTACAAAAATGGTAACAAGGTCTCAGCCTACTAAATCCTCAATTTCACGGACACCACAATCGAACAATCTGCTTTCAACAACCGAAGTCGTATAGGCATTGAATCCATAAAGGGTATCTCCACTAATTCGATGGTCTACCGGGGTCTCTTATTTGGGAGTCGCTCCCTGTAAGATTACCCATCTAATGCCATCACTTATTTTAGGCGTCACTCAAACTTTTCAGATGCGGCATCACCCGCAGTCCCATTAGCAGAAAAATAAACACAAATATCAATTAGGAAACGCGATATATATATATATATATATATATATATATATATATTTTATTTATTTATTCCTAAAACTAACATCCTAAACCTCTTAAGAGATATAATCCTAGTCCTATACAGACAATGACTCCCCAGCAGAGTCGCCATTTTTCTGTAGCGAGCGATTTCTGTCGGTGACGTGGCCACCTTATCCCTGGTTTTACCCACCGCAATAGTAGAAGGGGGTGCTACTTTCTGATTGCGTATTTATCCCATGAAGCTGGAAGGGAAAGGGAAGCTATCTAAAACTAACCTTGCACGCGGATGTTTAACTGAACAAACGCTTAAAAGAGATTGGGGGGCCTGGGTCAGGTTATACAATGGGGAGTTGTCAATTACCCATCCTATATATGGTTATCCACTTGATATTAGCTTTAGGTTTCGCTTTATACTTGATGGTGTTTATCCGTTAATGGGTTGGGAAAGTTTCTTGGGAAATATGAGTGAGAGAGAGAGGGTTTTTGCTTAGTATGCTCGCTAAGACTTCGCAATCTTATGCCTACGTATTCCCGTTTAAACGAAATAGGGAAATCAGAGCAATTGTAGTTCCTCCTATTCTAAGGAAGGAAAAAGATATTTGGTGTCGTGTTCAAAGCCCAAGATTGAAGCTAAAAGGTTTATTTGTGTCTTGTTCAAAGCCCAAGATTGAAGCTAAAAGGTTTAACTGAGAGAGAACTTGTCATTTCTAAAGAGGTATTGTTGAGTTTTGTGTGCCTTGATCAAAGCCCAAGGTTGAAGCTAAGAGGTTGATGGACTCCACTGGGGAAATCCTTACCAAAGCTTAAGAGGAGGCTGGGTAAGACCAACTCAATAAGAGAGTGTGTATATTGGTGTCTTGTACAAGGCCCAAGATTGAGGTAAAAAAGAGACTGACCATTTTGGGGATATCGTTATACAAAGCCTAAGAGGAGGCTCAAAGTTTGACTTTTCCGAGGAAAATATTTTGTATGTCTTCTACAAAGCCCAAGATTGAGGCTAAAAAGGGAAATTTAACTGACTCGGGTGAGGATATTTTTTATGTGTCTTATACAAAGCCCAAGATTGAGGCTGAAATGAGTTTGACTATGCTTGGGAAATCATTCCTCAAAGCCTAAAAGAAGGTTGGGAGGAAGTGACTTCACTAGGGAAAGATGTTTGTCCCGAGCTTAAGAGATATTTATGTCTTGTACAAGGCCCAAGATTAAGGCTAAAAGGGTTTGACTCAACAAGAGAGTGCTTTTATCTGTCCTGTACAAAGCCCAGGATTGTGGCTGAACAAACTAGAGAAATCATTCTTCCTAAGAGTAGGATGACTTCTGCTAGTGGAAATCTTTATGCCCCGCCTAGGAGGAGGCTGGAAAAACTTGACTCAACAAGAGAGTGTTTGACTCAACAAGAGAGTCTGAAAGTTGATTGACTCAACAAGAGAGTCTGAGAATGTGATTGACTCAACAAGAGAGTCTGACAAGGTTACTGACTCAACAAGAGAGTCTGAAAGTTATTGACTCAACAAGAGTGTCTGAAAAGGTTAGCTCCACTTAGGAGAATCATTGTACAAAGCCCAAGAGGAGGCTAACTGTGCTGAGGAAAGGTCCTTATACAAAGCCTAAGAGGATGCTAGCTTTCTGCTGGGGATTATTGAGATCCCGAGGCAGGTCCAAGTGGGGAATCAACTTTTACTGAGAATTACAGATGAGTTGAGATATCAGATACCTTGAGGTCCTGATGATAAGCTGACCCTAGCTGGGGAAATTTAGGATGAAAGACTAAGTTTTAGATCCTATGAGAGTTTTTATCCCTACTAGGGATTGATCGGGTGATTAGGGTTTCTTCCTATGTCTTTTAGGGAACTTGAGAATTTCTTTAAGACTCAAAGGGATTTAGACTGTCCAAGTCTATTGGTATGGAAGAGTTTTATCTTTTGTATGATGCCTCCAAGGGAGGCTAACTCTTTTAAGGGATGAGTATCAACCCTAAATAGTGTGAGATTTGACACTGGAAAGACTGCTCTAGCAAAGGATAACTAAGTTCTATCTTATACCTTTAAGAGGTCTTCAGGGTCCTTGTATTAAGCCCAAGAGAAGGCATGAGAACTTCTAAGAAGCCGAAGGGTCCTTGTACAAAGCCCAAGAGGAGGTGGGGATGCTTTTAGGAAGCCCGTGGGTCTCAAACCAAGAAAAGTTCAAGAAATGCTATTCACCGAGAATAGATCATTTAGTGAAAATTCTGAGGTTTGAAGAAACTCAAGAGATGCTATTCACCGAGAATAGATCAACTCTGGGGAGTAGAGTTCCTTTGACAATTTCTAGGGGTGACAGCCTGAGAAAAGGTTCACGAAGAATACTGCCTTTCTCTTTGATCCATATTGTTTAAGCCCAAGAGAAGGCAAGACTGTATCTGGAAATCCTATGGGGATCTAGTTTTGACTGTATTTAAGAGTGACCAACATGGCTTTACCTAGTTCTAGACCTAGTTGTTGGGAAAACTCTAAATAACTATATTAGTATATATACAGTTGATATATGACAAGTATTTAAAAGGATATGAAAGAAGACTTACAGTGCGCAGCTTCCCACAGGTGAGTAAATGAAAGTTGTTTAAAACTTACAGGCGAGCAAGCTTCCATGCTATATTGTTAGTTGTTCAAAGAAATTAAAGAAAGTTTTGATAACAACATATATATATATATATATATATATTTGAACCTAAATCAAAAGGGAAGTTGTTTTGAAAAGATTATTAGGGCTTATACTCAAGGAGAGGCCCAAGGTTTAACAGTGATCGCACTGTTGTTTTGAAAATCGCAGAGGGACTTATACAATGACTGAGGCCCACAAAGGTTTATTTACAACAGGGTTGGGTGTTACAACTCAAGGAGAGGCCCAAGGATGTTTTGAAAAATAAAGATGGGACTTACAACACGAGGGGATGCCCAAATGATTTGTTTTAAAATGGCGATCGCGCCGAGATTCTTTTAACGCATAGGGACTTATACAATACCTGAGGCCCGAAAATGGTTTTGGTTAAAAGGGGATTGGGTCTTACACTCTATTAGAGGCCCAGAGTTTTTTTAAAAGAAAAGAGAATGAGGCTCACAACTCAGGGAGAGACACATGTGAAGGACAGTGATCGCACCGTCGTTTTGAGAATCGTATCGGGACTTATACAAATGACCGAGGCCCAAATTGTTTGTATATGATAAGGGATGGGTCTTACACTCTATTAGAGGCCCAAAAGTGTTTTAAAATTTAAAATCAAGAGGAAACCCTAATTTTAAATAAAAATGTTATTTTTCAAAGGAAATTAAATGAAAAAAATGATATAAAATACCAAATATATTCAAAAATAAGTTGTACACCTTGAAAAATATTTTAAAAAGTCATGTTTAATTACATGAGAGTTTGAAATTCAATTGGTTTTGAAAGATCAAAGTGAGAATTTCATTTAAAAATGTTTAAAGACAACAAAAATGAAATTAATTACAAAAATTCTAACTATATTAAATAAATAATATAAATTGGATTTTTTTGTAAAATAAAATATTTAAACATTTTAGTGAATTTTGAGAAAAAGAATCAATTCAAAAACATAAATATTCAGAGAGAAATTAATTTTTGAATCAATTAACAAAAATAACAAAATATTCAAATATTCAAAAATTTGAAAAAGGGCGCCAAGAACACCAAGTTCTTGCCCGCGCCCTCTGTTTTTCCAGATTTGCATTTTCTCACTTTTCTCCATGATTTCTCAATGGTTTTGCACGATTCAAGTACCAATCTTGCTCGTTTTTGAACAAGGATCACAACCATATAGATTAATTGCATTTATTTTGAGTATTGAGTGAGAAATAAGAAGAAACTCTCAAGAACCCAAATTTCAGCATGAACACCATGAAATTCCATACACGACTAATTCATGGCAATTGATTGAGGGTTATCACTCCATACATGATTAGGAACATATGGCAAAATTATTGTGCAGTAAAATATGCATGCATCATGGAGTTTTAAGAGTTCATGCTTACCTCTTGCAACTGGTGATCGAGTTCTGAGTTAGAGGTGTTACATCTAGGTTCCAATGATCTGGACAGCTTCCTTTCTGATTTCCTCCGAAATCGACGACACCTCCAGGTTTAAGTTTCAGATCTTAGAACATATGCCTTTCTCCCGTTATGTGTCGCGAGCATCCACTGTCAAGGTACCATGACTGGTGTTTCAGTGGTGCCATTAAGGATATCTGCAACATACACTATCTCATTTTTAGGTACCCATTTTGTGGGTCCTTTTGCATTAGTCTTTCCAGAGGTTCTGACACCTTTGGACTTCCTCATAGTAGAATAATAGTGCGGGACTTGTGCATAGTGTTTAAGATTAGAAGTTTTCTTTCGTGTCTGTGTTTGTGTAGTAGTAGATTTTGAACCTTTTGGTTCTGAGCATTTCAGGTTAGTGCCAGAGGGCATAAAATGTTTGGACAAAGGTATTATCTTGATACTCTTGGTCTCATCATATGGTTGTGATGGTCCTGAATATCCCAGACCACTATTACCATTCCTGCTGACTCCATAGATCATTGAAGCCATTTTGCTTCTATCTATGCTTTTAGCAAGGAAGTGTTGAAAGGCTCTATCATATCTGACTACTTCATTAGTGTCATTTATGATGGAAGTGATTTCTTCTTCTAACTTAGAGACTTTATTTTTTAAAACAGCATTTGATTTTTCTAAGAAAGATAATTTTTCATTTAATTCAGAGATGGCTTGCTTGCTTTTAGCAAGATCTTCTGATGGAACCACAAAAGTCTTTTTCAGAGTTTTGTGTTTTCTTAGAAGGATTTGATATCTTTTCATAAGTTCAGATAATCCTATTTCGAGTTCAGAATGGGATAAGGAAGAAAGTACCTCTCTTTCATCCTCAGAGTCTGATAGTTATCCTTCTGATAAGACATCGTTGGTCTTTGCCGTGAATGCCATGTTGATACGTTCTCCATCAGAATCATCCTCAGATTCTGAATCATCCCAAGTTGCCATAAGACTCTTTTTGGCTTTCTTAGGTCTCTCATCTTTCTTTAATTTTGGACAATCATTCTTGATATGTCCAGGATCCTTGCATTCAAAACTTGTAACATCTCTTTCATAAGTTCTCTTTTGACCATATGTAGATTCAGATCTTCTTCTTGGTCCTCTGAACTTATTCTTTCTGTATTTCCACAATTGACTTATTTTCCTTGATATGAGAGATATATCATCTTCATCTGAATCTTCTTCAGATTCTTCCACTTCTTCCTCTGCTTGATACGCCTTTTTCTTCTCAGACTTGGCCTTTAGAGCAATGGATTTACTTTTCTCCTGAGGTTCATCTCCTTGAAGCTCTATTTCACGACTTCTTAAAGAACTGATTAGTTCCTCAAGACTTATACTATTCAAATCCTTTGCCAGTTTCAAGGCAGTTACCATTGGTCTCCATTTGACAGGCAGACTTCTGATAATTTTCTTGACATGATCAGCAGTGGAATACCCTTTGTCTAGAACTCTGAGTCCTGCAACAAGCATTTTAAATCTTGAGAACATGGTTTCCACATATTCATTGTCTTCCATTTTGAAGACTTCATATTTTTGAATTAGTGCAAGAGCCTTCGTCTCCTTGACTTGAGCATTGCCTTCGTGAGTCATACGAAGAGAGTCAAAGATAAACTTTGCAATTTCTTTGTTTGAAATTTTTTCATATTTCGTATATGAAATTGAATTTAACAGAATCGTTCTTGCTCTGTGATGATTCTTGTAGTTTTTCTTTTGTGCATCTGTAAATGCACTTATTTCAATCTTTTTGCCCGCAGAATCTACAGGGTTACTGTAACCATCAACTACCAGATCCCATAGATCTAAGTCAAACGACAAAAAGTAACTTTCAATTCTATCTTTTCAATAATCAAAATTTTCCCCATGAAAGATTGGAGGTTTTTCAGTATAAGAATCTCTTTCATTTACAATAACACTTGTCTCAGGAGTTGGTATAGCCATTGTTTTTCACACTTGAATCGGTACTGAACACTGTTAAGTGCTTGATAAAAATTCAATCTTTTTATCACCTCAGAACTGGAGCTCTGATGCCAATTGAAGGTGTGAAAAACACAAGAAAGGGGGGTTTGAATTGGTTTTTCAAAATAAAATTGTTTGTTTAAGATTACTCTTAAACACAAACTCTTTTGTTTAGTAAAATAACCTTTGTTGAATCTGAAGGGGATAACACGTTATGTTTATACTAGTTCACTTGAGAAATTCTCAAGTTAGTCTAGTCCACCCGCAAAGGTGATTTTGCCTCTCTCAATCGAGGTCTTTATCCACTAATCAATCAGATCAATACAATGCACTAACCAAAATGTTGGTGACTAACAACAACCTCTAAAACTTCTCAAGTTCTAGACTTCTCAAGAAATACAACCACACCGGTCTTTCTCAAGGAACACCCTCTAAGACAACACGTTTTAGACTTCTCAAGAAATACAACCACACAGGTTTTTCTCAAGGAATACAAACCAAAGTTTGAAAATAAGTTTCGTTTACAAGAAGTGTGCTTCTAATACAAGCTGAATATGTAAACAAGTTTCGACCAGAATGACTTAAGAAAGATTTCAGTTAGAAAGTATTTGAGTAGGAGCGTTCGCATGTGTGTCTTTCTTCAGGTCTTTGCTTCTTTATATAGCCTTGAGGAAAGAGTCGTTGAAAGGTAATCATGATAGCTAACTAGGCTGGCGGCTAGAAGTGTGAGGACAAATAAAAACTTTTGCGTCCTGTCTTGTCAGAATATCTTCGTTTGTACCGTTTGCACTGTTACCAAGATATTTTTGCTTTGTATTGTGGTACAGCTGTACTATGTAGCTTAGTCTTCTTGGCTTCTCAACTTCAGAGACTTTTTACAAGCATGAGTGAGAAAGTAAAATATAGTTTGGTTCTTATGAACTTCAAGTCTTCGAGTCCTCAGAGCAGCTCCTTCGGAGTCTTCAGCACTTGGTCTTCAGAACCTTGTTCGCTTGGTGCGTTGTCTTCATATCTTCAGAGGCTTCGGATAGTATTTGGTTGAAGCATGAGTAGAGACTATGGTTAGGTCTTCATAACCTTGATCAGAGAGTATAAGCCTTCTGCATCTGGACTTCGTTCAATCAGAACCTTTGTCTTCAGATCTTTAGAACTCGTTCTCTCTCCCTTTTGTATCAGAGTCTTGTGAACTTCACATTTTCTTGAAATAAATTATGTATTTCAAGTGTAGTGTATAGGTGAAGTATTTTCCTTTTAGCATTGTATTCGCGCCAATTTACGGAAGCATAACTTATTTGTTAGATTCTCAATACTAACAAACATTAGTCTTTCAAAATTGTTCATATAAACATACTCGTTTGATATCATCAAAACTTAGAAGTAACATTGCCGAACCAAAACTTGTTCTCATAGGAATGAATGGAAATGATCTGGAACTTGAGATGGTACCCCAACTGGAAATCTGTCAAGAACTTGAGCAATTGGCTGGTGATTTTGAAAATCTGATGTTCCAGATGTGATTTTGTGTTATGGAACACTCACATATGATGTTTATGAGGTGTGTGTGTGTGATTGGTTTGGTTGGAATTGATCTCAAACTCAAAACCCGATAGTGACTTGAGTTAGAAGGAAAAATTGGAGTGAAAGTGGTGATTTTGAGGAAAGCATCAGTTTGGGTGCTTTGGTGTACTCAAACTGATCACAATTGAGGTCTATTTATAGTGGAGCAAGTTTGTTTTGCAAGCAATAGTGAATGGCAACTGGTACAGGTCTGTGACCAATTGTGATCAAATGGAATCTCAAGTCTCCTCTAGCCATTGACTTGAGGTTAGAGCACAGGCCTAAGGTTCTTTGGTTCAGGGATAAGTCTTGACTGAACTTGGATAACATTGTCTTGATGAATGCCACCTCTATGCATCAGTTAAATGCTTTGAGACAAAATTGAATATTTGAAGCATCTTGAATTCTAGGGATGACATGCCTAAACATAGATTCTGGACTTGTGAGGCTTATAGATCAGTGTTTGTTCCTTGGTTGTTCCCCCTTGAGGTGTGCAGATGGATAACCATGTTTATTTTTGCATAATTTGATCAATTCGAGCCCTAATGCACAAATCTGCCTTGCCAAGACAGTTTGCAGCAAGGCATGTTGTAGCTGTCATAACCCCTAGCTCAGGGGGAGTTTGATAGAGTTCTTGGTCATTTTGGAAAGCTGATATATCCTATTTCAACATGATGTCCAACTTTGGTTTTGATTCAACTTGAATTACAATGAAAAATGCCTCTACATTTTGGAAAAAACAAGGCAGATTCTGACTTAGTGAAAATTTCACTAAGTGTTGGAAATGTGTCATTTTCATGTTTTTAGCCACTTTGATCACTCCATAACTTAAAATCCATGAGGAATTGGAATGAGATGTAGTTGACACTTTTGAAGTGTGCAATGAGAGCTACAAATCCAGCTTTGGACCATCCAAAATGGTTGCTTGGATCTCAAGTTATGGTCCTTGGAAGTTGGTACCCTAGCCACTTTGTTCCATAACTTAGAAAAATTCTAAGTTTTTTATGGTTACCCTTTTACAAGTTAACTCATTTTCTTTGGTTTTTCTTGATGAATGATGATTCAAATCACATATTAACATTGTTTTAGGGTTAAAGAACCTTGGTTGACCAAAAAATTAAAAAAGTCAAACTTTGGGATTTTTGTACAGTTGACTTTTTATCGGATGAAATCCAAACTGTGCGATCCTTTGTGAAATCAAGCCCTTGACCTAAATTAAACCTAATGGATAGATTCAATAGGTGCTATAGGGTGTATTGAATCATGTCCCAAGATTTGGGAGCATGTCTTGGTCAAAAGTAAAAGATACAGTTGACTTTTCTTCAAAACCCTAATTGTGGTTCAAATGAAATTGAAACTTGTGAATCAAGCTTCTTGGATCAATAAATTGTTGCAAATGGATCCATGTAGTGTATTAGAGCCCCTCAAATCATGTCTTGAGGTCTTGGCTCATGTTTTGTCCCAAAAGTCAACTTAGGGGTGAATTAGGTCAAGAAACCCTAATTCCTGATTTTTGGTAAATGCATCCCCTGAGGTTAAATTGACTTGGTGATTGGGTCCATGAGTTCCCTTGGAGTATCTTGGGTTATGCTTTGAAGCATTGGCTCATGCCCAGAGGAAGAATTCCATCTGGAGGCCTTGGTCAAACAAAACCCTAATTTGGTGACACTAGCGATCTTGAGGCTTAATCCACTTGGAATGTTGCACCCTTGTGCTTGATTATTGATGTGGGAGTCCTCTTGATCCTTTATGGATTAGACAAGTTAAAGATCATGTCATTTCTTGATTGATCCTTTGTCTAAGTGCTCTGAGAGGGCTTGAAACCCTAATTCTTGACTGTGGTGAATACTCAACCACCTTTGAGGAGATTGATGAGGCATGATGGTTCATCCATGTTGTGATGATGATTTGCACAACGATGGGAAATCTTGGTGGTCAAAATTTGGGGTATGACAGCTTGTACTAAGAATTAGTCGGTGTTAGAACATGATTTGAATTCGACATACCAAACTTATTGAGAATCTTCTTCAGGTATGTCTCTTGAGATAAGCATAATCTCGACTGCTTTCTATCTCTCTAGATGTCAATCCTAAGAATTATGGAGGCATCTCCCAAACCCTTCATGTCAAACTCCTTATCGAGTTCATCCTTTACCTTCATAACATCTTCGACATTGTTGCTTGCTATGAGGATGTGATCCACATAAATCAACAAAATAACAAGTGAATTTCTAAGTTGAAATCTGAAGTAAACACATTGGCCGAACTGGCTCCTAGTGAAACCAATGTGTGCCATGAACTTGTCGAATCTCCTATTCCATTGACGAGGAGATTATTTCAGGCCATACAAAGACCTATTCAGCTTGCACACATAATTTTCCTTTCCCTTTTCTACATACCCTCCAGGTTGCCTCATCAAGATCGTTTCATCTAGATCACCATACAGGAAGGTTGTCTTCACATCCATTTGTTCAAGTTCTAGGTTGAACTTCGCCACCATGGCTAACAACATTCTAATGGATCTATGCTTTACAACAGGTGAGAACACATCATTGAAGTTAACACCTTCTTTCTGAGTGAACCCCCTAACAACTAACCTTGTCTTAAAGCCCTTCGACATCACTCATTCGATTCCTTCCTTAACCTTAAAAATCCACTTACAACTGACTAACCTGTCTCCTGCAAGTTTCTTAATTAGCTCCCAAGTGTTATTATCATGAAGGGATTTTATATAATCATTCATGGCTTTCAGCCATTCAGTCTTGTCTCGAATCCTCATAACTTCCTTATAATCTTTAGGTTCTTCATCAAGGACCTCACTTGCAGAAATTAAGGCATAAGCTATAATATTTGCATAACCAAGTCTCTAAGGTGGCTTAATGACTCTTCTCGACCTATCTCTTGCCAGCAGGTAGTTATTATCAGTCTTCTCATTTTCGACAGCAGCTTCTGTTTCTTCGACTTCATCTGGGTCATGCAATTCAACATCACTATGTTCGACCTCAACAAGAATCTCTCCCCGCTCCAGCTCTTCTTCAGAAATCTTCAAATTTTGACCAATGTCATCAGTTTTCTTGGAAGCCATCTCAGCTTCATTAAAAAATACATCTCGACTTATGATACACCTCTAGTGACTTGGCTCTAGGAACCATAACTTATAAGCTTTGACTCCTTCAAAGTATCCAAGGAACATACATTTCAGAGCTCTAGGTTCAAACTTGTCTTGCCTAATGTAAGCATAGGCTAAATAGCCAAATACTCTAAGTCAGTCGAGACTATGTGGATGTCCCGACCAAACTTCTTCAGGTGTCTTCATTCCCAAGGCAGTCGAGGGACACCTATTTATCAAGTAAGCTGTAGTCACGATAGCTTATGTCCAAAACATCTTCTTTAATCCTGCACTTACCTACATGCACCTTACCCTTTCTAGAATGGTTCGATTAAACCTTTCAGCCAAACCATTTTGTTGGGGAGTCCCTGCAGTGGTTCTGTGCCTTGCAATACCAGCCCTAGAGTAATTCAAGACTATTGTCGGTCTTTAACCTCTTGACCTTCCTGCCAATTTGGTTTTCGACCAGAGTCTTCCAACTTTTGAAATTTTCAAAAGTTTCATCCTTAGTCTTCTATATGAATACCCATAACTTTCTAGAGTAATCATCAACTATGGATAAAAAATACTTTGCATCTGAGTGTGAAGGATTCCTTGCAGGCTCCCAAAGATCGGCATGAATGTAATCAAGGGATCCATGTGTTCTTTGTTTACCTTTGTTATACTTCATTCTACAGGATTTACCAAATACACAAGGTTCACAAAACTCTAGTTTTTTACCTTGTCACAACCCAACAAATTTTGTTTCGACAATTCGACTAGGACTCTTTCCCTGACATGGCCAAGTCTCTTGTGCCATAGCCCAGTCTTTGACACAGGTTTCGTGGATGCATGATCTGCTGAACCACTTATAACCTCAGTCTCAAGGGTATATGAGCCTTGTTTCTTCACGCCTTTCAAGACTTCATTCGACCCCTTCATTACCCTTAAGATGCTTTGCTCTCCTTTGAAAACATATCCTTTCTTGTCGAATTCACCAAGAGAAAATCAAATTCCTCTTAAGATCAGGTACATACCTAACATCAGTCAATAGCCTTATTGACTCATCATGGAGCTTGAATCTCACAGATCCAATACCTACAATTTTGTAAGCTTTATTGTTTCCCAACAACACTGACCCACCATCTTGATCAAACAATACCTCAAACACGTCTTTGTTTGGAGTCATATGCCAAGTACACCCTGAATCCATAATTCATTCCTTGCTAGAGTCGCTGCTTGAAACCACCAGGACATCAGATGATTCATAACCATCTTGTACAATGGCAGCATTACCATTATCCTTTCCACTATGAATGTCCAGTCGATCAGGGCATACTTTTCTTGTATGACCCTTCTTCTTACAATGATAACACGTAATAGTAGAAGCATTACCACATTAAGAATTATGTAAAACTTTACCCTTCTTCTTCTCAAACTTACCATCTTTCTTCAAGAATTTTCCCTTAACAGACAAACCTTCACCAACAGAAGATGGCTTGTGCTCCTTTCGTTTGTTCAAATCCTTAGAGTACAAGGCATATTGAACATCTTCAAAGGATAGCGACTCTCTTCCATACAAGAGAGTTTCTTTCAAGTGAGCATGAGACTTAGGTAAAGAGCAAAACAATAGCAATGCTTTATCTTCATCATCAATCTTGACCTCAATATTTTCAAGATCAAGAATTAACTTGTTAAACATATCCATCTGCTCAGCCAAGGCTTTGTCTTCACTCTTCTTGAATGAATACAAAGCTTGCTTCAGGTGGAGATGATTAACCAATGATTTCATCATGTACAAACCTTCAAGTTTCATCAATACAATGGCACTATAGACTTTTTAAACCATCATTGTCTTTTCCTTCTCCGTTAGGGCAACATCCATCTTCTCCAATCCTTTCAACGCTTATAACAAACCTTGTTGAACAAGAAGAGCTTACATTTTCAAGTGCCACAAACCGAAATCATTCACACCGGTGAATTTCTTAATCTCATACTTTGTTGATGACATCTTCTTCTCCACGCTCACCGCACCAGTTTGTTGTGAATTGATGTCGTCAATAACAGAACAAAGTTATGAGAAAAAGATTGAGTTTCTTGAACAAACACAAGAAACCCTATTAGATTTCACAAAGGAAAAGAGAAGAATGAAGAAGTATAGAGAATTGGTTAAATTTGTTTTACTATTCACTTTCTCAATAAGGGTTCAAAGATTACTAGTGAATACCAACAATTAACCTCTCTCAACAACCTGAGAGAACTAGTCTATTTATAGACTACTAAGCAAACTTAGATTACAAGCTAACTTAACAACTGGGCTTACAAGCAAGGCCCAATTCGACATGCTAACAATCTTAACATTTCGACTACTGCATGCTTGAGCATACTTCTGTAAGAACAAGATTTGGTTCTACATCTGGCCTTTGAGTTTTGATGATAACCGCACATGTTATCTATGAGAAAAATTCTATATGATATGGTTTCTGTCTAGTGTGTGGTTGTTGGAAATATGATTCTGACTCTGATAAGAAGGCGTGTGACATCATCAGACTCTAATTTGAACACTCTGGAAGAAAACATATGTGTGTACAAGATAAAGTCAAGATTCATGAACCTTTCTAATACAACAGTTCTAATGAATGTTAGTTCTGGACATTCTAATTGAGACTTTATGAGAAAGGCCTATAAGGCTTTCTAATGTGATGCGCTTCTAATGTTACAAGTTATGAAGATTCTGAAGACGTGGTTCAGGTGAACATGGTTCTGAAGATTCTGAAGATACAATATCTGAAGATCAAGTTCTGAAGAGTTTCTGAAGACAAGGTTCTGATTGAACGAAGTGCTGAAGACTCTGAAGACAAAGTATGTGCTTAATGAAATATGAAGACTTTGAAGAAGAGGTTATAATAGAACAAGTTCTGAAGACTCTAGAGATAATGCTTCTAAGAAACCAAGTGCTGAAGATTCTTATGACTAGGTTCTGCTAAACGAAGATCTAAGATTCTGAAGACTGTGGTTTTGAAGATTACACAAAGAATGACTCTTCTACAACACGCTTCATCAAGTTAATATCTGAAGCCTCTGAAGATGCTAGAAGACTGAAGATCAGAATGGTTTTGGTCAATATTACTAAAACTCTGTGACCTCTACCTCGATAAGGTGGTGCAAGGACAACTTTTAAGTATCGTGATGTTGACCATTCCTTCATGTGAACAGTGGGATATTGCTGTTGGAATATATTTCCAAGAATTCCCCTCAACGGATTTATTCTCTCAAGCTCTATAAATTGAAGATCTAGAAGCTTAAAGAATAGCTGGTTGCTGGTGATAGCACGCTGCTATGCAAAGCCAAAGAGCTTAAGAAAATGCTACAAGTTGAAGCTTAAATGAAGAATGCTCAAAGAAGAAGAAGCCAAAGCAAACAGATGAAGTGTGTACAACGATGCAACATGCTAAAGCCATGTGAAACTAGTCAAGTGAAACATCAATAAGTGAAGCATATTAACTCAGTTGATCTTGATGGTTAAGCTGGAAGAAGCATTACCTGCTCAAGAAAGAAGTACATCATAAATAAGCTTAAAGCTCATGAAAAGAAGCCGTAGTGCTCAATAAGAAATCTTTTAAGCAATACAGAACTAGTGTGCTTTATAATCTCTTAGAGATTTATCATTAGATAGTTTTGTATTAGAAAGCAAGGAGCCGCTGCTCGAGAACTTGCTAGAAACACTTAGATGTTCTTGTACTTCATTTGTGTAATCAGCTTGTAAGAAGCATTAAGTGTACATGTGTAAAATCCTTTGTCTAAAGGTGGCATAAATCCTTGTTGAAGGTAGCTTGAGAAATCCTTTTTCTAAAGGTGGCGTAAATCCTTGTTGAAGGTTGTTTGAGAAATCCTGTCTAAGGTGGCGTAAATTATTGTTGAAGGTAGCAATAAATTCCTTAGAAGGTAATGATTTCCTTGAGCGACTAAGTTGTTAGCCAGGTTGCTTTAGATAGCCAGGTCGTTTTCTAACAACTTGGAGGTTGATTTCCTTGAGCGGCTAAGTGAAAGCCAAGATGCTTAAGAGACCTAAGCGTGTTGTTTAACAACTTAGAGATTGTAATCATTTTGATGATTATTGTATTAAGTCCTTGTTTAAGGCAAAATCACCTTGATGGGTGGACTGGAGTAACTTCGTTAACAGTGAATCATGATAAAAATGATTATGTTCATTTATTTTTATTTACTTGTTAATGTCATTAGTTTAGTTCCACAAAAGGGGACGAAATGTGAAACCCAATTCAAACCCCCTTTCTTGTGTTTCTCAACCTTCAACTTCGACTACAACATACAAGATCAGTATGTGAACAGGCTTCGACTTCATACTAAACCTTCTGTCGAACCATGAAGCTACCCTTGTTGGCACTAGAGTTCGATCAAAAATACCATAAGTTGCATACTTTCATTCTACAACACTTCACACAGTGTTGCTTGTCACCAAATTCAAACCTACTGCAACACTTCACAAGTATTGCTTATTTCTGAATTCAAACCTACTGCAACACTTCACAAGTGTTGCCTATTTCTAAATTCAAAAATTAATCTTCACTGGAATATTTTCTTGTCATTTTGGAACATACTCAATATTATTAATTATTAATAATCTACACCAAAAACTCTGTGTAATTGTGTCTTGTAATTTTCCTCTAATCGGTGTCTACAAATTAGTGTGGAAAATGACCCTATATATACTAATAACTAGGTTAATAAAAAAGGAAAATAATAAATTGAAATCAAGAGTAATAATAAAATTAGCATCAAAGAAATGTTTGTTTTGATTTTTTTTCTAGAAGTAGAAAAAATCAAATCAAAACCTTCAACAAAGTTGACTTGGACAAAAAGGCAAATAAAAAACTACCATTTTTTATTTATGATTCTTTGGTTATTTTTGTGTTAAAAAATGCATAAAATGAAAAAATTTTATTTTAAAAAATGCCTAACTAATAAATACAAAGATAATAATGAAAACCTAAAAAAAAACAACTTTTAACCCTTTTTTAGTAAAAAGTGCACAAAATGAAACTTAAAAAACAAATTCGCTTTATTTTTTTGCTTTATAAATTAGTAATAACTATATAAATAATGTAATTCTTATAATACTAAATAATAATAATAATAATAATAATAATAATAATAATAATAATAATAATAATAATAATAAAATATAAAATACAAAATACATAAAAGTGAGGAATAGAAAAAGAAAATGCCCTAAAAAAATTGGAAAGGTGAATTTGGAATATGAAAGATTTTTGAAATTGAGATATGTTTTATTATAGTAACTAGTGGGATACCTGTGCGGACGCACGGGTTCCGCTGCGGACCTTTGAAATTGGACCAATATATTTTGACAGGGATTAATTTAAATTCACAATTTTTAAAGGACTGTGTTAATAAAAAAAATGTAATATCAAATATTGATAAGTCACAAAAGGTTAGACAGAAAAAAATTCAAATTATGAAGATAAAAGATGTTAGGTATATGAAGTCATTAAGAAAAAAAAAAAGCACAGAAGAAAATAAGATATTTACTATAAATTGTAAAAAGAGTAGTGGACTGCGGAATTGTCACAAGTTAGATTATGAAATTCAAATAATAAATAGAAAATGTTTAAATTTAATTAAAAAAAATAACATAAAGTAGTAAAAGAAAAAAATATAAGTGAATCTAAGAAAAATATTAAAATGAAAGACATATTTTTAAAATAAAAAAAATGAATCAAACTTCGAATTTCTAAAAGAAAGACATGAGTAATATATATTTTAATTATTCATATATTATCTTTAAAAAAATTGTATGTTAAATTAAAAATAATTTTTAAAAAAACAATATTAGATATCAATGCATTTACACGGTACTCGTGTACCTGCCCCGTGGGTTCACAAAAAATTTACCCGCAGCGGAACCCGTGCATTACCACATGGTACGGATGTGTTACCCATGCATTTGGTATGGATACCCGTGCGTTCACACGGTATTGGTATATTATCCGTACGTTGACACAGTACCGGTGTGTTACCCGTGCGTTCACAGTTATTTTAGTCAGGTTACCCGTGCACTCATATGGTACAGGTGTGACTCTCATCCTTCGCACGGGTTTCGCTGGGGACCTTTGAAATTGGAATAATATATGTTGACAGAGAAAAATGTAAATTCCAAATTAAAAATAATTTCAAAAAAACAATATTATATATCAATATGTTTACACCGATTTTGCCCTGGTCGTCACCGCGTTTACATGGTACTCGTGTACTACCCGTGCGTTCACAAAAAATTTACCCGCAGCGGAACCCGTGCATTACGACACGGTACTGATGTGTTACCCGTGCATTTGGTATGGATACCCGTGCGTTCACACGGTATTGGTATATTATTTGTGCGTTGACACGGTACCGGTACAGGTGTGTCCCGGTCCTTCGCACGATACGTGTAAATCCGGTACGGACGCTTGTGTTTTGAAAATATAATTAAATTGTTAAATAGAAAGTCAATTTTTGAATAAAATATATATTTATAAAAGAAAGTCAAAGTCTTAATTATATATAGTTAAGAGTTGAGTTCTTAATAAAATATAGTATTATTTATAAAAGAGAAAATTAAAATGCTGCTTAGTCTTCATCTGTATATAAATATATCTTAATCAACAATTTATAAAAAACATATATAAAAGAAAGTCAAATTCTTAATAAAATATAGTTAAGAGTTGAGTTCATGGTGTTTTCTAAGATTCAAATGAATGTATCATTAAGAGTTGAGTTCTAAATACTTGTACTCATCATATACCACAAACTTAACACACTGAATTGAAAAGGAAAATAAAAAAATAATAAGAAAGATGAAAAATAAAAGAGAAAATTAAAAAGCTGCTAAATGTTCATCTGTATATAAATATATCGACATCAACAATTTATAAAAATCAATAATCCATGGCTGCGAAAGATCATAAAAAACAACTCTGGTTTTTCAACAGCTTAGAGATGTAACGGAAGTATCAATTGTATCTATCTATCACATTGCAAACACAAAATTGATAGAAAATGACATCAAAGAAATTGAAAATAAATTTGCAAACTTAATCAGAATCTCTAAATCTCCAGGAAGACATAGAGTTCTCCCATGTATAGTCCCGCTCATCGTCATCGTCAGAATCAACCGGTTCGTAGTTGCGCTCTTCGGCTTCATCAGAATCATGAAATGTACATTTCCTCAGATATCTGGATGCTTTTGTTTTTCTTTTCATCTTTCGTCTGTTACGTACCACACGAGGGGCATGTACCTTAAGAAGGAAAGCAGTTTATCAAATTTGTAAACAGTAAAAAAAGAATGGACCTTCGGCTAACATCAAAATAAACGCTTAGTGAGTAGAAATCTGTTCCGGTCACACCTGCAGAAGTGGTTGAAACTGGGGAGGCTGTTGGTCGGGTTCAGCGGGGGGGAATTCCGTAGGTGGCTGGTTGTCAGGAAGGGGTTGATTGTCGACCGAAGGTTGAATATCTTGTTGGGTCTGTTGATGTTATGTACAAAAAGAGTTATTGATAAAGAAATGCAGAGAAAGAGATGTTAATGAACAAAACCTGCAGAATATGAAAAGGCCAAACCTGTAACAAAGTAAAGAGAAAACATGCTTAACAATAGAACAATGTTCTTAGTGAGAAAGAAAAAACACATAAGCATAATGAAAATGTTAGACTATACATATTAGGAGATTTTGAACAATGTGAAAATCAATATTCTATTTTTGGGTAAGCTATAGTCCTGGTCACTAATATCATATTATAAAAATGACTTAACTTTGAATAAATAAAAAACCTGCCTTTAGTATATCAGTTCCATCACCATCAGTTCTCACTATCAGTTCCATCACCATGTCACGTCTCTCAGCTTTCATCACCTCTGATATTCTCTTTCTCTGCATTCACACAATGATAATTCAGTATAGTTCTGTCAAGATCAAACAACTTATGTTCTTACTGAGCATTTTAGATCTAATTTACAAAAACCAGAACATGGATCCTCTAATGTTCATCTAAAAGTTTCACAGAATACAAATCTGTTTATGCACAGTGCCACAATTCATAGATATATGTCGTACAGTCATATACCATCTAACAGAAAAGGTATGTAGAATTTTAGATACAACGATGACAATATCTATAATAACTGAAGTTGTCCAATAACAAAAATAATCAACTTGGAGGAGAATGGTGCAAAATATGGAAAAGCAGGCATAATATCTGATGTTTTACCTTAGGTGTGCAAAGAGATTGTCATTTGGATAGGCTTTTCTGAAGTGATTGTGGAGTATTTGTGCCAGTTTGAGTTAGCAGTTATAGTATCTGAAGATCAGTGGGCAATATCATACAACAAAACAAATTCAAGTGATAAAAAGCAAGCCACAGAAGTCAGATGTAGATCAAGCCAAGTCATAACCTCTAGCATTTATCCATTGATGCGGCTAAAATTAGCAACAATAACCAAGTTTAAATTGAAGATATATCCATATCAGCATTGTTAGTTATGCAGTTGTACAAAATCATCCTTGACTATAAACTTCAAAAGAACATGAGTAAGGAAAAATATTTAAGAAACAAAATATCAATACAAGTGAAATTCAATGCAAATAAAATATAAGAAAGAGTAGCACGGACGGATTACTCACGGCTAGAAGTGCTAACACCTGTAACCATTAAAATCGAATGGTCCATAAAAGTACAAACATGCCTTTTAGCACCAACACACATCAGATGCTGATACTAACATGTGTGAGGTGTCTGTGTCTGTGTCAAAAAGGACCATTTAATGATTGTTAATTATTTGATTATAAAAAAAATGAAACTACAGCAACATAAACACTTAAAACCAGAATGAAAGTCTATTCTTGCACGATGTTATTTTACCTGAGTAAACTATTGCCTGTAGGTCGTAGAACCTGCAAGTTGCCGGAAAAAAAGGGAAATACTTAAAAAAGGGAAATATAGTATTAAGTAGAACCTACAAGTATTTTACAAACCAAACATAAACTAATAAGAACCATAACAATTAGTTCAGCAGGTTGCCGGACCAAATTATGATTTACTTTATCCAACGATATGTTCATGTCCAGCACCATAAAGAACAAATCTGTTATACGCAACATGATAAGGCCAGCAAGGACTTTCACAGGTACTGAAACCACAACAATTAGTTCAGTATTAGTTAAAAAACCTAAACAGATCATCTTTGATTCATAGCAATTAATTTTGATTCATACATTAATAGGACCAGCACGTAAACCATGTCCAACACCATAAGGAACAACTCTGTTATACACAACATGATAAGAAACAATACCTTTGGTCGAATGGATAAAGCAGAAGACTCAATAACAGCTGTAACAACACCAACCATGTTTGATGAACCGTGTATATTTTGATGTCTGCTTCCAGCCCCAACCTGCACTCAAACACCGACAATGAGAGAAATCAACAGAGTTTACAAACACTACAGATCAAACATTCATAAAGGCTCATTTTCAGACATGACCTAAATTTCATTTCCACAGATATATTCAGTTGTATCATGATAATATGAACAAATAATATTAGCAGAAAATTGTAAACTTCATATGAAGATGAAAACATTAAAAAACATCAAATGAGTTTCCAACCCTAACAAAACATAACATAAAAAGGGAACCCCAAATCATAACAAATCAGTCCAACCTACAAAACATAAAAAAGGAACACATTAACAAATATTATAGAGGGATCTAACAGTATAAAATACAACGACAAACTTTGATAAACCCTCTTCTATATACCTGCAACAGATCTGGAACTACAATGAAGCTACACCGTCCGCAAACGATTAAAAAATGGGTATACGTTTCAACAATGGCCTTAGCATCCAACAACGGAACGGATAGAAGCAACAACTTTCAGAAGGGAAATGACAAGTTTGGAGCTACGATGCCGGTAAAACTCATCAGCTATTCCGATTCCAACCACCACAACCCTCGTCGCCGAATACGCGTTGCCTCCAACACATCTATACCATTGTTGTTAAATCAGACACCATAGAAGACGAACATGAAGAAAGAAGAGAAACAGAGAAGTTCGAAGAAGAAAAGCAGTGAGATGAGCATCGAGAGAGAGAAAGACGAAAACAGTAAACTTGAAGAATGATGGACGTGTATCAGACATTGGTAGTAGGGTCCGCAACAGAAAAATGGTAGTATTGAATTAGTTTGTTTGTAACCAAAATAGCAAGTGACATCATCATTTGATTCAAAGTTAACAAACCAAGGTACAATGTAATAACCATGTAGTTGGGAAAGAAATATATGACATCACAAGTTAGAAAAAGTAAATTGTTGACTAAAATTACCCTCATTTTAGTGAGGTGACAGCATTAGAAGGAAGGGCAGTTGAGGCATTTCCAGAGCCTCAACTTTTCTTATATAGTAAGATAATTAGTAACAAACCCGTGCGTCCGCACGGGTTAAAGTAGTTTTGTTTAAAATGATAAATAAAAAATAGAATTATAAAGATAGAACAAATTTATTAGGTAATATATATAAGTTAAAATTAGGAATGCATGAAAGACATTTTAATTTGGAAATTTACTTATATTGGTGTTTAGAAAAAAAATAATATTAATAATATAAAAATGTTAGAATGAGATTAGTAATTTTAAAAGAAATTAATATTACAAAATAATAGATGGGTCCAAGTATTAAATGTTATATGAAATGGATGTATTAATTTGGACCCAATTAAGTAAAATGAGTCCAAGTAAAGAAGGAGTTTATGAGTTCAGTTTTGTTTATTTAATAAATCTTAAAGATGTGTTTTTTATTGTTTGTTTAGATTTTATATGACTGATAGTGTCTCGTGTTATAATTTCATTCCAGGAGCAACAATTCAAATGCATAATGAGAGAAAATTTATGTTTTTTTTCGCCTGAATCTAACTCGTAGTGTTCCGTATTATAATTTAATTTCATGAGCAACAATTCAAATGCATATTCAGAGCAATATTTATGCATGTTTTTTTCCTGAATGTAACTGATAGTGTCCCGTGTTATAATTTAATTCCATGAGCACATGCTAAAATAGTTTCGCATTGTTTGGAAATCAAAAGTAAAATAAAAATTATATACAACACTTATACATCTAAACTCATACAATGTGGTTAGGAATTAACCAGAATATTTGAAGTTTACATTGTGCCCCTTAACTTTGAATGAGGACCGAATGTTGTAGGTTCCACAAAATAGTTTCACATTACTTAAGAATCGAGCTATAGATAATTTATATACAATATTCATACACTTTGACACATACAACATGACGCGAACTTGAGATCAATTGAAACAAAATAAAACTTTTATTATTCTATGAAAATAATATCTTGAAACATTTTTTATATTATAATTTTAATTTCACTTTTCTATACATTTACTTTTCTATAAATGTAGTATGTAGTAAAAGACCAATTTGAATGGTATTATGGTACACTATAAATGTTAACTAACTATTTATTTTAATTATTATCATTATTATTTACTTAAGAGTATTAATGTAATTTGGATTAATTTAACCTTTTTTATGTAATTTTTTTTTTAAGCAGCAAAAAGAATGAATTAAAAGGTGGGCATAAAAAAATTATATTTCAAAAATTTGTGTGGATTGACTGTACAACAGAAAAAGTATTTGGGGGTCGAAGAATGATATTGGTTGTTGTAACATTTTACATGTTTTCAAAGTATTTGGGGGTCGAAGAATGATATTGGTTGTTGTAACATTCTACATGTTCTCAAAGTATTTGGGGGTTGACTGGTGTTCCAATCCACTCTTGTTGCTTTAATACTCTTGTGATCTTAAATACTCTTGTTGTTTTAATATTTTATTATTTGATTCAATTTACTTTAATATATTATAAATATTTTTTATATAATTGTTTTTTATAAACACTTTATTATAGGTATATTTGTCACTTTTTTAAATATGATTTAAATGAAAAAAAAAATATTTTTAGTAGTTTTACCAAAATATATTTTAACAATTTAAAAAACAAAATTTCCATTGTATTAAATAAATATTAAACAAATTAAACTTGTTTTAAAATCAATTATTAAATTATTAAAACTATTATTTAAAATTTAATAATTTACAAAAACTATTAATACTTATTAATAATTGGAATTTTTTTTTCTAAAAAAAAATATTTTTAAACTTTTAGTAAAGAAATTTAATATTATTTTTCTAATCCAATTCTCATATATTAAATTAAAAATAATATGTAAAACAAAATAATATTTTGTAAGAAAAACTCATATCTCATGTGAAAATCTCCATGCCAAAAGCAAAAGTAATTACAATATCTAAAAAAATAATATCCTAAGAAAAGGCAAGACCGCGACAGTTATTAAAACCGCCTTCACCAAACCAAATAAGCTAGCTTATGATATTACAGAACTTGCAGATGTTGTTAATGTGCGAATGCCATTTTTCAATCATCATCTCTTAATGATCTTGATTCTTCATCTATTGGACAAAGTTGATTCTTATAGTGATCCAGTATCTTCCGCAGGTGTATATATAAGTTGACCATATCTTTCCTTTGTAGTGTAACTTAACCTCTCAACACACTACAACAACCGTCTGTAAAGTAACTAAAATCTGAAAGGGTTGGAAAGTAAAATACTACAGATGGTTATGATATCAATGTAGTTACATTTCAAATAAATTGCTAAACATCCATGTAATGAGTTTTTTTAACACCTCATGTAAATACAAAGGTAACACCTCATGCGGTAACAACTCAATTTTTTACTAACCACACTTATTCCATTGATGAAAATTCACAATGTTCATCCAATTTTTTTACTGCTGACTTTTGTAACTAACAATTCACTTGTAAACAAACTCTAAAACAGAAATTCAATATGAAATCATTCTCCCTCCCTATTTTCTTTATCTTCTCTGGTTTCTATTATTAACCATGGTGGGTTGTGGTGGGGTTTGAACACTAATTTTGAAAGTTAAAACTTAATGACACCGATGAGATTCAGGCAAAGGGCTTTAGACTCCAACTCTAATTTAGCTTCTGTTTGAACATGCTTGGGCAGGTGGCACAATAGTCCAAAAAATATTAGTGCAAGGAAAACTTGTGAATATAAAAGTCACCTAAGAAATAGTGCAATCAAAAATAAGAATAACATATGCTTCATAGTATATCTGTCAACATTAATTTGTAGTTTATCATATATCAACTCAGCCAATTGTGGCATTTTAGTATGGGATATTTTCAAACACAATATTTGTTGTTAATCTGACAGTTATATATCAATACCTTTCTCTTTTATTACAGGATCGCTGCTGGTTTAAACTTCTGGAGGCGCGCTTCAGATGTGAAGATGCGAAACTTCTATCAGCCGCAGTTTCTTCAATAGCAGAGTGATCAAAATCTGAACTTTCAAAAGAACTGCTCTCACTTGTAGACCTATGATGACCACTTCCCATTGGACTTTCCAGTAACAATTGATAAAAATGGATAACATTAATCACATTGACTAAAATTCATGTGGTAAATAAAAGCGTACGAAAGTTACCCTTTTAGGAATCTGAGAACTAAGCAATGAGACAATAACACCTGTAATTTTTTCAATCCAATCCATTTGGTCCAGTGCACTCTCTGCCTGCACTGACAATCATAATTAAAGAATAAAAGTAAAAGCTTTGATCACCGTCTTTAAATGGATAAAACATTATCCAAAAAATCAATAAAATAAACTGCAAAGTGTAGTTCTTTGTCGGTGAAATGATCCTGAAGCAAGATAAAAATATGATTGGTCAGCATCAACTTTGATCGTCGATGTAAGCAGGTTCACAGTGTGATGAGCCACGAATTTCTCAATTACAATTTAAGCTTTGACTCTGATCTATGTAGTAACTTGTATATGCCATCTAAAAAGAACTATCATGCGGCTAGCCATACAATAATTGTGCCAAAAACAATATCACAGCTGAAATATCAAATAAAAATAGTAATTATCATAGTAATTGTCATCTTGGTATTCAACTTCAATTGTGCTATATTCTCCAAGAACAGCTCGCTTATATAGTTTAGCAATCTCCACAGTCCATATTGCAATGGCAGGTGAGATAACAACATCCAACACCAATGGTTCAATAATTACTATTATCCATTTTCTATCTATTCAACAGTTCTCCAACATGGCGTCATAGAATTACCACAATAATAATGATTGATCAACAAATATATTTTAAATAAAAAATGGATTATAATTTTTCAACTTACGTGATCATTCCAACCAATTTTCTTGTTGAAGACTACTGCAACACCAAGACTGCTAGCAGGGTTAATACCAGTTCAAGTAATTGGTATAGTTGCCAAATGCACCAAGAACACAGTGAATCCAATTGGCAATGGTGCCAAAATCTACTCATAAAAAATAAACCATACAATTAATTAGTTATACTATTTTTGTAAAAATTAATAGACTTCAATAATATTAAGATTTAATCATTTGTTTACTACTAATAGGAACATGAGTCTCTGGTGCTACTGAGAAAGCTATGTAAAGAAGAATAAAAATGCCAACAATTTCAACACCAAGTCCATCATCTTTGGTGTAACCAGGAGCAACAAAGTTGCACCACCGTGCAGATCTTCAAACCTTTGTTTACCTTCAAAATCTTTCATCACACCAGCACCACTACATTAACATTTGTAAAATTGTGCTTAAAGTAAGAGAAATCTATAAAATCATCAACATTTGTACCAATTGGTCTGATACATCAGTCAAAGAAATTTATAACAACTATTATTGTTTATCATACCAGTGGTTAATATTGTTGACAAAAATTCCATTGATTCTTAGTTTTGGGGCTGAAAATGTCCTTCGATACAAATGGATCATTCATGTGGTCTCTCTTCACTCGCCGCCTCAAAATCCACCTAAATAAGAGTTGGTTTGTCCCATCGTCTCTCTGTCAAGCTGTAAAATCATTAACAAAGAAAAGTTAAGCTCCATGTTAGAAATATGAAAAAACAAAAACATAAACCAAGCAAATGCTAAATCTAACACCAAGTGTTCAAAAACACAAACCAAGCCAAAGCTAAACAAATATACCTAAAGTTAAGAGTGTTCAACAACCATTTAAACTTTAAAATTATCGGAAATCACACCAAACTGTAAATCTCCATGGATCGTGCGCTGAAAAAATAGGATGGAAGATGAAAGAGTCAATAAACAGTACATTTCCACGAGAAGAACAAAATAGCTTCAGAGAAGAGATTAACTTACTGTAAGGGAGATGAAATCAAGCTGTGCCAAAATCCAGCGATACGCAACCGACAAACTCTGCACCTGAGCGACAAACTGAGAAACAGAAACACTAACAAACATGAAATGAAAATAAAATCTTGAGAAAATAACCAGAACAAACATGAAATGAAAATGAATTGAAAATGCAACGTTCAACCAAAATCTTGGTCAGTGTGTTTTACTTGCAACTAATCCAGCTCCGTCCCTTGCAAATCTTACAGGAAGTTTCTTGGTGAAAGAGAGAGATGAACTGTAGAAAGAAGAGAGAACACGGAGATATGGCGACGTGGTTTAGGGTTATGGGTGAGAGAGAGAACATGGAGAGAGAAAGGGGCAGACGAGAGAAAGAGTGAGAAAGAGAGAGAATGAGTCAAAAAAGTGTTTTCAAAATGAAAAGAGAGGGGAAACCATTGCAAATGCAGCAATGTAAAGCATGCCATGTGGACAAAACGAATACTTTGATTGGTCCATGATTTTTGAATTACTCCCTCCGTCCCAAATTATAAGTCACTTTGCCAAAAAAATTTGTCCCAAATTATAAGTCACCTTACATTCCCAATGCAATATAAATGACATCTTTCCCAATATACCCTCAAATATTTATTATTATTTATTCTTTCAACTTTTTAATTTCTCTCTCCTATATAATTATAAGGAGCATTACTGTAAAGTTATACATAATTTGTCTTTCCCATAAAGTAATAATTAAGTTTATTAATTTGTGTGAAAAGCCCAAAACGTCTTATAATTTGAGACAGAGGGAGTAGTCAATTACCATTAAGGGTAAATGTTAGGGTAAATTATTTTGTGCAAAAGGGTAGTTTAGGGAGTTTATATGCATGTTCCATTAATGGGTAGGTAGTTGATAACAATATTTGTGAAATTGTGATATGTTTTATTATAGTAATAATAACAATATTTGTGAAATTGGGATATGTTTTATGAATTTGGAATATGAAAGATTTGTGAAATTGGGATATGTTTTGTTATAGTAATAATAACAATATTTTTTTGGTTTTTTTCTCTAATTACTACATAATAATTAATTTAATAAAAAACAATAATAAAAGTCTTTGATTTTCTAATAATAATAGTAATAATATACATATGTGCAATTATCTAACTTATTAATTCAATTAATATAATTAACAAAAGATTTTGATTAATTTTTTTATATAATGATAACTAACGGTAGATACATACATTTTTGTTTTGTAATAACTAATGACAAAGTTTTTTTTATAACAATATTAAGAGTAATATTTAAAAACTATAACAAGATTTTTTAGTAATTATAATAAAAAAACATAATAACTTATGATAAAATAGATTTTTTTGTTTCTTATATTTTTAGTAACAATCAAATAAAATCAAATTAGTTAAAAAAATAAATTAAAATAGAATAAAATTAACTAGAATGGAAAAATAACAAGAGAAAAGGGATGGTGCACTGACAATGACAACCATGTATCCCGCCAAGTCAGCCTGTAAATCTTAAATTACTTATATGATTTGACACTTTAAAATATTTTGATTGGATGTATGTGTAATACTTTTTTACACTGACAGTGCACTACCATTAAACTCAAATAACAAATGCATTTAAAACAAAAATATTTTTTATAACTATTTTATGCACAAAATCATGATTTTAATGAAAAAATAATAACTAAAAAATATTTAATAATAAAAACAAATAATAATAATAAAACATAAAAAAAATACAATTTTTGTTGTGATTTTTGTAATTTTGAAAACAATATAAATAGAAATAAAATTAAAAACAAATAAAAGAGAAAAAATGCACTAAAAGTGAGACTCAAACTCATGACCTTTCACACTCACAACCAGTGTTTTAAAAACCGGACCGGTCGGTCGGACCGGGAACCGGCCAGGTAACCGGTCGAATTCGCTTGTTCGATCGCCCATGTCTTCGAACCGGAGGGAACCGGTGTGAACCGGGAAAACCGGGAAAACCGACGGTTTTTGCAAACCGGTGGTTCAACTGCTAATTAAAACAAAAAAGTTTTTTATATTTTTTTTTAAAATTTTTTTTACTCAAATACATATGAACTTTTCCCCAAGAATAATAGTGATCACTCATTTGATTCAAGTGATACACAAATTAAGTTTCGTAATATCCACAAAACTATTTTTACTATTTTGTATTTATATTGATTGAAAAACCATCATACAAATATTTGTATAGAAATTTAAGAACACAGATTAAGAAACTAAATATAATATAATTTTAGACTTAACTGATTTCCATTATATACATATAGATTTGGAAAATTTATTATTTAGAATAATGTTAATATTTGTATTGGTTTAATTATTAACATTAAAACTGATTTTCTATTAACATTAAAACTATGAATTTAAATTAAACTCTGTTTAATTTAGACTTTGTTTAAAATTTACAATTAGACTCTGTTTAAAATTTGCATTTAAATTAAGAACATGTGAATTTATGATATGATATTTTCAAAAAATTTAAGTGCTAGTTATATTTTATAGAGAGTGAATCATCCGGTTCGACCGGTTTTACCGGTTTTATACCTATTATAATGACAGGTTTATTCAACCGAGTTATCCGGTTTAATCCGATTTAAGCTGGTTTGGTTATGCGGTTCGACCAATGACCCAGTGGTTCGACCGATAAACCAGTGACCCAGTACCCTCACCGGTTTGATAACCGGTCTGGTTTTTAAAACACCGCTCACAACTCCTTACACACGTTCTCTTACCAATTGTGTCATTTCACTCATTCAAAATAAAGTGACACTAGAAAGCTTTTATGTTTAATTTCTTATTATTTTTATTGAATTTTCATTTTTCATACATTTTGACTAATACTTTTTTAAAAAAAATATTCAAATTGTTTCCTTAACATTTTTTTCATTTTCTTTTATTTATATATCATTCAGCATAATTTGTTTTATAACATCTCAATTTAATTATTCATAATGCATAATAAAATTAGGGTTAATACCCCTTTTGGACCCTGCCATATAGGCCAAATCCCAAAAACAACCCTGTAAAAAAAAAACACAGATTCCATCCCTGCCATTTGTAGATTCCCTCGTTTTGCCCCCTGAGTGGATTTGGTCAACCATATTGATGACATGGCGCTGCTTAGTTGGAATTTTATTTATTTTTTATTTATTTAATTACACGCGTGGCATTTTTATTAATATTTTAATATTTAATATTTTTTTTTTTAATATTTTTTTTTTTTTTATTTTTTTATTTTTATTTTTTTTATTTTTTATTTATTTTTTATTTATTTTTTATTTTTTTATTTTTTTTTTAATTTTTTTAATTTTATTTTAATTTTTTGTTTTATTTTTTTAATTTGTTTTTATTATAATTTTTTTAATTTTATTCTTTTTTTTTATTTTTTTTCGTTTTTATTTATATATTTTATATATATATATATATATATATATATATATATATATATATATATATATATATATATATATATATATATATATATATATATATATATATTTTTTTTTTTTTTTTTTTCGTTTTTGGACCTAATTTTTATTTTTAATTCTATTTTAAACAAATTGTTCTTTTAAAAATTAGTTTCATTATACTAATCCATTTATTTCAATTTATTACCATACTAATCCATTTATTCTCATACTAATTACAATTCAACAATACTTATGAGTGATTTATTACCATTATAACTTCACTCATCAACCATCTTTATAACCTCTCTCCACTTCTTTTTTTTTTCGTTACAATATTGTTTCATTTCTTCTCCATTGTTTTCAATACTCATCAACCATCCAAAACTCAATACAAAGCATACTCACAACACAACAATACCACACACCCTAATAAACAAGAATCTCAAGCTCTCATCACTCTCCACATCCTCATGAAAATGGTAACTTGCTACTACCACTATGATATAGTAAGTTACCAACTTATGGATGTTATTTTAGGAATGAACTGGCTAGAGAGCAATTATGTCTATATTGACTGTTATAGGAAAAGGTTGCTGTTTCTTACCCCAGAGGAGGAAGAGTTGACTAATTTTATATCTACCAAGGAATTGAGAACCTTGTTGGAGGATGCAGCTAAAATGTTCGCAGTGTTTGCCTCATTGTCATTTGAGAGCAAATTGTCGATTAATGAATTACTTGTAGTGAGAGAGTTTCTGAAAGTGTTTTCGGACGATATTTCAGAGTTACCTCAAAGAGAGAAGTAGAATTTGCAATTGACCTTGTCCCTGGTACCAGACCTATATCTATGGCACCATACAGGATATCGGCATCAGAATTGGCAGAATTGAAATCTCAACTAGGAGAATTGCTTGATAAGAAGTTTATTAGACCCAGTGTGTTGCCGTGGGGGGCTCCAGTGTTGTTGGTTAAGAAGAAGGACAGTAGCATACGATTGTGCATTGATTATCGCCAGGTGAATAAAGTGACCATAAAAAACAAATATCTGCTTCCAAGAATTGATGATCTAATGGATCAACTTGTGGGAGCTCGTGTTTTTAGTAAGATTGAATTAAGATCAGGTTATCATCAAATTCGAGTGAAGGATGATGATATTTAGAAGACAACTTTTACGACTCGGTATGGACATTACGAATATGCTGTGATGCCATTCGGAGTGTCCAATGCGCCAGACATATTCATGGAGTACATGAATCGGATCTTTCATGCCTACTTAGACCAGTTTGTTGTAGTCTTTATTGACGACATTTTGATTTACTCCAAGTTAGAAGAGGATCATGCAAGACATTTGAGGATTGCGTTGCAAGTGTTGAAAGATAACAAGTTGTTTGCAAAACTTTCAAAAAGTGAGTTCTGGCTGCGTGAAGTGAGTTTTCTGGGACATGTCATCTCTGGAGATGGCACAGTAGTGGATCCATCCAAAGTAAGTGTTGTACTTCAATGGGAACATCCGAAATCAATGACGGAGATTAGGAGTTTCTTGGGTTTGGCAGGTTATTACCGTAGGCTCGTTGAAGGGTTTTCTAATTTGACCATTCCTCTAACTTAGTTGACTAGAAAAGGTCAGGCCTTTGTGTGGGATATCTTGTGTGAAGAGAGTTTCTGAGAATTGGAGAGGAAGTATACTACAACGCCGATATTGATTCTACCAAATCCAAATGAACCTTTTGTAGTATATTGTGATGCGTCTAAAATGGGATTAGGCAGAGTATTGATGTAGGATGGTAAGGTCGTGGCCTATGCCTCACGACAATTGAAGATACATAAAAGGAATTATCCCACTCATGATCTTAAGTTAGCTGCAGTGGTTTTTGTGTTAAAAATTTGGATACATTACTTGTACGGATCAAGGTTTGAAGTGTTCAGTGATCACAAGAGTCTGAAATATTTATTCGACCAGAAAGAATTAAGTAAGAGACAGAGAAGGTAGTTGGAATTCTTGAAGGACTATGATTTTAGCTTGAGTTACCATCCAGGTAAAGCTAATGTCGTGGCAGATACTTTAAGTTGGAAG
Organism: Lathyrus tuberosus; assembly: GCA_022829125.1. Taxonomy (NCBI): domain Eukaryota; kingdom Viridiplantae; phylum Streptophyta; class Magnoliopsida; order Fabales; family Fabaceae; genus Lathyrus; species Lathyrus tuberosus. Next base: position 12,955,430 of record JALAZF010000139.1, on the reverse strand, counting down.
ACGATTCACATGTCGACCTTAATGATTAAGGAGTTGGACTTAATTGAACAATTTAGATACTTGAGTATGGTTTATGAACTGACTCTTAAGAGTGTGATGTTGGGTATGCTGAAGGTTAATAATGATTTCCTTAATGAAGTTAGAGAGAGTCAGAAACTCGATTTGAAGTTGGTGGATTTGATGTTCGCATGAGGTTCGGATGCAGAAAGTGACTTTAAGTAGATGACTTTGGTGTGTTGAGATTTCGAGGCAGGATTTGTGTACCGGATAATCCTCAGTTGAGGAAAATGATCTTAGAGGAGAGCCACAGGAGTAGCTTGAGTATTCATTAAACAACTACAAAAATGTATCAGGACCTTAAGAACTTGTTTTGGTGGTTAGGTATGAAGAAAGATGTAGCTCGATTTGTGTATGCTTGTTTGACTTGCCAGAAGTAAAAAATGGAACATCAGAAACCTTCCGGTTTGATGCAACCAATGGAAATACCAGAGTGGAAAAGGGATAGTATCTCTATGGACTTTGTGATTGGGTTACTGAATACGGTGAGAGGCTTTGATGTTATTTGGGTGATTGTGGATAGATTGGCGAAATCGACACATTTTATATCGATCAAAATCAGTTTTCCTTTTTCAAAGTTAGTAGAGATTTATATCAGAATAATAGTGAAGTTGCACGGGGTTCCGTCGAGCATAGTGTCTGACAGAGACCCGATGTTTACTTCCAGATTTTGAAAGAGCTTACAGGAGGCTTTAGGTTCTAGTTTGATATTGAGTTCTACTTATCATCCGTAGACATATGAGTAATCTGAGAGGACTATTCAATCACTAGAAGACTTGTTAAGGGCTTATATACTCGAGCAGTGAGGTGCTTGGGATACCCATTTACCATTGATTAAATTTACATACAATAACATTTACCATTCTAGTATTGAAATATCGCCTTTTGAAGTGTTGTATGGTAGGAGGTGTAGGACACCTATATGCTGGTATGAGTCGGGTGAGAGCGCCGTACTTGGACCCAAAATTATGCAACAGACTACTGAGATAATCTAGATGATTAGGGAAAAGATGAAAACATCCCAAAGTAGACAGAAAAGCTATCATGATAATAGAAGGAAAGATTTGGAATTCAGCGAAGGCGACTATGTGTTTCTAAGGGTAAATCTGGTGACAGGTGTTGGTCGTGCACTGAAATCGAAGAAGCTGAATCCTAAGTTCATTGGACCGTATCATATTTTGCAGAGAGTTGGATCTGTTGCATATAGAGTGGCTCTACTGTTAGACGATGGCTATGGATCTAGAAGGGGGGTTGAATAGATCCCTTGAGTTTTACACGCAAATGGTTTTCAAAATTTGTTTTTAAAATTTGTTTAAACGGAAGCTACCACTGGATAGAATGTCTACAACGAACCTTCTACCAAAAGGATCAGATATGCACGAATATATCACGGATGAGTGCAGAGGAGAAAAATTCAGTTTTGAATATTACACTTAAGATACACAATCAACAAAATATCACTTGGTTGATGTATATTCCAATCCAATGAGGTAAACTAATACGTGATTTAAAGCAAGGCGTTCGAATTATGCTTTGAAGCAAATTATCAAACACCTAGTGTGCGTAAACACACTATGTGCAGAATTTCTATGGAGGGTAATGTATAGCTACTCCAAGACACAATTCAATGAATTGTACCAGCTTGACAAAAACAATTTATCAGTGTACAATTACTCTGCTACAGAAATTTCACTGATTTGCAGCTTCACAAATTCGAACGAAATGAATTGTAAAAGAGTTAAGGAAAGAGAGAACAAACGCGATTTGATTAGGCAGTTCCCCAATCGTCCTCGCTTTGGGTACGTCTGCCCCCAACTCCACAAATGGAATTGAGATATATATATATATATATATATATATATATATATATATATATATATATATACTGTTGTTGCAAATTGTTTATTACAAGAGAAAACAATGAACATTCAAACCCTCGAACGTCTTCGATCGTTGATGTAGAATTTTCTCTTCCCTTGATTCAAGACGAATCAAGTGCTTCGAATATGGTTGATCCAATTACCGTCCCACGCTACTAAACCGAAAGAAACCACCTTTCTTCAGTTACCTTCACTCGGTCAAGTGCGATCTAACAAGAATTCGAACCCAAACCTCCTTTCTACGATCCTCTGATTACAGCTACTAAACCGAACAATTGCGCCAATTTCCGGTTACCTTCGCCCAGCTGAATCCCTGTAGAAAGAACAGTTTGTGCAAAAAATCCCAAAATCTATCCGATTCTTGGAGGACAAAACCAACTGGTTTTATTCAAGAAACACCTGCCAAACTCTCAACCCAGAAGATGAAGATTACACTTCCTAAATTCTGAACGTTATCACTTCGATCAATGGGCGACACAAATAAAGAGGATTATGTGTGATTGTTTGTTTACACAGTGAAGAAGATGAAGATGAAGAGAGAAATGACATATATTTTTCACGTTTCTTGTTGTTATGTAAAAATGATTACCAAAACTATTTATATGAAAAATATGACCAGCAAAAATTAATAACAGAAAAATAACAGAAAAGAAATTAGAAAAAGAAACTAAATTTTGAAGTTATGCGCTGACCCTAGCTTTCATGCGTCGATGCATAAGAAACTATTTTGTAGTTTATTTGGTTATGCGCTTTCCCGCAAGTTTTGAGGGTTAGTGCATGAAATTGTAGGTAAGCGCATGAACTGGAAGGTCAGCGCATGAAGTGCAAATTTTTAGGAAATTCAATTTTCTGAGTATTTTCACCAGACCCAGATCAGAACTACAAACTAGACACAACTAAAATGATAGTGGACATTTATTTTTGGAGAGGACAAGATTCTATGCATCTAGACGCTATATGCTCGACAAGTGAAGTGATACCGCTCAAATTATAATCTAATATGTTTGTTGACATCATTAAAACAAGGTAGCTAGAAGTATATCACTCACATTCTCCCCCTTTTTGATGATGGCAACACTTTCTTAGTTGTCGCGAGATATGTAATTTGAGAGTGGACAAAGCTCTCCCTGTATTTGACATCTGGTAAATAAAAAATTTCTGCTTTCTGCTCGTTATTCTTCTCCCCCTTTGACAACATCAAAAAGAAGAAAATTTGGTGGTCAAAATAACAAACTATAATATGTAGTGGATCATCACATATTTGCAACAACAAAACATTAACATGCATCCACATAGGATACCGCTAATGTAAACTAAGGAATGCTTAAATACGGAACAAAGACATAAAAGCAAAACATTCACTCCGGAAGAGTTTAAACACACGGAAGCACATGTCAAAGTTAAGAAACAAAAACAAACATAAATGCAACACAAATGAAACATAATGTCCTAATCTCTATGGTCTTCTCCCCCTAAAATAATGACCTCTTCCCCTATAATGTTGATTGTGATTGATGAGGTTTAATGGAGGAGAATAGGGAGAGATTGACCACCAAGACTAATGAGATGACATGCAAGAATCATAGATTAATGTGTAATTGGAATATGTATGGAAAATGAACAATTCTAGGTCGGCGCACACGTCCCAGTGAAGTAGGGAGTCAGAACGGCCGGGTTATGCGTCGACCTGTGAATCTGTGCGTCGGCGCATGATTCTTCAATTTTTTTAAAGAAAGTTGTACATGTGTTTATGCGTTATCTCGAAGGTTTAGTAGGTCAGCGCATGAATCTATGCGTCGACGCATGAACATATGAAAGTGAAATTTTGCATTTTTTTAAGTTCTAGACAGATAAATAGACATATACACATACAGAACAAAACATCCATATGAAAGATAAGTGCACCAAATGCAGTAAACATCAAGATTAGAGTAATTAATATGGCACCAAATATTGATAATCATCTATAAATTGGAACGATATTACCTTGATCATCATGACGACAAGATCCTTCACATATGGCCAAATATCTCTTTGCATTGTTAGTTAAAAGAATAAACAAGCATGTATATATGTGAAGATTACTACTCTAAGAAATTATTAATCACGATCCGAAATATAGAGAATGCCAAGTTCCCTACGGATGTGAAAGAAAGGCTCTGTAGCTAAAGGTTTTGTGAAAATATCAGCAAGTTGATTCTTAGTGTCAACGTGCTCAAAAACTACATCACCTTTCTCTACATGATCCTTAAGAAAATGATGGCGTATTTCGATATGCTTGGTGCGTGAATGTAGTACAGGGTTCTTAGTTAGATTAATCGCACTAGTGTTATCGCATAAAATTGGAAGACGTTCCAGTTTTAAGTTGAAATCAAGTAATTTTTGTTTAAGCCATAAGACTTGAGCGCAATAACTACCGGCGACAACGTATTCCGCCTCGGTTGTTGACAAAGCAACGGAAACATGTTTCTTGCTGTGCCAACTCACCAAGGAATTTGCGAAAAAGTGACACGTACCACTAGTACTTTTCCTATCCAACTTGCACCCGGCAAAGTCGGAATCGGAGTAGCAACTAAGGAACAAACACTACCTTTGGAATACCACAGGCCAAACTTTGGAGTACCAGAAAGGTATCTAAGTATGCGCTTAACTACTTTAAGGTGGGATTCCTTGGGATATGTCTGATACCTTGCACACATGCATACACTAAACATTATATCGGGACGTGATGCGGTAAGATAAAGAAGAGACCCTATCATACCTCGATACTTCTTTACCTCAACATCCTTACCCTTTTCGTCACGATCAAGATTAGCACTTGTAGGCATAGGAGTATCTATTGCTTTGCAGTTTAGCATATCAAAACGTTTTAGTAACTCAAGATAATATTTCGTTTGACTCACGAATGTGCCCTCTTCAAGTTGTTTGATTTGTAATCCGAGGAAGTAGTTGAGTTCCCCCATCATGCTCATTTCAAACTCCCCCTGCATCAAACTAGAAAACTCCTTGACCAAGGTCATGTTAGTAGACCCAAATATGATATCGTCAACATAAATTTGTACCAAAATTAAGTGTTTTCCTTGACGTTTAATAAAGAGGGTTATGTCAACCTTTCCTCTTGAATACCCTTGATCTAGTAAAAATTTGCTTAGACGTTCATACCAAGCCCTAGGGGCTTGTTTAAGTCCGTACAAAGCTCGTTTTAGTTTATAGACATGATCAGGATATTCATGGGATTCAAAACCCGGAGGTTGGGCTACATAAACCTCTTCATTTATGTATCCGTTAAGGAACGCACTTTTAACATCCATTTGGAATAATTTAAAGTTCTTTGTGCATGCATAGGCAAGTAGAAGGCGTATAGCCTCGAGTCGGGCAACCGGCGCATAAGTTTCCTCATAGTCGATTCCTTCCTCTTGGTTATAGCCTTGCGCTACAAGCCTAGCTTTGTTACGCGTTATTACTCCATTTTCATCAAGTTTATTCCTAAACA